>OY757015.1:46851436-47451436 GCA_963580285.1 Lucinisca nassula | reverse complement strand
TAGTATTTCTTTTTTGTCGCGCCTGCTATTAGCATGGCGCGATATAGGCGCCCGGTTTTCCGTCCGTTCGTTCGTCCGTCCGTTTGTCAAGGCGTCAACATTTGCGACCACCCTAGCGTTCACCCTGAGGTCCAAGTTTATTTCTCAAGAACTGTAAGAGCTTCATTAATGATACTTGGTACAAACTTGTATCTGGGGATGACAACTTACATGCAAGCATCCATATTTGACCTTGACCTACATTTCATGGTTCACTGACTTTGTAAAATATTGTGACCACCCTAGCGTTCACCCTGAGGTTCAAGTTTATTTCTCAAGAACTATAAGAGCTTCATTAATGATACATGGTACAAACTTGTATCTGGGGATGACAACTTACATGCAAGCATCCATATTTGACCTTGACCTACATTTCATGGTTCACTGACTTTGTAAAATATTGCGACCACCCTAGCGTTCTCCCTGAGGTTCAAGTTTATTTCTCAAGAACTATAAGAGCTTCATTAATGATACATGGTACAAACTTGTATCTGGGGATGACAACTTACATGCAAGCATCCATATTTGACCTTGACCTACATTTCATGGTTCACCGACTTTGTAAAATATTGCGACCACCCTAGCGTTCACCCTGAGGTTTAAGTTTATTTCTCAAGAACTATAAGAGCTTCATTAATGATACTTGGTACAAACTTGTATCTGGGTATGGTAACTTAAATGCAAGGATCCATATTTGACCTTGACCTATATTTTATGGTTCACTGACTTTATCAAATATTGCGACCACCCTAGCGTTCACCCTAATGGTCAAGTTTATTTCTCAAGAACTATAGGAGCTACATTAATGATACTTGGTACAAGCTTGCATTTAAGAATGGAAACTTTTGTGCAAGCATCTATGTTTGACCTTGTCCTACATATCATGGTTGGGTGACTTTGCGCCCCCACAGGCGCGACATAGCCTTCGGCGGAATTCTTGGTTTTTTTGGTTATTTATGAACTCTTAATTTCTAGGTGCAGATGGAACATTTTGTCAACTGTCAAACATTTTTGACCACCAAAGCAGGCTTTGCTCATGTTGTAGAACCTCAATCTAGACTGATACTGTGCTTAAATTAAAGCCTGTATGGTCTCACGACACAGTACAAGCTGCACTTCTGCACCCACAATACCATCCAGTGATTGGGTTCAGTCCTTGTGTATATTCAACCCACATGTTATATGTTTTATTAGACGTGTGGCGAGAATGTATCTGTGCTTTGAGAACACCATCTTCTTCTTTGTGTGCCATTATCTCATATGATCCATTGTCGTAAAAAGGTTCATCTGTGTAGGATTTGGCTTGTTTCAGCTGGTAAATACCCAGTTTCAAATCCCTGAGTTCATCCACAGTCATCTCTGGGAAATTCTCAAGTTTCTCATCATCGATCTTTTTCCAAATAACCCGTTTTTAATCCCAGCCATTTTTTGTGGCGCCTGCTATTAGCATGGCGCGATATAGGCGCCCGGTTTTCTGTCCGTTCGTCAAGGCGTCAACATTTGCGACCACCCTAGCGTTCACCCTAATGGTCAAGTTTATTTCTCAAGAGCCATAAGAGCTTCATTAATGATACTTGGTACAAACTTGTATCTGGGGATGACAACTTACATGCAAGCATCCATATTTGACCTTGACCTACATTTCATGGTTCACTGACTTTGTAAAACATTGCGACCACCCTAGCTTTCACCCTAATGGTCAAGTTTATTTCTCAAGAACTATAAGAGCTTTATTAATGATACTTGGTACAAACTTGTATCTGGGGATGGTTACTTAAATGCAAGCATCCATATTTAACATTGACCTATATTTCATGGCTCACTGACTTTGTAAAATATTGCGACCACCCTAGCGTTCACCCTAATGGTCAAGTTTATTTCTCAAGATTTATAAGAGCTTCATTAATGATATTTGGTGCAAACTTGAATCTGGGGATGGCAACTTAAATGCAAGCATCCATATGTGACCTTGACCTAAATTTCATGGTTCACTGACTTTGTAAAATATTGTGACCACCCTAGCGTTCACCGTAATGGTTAAGTTCATTTCTCAAGAATTATTAGAGCTTCATTAATGATACTTAGTACAAGCTTGCATTTGAGAATGGGATCTTTTGAGCAAGCATCTATGTTTGACCTTGACCTACATATCATGGTTCGATGACTTTGCGCCCCCACAGGCGGGACATAGCCTTCGCGGAATTCTTGTTACAACCTTATCCTGCAGCTTATTTGGAGTTTTTGCTAGGGCCATCGTTCTTCTAGCAATTACTTTGCCTGAATCTTTGCTTGTTACCAAAGGTGGTCTAAATGCATTGCACAATGAGCAAACCATCCTTACATAGTCGCCAACATATGGTATTTGACTATTGGGCATTGTGTTGCAAAGGGCTTTCCACTTTTTAATTCTCCCATTAGCTGATTCGACAACCCATCTCACCTTTGTAACTAGCCTTGACTCATTCGCCTCTTCAGTCGTATGTTGCTTCTGAGATTTGTTTAGGAAGTGAGGCATATGAGAATGGATTCCAAAATCCTTTAGTATATCTATAGCATCCCTGAGTCCGCGGTCTACAATGAGAACATCATCTTCTTCAAACCAGTCAGTAATATTTTCTGCATTAGTCTTTAACATGTGTTCGGTAATCTTAGCATCTGTGTTTTTCCCATCTGCAAGATATGGTCCCATCACAGTCAAAATGTAACCATCAGTGGCCACAAGCATCATAGGTTTCAGCAAAGGCTGTCATTTATGTACGGAATAATGAAATGAGTAGTTTCCACTCTTCTCAATATACATATATGTATGTTCCATCAGCCACTGCGATTGCAACATCAGAATTTGAATCCCCAAATAGGGCATTTGCAAAAGTTGATGTATGATTCAGGGATGTTAGAGAAATACTAAAGGGTTATGAAATCAATTCTCATATGCTTCACGTCCTAACCAAATCTCAGAAGCAATATACGACTGAAGAGGCGAATGATTCAAGGCTAGGTACAAAGTGAGATAGGTTGTCGAATCAGCTAATGGCAGAATTACAAAGTGGAAGACCTTAACAACAAAATATCCAATAGTAAAATACCATATGTTGGCGACTATGTAAGAATTGTTTGCTCGCTTTGCAATGAGTTTAAACCACAAGGACTGAACCCAATCACTGGATGGTACTGTTGGTGAAGAAGTGGTGCTTGTACCGTGGGATGTTGTGCTCATGTGCTTGCTAGCATGCACTATTAAATCAAATGACTTCTTTGTCCACATCTATTTAATAATATTTGCATGGAATCGGTTTATTCACTTTCAAATGAAGTTGTGAGTACTACAAACGGATAAATGCACTCTGATTTAAAAAAAAATAGGTAAAATCCAATTTCAGGGGCAGGTAACTCTTTAAGGTTTATGAACTAACAATAATTCTGACATATACCTAGAATGACTATTACATCAACATTATATTTATGAAAGATCTTTGAAATAAGTTGAAAACTGTAAAGGTGTTGTGATCTGACGTAAAGTTGGGGAACAAAAATTACTTGTATTTGGGTACAACTTACAAGCGCGTATAAACTCTTCTCTTGTTTGATATTTATAAGACTGTTATCACCGGCTGTTATGCCTAAAAGGGTAGAAAGCATACGGCAAACATCGCCTCCAGTCATGCACTTTGAACAAAAATAATAGCATTTTTGTTGGTATACCCTTGATGGGGTGACATTACCCCACCCACTTTAATAGTGTATACAGCAAAAACCAGTGGACCAAAGAGTCTAAAAATTCACCATTAGACAGCCAATATGTACCAATTTGAAGCTACAAAGTTTAAAGGAAATCGGTTGTGGCCATGAAAATAGCCTTATAGAGACTGCTCCTTTGCTCCAATCGTTCTCTTGAATGAACATTTTTATTTTTATTATCCTCATTATTCTACATACCTTTTGATCATTGGCGCTTATGACCCACAAAGAGAGTTGACGCATTGTTAAACACAAAATCATCATCATCAACTTGGATGAACAGAGCTTAAAATAGAAAAACCTTTAAAGGTGCATTATTGAGCTACCGGGTCTCAAAATTTTTTTTCTGGTTTTTATCTTCAATGCATACTCCTTTGTCATGTGTACACTTCTGGAGCCAAATACAGCTTCAGAACTGTGTGAAAATGGTCGTTTTCATTCGTGTTTACCCTTCGCTCTGAATATGTGTTCGGAATTTCTGTTCTAAAAATAAATCTGTCACTTTACACATACATGGCGACAGTATCGTCTCTGAGTGTCGCTACTTATGGCATGGTATTCAGCGTCATATTTCTTCTGATTCAGGCATGGCCTAAGCAAACAAGGCCAAAAATGAACGTCGCATAATGTCATATATGGGGATTCTATTTTTGTCACGAACTAAAAATAGATCTAACTAGTGTGCGAAACATAGTTAGGGAATCCCTCTCAAACTCGTTTACCTGTCATCATAATTGTTCGCATTTTTGCATAAAATGCATTCATTTGTATTGTTTTAAAGAAAAATACCGGTTATATGTATTTTATTTTTGGAAGCATTTTTTCCAGATAGCTCAATAATGCACCTTTAAGCAGCTTCTCTTATTCTGGAATAATTTTATATGAATATTCCATGGGTGACCCTCTGCCAATACAGCTCAAACCTTTTCTGCTGGGATGAACAAGATGGCCACCAAAGCTAAAATAGAAAAAAACAACTTTGAAATGACTTCTCCAAAAATTTAGGATGGATTTTGAAATAATTTCACAGGAATGTTCCTAGAAGCCTCTGTGGTGTAGTGGCTATGCTACTCGCCTGATAAACAGGGATTGCAGAATCGATCCCGGGCTTCTCCAGACGTTCGGATGAGTCTTTAGATCGAGGTCCCGTCTCCGTATGACCTTAGCTGTTGGTGGGACGTAAAACTGGAACACACACACTCACAGGATGTTCCTTGGGTGATCCTGTTACAAAATATTGCTCAAACCATTCTGAGTGACCATTCTGCTCCAATGAACAAGATGGCCATCGGAGCTTAAAGTAGAAAAATGTTCAAAAAACTTCTGTTCCTAAACCAGTTGATTGGTTTTGAAATAATTTCACAGGAATGTTTCTTGGGTGTTGTCTACTGAAATTGATCAGTCTACACTCAGAGATAATTGACCAATCATTGCTGTCAGTGCTTTGATTGTTGTCCCAACTGCTTTAAGCATGGCATAATATAGGAATCGAAATTTCCATCCTTTCGTCCATTCATCAAGCCATCAACAGTTGCATGCACCCTAGCGTTCACCCAAATGTAAGGGTCCATTTCTCAAGAACAATATATTGGCTGAACTAACAAATGAAAGCTGACTTTGTTTGGCCCTGTGTCCATAGTGCCTCTTTTTTCTTTTAATTTTTTTCTTTAAACATCTAAACATACTTGGCTAATTGTAACCAAACTTCACAGGAATGTTCCTCACATAGTCCTCTTCTAAATTCCTTCGAAGAATTTTGTTACTTGCAGAATTCTGGTTGGTATGGCAACAAAACCAAAAAAAATAAATCTTTAAAAATCTTCTCCTCCCAAACCGTTCAATGGATTTCATTCCTATTTTGCATGAATGTTCCTTTGATAGACCTCTGTCAGATTCCTTGAATAAATTTTGATCAGGCAAAAAACATGGCCACCATGGCCATGCCCCTTGGCTCATTTATAAAGGGGGAAAAAAAAATAAAAATCTTCTCCTCCAAAACCGCTCAATGGATTTCATTCCTATTTTGCATGAATGTTCCTGGGGTGGACCTCTGTCAGATTTCTTGAAGAAATTTTGATCAGGCAAAAAACATGGCCACCATGGCCACGCCCCTTAGCTTCCATAAATTTACAAGGGGAAAAACTTAAACAATCTTCTTCTCTGAAACCATAAGGCCTAAAGCTAAGATATTTAGTATGTAGCAAAGTTATGTGGTCACCAACATAAATCTTGCAAACTATACCTCTGAGGTCCAAATTGCCAATTTCAAAAAAAAGGGCCGCTAGGCATATATATGGGTTATTCAGAAATAACAAAGTTATAGACATTTTAACTTATGAATTTCTGTTTCACCAGCTAAGGTTGCTTTTGGAAAGTTGCTTTAATTAAAAAATCCCTTACCTATGTTATTAGTTTTGTTCAGTATGATAAAATAAATAGGGTGATAGTGAAAAATGTTACCCTGCGGAATATGAATATCAACCTCGGCTACGCCTCTGTTGATATTTACATGTATATTCCTCAGAGTGACATTTTTCGCTATTACCCTTTCAGGAATGTAATATTTCTATATTATTTTCTTTCTCTTTTTTTTGGGTCTTCATCCACAGTTCTGTAATTAGCATAGAAATATATTTCACATGACATAAAGTGAACATTAAGCACTGCTTTATACAGCTTTTTCAGAGAGGTGACACCTTAGTACTGGACCTAAATGCACTAAAATATCATTTTAAGATGCCCCAAATGCACTAGGCATGCCCTTAGCATATATGCAGTTTAATCTATGTATGACGTCATACATTCGCCTTTTAAGAGATGTCAGACTTGTTCTATTGTAAGTTTTATATCAAATTTCCATGTTTTACTGGTAAGCAAACAGTGTAGACCCTGATCAGATGCCGCCTTCTGCGGCATCTGATCTTGGTCTGCCCTGTTTGGAGATGCACCATTTTTGGGAAGGGAGGGCTTATATGGGTTAAAATTCGATGAGCCAAGCAATGAAAAAATGTATTACGAAAACATGCCTATACAATTCATTGTAACCGTTATCGCCGAAAAAATGAAAATTTTAAGAAGAAAATTTGTGATGTTTTCTTATTTCTGCTCAAAATATAGATTGTTGGTACTCATTAGAACCACCTCAATGAGGTGGTTCTAATGAGTACCCACAATCTATATTTTAGTGCCGAAATAAGAAATATAAGGTTTACCCCTGTAAACCCCAGTTACACTATATAACAGTGGGGGTCAAAATTATATAGGCGTGTTTTTGTGATGCTTTTTGGATTTGAGGTGGCATGATGGGGCGGGGGAACAATGATGTCAGATAGGAAAGCTGCACCTTGTGCTAGAGATAAATTGAGGTACATGGTACCATCATACAGACCAGACTGCAATGATTGTACAGGCTGATCGGAGTGATCACGGGTCACGCTATTTTATAATCAAGTATACTTATGTTAGGGTTCACATAGCAATAATGCAATGTCATTAGCTTTTCAACAATTATACTGCTGTTAATTAACTCTGTCCAGTCAAAACAACATTAACTCGTAACCCATTTAGTACCGGAAACCCCAAAACGGGTACCAGGGCAAACAGTGCAGGCCCAGATCAGACGCAGCAGAATGCGGCGTCTGATTAGGGCCTACAGTGTTTGCAAAAAGTTTAGCCATTTAACAATCAAATTTTGAAGAAAACACAATCTGATACCCCTAAATCTCGGAATGGACTCCTGCCATATATAAGGAGTAAGATTCCATTTGGTACTAAATGGGTTAAAGCACCAGTCAAAATTGGAAGATTGAATTTTCAATGTATTTTATTTTCCGGAGACAATATGGCTTGACATTTCATGTGAATAATCTGCTTCCCTGTATTTTGCAGGAGTCCATTTCAAAAGCTAGGGGTATCAGGTTGTGTTTTCTACAAATTTTATTGAAAAAAATGACTGAACTGTGTGCAAACGGTGTAGGCCCTGATCAGATGCTGCTGATCTGGGCCTAGACTGTTTGCCACAGGGTAACCATTTTGGGTTTCCAGTACAAAATGGGTTTAATGTGAATTAGCTGCTGGGCAAACAATTCACATGAAATGTCAAGCCTTACTTTCTCTGAAAAAAATAACCAAAATATATATATATTTATGTATATTAGAGTAAAGTCTTAAATTTTTCTGCTTGCAGGGGGAGGGTGGGGTGGGGTGGTACCTTGGCAAACAGTTCAGGCCCAGATCAGGAACTGCACTATTTGCTAACAGA
The DNA here is from genome assembly GCA_963580285.1 of Lucinisca nassula. Taxonomy (NCBI): domain Eukaryota; kingdom Metazoa; phylum Mollusca; class Bivalvia; order Lucinida; family Lucinidae; genus Lucinisca; species Lucinisca nassula. The sequence continues at coordinate 47,443,398 of OY757015.1, read as the reverse complement.
ATTTCCATCAAAAATAAAAGAAGAAAGGAAAAATTGGCCCACCACCCCTTATATGACAAATGGACTTGTCCAACATATATCAATGGAAGAGTCCACTTGTATACAACGGGTTAATGGAGATGGTGCATGGCCCCCGCCCATCGGGGCTTGAAGAAATAGATGGGCTGCATGATGCTTCCACACAGAGCTGAATCCGACCGCACAGGACTACTTAGAGCATCTAAGCCTGCCCAGGTCGGACCGTCCATGATTGGTTTCTTTGGGCGACAGGGCATGAGATGTCATTTCATCTCAATTTCGGGTAAAGGTCCCACAAAATTGGAAGCAACATCTCCAAAATGACCTATACAGTGGTGACGGGGATGTTAAACCTCAAATCAAACAGACAAACGAACAATAGAGATGATGCATCTTGTTCCAGAACTCTTTTATCTTCAGTGCTCTTGTACTGAGCAATTGGGCCAGTACAAGTGTTTTGGACCATGCAGTACTTGTGTTTTTGTTTGGTGGATGTCTGCAGTACAAATGTTTGAATAAAGTTTGTCTGCACTAGGTTTAATGAGTGTGCATGAACTGCTTGGTACACATGCAACATGCATTTGAATGCATATTGTACTAATGACATCTATTTATAGTAACAGTCCATTATAGAGGCTGTGTCAATAATTTAGGAGGTATCATGGGGAATCGTAGAGTAGGACCCAAGAAAAACATGTGTTTTAACCCATTTAGTACCGGAAACCCCTAAAGGGGTAATAGGCAAACAGTGCAGGCCCAGATCAGATGCCGCAGCGGCGTCTAATCAGGGCCTACACTGTTTGCAAAAAGTTCAGCCTTATTCCAAATAAATTTTGAAGAAAATCACAACCTGTCACCCCTCAATTTTGAAATGGACTCCTGCTATATATAAGGTGGAATATTCCGTTTGGTACAAAAAAGGGTTAATTAAAGAACAGTAACTGTTTAGGCTTTGATCAGAAGCTTTGTTGGTTGCAATGCAGCATCTGATCTCCCCGGATTAGTCTCCCATTTAAGGGAACCTAGGCTGAAATGGATTATTTTTGCACACTTGAGAGCTCCCTAGTTATGGGGGTGTCTGGTTTGTTGTATCCATTTTGTACCAGAAAGCCCAAAATGGGTAACTGACAAACAATGCTGGCCCAGATCAGGAACGTTGCATCTGATCAGGGCCTACAATATTTGAAAACAGCCATTTTCCAAACAAATTTTGAAGAAAACACAATTTGACACCTGTAAATTTTGAAATGCACTTAATTGCGTTATATAAGGTGGAAGATTTCATTTGGTACAAAAAGATAATTTATCTGTTTGAAGTTGTAGAAACATAAGAGTGTAGACCCAGATCAGACCTTGTTTTATTTGTCATTGTCCCAAAAAACTCCCAGTTTCAAAGAAGGGCACAGTGCAGAACATGATCAGATGCTACATTTTCTGGGTAGAAGCCCCCCAGGGTGTGGTGGTTATGCTACTTGATCGCCTCATAAACCAGGGGTCCTGGGTTCGATCCCGGGCTTCTTCACACATTCGGATGAGTCTTTAAACCGAGGTCCCGTCTTTGTATGACCATAGATGTTGGTGGGACGTAAAACTAAAACACATGCACACACTTGACTTTTCTAATACATCCCAACCTCTTTATATATCTTTTGATATCAAGTTTATCAGGCAAGACTTTGAGAATGCTTGTAGAATCGCAAGGCTTGCCAAGCGATTCTACATGAGTTCTCGAAGCCGAGCCTGATAAACTTGATATCAGATGACATGAATCTGGTATTCTTTTTATCAGTTAATCCCATTGTACACCATTTTTCAGCAGTCTAGTTCATAGAGTTTGGGCGGCAGGGCTTGAGAAGCCATTTCATCTCAATGTTGGGTAAAAGTCTCACAAGTTGGAAGCAAGGTGTCCAAAATGACCTTAACAATGTTGGTTGGAACATAAAATTTCAATACGAACAAACAAACCAGACCACTACTACTACTACTACTTATAATAAAGAAAATATTAAATAATCTTAAAAATAAAAACGATGACAATAATAATTATACTATAATAATACTACTACTCCACATACTACAACTCAGTACTACTACTTTAATGATAATAATAATAATAGGAATCAAAATGATGGTAATAATAGTTATATCTTGCTACTACTCCCAATACTACTACTACTACTGAGCCCCCGCCCATCAGGACTTGAAATAGATGGGCTGCATGTTGCTTCCAAGCAGAGCAGAGCTCAAACCAACACACAGTGACACACAAGAGTACTGATAAACAGCTTAGAGAGGATCTAAGGCTGCCCAGGCAAAGCGGTACAAGTCAGCCCGTCCATGCTTATAAACCCTATTGGTTTCATTGTGCGGCAGGGCTTGAGATGTCATTACATCTCAGTGTCGGGTAAAAGTCCCACAAAATTGAAAGCAACATCTCCAAAATGACCTTTACAGTGTTGACGGGGACGTTAAACCTCAAATCAAACAAATAAATACTACAACTACTACCACTACTGCTTATCACTGTCTTGCTATCACTACTTCAACTATTATTATCATAATTATTATTAACATGATGTAAATAAAGTGGATAAACACTAGCTAATATTGTTTGTCGGACAGAACATTTCATAATAACAGTAATGATAAAAAGATAATATTAATCATGTGTTGTTCTTGGGTGCTAAGTCTTTTTGCTGTTTGTGCTTGTCGGTTTATAATTTCGCTAAGGCTGTGCTCACTGAACAATCATTGTTGAATACAACTGTTAAATTCAACACAGGTTTCCACGTCAATTTAAATATTCAATCTATGGAATTCAACAAATAAGACCAAAAAATGTACAACCCGCATTTGATACTGCAAATTCAGCATTCATATTATTCTAGTTTATAACTAAACAGTACCATTTCCTGCTTCTTTTCAAATCACAGTTCACAAAGAACTCAGTGCCTTTGTACTTAAAACTCTATTGACTTTTGTCTCTGGTTATGTAATATTGCCTAGAAACTACATAATTTTCTCCCACATACTTTGCTGCTGGAAAATTATTGGTATTTTTCAGTCCAGTGCAGGTCATAGACAATTTCAGAATGAGGCAGACTGACTCTGTTTCATTGAACACATGCAACCAGGCCATTTGAGGTCAATGGAGTACACAGTCTACATGACCTATGATGACCTGAGGCAGGGTCAGACTGTGTCTCTGTTAAAAAGGTTCTAAAATAAGACAAGATTCCTATGAATGAGGATGCTGATTAATCCTTTTTGTACCAAATGGAATCTTCCTCCTTATATATAGCAAGAGTCCATTCCAAAATTAAGGGGTGTCAGCTTGTGTTTTTAAAATTTTATTCCAAAAATGGCTTAACTTTCCGCAAACAGTGTAGGCCCTGATCAGACGCCGCATTCTTCGGCATCTGACCTGGGCCTGCAATGTTTGTCAAGTACCCGTTTTGACAAACAGTGCAGGCCCAGATCAGACGCTGCAGAACGCAGCATCTGATCAGCGCCTACACTGTTTGTCAAGTACCTGTTTTGGGGTTTCTGGTACTAAATGGGTCAACACCAGCACCCCTAAATTTCAGACATGCTTGTGCAAAAAAAGCAAAATTCTCTCTCCATCAACTGATCAAGTCTGGCCTACATGTACATGCCCCATGGTTTCCGTAAAGTCATGGAAAAGCTAATTTTTGTTGCCGAATCTTAGATCAGACTGCTAGTTTTGGTGAAGTCTGATTTCGCTGTATGTTTTTTTTTTTCTTGAAATATAAATAGCAGCTGATTGATGGAAGATAAAAATAGACAAACTTGATTTGCTGTTTTCTGAATGGTTGGAATCTAGATCTGGCAGATAATCATTAATGCTGGATTTGTAATTGGGACATTTTGACCTCATTATCTACTTATCTTAACCCATAAAGCACCAGTCAGGACAATTGTCATCTGCTTTGTCGTCTGCCAAGTCCTTTGCAAACAGTGTGGACCCAGATCAGACTGCTCCTCTTGGAGCAGTCTGATCTGGGTCCACACTGTTTGCCTATATGAAAAAATATTTTTAAAAAGGTTCACAAGAAGATTCAGCAGACGGCATCTGCAGATAACATTTTCTGATGATTTTTCTTGGCAGCTTAAGGGTAAATGGATTTGTCTGTGAGCTGGGAAGTTAACCCTGGCTGGGCTATTAATGCTCTTTTCCTGGATAGTAACTTTAATAGTGTCATGGGCATTTGAAAAACAAAAGCTTTCAGGGTTAAATCTAATATAATGAACACTGCCATAATCCCCACTTTATGTAGGAAAAACTGGGGTTTACCTGAAGATGCCTGTTTTTGTGGCCTGAAAACTTTGCAGGCAGAAAGTGTGGACCCCTAAAAGAGCAGTCTGATCTGGGTCCACACTGTTTGCAATAATGACTACAACAGATCCAGATTTTGAAGGACTTATAATATACCACAATCTTTTTTGTTCAATTTGTACTAAGCACAGAAGTTTCATTGGGCGACAGGGCTTGAGATGTCATTTCATCTCAATGTCGGGTAAATGTCCCACAAAATTGGAAGCAACATCTCCAAAATGACCTTTACAGTGTTGACGGGGACGTTGAACCTCAAATAAAAAAAAACAAACAAAATACTAAGCACAGAAGCTCTTCAGTTTAGATGACCTTGTGACTGTCACTGATTTGTAGGAAATCCAGGTAATGTTTATTTATAGAAAATAGCTGTGTTAATATTATGTGGCTGTGTTTGTTTGATTTGAGGTTTAACGTCCCCGTCAACACTGTAAAGGTCATTTTGGAGACGTTGCTTCCAATTTTGTGGGACTTTTACCCGACATTGAGATGAAATGACATCTCAAGCCCTGTCGTCCAATGAAACCAATAGGGTTTATTAGCATTGACGGTCCGCCTTGCACTGCGGTTCCTGGACAGGCTTAGATCCTCTAAGCAGTTTACCAGTACAAGTGTGCGGGCTGGATTCAGCTCTGCATGGAAGCATCATGCAGCCCATATATTTCTTCAAGCCCCTATGGGTGGGGGCCGTTATATAGCTGTGAGGTCAGCGTTTTGCATAACAAAACACTGACCTCACAGCCATATAAAGGCCTCCGCCCATAGCCGCTTGAAGAAATATATGGGCTGCATGGTGCTTCCATGCAGAGCTGAATCCGTCCTGCATATATGGCTGTGAGGTCAGCGTTTTGCATAACATGGTTATCTACAGAATCTGCGTGGGTTTGGCAAACTATGTAGATACAGATCAGATGCCACAGGATGCAATGTCTGATCAAGGTCTACTCTGCTTACAGTTGAGGAATGTAAGTTAATGGTCTACGTCATTTTCCCAGCCTGCATTCAGTGACATTGGCCCCCACCTATCGGGGCTTGAAGAAATACATGGGCTGCATGATGCTTCCACGCAGAGCTGAAACCGGCTGCACAGGTGTATTGGTAAACCATTTAGAGGATCTTGGCCTGCCCATGCAAAGCGGTTCGAGTCAGACCGTCCATGCTTATAAACCCTATAGGTTTCATTTGGCGACAGGGCTTGAGATGTCATTTCATCTCAATGTCGGGTAAAAGTCCCACAAAATAGGAAGCAACGTCTCCAAAATGACCTTTAATGTGTAAATCAAACAAAGACAGTCGACCCAACAGTGTTTATAACAGTTGTTATTTAAAACAACCATGTTATATCCAAAACAAACAAAAAGTATAGATTATAATTATAGAAAATAATACCATTCATGGTCATTTTTCTATATAATCTTCGCATTTTTGAGGCCCATCTTTAAGCTTTGTTGTATGCAAAACCATGTTAAAATGAATAGTGTTATAGAAGTACATTGTGGTTCAAAATTTTATGTTTCACTATTTTCAGAAGTAGTGAAAGGGAGATAACACAGATTATTTATCATACATTTTCAAGTTTCTTCAGTAATAGACCGCCTTTTGGACTGTTCAAAAGTGGTCTTGAAAGACCACTTTTGAACAGTACCAAAGGTGGTCTTAAAAGATTATTTTCCTTGACAGTTTCCGCCATCAGCTGTTGCCTTCAGAACTTTTCTGTGACTGACATCTTCTATGAACTTCTGGAATTTCTGCCACATTCCGTCATTCCGGAGAAAAATGGGATCATAGATCTGAGAGAGAGATTGTAGTCCCCTCAAAGTGTGCAGCCCAAGATTCAGTAGGTGAACCTTCAGTTTTGTTAAAAAAGCCACCTACCAGTTCTAATTCCCCGCCAGAAAGTGGAAGCTCTTCAGTGTAGATGTCCCTGTGACTATCACTGATTTGTTGCGGCCCCTGCCCATAGGGGCTTAAAGAAATATATGGGCTGCATGATGCTTCCACGCAGAGCTGAATCCCGCCCGCACACTAGTACTGGTAAACCACTTAGAGCATCTAAGCCTGTCCAGGAACCGCGGTGCGAGGCGGACCGTCCATGTTAATAAACCCTATTGGTTTCATTAAATCACTGATTTGTTGGAAATCCAGGTAATGTTTATTTATAGAAAATAGCTGTGCTTTTATATATGGCAGTTTTGTTTGTTTGTTTGATTTGAGGTTTAACGTCCCCGTCAACACTGTAAAGGTCATTTTGGAGTCGTTGCTTCCAATTTTGTGGGACTTTTACCCGACATTGAGATGAAATGACATCTCAAGCCCTGTCGTCCAATGAAACCAATAGGGTTTATTAGCATGGACGGTCCGCCTCGCACCGCGGTTCCTGGACAGGCTATATATGGCAGTGAGGTCAGCATTTTGCATAAGCTGGTAATCTATAGAATTCGGACTGGAATCGTTTGGTGGGTTTGGCAAACCGTGTAGATACAGATCAGATGCTGCAGGATACAATGTCTGATCACGATGTACTCAGTTTGCTTACAGGACAGGAATGTAAGTTAATAGTCTGTCATTTTCCCAGCCTACATTATGATAACACATCCATGTGAAATACCGGTAGTTCATTTTTTTCAAACCTCAAAAAAGGCAATTTTTTTTTTGTTGTTGAAAGTTTGTGATATTTTCGTTATTTATACTCCAAACATAGGTTTAGGGTGCTTGTTAGAACCGCCTCATTGAGGCAGTTCTAACAAGTACCCACAACCTATGTCTTGGAGTAGAAATAAGGAAAATAATGTTTCCGCCCATAAACCCCAGTTTTCACAGTACATTCAATGACAGTCAACCCACCAATGCTTATAACACTGTTGGTATCCAAATCATGTTAGTTAAAACAACCATGTTTTAGCCAAAACAAAAATGTATAGACTATAGAAAAATTACGATTCATGGTCATTTTTTTCTATATAATATTCACATTTTTGGGATCCATCTTTAACCCCTTTGTACCAAATGGAATCTTCCTCTTTATATATAGCAGGAGTCCATTTCAAAATTAAGGGGTGTCAGGTTGTGTTTTTCTTCAAAATTTATTTGAAAAATTGTTTAACTTTTGGCAAACAGTGTAGGCCCTGATCAGACGTTCTGCAGCGTCTGATCTGGGCCTGCACTGTTTGCAACGGTACCCATTTAAGGGGTTTCCAGTCTGAAATGGGTTAAGATGTGTTGTATGCATAACCATGTTAAAATGAATAGTGTTATATAAAGAGATTGTCATGTAGTCTTTATGCATCACTATTTTCAGAAGTAGTGTAAGGGAGATAATACAGATTATTTATCATTTATTTTCAAGTTTCTTCAGTTACAACCCTGAAAGCTTATTTTCCTTGATAGTTTTCGCCATCAACTGTTGCCTTCCGAACTTTCCTGTGACTGACATCTTCGATGATCTGGAATTTCTGCCACTTTCCGTCATTTCGGAGAAAAAAAAGGAACATTGATAAATGTGTGCACCTCACGATTTAGTAGGTGAACCTTAAATTTTGTTGAAGTAGCCACCTACCAGCTTTTAGCTCACCTGTCATGCAGTGACAAGGTGAGCTTTTGTGATCACATTTTGTGCGACATCAGAGCATGCATCCATGTGTGTGTGCGTCCATGTGTGCATCCGTAAACAATTTCTACAAATGAGATCTTAATTTTAAACCACTGATTGGATTTTGACCAAGCTTTTCAGGAGGTCCTCCTTCAAAATTGTTCAAATGGTTCCAGTCCAACTGAAAACTTAAAGAATCTTCTTTTCTGAAACTGCAAGACTCGGATCTTTGGTATGAAGCTTCATCAAGTGGACCTCTATCAAGATTCTTAAAATTATAGCCTTAGGGCCAAAAATAGCCCCACCCTGGGGCCCACATGTTTTATACACAGGCTTAAATTGGGAAAACCTTAAAAATCTTCTTGTCTCAAACCAGAAGGGCCTGGTCTTTGATATTTGGTTTGAAGCTTCATCTAGTGGACTATTATCAAGACTGTTCAAATTACAGCCTTGGGGGGAAAAATGGCCGACCCCAGGGCCCACATGTTTTACATAGGCCTATTTAGGGCAAACCTCAAAAAAACCTTCTTCACTGAAACCGCAAGGCTCGGGTTATTGATATTTTGTATGTGAGCCTCTATCAAGATTGTTCAAATAAAAGCTTTGGGGTCCAAAATGGCCCCGCCCAGGGGCCCAAATGTTTTACAAGGCTTACTTAGGACAAACCTTAAAAAATCTTTTGTCTGAAATCAGAAGGCCCAGGTCTTTGATTTTTGATATGAAATTTACGGTAACCCTTATCTTGCTGTTCACGACAACCCTACACTGTTTGGCATACAGTTTATGAATTTGTAGCAATAAATTACATCAAGTAATTTGATTGGTTGATAGACAGACATGGGTGTGGCTTAAATGAATATTCAGCAAGATAAGGGTTAACTAGGAAAAGTTTAGAGCAGATGGCAATATATTTTTTTTCTGTTTTGATGAAAGGCTTGATATATCATGCAATGATGTGAATTGTATGGCCAGTAGAAAATTAACATGTAATGTCATGCTTTATTTTCTCAGAAAAACATTTTCAGAGAGAAGAGCTTGACATTTCATGTGAATCATCTCGAAATTTCATGTGAATCATCTGCTTAATATTACATATGTGAATCATCTGCCAAGCATATATACAGTAAAATTCCTATATTAAGACCACCTTTGGTACTGTTCAAAAGTGGTCTTTAAGACCACTTTTGAACAGCCCCAAAGGTGGTCTCTGACCAGAGGACAGTATTTGCAGACAATGCAAAGAAAGAATAACTTCAACCTACTAAATAAGCTTTTTTAAAGCAGATTTAGACTTAATTTTAGTTGGTTTCACTGTATATTCACATGTAACTTTAAGCTTTATTTTCCCAGAAATATATTTTCAGATTCAATAGATAAAAGGCTTGATATTTCACATGAGTCATGTGCCTATCAGACAATTTGCATGTAATGAGAAGCCTTATTTTTTTCTAAAGAGTCTAGCTGTCATATTTCTTCACATACAGTATAAGGGAGGTAACCTAGAAGAAAACTAGATACACTGGAACAAATACATTATTTATTTTTGAAGCCTTCTTTTAACATCCATAAAAAAAGGCAAATAAAACAATATTTTAATAATAACTGAAAACCTAGCATAACAAGTACATGTATACATATAAAGCAATAAATTCACAAAAGCTTCCAAATTGGGATGGAAATATGACATGAAGTTTAATACCCCTTACTGCCCTAAGTTTCTAAAGCAGTGAGTGAGTGTTTTAGTTTTACGTCACACCAACAGCTAAGGTCATACGGACACGGGACCTCGTTTTAAAGACTCCTCCGAAAGTCTGGAGAAGCCTGGGATCGATCCTGCAACCCCTGGTTTACAAGGCAAGTAGCGTAACCACTACACCATGGAGGCTTCTAATTTTCTAGCAGTGATTTTTTGGGCAGTTCCATTGTTCCCAAATGTAGTTTTGGTCAAAATAATTTACGACAATTTGATGCTGATATGACACATTGTTGCTGTGACAGTTCATTCTGAGCCATCTCATGAGGTTCTACACTGTTTGCATACGTGTCTGTACCTGTCTACAGGATTGAGAGGGTTTGGTGAAATGCACAACACAGTTGAACACACACATGTACATACATGTATTTATGTACTTGTACATGTATTTGTGTACTTGTATTTATGTACTTGCAATGACTAATACAGTTTTGATTTAGTGTACCAGTAATAAGACTAGTTGATCTGCCAGTCAAGACTTTTGGGCCCTGTCTCAATAAGATGGGTATTTTGTGATAATTGAAAGATAGTTTTCCTTATTTCTCCATAAAAACCTATGTTGTGGGTATTCATTAGAACCGCCTCGCTGACAAAAACTATCCTTCAATTTTCACAAAATATGAACCTTATCTGTTGCAAGTACAGTGAAATTCCGCTTTTAAGAGCAGCTAAAATTAAAACTAATTCTTCTTTTGAAACATATTTAAGGGCTTTCAGTTTCTTTTCTTTGTCTGTTTTTTTTTTTCACCCATTGTCCTCCAGTACTTTAGAGACCACATTGGGACTGTTCAAAAGTGGTCTTAAAGACCACTTCTGAAAAGTCTCAAATGTGGTCTTAATATTTTAAGGAATTTTACTGTATTGTTATTCATTGTTGTTTCGATTGACAACATAGCAACATTGTTTACAGTTGATAGTCCCAGATAATGAGGAGCAAAAGAAACTCAAAATATGTTTGATCTATCCCAAGCCCCTCAGTGAACTCAAGGTCAAAGTGAAATTTCAAAAATGTTATGGTTAAATTTCAGGTGCTAACAAGAAGGCTGCACAGTCCAGTGACAGCTCTTGTTCAAAAATAATGTAGAGGCGAGTTCCAGTTAAGATGCCAGTCACTTCAATTGTCATCTGCTTTGTTGTCAGCTACTTGCTTTAAAAGTCATTCAACAGTTTGGACTCAGATCAGACAGCTCCTAGGAGCAGTCACATCAGAGTCCACATTATTTGCCTGAATGCAAAAATTTGAAAAGTTTGCAAATGAAAAAGAAGATTACATAAGCAGATCAGAGTGTTTCTTGGCATCTTAAGGATTAAGGAAATATATTGTATTTATTTATAGGCTGTGTCTCTTCATGAGGTAATTCTGTTTGTCCAACAAATTTTCAAAAAAAAAAAAAAAAATTTCCCTTACCCCTTGTCAAGCAGATTTGTTTGTTTCTTTTCAAGTCTAATGGCCCAGTCAACACTATCTTTGATCATTTTTGAGCCAGTCAGTTTACCTATCCACACTTTTCCCATGCAGGCTTATTTGTAAGCGGTTAGCCAATAAAGCACATTTTTTCGCCAGAAACTGACAACCGCCCTTCATTAATCAGCGGAAGGGAGAGAATGACCGTAGAAATGATTTCATGATCAATCTCCATGAAAGAACGTTGCCAACCCCAGCATTATTTTTCATTTTTCTGCTTCAATACATACCGGTAGGTTGTGGGTACTGGTTAGAACCGCCTCAATGAGGCAGTTCTAATGAGCACACACAACCCATGTTTTGAGTAGAAATAAGAAAGATATAACAAATTTTCATGAGAAAATAAACCATTTTGGAGATATGAAAGAAAGCACTGTGTCTCGTGGATGTGTTGTCGCAAAGTCATTTAATTTGGGTTCCATGAAAATTTTACTTAGCCAATTTTTTAAGTGGGAAAACCCAAGAGGGGACATTAACAAACCGTGCAGGCATCAGATAGATGCTGCAGAATGTGGCATCTGATCAGGGCCTTCACTGTTTGCAAAACATTCTACCATTTTCAAAATAAAACTTCTAAAAATAACTCAACCTTGTATACCACAACCTCTTTATAACATGATCAATGAGATCAAAGTTTGAAGCCGTGTTAGTTAAACAACCGTGTTTTGTTTGTTTGAATTGTGGATTAACATCTCCATCAACACTATTTAGACGTTGCTTCCAATTTCGTGGGACTTTTACCCAACATTGAGATGAAGTGACATCTCCAAGCCCTGCCGCTTAATGAAACCAAAAGGCTTATATTCATCAGACTATCTGACTCGCATCACCTTGCCTGGGCAGGCTTAGTCCTACTAAGGGGTTTACCAGTACTTGTGTGTGGTCAGTTTTAGCTCTGTGTGGAAGCGCCATGCAGCCCAATCTATTTCTGCAAGCCCCGATGGGCAGGGGCAACTAAACAACCATATTATATTCAAACAAAAATTATAGATTATACAGAAAATGACCATTTATGGTCATTTTTCTATGTAATCTATACATTTTTGGAAACCATCTTGAAACAATGTTATATCCCAAACTGTGTTATAACGAACAGTGTTATAACAACGTTGTGGAGTACTTCTGATGGTCTCCTGCTAAAATATATAGTCAGGGAGATTTAAAACTCAGCTCAAAGTTTACCAGTTCAGTGGACCCGTGTTATAATGGCAGTATTTGTTCCCTATTATTGAGCCGTTATAATGAATTTGCCGTTATAAAGAATCCCAGTTAGGAGGATGATAGGTTATAAAAGGTCTTTTCCACATCTTTACTCCAAGGAGTATAATACAAGAATCTTTCATGACTATGGATTCGATTTTGGCATTTCCAACCCGAGGGAAGCCCATGTCACTTGGAATGGAGGTTAAGCCTTGAGCTAAGAATTCATTCCATTGAAATTGTCATTACAACAAGTTTTATCGGTATAAAGCATGTCGGTATAAAGAGGGTTGACTGTATTATACAAGCTGATCAGTCAACAAAAGTGGGCAAAAACTTTAGTACCCAGAGAAATAGTCTATCCTACAAGCATTTGGCACAGAAAAAAATACTATTTTCCACATCACAATAGTCAAAGCTTGATATCACAATGTTTCTGAATACGGCAAGAACCACTTGATATCACATTGTTTCTTAATACAACAACAACCATTATAAGCATTCACAGCTTTTCTCTTTGAGAGAATTTTCTTCATGTTTGAGATCAGCATCTAGTATAATAAAATCACAGACTAATGAGATATGATCTGAAGGATATTTCAGTGATGGGAGGCGTCCTGGTCCCACCTCTTCCTCAGAAGCCATGTTTAAAATAGATTTGACTTTTGACCCTTTCTTTGTATACCATATAAAGTCAATGGATTTACGAAGTTCCATGTTGGTAATTGTCCAGAAAGTATAGTCAGGCTCTTGTCCGTCTGCTGATTTGCTAGTATAGGCACTCGATAACCTCAAGTCACATGACTTCATTACCTCATAGCCAGACTCGGAAGGCGGGAAATTGAAATCTCCACAAAGGAAAAGGGGAAATTTGCTATGATTGTTTTTCAGGTAGGAGGTCAAAAATAGCGCTTGTTCTTTTCGAATGTCCTCACAGTTGCTTCTGCTTTGATAACCCGCTTTCAGATGAGTCACTGCAACAGTAATATCTCTCGGAGATTTTGTTTTTGTTTGAAAATGACATACAATGGCGACCTGATTTGTTCTTTGTCCCCAAGCCTTCAGAACTATTTTATCACAGTTAAGGACCGCAAGATCAGCGGCATTGTAGAAAATGGCACAACCATCTGGCCCATAGTTTATTGGATGATCCAGACATGGGGACGCAGGTTTTGCTTTGAACATTCCCTGGTACCCACTTTTATTGAGGGTGTCCGAGAGAAAGGAAAACTGATCCACCTCTTCCAGGCAGACAACCGTTGGTTTATAACGTAAAATTTCCTCGACGATACGTAGTTTCCTGACATCCAGATCTAGCGCCTCTGATGGACATTTGGTGAAAAGGTCCCGACTCAGACCTGAAACAGAAAATAGACAACAAGTATTAACCCTTAAGCTGCAGAGAAAAACTGCATTTGAAAATGTCATCTGCTTATGTCGTCTGCTTAATCTTCTTGCAAACTTTTTAGAAATATTTTTTCAAACAGGCAAATAGTGTGAATCCAGATCAGACTGCTCCTAGAGGAGCAGTCTGATCTCGGTCCTCACTGTTTGCAAAAATGACTTTAAAAGTAACCGGCAGATGACAAAGCAGACGAAAATTGTTGTGATTGGCATTTTATGGGTTAATGTTTTGACTGCTAATCAGGACAAGCAGACAGCATTTTCAAAGTTTATTTCTCTTATTTTACAAAGAAAATAAGGCCGGATATTGCATGTGAATCACATTAGTCTGCTTGCAGATGATTTACATGTAATGTCAAGCCTTATTTACTATGTTTTGTTTGTTTGAATTGAGGTTTAACGTCCCCGTCAACACTATTTAGGTCATTTTGGAGACCCTGCTTCCAATTTTGCAGTACTTTTAACCGACGTTGAGATGAAATGACATCTCATGCCATGCCACCAAATATAAAATGACAAATAGTTTTAACAAGATGTGTTTGTGAAACACTGATGCCCCCTGGACAGAGCATATTAAATTTGAAAGCAGTATCACTAAGCAATCGAAAGGTATGGCCAATGTTCAAGTCTTAAAAAAAGTAGGTCAAGGTCACAAGGTCAAAAAATATGGGATCGTTGGAAAGGTCTTGTGACATAGAATCCACATGTTAAAAATGAAAGCCCTATCACTTACCAATCGAAAGTTATGGCCATTGTTAAAGTTTTTAAAAAATAGGTCAAGGTCACGAGGTCAAAAATTATGGTACCACTGGAAAGGTCTTGTGAAAAAGAATGCACATGTGAAATATGAAAGCCCTATCACTTACCAATCGAAAGTTATGGACTATGTTTGTTTTTAAAAAGTAGGTCAAACGTAAAGGTCAAGATCACAAGGTCAAAAATTATGGTACCACTGAAAAGGTCTTGTGACAAGGAATGCACATGTGAAATATGAAAGCCCCCCCATTTACCAATCGAAAGTTATGGCCAATGTTAAAGTTTTTAATAAGTAGGTCAAACTGCAAGGTCACCAGGTAAAAAATTATGGTACCACTAGAAAGGTCTTGTGAAAAAGAATGCACATGTGAAATATGGAAGCCCTACCACTTACCAATCGAAAGTTATGGCCAATGTGAAAGTTTTTAAAAAGGAGGTCAAAAGTAGGTCAAATGTCAAGGTCAAAGTCACGAGGTCAAAATTTATGGTACCTCTTGAAAGGTCTTATGTCAAGGAATGCACATGTGAAATATGAAAGCCCTGTCATTCAAAAGTTATGCTCAATGTTAAGGTTTTTGCAGACAGACAAACAGGCGGACAGACAGATAGACCAAAAACTATGCCCCACGAAACTTTGATTCTGGGGGCATAAAAATCTAATTGTTGTCTGCTCCAATAATTTATATACCAATAATAAACATATTAATATATATTCATTTAATAACAGTTTTAACAGTTTATATTTTATGTCAATGATTTCAATTGCTTAATTACCTACAGTACATGTACACATGTGTTAACTTATTCCATAGTCTATTCATGAAACTTACGACAATCAGAGTTACTAACGACATCTTTAGTTAACATAATCATTAAAACCTTGACAGGTTAACATGGCATGTTTGCTGATATTTTTGCGAAAAAACGTGAGTAGGTTTTGCAAATGCAAAAGCTACTCATATTTTTTCCAGCAAAAATACAATTTTCCAGTAAAAATACCATTGTACCTGCTGTCACATTTAACTAACATTTTGACCACTAACAAGCTCTTTAAGCTAATGATGCTTTGAACAACTTGGTCCAGATTCCTAGAATTTGATATTTGATGAAGGCAGTTTAGTGAGTTTACCCATTTTATATGGGAAACCCAAAACTGGTCACTGACAATCAGAGCAGGCCAGAAACGCCAAAATGTGTCACTGGCAGACAGTGCAGGCCCAGCTCAGAAGCCCCAAAATGTGGCATCTGATCAGGGCTTTCACTGTTTGCAAAAACAAAAAATCGGCATTTTTATGCCTCCACCATTCAAAGAACAATGTTGTGTTACCCCCATCCCTCTGCTCGCCCATATCAGAGATGGCGTTAGCAATTTGGGTGTTTTTCACAACTATCAGGCAGGGGCATCCATGACACTTGGTCAAATTTCTAGTTTAAATCAATTTCTAACATCAAATCAACCTGGCCCCAAGGTTATAAAACTTTTTTCATGCTCAACTCAGCTGAGCATGAAATTTGTAAGGCTCATAACTATTAAAATATAAAATATAAAAAAAAAATCAGGCAATTTTCCTACTCAGATCAGCACAGAATGTCATTTATCCTGCTTACCTGCTCATAAATTTAAATATGCCAACATGTTGGCATTTTAAAATTTATGAGCAGGATAAATATCAAGTTAGTTGAGCATGAAAAAGTTTTCTAACCTCGGGGCCTGGTACCCCTAAACTTTGAAATGGACTCCTGCTACAAAATGTGTCAAAATGCCAACCTCGACTGATGCAGATACTTTTTTAACTGCCTGGACAAAGGCTAGGAAATGCTATTGGATTACCCAGAGCCCAGTTGTTCAAAGCATCGTTAGCCTAACAAGCTCATTACTGGTTAAAATGTTCACTATTGTAGCAAGTACACAATCTAATACTCAGGTATTTTTGATGGAAAAATGTGAGTAGCAGAGCTACTCACATTTTTTCAGCAAAAATATTAGCATATTAGCCTCATTAAACAATCAAAGTTTATACAATGCATTAACTAATGATACCGTTAATGTCCATATTTACCGAATTTTTTTCATGTTTTCAGTAAAGTGCCTGCACATGCAAATACATGTACAGGGTAGCAAAGATGCAAAACACTTCAACCAAAGGCTGTTGCTCTTATGAGAGACAAAGCTGACTGCACTGAACATTATGGTCTATGCCAGGTTGACACAGATGTTAGCTGGACAAACAAATGCACAAATGAACTGGTGGAAAAAAATGGGTCCCTATAATGTACCATGCTAAAGGCAGGTGTGACAAAACCTGTACCTTGCGCTAACATATTCCACTGCATGATCCTGATTGTCTCCCCTGATGCAGCTCCAGTATCAGCAGACACAAAGTCACGACTTAGTAGCGGAGGTAAGTTTTTCTCTTTCACACTCGCCATAATCTCTGCCAGTTGTTGATCAGTGGTCGTTGACTGAGCCATTTTTTCTCTAGAATATACAATCAAACATTAACCCTTAAAATGTCAAACATGACAATCGCCATCTGCTGGATATACTTTTAAAATCTTTGTTTTGTTTGTATTAGGGTTTAACGGCCCAGACAACACTATTTTAGGTCATTTTTGAGCAAGTCAGTTTACCTATTCACACTTTTCCTGGGCAGTCTTTTACAGTTAACCAGTACAGTGCACATTCTTCCGCCAGAAACCGACAACTGCCCTTCTTGAATCAGCGGAAGGGAGAGAATGACCATAGAAAAGATTTCATGATCAATCTCCATGAAAGAATGCTGCTGACCCCGGCAGGTATTGAACCCGCGTCCTCCTGATCACCAGTCAGACGCACATCCGACTGAGCTTAAAATCTTTGTTACAAACAGAGTGGACCCAGATCAAACTGTGCCTCTAGGAGTAGTCTGATCAGGGTCCACTCTGTATGCCTGTATGCAAAAGAAGGGTTCGAAAATTTTTCAAGAATTTGCAGCAGATGATATAAAGACGACATTTTTAGGTGCTGTTTTTTGTGGGATTTTTTGTGTGTTTTTTGTGGCATCTTAAGGGGAATGGGGACACCTAGCACATTTGTCTGCCATTTTTCAAAGGGAGACAACTTTTGGGACTTTCTGTTCACTTTTCTATAGGCTCAGTCCCACCGAAAAAGGGGTGTAGTCTTAAAGGAAGGAATTTGCTCCTCAGGAGCAAATTCTTTCCTTTAAGAGTTGATCCCTATTGACATAGGAGACAAAAACACTTTTGCAGTTGCCTCCCTTGAAGGTGTACCCATTCCTCTTAAGGGTTAATCACCAAGATAACCCCTGCCTTTGCAAACAGTGTAGATCCAGATCATATGGATTCTGGAGAAGCCATCTGATCACAATCTACACTGGCTGTCATTCTGTATTGGGAATTTGAATGAATACATTACATCAAGTAATCCAGGGATTTTCCTACCCTTCAGAATCAGGGTCCAGGGGCCACTGGGTTTGGGGAAAACAGCTCGCTAATATTTATAGTTGGGAATTTAATTCAGCTGTAACTTTGTCAATTTTGGTTCAATTTTCATGAATTTTTTATCAAAATGTAGCACAACATCAGAAATTGGGAAAGTTGTCATAAAATTTGGGAATATCTGTCTCTAAATTGGGAAAAATAGGGGCCGATTACCGGCCCCAAAGTTGCACTAGGAAAATCCCTGTAATCTGATTGGTTGATAGTCAGAAAGGGGTATGATGAAATAAATTTATTCAGCAGGACAAGGGTTAATCCCAATGACGTCTAGAGAATCTTACATGAGTGTTCATGTATTATTGAATTTATTAAATGAAGAAGTAAAGGGATAAAATGCAAGGCTTTGACAAGCATTTTTTTCCCCATTTCCTCAATGAGTTTTACAAGTTTTTGATAATACATGAGCACGAATGCAAGATTCTATTTATTATATGACATTTAAAATGCATTTTAATTACGATTATTTAACAAAAATGTCAATATACCACCATAAGTAAAGGCGTCGTCGTTAAGAATGTTTTGTTTGTTTGTTTGTTTGATTTGAGGTTTGAAGTCCCCGTCAACACTGTAAAGGTCATTTTGGAGACATTGCTTCCAATTTTGTGGGACTTTTACCCGACATTGAGATGAAATGACATCTCAAGCCCTGTCACCCAATGAAACCAATAGGGGATATTAGCATGGACGGTCCGCCTCGCACCGCGGTTCCTGGACAGGCTTAGATCCTCTAAGCGGTTTTCCAGTACTAGTGTGCGGGCTGGATTCAGCTCTGCGTGGAAGCATCATGCAGCCCATATATTTCTTCAAGCCCCTATTGGCAGGGACCGTCCTTAAGAATGTTGTATGTGTAATAATACGGGGCGTATCTAACTAATTTGAGTATTTAAACCACTTAGTCTAGTGGATTATCAAATTTATTACATTCTCAGATAGGACATCATATGATGAACATATATCCGAATAAGGACATATACATATATCCAGTTTCGGAGGAGTAACAAGGATAATTAAGGGATAATTCTCATCATGAAAACACACCTATATAGTTTTGACCCCCTTAAACCCCACTTTTATATTATATAGTAAAACTGGGGTTTCCGGGGGGTATGCCTTATTTTTCTTATTTCTGCTCGAAAATATAGATTGTGGGTACTCGTTAGAACCGCCTCAATGAGGCGGTTCTAATGAGTGCACACAAATATAGATTGTGGGTACTCGTTAGAACAGCCTCAATAAGGCGGTTCTTACGAGTGCACACAATCTATATTTTGAGCAGAAATAAGAAAAATATCACAATTTTTCATCATAAAAATTTCATTTTTTCCGGCGATAAAGGTGACAATGTATTTGTATAGGTGTGTTTGCATAATGTGTTAGAAACATGTATTGTGGGTACTTCTTAGAATTGCCTCATTGATGTTTACGGTATGTGACCAATCAGTATGAACACCCTAGCAGTTTGAACACCCAAAACTATTTAGAATTTGTGGCTGAAAACTTTCTCATAAAGCAGCGCAGGTTCAAAATGTACTCTTTGACATCATCTGGCCCTGTGTGAAATAATTATGAAATTCTTGCTCAAGGACATTTATTTCAACCAATCAAATTGCTTGAAATGTACATTATGGTGGAGAATTGGAATAAGAAGCAGTGTTAGCAGGTGGAAATGAACCCATAACACATTTCACCTAAGGTCGAGCAATTCTACTATTATTTTTGGTTTGATAAATGCCTATGAGAATCTCACGATAAAAAAAGTAAATATCACACCTTTAGATTCGAAAACCTTCTGAAAACAAAGGGGTTGTTAGGACGTTCTCATAACTGAGATGTTCACTCATATTTTCTTGATTATTGTAAGTAACCAGATTCATTCTATATGCATATTGTACATGATGAGTACTTTATTTAGACTATTACTATTCTTTATTGTTGATACTGAATATATTCAAACACATGCTTGTAACCCCAAAACCATATGCACATTCTGCAAATCATGACTAACTTTAAAAAACCTGCCCATGGTAAAATGTTAACGGATGGACAGAGGAATAAGGTCCTCCAGTAAAAGTCCTCAGAAATTATTTTGGGGTACGAACTGTGTAAATATTTTAAATAGCATTCTGTTTTTGAGATATGAACAGTTTGGTGAGATAATGAAACCCAACGGCACAAAAATTTCAGTAGAAAAACATTATTTAACTGGTAAAATAAAATTGTTAGGTACATACAGTTTTTTTCCTTGCGTAAGGCCAAAACTGCCAACATGTATTGACTTATTTCACAGATGATTCATAATTTGTAGCCTTTAATACAAAATCTATTTTTAACAAATACTGTGTGGTGCAAGGGTACATATAATGATCCACAGTTTTATCCTGCTTATAAAAGATACACCTTCAGGGGTGACAACTCTATATTTTTGTCTCTGATAAATAAGGGTCTACTCTCAAAGCAACTCCTAATTTAACCCTAACCCTGCTGAATAAATTAAGTAGGCCACACCTACTGCTGACTATCAACCAATTAAATCACTTGATATAGTGTATTCCTACATTCAAGAACTGCATGACAGTGTAGAGCCTGATAAGATGACTTCTGTCATCTGATCAGGCTCTAAACTGTTTGCAAAAGTAAGGGTTGTTGTGATCAGGTTAAGTCTCCTTTGCTAAACCTGTATACATGTCAGGTGTGGCTATTGACCTAATTACTTTAATTAACCCTTATCTTGCTGATCATGACAACCTCTTCTTTTGCATATCAGATGGTCAGGATCTACACTGTTTGACATTCAGTTTGTGAATTATGTCAAGTAGTCTGATTGGTTCAAAGTCAGAAATGGGTGTGACTAACTTAATTATTCAGCAGGATAAGGGTTGGAGTACATGTACCACACAAATTTGCAAAGCAGTTGTCTTTTTATTTTTTTAGAATAAGGCTTGACATTTCATATATGAATAGCCAACATTGTTAAAGCATGTCTACCATATTTACCTTATATTACCATATTTTCCGTATTCGGACACGTTACGATAACACACCCATGACACATAATGCATTTTTTCACATCTTCAAAATTGCTACTTTTCTGATGAAAACCTGTGGTATTTTTCTTATTTATACTGCAAACACACCGCCCCTGCCTATCGGGGCTTGAAGAAATAGATGGGCTGCATGATATTCCACGCAGAGCTGAAACCGACCGCACACAAGTATTGATAAACTCCTAAGAAGATCTAAGCCTTCCCAGGCAAAGCGGTGCAAGTCTGACTGTCCATGCTTATAAACCCTATTGGTTTCATTGAGCGACAGGGCTTGAGATGTCATTTCATCTCAATGTCGGGTAAAAGTCCCACAAAATTGGAAGCAACGTCTCCAAAATGACCTATACAGTGTTGACGGGGATGTTAAACCTCAAATCAAACAAACAAACAAATACTGCAAACATAGGTTGTGGGTGCTCATTAGAACTGCCTCATTGAGGCAGTTCTAACGAGTGCCCACAACGTATGCCTTGAGCAGCAAAAATTAATGTATACCCCATAAACCCCAGTTTTCTCTATATAAAGTGGGGTTTAGAGGGTGTTCATTTCATGGACTTGTTCATGTGATGAGACAGGCATGAGCAAACAGGGTAGACCAAGCGGCATCTCATTCGGATCTACCCTGTTCGTCGCTCATCCAGCTAGTTTGCCACTCACCCATACAGAACACTGGGTAGTCAATTGTACTTGTTAAAGGTTTAGAACAAGTATGAGATCACTTTCAGATGAGCTATAGTTGCAACAAATTGACCAGAGACTGACCTTTATGCAAGGAATAAATTAGTCAAAGTAACCGCCTTATACGCCGCCTTCCGTTAACTTCTCGTGAATTTTCGGCATCACGTGAATTGCGACCCATTTACCGACCTCTATGTATTGAATAACAATATCGCTATTTTTGGGAGACGGCGAGGATAAATATATGCATTAAGCCGGGTGTGAAATTATGTTAATAGAGCTCACCAGTCTCAGGTCAATTTGTTCGAACTATATAGAAGACTTAATCCTGGAAAACATTGTATTGTTGTTTGTTTTGTATGATTTGAGGTTAAACGTCGCCTTCAACACTGTATAGGTCATTTTGGAGACGTTGCTTCCAATTTTGTGGGACTTTTACCCGACATTGAGATGAAATGACATCTCAAGCCCTATCCCCCCAAAGAAACCAATAGGGTTTATAAGCATGGACGGGCCGACTCGCATCGCTCTACCTGGGCAACCTGAGATCCTCTAAGCGGTTTACTAGTACTCGTGTGCGGCAGGTTTCAGCTCTGCGTGGAAGCTTCATGCAGCACATCTATTTCTTCAAGTGCCGATGGGCGGGGGTCTTTGTATTGTTGTACATTATATTGTATTTGAAGCAATCAAAATAAAGTTTAAGCCAAGTATGATAAGTAGTTGAGGGAAAATATACAGGTTTGGAGTGGATGAAGGAAACAGAACAAAATCCTAATCCAAAACTGGAGTTCCTAAAGTCAGTGACTCAACAAAAGTAAGGTGGCTACAGAATTGGTAAATTTCGATTGTGTGACTTTTTACCTGTTTTCGAAGAAAACGACAAGGTATTGTCAAAGCTCTGGCGGTGTTGGCGTCGTCATGCAAATACTTGGACATTTTGTAATATCTCTGTCATTACTGAACATATTTACTTGAAACTTGGACTAGTTGTTCATAATGAAAAGGGGAACTCATACCAATAGGTGAGGTAACCCTCAAAATATTTTTGGCACAGTTATGCCCCTTTTTCGACTTAAGATTTTTGCAGCCAAGCGTTGGCACCCGCATGTGGTGCTCTTGTTTTTTTTTCGTTACCAAAACTGACATTATTTCTGTGACTGTTTTAGCTTTGACTTTATTTCCTACATCAATGGTCTTAATTTTTCAGTTTTTGGACAGGGTTTTGAAAACAAGAAACCAATACAAAGGTGAAAAAGAATAATTTATATCAAATTGAAAAGGAAAATTAATACGATACAAAAATGTAATAAAGTTCAGTAATAGAACATATGAACAGATAATAAATACATGTATTAACTAAGTAAGGTAGTGTTTTATAAAAATAGATCAGTTTTAATATCAGTTCTACATTATTTTAGGTGCACTGCAAGAAAACACCTTATATTATTACATAGCTCCAGTAAAGGAGGTCTAACGAGGATAAATTGGGGATAATTATTCTTATTTCTCCATTTACAACCACACAACCAGCAGTTTAGCAAAAAGACTTCTCCGAGTCGCACATTTGATTATGACTGCAGGAAAATGAAAGCTTTAATGTCACATTGTGTTCAACTTTCTCACATGTGCTTCAGAACAGGTATTGGAGATGACTGACAATGGCGGCCGAACAATTGCATAGCTGGTCCTTCGCAGTTGATTGTCCGAAACTTTCAGCAAATGACATAATGTTAACTCTTATCATGCTGTTCAAGACAACCCCTATCTTTGGAAACAGTGTAGATCCAGATCAGATGGCTTCTGAAGAAGCCATCTGATCAGGATCTACACTGTTTGACATTCAGTTTATGAATTTGTAGGAATAAATTACATCAAGTAATCTGATTGGTTCAAAGTCAGAAATGGGTGGGGCTAAACTGAATATTCAGCAAGAGAAGGGTTAATAAACATTTTTGAATATGCAGTGCAAATCTAAAGAAGGCAGGACTGTAGTGGTACCGTAAAGATTCGGCTATAAGGCGATTCGGCTATAAGACGGGGCCCCTTTTTCAGTTTTTCTAAGGTGGTATTTTGCTTATACTCTTTTATAAGACGGGTCAAATTTTTGCCATATCTGTCGGGGCCTATCTGCTACCGCCAGATGCCATTTAGATGTGAGAAATCGGCCTTTTTTCGTCAGAAAACCCCTCTACTTACCCCTACGTCGGCAAACGTCGGGCCGATACGTCGTATCGCTGTCGGCCCGGTACGGTACGTCGTATCGCTGTGGGCCCGGTGCATGCCTTGCTGGCTTAGGCTACACAGACTTCTGTTTAATAGACGACAGGGGTTGACAAATCCATTTCCCGGCCGGCCGGGACAAGACCGAAATCACGCCGGGCAGGTGCAATTTGACCTTATGACGCTCGGTCGGGACAAGTGCAAAAAAAAAATCGTCAACAACTTCCAGTCTTTTTGAGTCCTAACATACGGTAAAACTAGACCAGTAATTAAATCGCTGTCAATTGAGAGACAAACCGTCTGTGTATTTATTACCGTTCAAGGATGGCACTATTGTTAATCCCGGTCGTATAATTGCCACCCCGCGGTGCGTGTCGATAAGGTGTGAAAATATGGTCAAGTTATGTCTCTAATTTGCGTTTATCCTCCAGTCATAAAATTTAATCCACAATCAATGTGAAAATGATTTAATTGCTCCTCAGACTATTAGCTACATCTAACGGTACATGTTTGCATTATAAAATCGGACTATTCCATGATCTCATGAATGGTTATGTTTTGGCGCCAAATAGCAGACGTTGGCGGGAAAAAGTCGAACGCTGTTGTTGGTTATTGACACGGAGCTTCTAGGGATAATTCGGGAGCTGTGCAATGCACTGATTTTCTATCCACCTCTATTCACAACCGCTCAGCTATCGGGAAAATATTTTTTACCGGTTCCAAACATTTTTTTTTATGAAAGAGATACATGCGATGACATTAAACATGTGTGGGGATAATGGCGTAGGATGACGTCATTTACCGATCGCGTGCAGAAAAATCGTAGCGGTGGTTTGTGGGCGGCGATTTATATCAGTTCAAAAATCACCGATCGGATTTTTCCGTATGTCTGGTCTTCGGCGGACATTGCCGGAAAAAAGCCTGCAGTCCATGACCTCGGCTATAAGACGGGGTCACTTTTTTGGGCTCATTTTGGAGGGAAAAATCCTCGTCTTATAGCCGAATTATTACGGTATAGATTTTTGACAACCAGTAAGCTACACCCCACTTTCTGTGAGAAGCAGAATATCATTATACAATATGCTAAATCTTTGTACTTTTAACAAACATGTCACTTTGGACATAAATTCTTGTTCAGCATGTCACTGTGTTTTGAGGAATTTTCACTTTAATGAACCATTTTGCTAAACTGCTAGTTGTGCAGTTGTAAACATATGTTGTGGGTACTTGTTAGTATTGTCTCAGTGAGGTAATTGTCAACCGTTTCTAAACAAGAAATAAGGAAAATTATCCGTTGAGCCCCCCCCCCCCCCCCCCCCCCCCCCCCCCCCCCCCCCCCCGCCAAGCGAATTTGTGTCTTCGAGCATTCCGTCATGACAAATTTTAACGGCGCATGCCCAGCCATTCAGAGGGGCCAGGAATATGGCTTTCTGTCTAAAGGTTCCTCTTGATTCACTTCTTGTATGAGCGAGCAGCGAAGGTTCTGGCGAGACTGCGTGGATGCGCAGGCTCGCCTGAACCTTCGCTGCTCGCATAGGCGATAAGTACCAAAATCGCTTGACGGGGCCCCGTTAATTATTCTTGCTGGGTACAACATATGTTTTTAACAAGAAATAGGAAAATTATCCCTTAACAAGAAAGCAGTCTGAGGGACAGCCAAATCCCCCACCACACTTTGTATCAAGGCTCAACCATGTGACCTTCACCTGTGACCTTGAATTGAGTTGGCATGATTTATTTTTGGGTACTGCACATCAGCTCACTGAGGGGGTATATTTCACAAAAGTTAAATGAAAATCCTTCCAGGGGTAAAGGAGATATGGAACGGACACAAAATTCCAAGTTTCAAACTCGTGACCTTCAACTGTGACCTTGACCTTGAGTTGGCATGGTTCATTTATGGGTCCTGCACATCAGCTCAATGAGGGGGATATTTGATGAAAGTTTAATGAAAATCCTTCCAGGGGAGATATGGAACGGACACAAAATACCAAGTTTCAAACTCATGACCTTCAACTCGGACATTTGACCAAAGTTTAATGAAAATCCTTTGAAGGGTAAAGGAGATATGGAACGGACACAGAATTCAAAGTTTCGAACTCATGACCTTGACCTGGTTTCGGCATGATTCATTTATGAACTCTGCACATGAGCTCACTGAGGGGGATAATTGACCAAAGTTTAATGAAAATCCTTTGAGGGGTAAAGGAGATATTGAACGGATACAAAATTCAAAGTTTTAAACTCGTGACCTTCAAATGTGACTTTGACCTTGAGTCGGCATGGTTCATTTACGAGTTCTGCACATCAGCTCACTGAGGGGGTAAAGGAGATATGGAAGTTGGAAAGGACACAAAATTCAAAGTTTTAAACTCATGACCTTCAAATGTGACCTTGACCTTGAGTCAGCATGGTTCATTTATGGGTTCTGCACATCAGCTCACTGAGGGGGATAATTGACCAAAGTTTAATGAGAATCCTTGCAGGGGTAAATGAGATATGGAACGGACACAAAATTCAAAGTTTCAAACTCGTGACCTTCCAATGTGACCTTGACCTAGTGTTGGCATGATTCATTTATAACTTATGCACATGAGCTCACTGAGAGGGATAATTGACCAAAGTTTAATGAAAATCCTTTGAGGGGTAAAGGAGATATTGAATGGATACAAAATTCAAAGTTGTAAACTCGTGACCTTCAAATGAGACCTTGACCTTGAGTCAGCATGGTTCATTTACGGGTTCTGCATATCAGCTCACTGAGGGTGATAACTGACCAAAGTTTAATGAGAATCTTTGCAGGGGTAAAGGAGATATGGAACAGACACAAAATTCAAAGTTTCAAACTCTTAACCTTCAAATGTGACCTTGACCTTGAGTCAGCATGGTTCATTTATGGGTTCTGCACATCAGCTCACTGAGATGAATAATTGACCAAAGTTTAATGAAAATCTATCAAAGGGCTCAGGAGATATGGAGCGGACAAGAACGTGTTAGGGACAGACAGAGAGACGGACGGACAGACAAAGGCCATTCCTATAATCCCGCTGTGAGTTAATTAGCCTCATTACTCTGTTTTATCTGGAACTATGTCTGAGTTCAGATCAGAGCCATTACTGAAGCTTCAAGTAGCAGTGAAGTTCTGGTTTTAAACGTCACCATGGCCCAATGGACTGAACAAATTATTTGTCTAAATCGCGACGGAAGTAAGGGCGAGGATTGTGGCCACGTAAAATCGATTTAAGCCCCCCAGTGGAAATCTTCCACTGACCGTTCCAAGGCGGCTCTTCTGTGGCGATTTATTTATGTTGTTGTTTGTTACTTAGTGTGTGTATCACTTGTGTCTTTTAATTTTGGATGGCCATATGGCCATTTTGTGGGAAAGTGACTGTCCTTATGGCCTTCCTTTGTTTAGGTTTCCATTATGGTCTGGTCGCTTAATGTTTGTATTTCTTTCCCTTTGGTGTCTTTTATGGGTGGAGTAAGTTAATTGTATCAATTCCTGATCTTTGTTTTACTTCTACTTTCTTTATAGTGACACTACAAGACAATACTGAAGCTTCTACAGACCGAAGGATTTTAATAGTGACAAAATTCATGCCCCTTACCTTAATGTTCCTAAGAATTGGGACAGACATGCCTAAGCAAACAGTACCGACCCTGATCAGACTGCTCCTTCAAACATTGCAGGAAGGAGCAGTCTGATCAGGGTCTACAATGTTTGTTGCTCAATGGAGAAAACAAATTTGTTAAAGTTTTAGGAGAATTACAGCAAGTCCTCTAAGTGTCCGAATTTTAGGATTTTTACGGTAAAGCATGATCTGAAACAAGCAAAAATGCATCATCGAACATATACACTCAATTAACCCCTATCTTGCTGAATATTCATTTAAGCCACACCCATTTCTGTCTATCAACCAATCAAATTACTTGATGTAATTTATTGCTACAAATTCATAAACTGAATGCCAAACAGTGTAGATCCTGATCAGATGGTTTCTTCAGAAGCCATCTGATCTGGATCTACACTGTTTGCAAAGATAGGGGTTGTCGTAAACAGCAAGATAAAAGTTAAGATTCAAATCAGAATGCTAATCAACTCAATCAGAACACAGCTACAGTTGAACCTGTGTTAAGCAAGTATGTAAGGGATAACCAAAATGTGCTTGCTATAGACAGGTGGTTGCTTAATACAGGTGAAGTTTAATGCATTTGCATTTTTGGGGAAACAAAAGCATGCTTGCTTAAAACAGGTTGCTTGCTTAATAGAGGTGGCCACTATGACAGGTTTTACTGTATTTATATAGTGCACAGCAAAAACTGATCAGTTTGCACATGTAGATCTGATCAGTCTTTGCTGGGTACACGTCCGAAGGCAAATTTCACTTGATGCAGCTGTGCCAACAGAACAACCCTGAAGACAAAATTTCTTGCATGGCAGCCTGAAGTATATTAAGGGGAATGGGAACACTTTCAGGGGAGGCAACTCCTGCAAAAGTATTTTTGTCTCCCATGTCAGTAGGGGTCATCAAAAGATTTCCTTTAAGAATAGCTCCCTTTTTCCATTGGACAGAGTTTATAGTAAAGCGAACAGGAAAAACATGTTTCATAACATGACATTAACAGGGCTGTGTAATGAACACCCCTGTAAATCCCACTTTTTATAGGGAAAACTGAGGTTAACAGGAGTATATGTTATTCTTTTTATTTCTTCTTCTAATATAGCTTGTTGTTAGCCGTGAGAATCGCCTCAGTCTTTTTATTTCTGCTCCAAGTCATAGATTGTGGGTACTCACTGAGGTGAATTTAACGAGTTCCTTCACTCTATGTCAGGTGCAGAAATAGGAAATATATTACCGTAAAATCTCTATTAGAAGCCCATGCTCTAATAAACGCCCACCCCCCGATTTGGATGTTAAAAATGGTTATTTTTTTGGCAATTCTCAGAAAAATACCAGCCTCCAATAAACGCCCACTTTACTCTGATGTTGATTGATAGGAACTTTTTTGTGACATTGTGACAGGGTTTGAAATTAAACTAGTCAAACAAAATGACTTCAGGTTTTAAGTATTTTGCTATGTTTGACACGAAATGAGAAAAACGTTAATGATATTCGCTTGAGTGAAGAAAGGGGAGGTAACTACTGTTCTATTCCAAGACAATGCTATTGTATCACCAGTCATTTTCTGAGAAACAAGATTGCAGCCATAAGAAAGAAAGTGAGTGTTTTGAACGGTCGTATGCGAATTGCAGGTGTCTATAGCCTCTAATAAACGCCCACCCCCCTCTGCAGGAAAGGTAATGATTCTAATAAACGCCCGGGCGTCTATTAGAGATTTTACGGTATGTTTCAAGCCTTTTCCAACTGAACCACAATAACCCCTACGTTTGCTAACAATGCCCCCACCCATCAGGGCTTGGAGAAATAGATTGTGCTGCATAATGCTTCCACGCAGAGCTGAAACTGACCACACACAAGTACTGGTAAACCGCTTAGAAGGTCTAAGCCTGCGCGAGTTGGCTCGTCCATGCATATAAACTCTATTGGTTTTATGGGGCGGCAGGGATTGAGATGTCATTTCATCTCAATGCCGGGGAAAAAGCCCACAAAATTGGAAGCAACATCTCCAAAATGACCTAAAAAGTGTTGACGGGGATGTTAAACCTCAAATCAAACAAACAAAACCTTTGCTAACAGTGTAAATGAATCCAGATCAGAAGCCGTCTGATCAAGATCTACACTGTTAGTCATTCATTTAGCAAATATGAATAAATCATTTCCAGCAATTTGGTTGGTAGATAGTTAGAAATGGGTATGACAATTAAATGTATATAGTATTAGGAGGATAAGGGTTAAAATATACACCACAGCCTCATTATAACACTGTTTGTTATAACACAGTTATGGGTAAAACATGGTTTCAAGATGGATCCCAAAAATGTATAGATTATATAGAAAAATGACCATAAATGGTCATTTTTTTTATATAATCTATACATTTTTGTTTGGATATAAATATGGTTGTTTAATCTTTGGACCCCATTAATATTGTTATAACGAGGCTAAGGTGTAGAAAAAAAATAAAATAAAATAATGCGGGTAAATACCCTTGTAAACCTCATGTTTCTCTATATATAGTGGGGTTTACAAGGATCTTGCAAGGTAAGAAAGCCAGTGTGAAGCTTTGCTAGATGCACAATGTCACT
Organism: Lucinisca nassula; assembly: GCA_963580285.1. Classification (NCBI taxonomy): domain Eukaryota; kingdom Metazoa; phylum Mollusca; class Bivalvia; order Lucinida; family Lucinidae; genus Lucinisca; species Lucinisca nassula. The sequence continues at coordinate 47,413,211 of OY757015.1, read as the reverse complement.
CTATTGCATTTTTGCTTGATGTGCCTCATACATAATTCTGCTATTAAGACCACCTAAAATTAACACTAATTCTGCTTTAAAAAGCTTATTTTGAAGGCTTCACATAATTTTTCTTTGTGATTTCTGCCCACAGTGTCCTCTGGTCATGGACCATCTTTGGGACTGTTCAAAAGTGGTCTTAAAGACCACTTTTGAACAGTCCCAAAGCTTGTCTTAATATAGGTATTTTACTGCATTACTTTTCCAGTATCATGTCGCAAACCAAAGAAAAATGGTCAGATGGATATCTGAATGATGGCAGTCTTCCTTCCCCAATCTCATCTTCTGACGCCATGTTCAAGATTGATTTGATCTTTAACCCTTTCTTTGTATACCATATATAATCAATTGTTCGACAGACCTCAATGTCTCTAACCTTCCAAGTAGTATACTTTGGTTCTTGCCCTTCTGGAGATAAATGTGTATATACACTGGTCAAACCTAGATCACAAGATTTAACTACTTCATAAGTAGATTCAGTGGGTGGAGCATTGAAATCCCCACACAGAATAAGTGGGTGGTTAAGATTTTTGTCCTTGAGGTACTGGATCAGGTATGTAATTTGAGATTCCCGCATGGCTTCATTTTCTGGACCAGTTTTAGCTTTGAGATGAGTAACTGCAATAGAAAAGTCTTGACATTTGTCGGTCTTTGTCTGAAAGTGGCATATTATTGACACTTGATTGCTGTTTTCACCATTTTCTTTCAGGATTATGCTGTCAGTCTCCACTAAATTGAGCTGGCGAGAATTGTAGAACATTGCACATCCGTCGGGGCCATAGTTAACCTTTGAATAAAGACATGGTGATTTGGGTTTGGGATAGAATGATCCTACATAACCAGCCTTCATCAAGGTTTCTTGAAGGTAGGAAAATTGATCAACCTCTTCCATACATAGAACAGACGGTTGATATCGTAGAATTTCTTCAACTATGCGCAGTTGCCGAACATCCCATTCCAGAGCTTCAGGTGGACACAAGGTGAAATTATCAGGAGACAAAGCTGAAAAAGAGAAACAAGAGAAACAAGTTTAGGAAAAGGGATAAAATGCTTGGCTTTGCCGAGCATTTTATGCTTTTTCCTCACCTCGTTTAATATTCAATAATACAGGAAAAGGGATAAAATGTGAGGCTTTGTAGAACATTTTATGCCTTTTCCTCAACAAGTTTAAAAAAATTCAATAATACAAAAGCATGATGGCATATGAACTTCTGAATTGCTGTTTCACCAGCCTAAGTTGCCAATGTAGAGAGCTGAAATGGAATGTCACGACAACAAAAGTCCTGTGTGAGCTGTCCTATATCACAGAATGCTTATGTGGGACAGCTTTTGCCACTAGCAAGAGATGATAGAGATGTCATCTCATAGGCATTGATTTGTTTGTTAGTTTATTTTGGAGTTTAATGGCCAAGTCAACACTATTTAGGTCATATCAAGCTGATAAGTTTACTTAACCACACTTTTCCTGGGCAGGCTTATCAACCGTCTGTCAACCATTGTGCAGTTTATATTTTTACTTTTGGTCCTTTGAGATCAGCGTGAATATTCTGACAAATCAGAAATAAATTATTGGTTTAGACTCATATTCTAGACAGGTTTTTAATTATTTGGATCCCATTTTGATTTATATCAGCCTTTGAATCGACTGCCTATTCGAAATTCGCAAAATTGAAGAATGTTTCCTCTGGCTTTCATTGTCGGATCATTACAGGGTCACTGATGAGGCTTTATTAGCCGAAACTACGTAGTATTGCCCATCTCCTTTCTTATGAATGTTTTCATTGCTCTTAAAGGAACTCATTTTTTATTTTTATTATACATGAGTGGTTAACCAGTACAGTGCACATTCTTTTCCAAAACTGAAAACTGCCCTTCTTGAATCAGCAGAAGGGACAGAATGACCATTGAACAGATTTCATGATCAATCTCCTTGAAATTATAGGCACTGGTATGAGAGAAAAGCTTATCAATGATGTTGAAACAGTAGAACTTCAAAGGCTTGAAATCCAATGGCCCCATCCATCCCAGCTTGGCAATTAGATTGGGCTGTATAGTGCTTCTGCACTGAACTGAAACCAACCAAACTTTTGAGTGGTACTGATAAACAGCTTAGAAATTGACAGGGTAGAAGGTTTAAGCCTGCCCAGGAAAAGTGGTGCAAGGTGGACCGTTCCTTAAACTGTACCAGTCGCTTTGGGTGGTAGGGGCTGAAATGTCATTTCATCTCAGTGTTGGGTAAGAGTCCCACAAAATCAGGAGCAAAATCTCCAAAATGACCTAAATAGTCTTGATGGGGATGTAAAACCTCAACACAACCACACTATCATTTTCAGTCCAAAAGAAACCAGATGATAAATAATTTGGGATAATCTTGAGTGATTTTTCTTATTCTATCATGAAAATGTATGTTGTGTGTACTCCTTAGAATCGCCTCCTATGAGGCGATTCTAACGAGTACACACAACATACGGTTACCCATTGAAGTTTGCCTTTAAATCTTTCATAATGTAGAATGAGGGCTGATTCTCTACATGCAGCCTGCAAAGCAGACAATTCACAAGAAAGGTTGTCTTAACATTTTCTATTTATTAAGATACCCCAATTTTTAAGAATTGTAAATGCATCCCAATTTTTAGGAGTTATCAAGGTATCTGAATTTTTTTATTTAGAGTTCTTGTGGTATCCCAATTTTTTAGAGTTAGGCCCTAACCTCATTTTGATACTTGTTTGATTTGAGGTTTAACGTCCCCGTCAACACTGTAAACGTCATTTTGGAGATGTTGCTTCCAATTTTGTGGGACTTTTACCTGACATTGAGATGAAATGACAACTCAAGCCCTGGCGCCCTATGAAACCGATAGGGTTTATAAGCATGGGCGGGTCGACTCGCACCACTTTGCCTGGGCAGGCTTAGATCCTCTAAGCGGTTTACCAGTACTTGTGTGCGGGTTGGTTTCAGCTCTGTGTGGAAGCATCATGCAGCCCATATATTTCTTCAAGCCCCGATGGGCGGGGCCGTCTCATTTTGATACAATTTTGGGGTTTTAAAGCTGAAACTCTGTCACACAAATGTTAAATCCAAATAAAACTGTATATATTATATTGAAAAATGACCATTTATGGTCATTTCTCTTTATAATCTATACAATTTTGGATCCATGTTCCAAATGTGTTGTATCCGAATCTGGGTTATACGAAATCATGTTATTTGTTTGTTTGATTTGATGTTTAACATCCCCATCAACACTGTAAAGGTCATTTTGGAGATGTTGCTTCCAATTTTGTGGGTCTTTAACCTGACATTGAGATGAAATGGCATCTCAAGCCCTGCTGCCCAATGAAACCAATAGGGTTTATAAGCATTGACGGTCCGACTCGCACCGATTTGCCTGGGCAGGCTTAGATCCTGTAAAGCAGTTTACCAGTACTTGAGTGCGGGTCAGTTTCAGCTTTGCATGGAAGCAGCCCATCTATTTCTTCAAGCCCCGATGGGAGCGGGCATAACGAAATCATGTTATAATATGGTAGTGTTTCCCCCAGCTCCTAAAAAGGGCATGGTGCTGGTCAAGGAAAAAGGGCACTTTCAGCGCGCGAAAATATCAAAAAAGGGCATTTTCAATACTAACAACGGTGTAAGGGGGGCACATTCACATGCAGCACCTTGCTAAAAGGGCACATCTCTCCACTTGAAATATAATGCTCCTTCTCTTGCTCTATGCCTTCAATGCTAAATTATACTGCCTGTTGTTATGCTAAGTGAAGAGATATGTCACATTCACCATTGGTGACCAAAAATTTGAGTTTTGTAAGCAAGCTGATCACTGTAACAAACAAGATACTAAAGTTTGGAACATGTTTTTGCCACAGCTCCCATTCTCTAATTCACCCAAACCCTGACATGACACTGGTCAGGCACACTTTCACACTCCATTTGTTTAATTGGTGTCACTCAGTCTTGTTATCAAAACACAGTAATGACATAATTAAGTACAATAAGCAGGGGGATTAGCAATTAATCATAAAGGTGGACTGTTAAATAGGCAACATTTTATTGCTAAAAAGTGTCTAAAATAGTCCTTGTTTAAACAGGCATAACTTTGTTATTTTTTGGTCAATTTCAGTGATTTTTGAACCAAAATGGAGGGCAGCATTTACTCTCTCTGAAAAAGGGCATGGCGCTGGAAAAAAGGGCATGGCGCTAGAGAAAAGGGGCATGGCGCCGCGCCATGCTAAATAGGGCTGGGGGAAACACTATATGGTTGGGGTGGATTATGGTACCTTGAGCAAGCATGTTCCACTGCATCACCCTAATGGTATCTCCTGCTGAATCTCCCGTTTCCATAGCAACAAAGTCTCGGCTGAGTAAAGGAGGTAGGTTCTTCTCTTTGACCTTGACACTGATATCAGCTAGCATTTTGTCAATGATACTCCAGTCTGCCATTTCTGTCTGTAAAAAGTTTGAAAAAAGTTCACTTTCAAGGTGACAACAGATTCTTACATTATCAAATTCATTGTCAAGGATTTGTCATGTTTTATTTGTTTGTTTGTTTGATTTGAGGTTTAACGTCCCCGTCAACACTGTAAAGGTCATTTTGGAGACGTTACTTCCAATTTTGTGGGACTTTTACCCGACATGGAGATGAAATGACATCTCAAGCCCTGTCGCCCAATGAAACCAATAGGGTTTATTAGCATGGACGGTCCAACTCGCACCGCTGTTCCTGGACAGGCTTAGATCTGCTAAGGGGTTAACAGTACTAGTGTGCGGGCCGGATTCAGCTCGGCGTGGAAGCATCATGCAGCCCATATATTTCTTCAAGTCCCTATGGGCGGGGGCGTTGTCATGTTTTATAAAGCAGGCTGGTTACTTGTTTTCAAGTTTTGTTAGAAGCTAATTAGCTATTAGGAAACTAACCAACTACTGGTAGTTTGGGATGCTTATACTCTGTCAGCACGTACAAATGATCTTAAGTTTCAGAAACTTCAGTTGTTAAGGCAGCAACAGTTGTGCCTAAGAAGGTAATATTTGTATTTGTCAGGTCATCCACAAAGTTAAGCAATTTAATTATTAATGCAGTCATCCATACAGGTACTAACTACACTTTCTCTCTCTCTCTCTCTCTCTCTCTCTCTTCTCTCTCTCTCTCTCATGAAAAAGCCAACCACTCTACCCACATGGCCAAAAAAAGCTGGCTCCTAAAGCAAGGCTGTTGAAGTGGTAGGCTCAGAAAGTATTTCTAGTGCTACAACATTGCAGACAAAAAATGTTATTATGTACAACAAGGACAAACTAGAAAAAGAAATTGAAAAAACTTTTGCCAAGAGGGGTGATACTCTTAAACGAAAGAATTAGAGCAGCCCATATGTACTTAAGTAAAATGTAAATAATTTTTATAAATGCTTGTGTAATATATATATATGCCTTTAGTGCAAAACCTATGCCCTCTGTTAAATGTAGCTTTTTACTGTGAGCAGCAATCTTTCACATTCATTTTTGTTGAACCAACTTGTGGCCACGGGACTTAGTTGCCCTTTCCATGTTGGTGCATTAGTTTGTCTGTCCATCCATTCCTTCATTTATCTGACCATCCATTCACCAATAGGTCTCTGTGACCTACTTTTAAAAATTGACCATATGTCTCATTTATAAGAGTTGACTGTTACATAATCTTGCCTCACATATGTCAAAGCTATATATACACCAAACTTTGTCAGTGGAATTGCACATAACCTCTATGGGCTAGGTCACTGTGACCTCCTATCACAAAAATCAACTCCATGTCTCGTTTACCAGGACTCTGCATCTCACCTCCTATGCAAATCCCAGCTCTACCAAACCTCATCAATGCAGGGCACCAAACCAGTCCGGGTCACCAGCCCCTAGTCCTGTGACATATTCGACAAAAACTGGCCACATGTCCTGTTTACAAGTTCAACTTTGTCAAAGCACCAGCTATCTATATGGTGTCTGTTCAGGGTCTGCACTTTTTGCTAACAGAATTTTCTGTCAAAAATCATATAACCGCCCATTCACTGTTTTTCCAAGAACAAAATAATAAGTGTCCCTTCTGCTGTCAGAGAAAAAAAATATTTTGGCTGCTTTACATGTCATGATTCCAATATATTCTAATTAGGAAAACTACAGCGTGTAATGAATTTTAAACTCTCCATTCTGATAAGATTTTTGTCTCTAATAAGCCCCCCCTCTTTTTCCAAGTTTGTAAGCACCCAGGGGGCTATAAATGGGAGGAATACGGTAATATAAAATTCAACTTGAACTAAGAGGAGGGAGGGGCTGGTAGATATTCAGAGCATAGCAGTACAAACAACTGCATGGGCTCCTGTGCTTAGTTGTATATAAATAACTCAGACCCAATCCAATATACATCTGAGTAAATAGAGACACCTACAAAGTACATCTACACGCTGCCATCACACTTGACAGCTATTATATAGATCTTATAGCACGGGTTGATTGCGACATTTACAATATGACTAGTGTTGATCCTGATCAGGGTGCTTATGAGCCATCTCATCTGGATCAACAATGTTTTCACATTGCGTGATAGCTCAGTGGTTAGGGCAGTTGCCTTTGATGCAAGAGGTCCTGGGTTCGATCCCCGGCAACGCCGATAAAATTTCAGTGTCCGAACACGCTCCATTGGCATCCTTTGCAGGAATGAATGTCATAAAGTGCACCGTCCTTCGGATCAGGATGTTAACTGGAGGCTACCTGGGCAAGGAGAACCATCCCCTGTGCAGGTTAAAAATCCCTACCGTAATTACATTACTGTGTAGGCTTTCATCCTGCAAACCTGGAGTGTATATGAAGAACACGGTGTTACACCGGTAATGGTCAAATGTGACCAACCCAGTATGAGTAGAAAGAAAGAAAAGAAAGGAATATGTACAGGTCAACGTGAAAGGTTTATATATATATATAGAGAGAGAGAGAGGATCTTACATGAGTGTTCATGTATTATTGAATTTATTAAACGTGTTGAGGAAAAGGGATAAAATGCAAGGCTTTGCCGAGCATTTTATCCCTTTTCCTCAACTTATTAAACGTGTTGAGGAAAAGGGATAAAATGCGAGGCTTTGCCGAGCATTTTATCCCTTTTCCTCAATGAGTTTAATAAATTCAATAATACATGAGCACGAATGCAAGATTCTATTTATCATATGACATTTGAAACACCTTTTATTCGCGATTGTTTACAAAAATGTAAATATTTTGCCGTTAGTAAACGCGACCTCGTTAAGGACGTCGTACATGTAACGTTACGGGACACATCTAGCTAATTTGCATATTTAATCCACTAGTGGATTATCGAAAATATTACATAGCGTTATTACACTCTCAGACGCGACGTCATATGATAATTAAGAAATGAAATTTATTTTTCTGCAGTTCACGGAAGTATGAACGCAGTGGGTCGCGTGCAAAGTAAATGAACCCCGAAGGGGTTCATGTAAACTTTGCTAGCGACCCACTGTCGTTCATACTTTCATGAAAAGCAGAAAAATTAAGTTTATTTTTTATATTTACATTATTTGCCCCTCATCACTGGGCGAAAAAATGCTTGTAGGGCAAACTTTTAAAGCTGAAAAACATTTACACGCTGTTTTTCTACAAAGAGCGGAGCAGCGTTGACGTCATCAATGCCCGTAGAGAACAATGGTTTAGAATGACGTCACTTAACGTCACTAAAAATCATGTGATTCGATGCGTTCATGGAAGTATGACTCAATTGTTTTCTATAGGTTTACATTAGATTTTACACTGGAAATGTAAATATTATAAAATAAACCATATATCAACTGTTGGGGGAATTTCCTACATTTTACAAGTTTGGTGAGACATTCAAAAATAAACTTACTCTGTATGAAGAATGTATATAATTGCACATATAGATTTATCTCAGGTTTTGAAAGTTTTGATTTTGAACAGTCTTTGTGTTTTATCAATCAGAAATAAGAACTTTGTTGCAAGAAAATAGCTTACCCTGTTATTACCTGTGACAATTTTGTTTACAATGTGGTGTTAACATACAATTTTTACCAGGTTATTTTATCCTAATTCATTACAGTTGCTTTTCAGCATTGCTAAATCGATTATAATGCTACACATTTGAGTAAAAGAAGAATATTTATTTTCAATGAAATATTGCACATGGAGCATTTAGAAGGGCCCTCCAACAGGCTATACCATTGTCCTGCTGAATAAATTAAATTTGCCACACCCAGGTAGAGCCTGAACTTTTAGAGATTATACTGGTGTTACTAATTACCGGTGTATTAACTGTTCAAGTCAGTATATAAGACAAACTGTTCTACCGATTCTGATAAATTGTGTCTAGTGAAACTATTGTTTCATTCCGCCAAGAAAATAAACAATTTTTGTTTTTCAAAATAAACTTCAACCCGCTGAATACTTTATTTATATTGGACTACCCCTGTCACCATCTCGAATGTCCGGTGTTACTTATTACCGGTGTATGTGTAAACAAATCCTGCAGAAAATTATTTGGGTAAAAGGGTCTATATGTGTTGAGATTATGTAATGAAATAGTTATTGGCCTTCAAAATGAAAGCTAAAAGGGCCTGTTTGAAAGCTTTTTTATCTGTTTCTACAGCATGTTTTATGAAGTATACCATTTTATTAACTACACGACAGAACATACATCGTGATTTATGACTACATATAAAAGAAATCATATACCCTGAAAACAAGAAATTTCTGTTATATTTTTTGCCCTTTTAGACAGAGGGAAAAGTGTCTTGTAAATAATAGAGGGGGAAATTCAGAACGATAATAACGCACACCATATATAGCGATTCGGGTTTTAACGGAATACCCCGGTAATTAGTATACACCAGTAATAAGTATATAAGGGATATATTTTCCAAACCATGTGATGGATTTGTTTCATATTTGGGATGATGATAGATGTAGGTCCAAAGTTTTATTCAGCAGAACCCCCACCCATACCTATGACCTCAAGGTCAAGGTCATGGACTTTTTTAATGTTAAAGAATTAGGTTAAGGTATTTATACCAGGTGGAACCTTATAATTTAAGAGCTCATATTCTTTCAAGTTTGGTTCATATTTGGTATGATGGTATATATAGGTGCAAAGTTTTATTCAGCAATGTCCCCACTCATGCCTATGTCCTAAAGGTCAAGGTCATAGACTTAAAGTCAGGTTAAGCTATTTGTTCCAGGTAAAACCTTCTTATTTAAGAGCTTATATCTTTCAAAGTATATTATGGATTTATAGCCCACGCCCATCGGGGCTTGAAGAAATAGATGGAGCTGCATGATGCTTCCACGCAGAGTACTGGTAAACCGTTAAGAGGATCTAAGCCTGTCCAGGTAATGAGGTGCGAGTCAGCCCGTCCATGCTTATAAACCCTATTGATTTCATTGGGCGGCAGGGCTTGAGATTTCATTTCATCTCAATGTTGGGTAAAAGTCCCACAAAATTGGAAGCAACGTCTCAAAAATGACCTTTACAGTGTTGACGGGGATGTTAAACTTCAAATTAAATCAAACAAACAATACAATGGATTTGATTCATATTTGGTATGATGATAGATATAGGTGCAATCTTTTATTCAACAATACCCCCAATCATGCCTTTGACCTTAAGGTCAAGGTCACGGACTTAGAAATTGTTAATGTTTAAGACACAGGTTAAGATATTTGTACTGGTAGAACCACATGTACTTTTTGGTTCATATTTTGTATGATGATAGGTATATATATACATGTATATAGCTTCAAAGATTCATTCAGCAATACCCCCGCCCATGCCCATGACCTCAAGGTAAAGGTCACAGACTTAGAAATGTTTAATGTTAAAGTTTTCAAAGAGTTAGTATTTTCCAAACTATAAGAGGATTTTGTTCATATTTGCTATGATGATAGATACAGGTCCAGTGTTTTATTTGGTAATACCCCCTACCATGCCTAAGACATCAAGGTCAAGGTCACCCACTTAGAAATTATTAATGTTGATTTTTCAAGAGTTCATAGTTTCCATTAACCGTATGATGGATTGTGTTTATATTTGGTGCTGATAGATAAAGGTCAAAAGTGATATTCAGCAGTACCCTCACCAATGAACATGACCTCAAGGTCAAGGTCACAGTCATAGAAATTTTCAAACTTAAGTACATGTATGCTAATAGCTTATATTTTCCAAACTTTATAATGGATTTGCTTCATATTTGGTATGACAATAGTTGCAGGTCCAAAGTTTCATTCAGCCATACCCCCTCCCCCCCCCCCCCCCCACACACACACACACACACACACCCCTGAGCTCGATGTCAAGGTCACAGACATAGAAATTTTTTATGTTATGTCTTTTGAGAGCTCATATTTCCTGAACCATTTGATGGATTTGCTTCATATTAATTTTGGAATGATGATATATTCCAAGATACAGGTCAACGGTTTCATTCAGCCATAACCCCGCCCCTGCCCCATGACCTTAAGGTCAAGGTTGCAGACTTAGAAATGTCTAATGTTAACGTATTTAACAGCTCATACTTTCCAAACCGTTTGATGGATTGAGTTCCTATTTGGTATGATGATAGTTTATCATACACCAATCTATGCCAATGACCTCAATTTTCCAGGCGAGTTATGCTGTCCAATGACATCATGTATTATTGTAATGTGAGTTTGTTGGTTTTTTATTTTTGGGGGGGGGGGGGGGTGCGGGGGTTAGGTAGGTCCCTGGGTGGGGACATCTGTGTCGTATTGACACATTTCTAGTTGTTTGTTTGTGTTGAGGTTTAATGTCTCCATCAACACTATTCAGTTCATTTTGGATACATTGCTTCCTTTTTTTTTTTTTTTAGCTCACCTGTCACGGTGAGCTTTTGGGATCACTTTTTGTCCGTTGTCCGTCTTGCGTGCGTGCGTGCGTCCGTGCGTGCGTGCGTGGGTCCGTAAACTTTTCTTCAAACGACATCTCCTCCTAAACTGATCGTATTTTGACCAAACTTCACAGGAATGATCCTTAGGTGGTCCCCTTACAAACTTGTTCAAATGGTTCCGGTCCGTTGCACATATAGGTCACAGTAGCCAAAAATAGATTTTTTTCACTGCAAACTTAAAAAATCTTCTTCTCTGAAACCGCCAGGCCCAGGTCTTTGATATTTGGTATAAAGCTTCATCTAGTGGACCCCTACCAAGATTGTTCAAATTATAGTGCTGGGGCCAAAAATGCCCCCCACATGGGGGCCCTTTGGTTTTACATAGGCTTATATAGGGAAAATATTTAAAAATCTTCTTCTCTGAAACCGCAAGGCCCAGGTCTTGATATTTGGTATGAAGCTTCATCTAGTGGACCCCTACCAAGATTGTTCAAATTATAGTGCTGGAGCTAAAAATGCCCCCGCACGGGGGCCCTGTGGTTTTACATGGGCTTATATAGGGAAAATCTTGAAAAATCTTCTTCTCTGAAACCGCAAGGCCCAGGTCTTTGATATTTGGTATGAAGCTTCATCTAGTGGACCCCTACCAAGATTGTTCAAATTATAGTGCTGGGGCCAAAAATGCCCCCGCACGGGGGCCCTTTGGTTTTACATGGGCTTATATAGGGGAAAATCTTTAAAAATCTTCTTCTCTGAAACCGCAAGGCCCAGGTCTTTGATATTTGGTATGAAGCTTTATCTAGTGGACCCCTACCAAGATTGTTCAAATTATAGTGCTGGATCTAAAAATGCCCCCGCACGGGTGCCCTTTGGTTTTACATGGGCTTATATAGGGAAAATCTTGAAAAATCTTCTTCTCTGAAACCGCAAGGCCCAGGTCTTTGATATTTGGTATGAAGCTTCATCTAGTGGACCCCTACCAAGATTGTTCAAATTATAGTGCTGGGGCCAAAAATGCCTCCGCACCAGGGCCCTTTTGTTTTACATAGGCTTATATAGGGAAAATCTTTAAAAATCTTCTTCTCTGAAACCGCAAGGCCCAGGTCTTTGATATTTGGTATGAAGCTTCATCTAGTGGACCCCTACCAAGATTGTTCAAATTATAGTGCTGGAGCTAAAAATGCCCCCCACATGGGGGCCCTTTGGTTTTACATGGGCTTATATAGGGAAAATCTTGAAAAATCTTCTTCTCTGAAACCGCAAGGCCCAGGTCTTTGATATTTGGTATGAAGCTTCATCTAGTGACCCCTACCAAGATTATTCAAATTATAGTGCTGGGGCCAAAAATGCCCCCGCACCAGGGCCCTTTTGTTTTACATAGGCTTATATAGGGAAAATCTTGAAAAATCTTCTTCTCTGAAACTGCAAGGCCCAGGTCTTTGATATTTGGTATGAAGCTTCATCTTGTGGACCTCTACCACGATTGTTCAAATTATAGCCCTGGGGCCAAAAATGCCCCCGCTCTGGGGCCCTTTGGTTTTACATAGACGTATATAGGGAAAATCTTTAAAAATCTTCTTCTTTGAAACCACAAGGCTTAGGTCTTCGATATTTGTTATGAAGCTTCAGCTAGTGGACCTCTATAAAGATTGTTCAAATTATAGCCCTGAGACCAAAAATGCCTCCGCCATGTGGCCCTTTGGTTTTACATAGACTTATATAGGGAAAATCTTTAAAAATCATCTTCTCTGAAACACAAGGCTTAGGTCTTTGATATTTGTTATGAAGCTTCAGCTAGTGGACCTCTACCAAGATTGTTAAAATTATAGCCCTGGGGCCAAAAATGCCCCTGCTCCGGGGCCCTTTGGTTTAACATAGACTTATATAGGGAAAATCTTGTTTTACATAGACTTCTATATGCAGGGTAAACCTTTAAAATCTTCTTCTCTGAAACCAGAAAGCCCAGGTCTTTCATATTCGATGTGAAGCTTCATCTTGTGGACCTCTACCAAGATTGTTCAAATTATAGCCCTGGGGCGAAAATTGACCCTGCCCGGGGCCCACTTGTTATACATTGGATCAGGTGAGCGAACCAGGGCCCTCTGGACCCTCTTGTTTTACTTTTACCTGACATGGAGATGAAATGACATCTCAAGCCCTACTATCCGAGGGAACCCCTAAGGTTGCTACTCATTTCATTGATCATATAGGATAGGCATTTCATTACGACAACACGCCTATACAAATACATTGTACTTCACCGCCTAAAAATGAAAATTTTAAGGTGAACAAAATGTGATATTTTTCTTATTTGAGCTCAAAATATAGATTGTGGGTACTCATTAGAACCGCCTCATCGGGTCTAGGGCAGAAGTAAGAAAAATAAGTTTTACCCCTGTAAACCCCAGTTTTACTATATAAAAGTGGGTTTCAAGGGGGTCACAATTATATAGGCGTGTTTTCGAGATGGTACTTCAGCAGCAGCAAGATTTTCCATGTTATTTTTCATTTTGTAACTTTTCATTTAAAATTGTGCTGAAATGCTGAAAGTTCTGTATGATTAAAGTTACTTTTCATTCAAAGATTTTTTTTTTTAATTTCACAGCAGTTTCAGAGAAAGTCTGCAAACCCTTGAAATAATTCACTGAAATTTCAATGTACAGTAAAATTCCTATATTAAGACCACCTTTGGGACTGTTCAAAAGTGGTCTTTAAGACCACTTTTGAACAGTCCCAAAGGTGGTATCTGACCAGAGGACACTGTATGCAGAAAACACAAAGAAAGAATAACTGCAACCTACTAAATAAGTATTTTAAAGCAGAATTACTCTTAATTTTAGGTGGTCTTAATAGTAGAATTTCACTGCATATAAACGGCCACCGACCATCGGGCTTGAAGAAATAGATGGGCTGCATGATGCTTCCACGAAGAACTGAAATCCGACAGCACACGATTACTGGTAAACCACTTAGAGGATCTAAGCCTGCCCGAGTCGGACCGTCCATGCTTATAAACCCTATTGGTTTCATTGGGCAACAGGGCTTGAGATATCATTTCATCTCCATGTCGGGTAAAAGTCCCACAAAATTGGAAGCAACGTCTCCAAAAGGACCTATACAGTGTTGATGGGGACGTTAAACCTCAAAATAAACAAACAAACTGCATATAATAATTCACTGAAATTCCAGTGTAATATCAGTGAACTTAAAGTGCCAAAACACCTTGTTTGCTTACAGTAAATTATGTAAAAACTCACAGTGATGAAATGATGAAACATGCCATTTATTGTAACTGGACCTCTCCAAAGATATTGGATGGAAGATTCTATTGGTCAATATTTTAAAAGAGTTTTCCGGGTAATATTAGTATAATTTGTATGCAGTTTAAGTTAATTGGTGAAGATACCGTAATGATCCAAAGTATTGGGACGAACATGCCTAAGCAAACAGTGCAGACCCAGATCAGACTGCTCCTGAAGGAGCAGTCTGATTAGGTTCTACTCTGTTGCCATTCCATCTGCACTTACCGGCCCCGATAGCTCAGTTGGTAGAGTGTCCGCTCCGGGGAACAGGAGGTCACGGGTTCGATCCCGGGCCGCGACATACCAAAGTCGTTAAAAATGGTACTAGCTGCTCCTCGCTTGGCACTCAGATTTACGGGGTAGAGCTAGGACTGGTCGACCCAGTGTCAGGATAATGTGACTGGGTGTGGTATCATGTAATGTGTCTGGGACATGATACTTGTTTGTTTGTTTGAGTTGAGGTTAAACGTCCCCGTGAACACTGTAAAGTTCATTTTGGAGACGTTGCTTCCAATTTAGTGGTACTTTTACCCGACATGAGATGAAATGACATCTCAAGCCCTGTCGCCCAATGAAACCAATAGGGTTTATTAGCATGGACGGTCCGCCTCGCATAGTGGTTCCTGGACAGCCTTAGATCCTCTAAGCAGTTTACCAGTACTAGTGTGCGGTCAGATTCAGCTCTGCGTGGAAGCATCATGCAGCCCATATATTTCTTCAGGCCCCTATGGGCAGGGGCTTTGGGACATGATACTTAAGTGAGGCAGCACTATAAAAGTGAGCATTGAGCTCCCTGTCGCAACCAGACACCGTCTTGATATGAATGAAAAATTGTTGAAAGTGACATTAAACCCGAATTCACACACACACTCCATCTGCACTTTTTGGACTCCTTGCTGGATCATGAAATAAATTTATTAAAATTTTAGGAGAATTATGGCCAGCAAGTCCTTAAGGTGTCCGAATTTTTATGAGTTACTGTATGCTAAGAATAATGCTCATATAAATAACCTTGACCTGGAATTTGTAATAATGCTATGTCTGTGCAGTTTAATACGGAACCCAGGAGGGACATGTTTTTTTTTTATTTTATAAGTTGTGCGCACAAGATAATGGACAAGATATTATCTTGTTGGGACAAGATATTATCTTGTGCGGACAACATATTATCTTGTCTGCACCACATATTATCTTGTGCGCACAAGATAATCGCACAAGATATTATCTTGTGCGGACAACATATTATCTTGTGCAGACAAGATATTATCTTGTCCGCACAAGATATTAAGTTGTGCGAACAAGATATTATCTTGTCCGCACAAGATAATATCTTGTCTGCACAACATAGATCTTGTGCGGACAAGATATTATCTTGTTCGTACAACTTAATATCTTGTGCGCACAAGATAATATTTGTGCGAACAAGATAATATCTTGTGCGGACAAGATAATATCTTGTTCGCACAACTTCCCAAGATCTATGTTGTGCAAACAAGATAATATCTTGTGCGAACAAGATATTAAGTTGTCCGCACAAGATAAATTATCTTGTCCGCACAAGATATTATCTTGTTCACACAACTTAATATCTTGTTCGCACAACATATTAAAAAAAAATTCATGTCCCTTCCCGGGTTCCGTTGTTTAACTCTATTGGTCAGTACTTATCATGTGGACAGTGACAGGGAAGTGTCTGGCTCATTTAGTAACTTTGTGTCAACTGGTAAAAAATTGACCCAAAAGGTAACCTAAACCAGTGCTTCAGCTGAAGTGCACGACCCACCGGATGCTTTTAGCTTTATGAGTGTTACCATATATGGGTATGGTGGCCATTTTGGTCATGTGACCTGGACCTAAAACGGTTCCCCCAATAAATGCACCTTATCGTAAGGAGCAAAAATATATTTTATACTTTAGTACTGTATTCTGAATCTTTTGCAGGATAAAATGCATTCTCACTTTTCCAATACAAAAGCATATGTGTCAAAGTTTGACTTAGGCACAAAGAAGGTCAAGGTCAACCCAGCGTCACCATTTCAGCAATTTATGATGGGCCTACGTCCCAGATGTTATTTATCAAGTTTCGTGGAAATCTACCCAGTGGTTCTGGAGAAGACTAGAGGCTCCATATGAAATTTGACTTCAATCGGCCCAACGGTTTCCGAGGAGAAGCAGTTCAAAAATTTTCACATTTTTCGCCTCGGCGAGGCTATTCTAAATGGAATGTAATATTTCGCAAGTTCATTGGTTAGATCTCATTGATATCTATCAGTATGCCAAATATTGTTTAATTATTCCAAGCGGTTAAGTCACTATCACCAATTTTCACAAACGGGTTACGGACGGACAGACAGACAGGCCATATATGGCTTGGCGGCCATTTTGGTCATGTGACCTGGACCCCATGAGCAAATTTTGGTTTCCCCCATCCCATAGAGGCTCCATATGAAATTTGACTTCAATCAGCCCAACGGTTTCCGAGGAGAAGCAGTTTGAAAATTTTCACATTTTTCACCTCGGCGAGGCTATACTAAATGGAATGTAATATTTCGCAATTTTATTGGTTAGATCTTATTGATATCTATCAGTATGCCAAAATATGTTTAAATATTCCAAGCGGTTAAGTCACTATCACCAATTTTCACAAACGGGTTACAGACAGACAGACTGACAGAATGACAGAATGACACGGTGATTTTAGAGCACTCTAAGAAAATAACCGACTTCAGTCGGTCGCTTTTTCTGCGGGTCGTGCAATTATTATTAACTTATTTTATGAGAGAAAATCCCAAAACAGGTCATTGGCAAACAGTGTAAGCCCTGATTAGATGCTGCATCATCACTTCACTGTTTGCAGACAGTACATTTTATTTTCTAAATAGATTTCTAAAATAACTGAACCTTACACACCTGAATTTTGAAACGGATTCATGTTGTATTTACACCTAAGATGCAGAAGGAAATTATTAAGGTGGTGTAGGAATTGGTTTAAAGTATTAAATTCATACTAAATGAATGTTGGAATGAATGAAGTTTTCTGGGCAAGACTCTGTTAGTTTTGTCCAATCAGGCCTTATCAATGACCCTTCTATAGAAGCATGGAAGAGCTACCCAATGCCTACTGTGGGTCTCGGGCACATCACATTTGTGTACAATGGAAAAGTAAATCTGGCAGCTATGCTGTGATTCTCAGTAATTGATAGTCTCCCCTATCTTGACACACTGGTAGCAACTGTTCATATTTAGTCTTGTCATTCCATTTCAAGCTTTGTTTTCTATGAAATTGCTGTCTGCTCCAAAATTTCTGTGGTGCTTTAAGGATTAGAGAGTGAGTGTGAGTTTTACATCCCACCAACAGCTAAGGCCATACAGAGACAGGACCTCAGTTAAAAGACTATTGGAAAGTCTGGAGAAGCCCCGCAGTCCGGGATCTAACTCACGACCCCCTGGTTTATGAGGTAAGTAGCATAACCACTTCACCATGGGGGCTTCTATTCTTTAAGGATTAAGATTGTGATTCTGGCATATACCACCATATTGAAGCTGATGACAAGAATTAAATGGTAATTTTGAAAGACAATGACACACCAGAAATGAAATTATTCCCATTTTTACTGCCAGTTTTGGCTAATTAGTCAACAGTATGGCTATTTGTTTGTTTGTTTTGGAGCTTAATGGCTCAGTCAACACTTTAAGGTCATTTTTTGAGCTGGTCAGTTTACCTATCCACATTTTCCTGGGCAAACTTATACGTAAGCGGTTAACCAGTACAGTGCGCATTCTTTCACCAGAAACTGACAACTGCCCTTCTTGAATCAGCGGAAGGGAGAAAATGACAGTAGAAAAGATTTCATGATCAATCTCCACCAAAGAATGTTGCCGATGCCGGCAGGTATCAATCCCGCGTCCTCCTGGTTACCAGTCAGACGTGCATCCGGCCAGCACAGTATGGCTATTTAATAGAGGGAATTCAGATTTAGTAGACAAGCAGACTTTTTTAAAACAGGTATGTTGGATGTTTCAAATGTCTGCCTAAAAGAGATACAAAATTAGGAAAGGCTCTCACATGTTCAAATAATTTGTCTGATATCAGAATCCTATAATTATCTTCTTCATGGCTGGTAAATTCTTACCTGTGTAACTGTCCATAAATAATTTTCAGGGTCCTTCATAATTTTTTTGTTTTACTTTTTCATTTTTTTCTGTATCTCTTTCAAACATACATGTATTTAATAATTGATTGACAGACTCATTTGGGAGCTGTGATACAAAGGAACACCTACAACACCTGCGAAAAACAAGAAAATGAAATTGCCCAAACATTTTTTTTCTGCTTATCTGGATTTCAGTTCAATTTTAGGCTTACTATAATATTACTTATTAACTAGAAATAAAAGTCACCATCCATCAGTAAGTTTCCTAACAAGTTAAAGTACCAGTCAGCAGAAGACATTTCGAAGTCGATTCCTGTTGACAAGTATGTAATGTATACCCACACTAGTGTTTACAGGGGTATACATATTTTTATTATTTCTGATAAGTTGTGGGTACTCAATGAGTTAGTTCTAACAAGCACCCAAAATCAATGTTTGAAATAAAAATCAGAAAAATATCACAGATTTAATCAGAAAAACAACCATTTTGGAAATGTGAAAGAATGCTTTTGTTTGTTTGTTTGATTTGAGGTTTAACGTCCCCGTCAACACAGTACAGGTCATTTTGGAGACATTGCTTCCAATTTTGTGGGACTTTTACCCGACATTGAGATGAAATGACATCTCAAGCCCTGTCGCCCAATGAAACCAATAGGGTTTATAAGCATGGACGGTCCGCCTCGCACCGCGGTTCCTTGACAGGCTCAGATCCTCTAAGTGATTTATCAGTACTAGTGTGCGGACAGTTTCAGCTCTGTGTGGAAGCATCATGCAGCCCATCTATTTCTTCAAGCCCCGATGGGCGGAGGCGGATGTGAAAGAATGCATTGTGTACATGGCTGTACCATTGTAATGTTGTTGTTTTTAGCTCACCTGGGCCGAAGGCTCCAGGGGAGCTTATAGTATAGTGGGTCGTCCGTCGTCCGTCCGTCCGTCCACACTTTTGAGCAGCTATATCTCTGTATCCTGCAGGCTGATCTCAATCATTTCTCATCTGTAGCATGCCTCTGGTGGGGCATTGATGACATAAATTTTTTTTTGAAATCGCTCTAAAACTTTGGTTCCTATGGCAACCACAAGGTCCCATAGACTTACTATGGGAAAATGCTTGTCATCACCGTAGCGCCTTCAGTTTTGATCGGATCTTTCTGAAACTTATATGTAAGGTGACTGGGGATAAAAACTCGGATGAGTTCGAAAACCGGCCAAGTCGGCCCATTTATCATAGTTACGTCCCTTTGATTGCTGAAAATGCCCATTTTCGACCTTGTCATCACCGTAGCCTCTTCAGTTTTGATCGGATCTTTCTAAAACTTTTATGTAATGTGGCTGGGGATAAAACCTCGGATGAGTTCGAAAACCGGCCAAGTTAGCCGATTTATCATAGAGTTACGTCCCTTTGATTGCTGAAAATGCCGATTTTTGACCTTGTCATCACCGTAGCCCCTTCAGTTTTGATCGGATCTTTCTGAAACTTATATGTAAGGTGGCTGTGGATAGAAACTGGGATAAGTTCGAAAACCGACCAAGTCGGCCCTTTTATCGTAGAGTAACGTCCCTTTGATTGCTGAAAATGCTGATTTTTGACCTTGTCATCACTGTAGCCCTTTCAGTTTTGATCGAATCTTTCTGAAACTTATATGTAGAGTGGCTGGGGATAAAATCTCGGATGAGTTTGAAAACCAGCCAAGTTGGTCCATTTATCACAGAGTAACGTCCCTTTGATTGCTGAAAAGCCGATTTTTGACCTTGTCATCACCGTAGCCCTTTCAGTTTTGATCGGATCTTTCTGAAACTTATATGCAAGGTGGCTGGGGATAAAGCCTCAGATGAGTTCGCATACCGGCAAAGGTGGCCTATTTATCATAGAGTTAGGTCCCTTTGATTGCTGAAAATGTTGATTTTTGACCTTGTCAACACTGTAGCCCCTTCAGTTTTGATATGATCTTTCTGAAACTTATATGTAAGGTGGCTGGGGATAAAACCTCGGATGAGTTCGAAAACCGGCCAAGTTGCCCCATTAACTATATAGTTATGTCCTTTTGATGGCTGAAAATGTCAATTTTTTACCTTGTCATCACCGTAGCCCCTTCAGTATTGATCGAATCTTTCTGAAACCTATATGTAAGGTGACTGGAGATAAAACCTAGGATGAGTTTGAATACCGGCCAAGTTGGCCCATTTATCATTGATTTACGTCCCTTTGATTGCTGAAAATGCCAATATTTATCCCCACGTTTTTTAAAAAAAAGGGGGATATTGTTATCGCCTCCGTCCGTCTGTCCGTCTGTCTGTCTGTCCGTCTGTCTGTCCGGCTATCTCCTCCTAAACCGTTAGCCGGAATTCAACCAAATTTGGTATGCGAGTTGCTTACATGAATGGCTTGCGCAAGAGCACATTTTTTTTTGTCCCCGCCCCCAAGGGCCCTGGGGAGGGGTCAAAAGGTCAAATATCAATAAAATTCAATTACAAAGTCAATTTTGAAGATTTTGATGCCAAACTTTGCACATGTACTTAGTTATGAAAAAAGTAAAACATATTGAACCGGATTTTGGCTGTGACCCCTAGGTCACGCCCTGGGGGTCGGACTTGGGGGGGTCGGGGGTCAAAATTAAAGTTTTTCAGAACATAGTCATGTTGCATATCTATGCGAAGGGGATAATGGGTACAATAAACTACAAGTAAAATTTTGACCCTGGGGTCAGATTGGGGCCCTGGGAGAGGGGTCAAAGGGTCAAAATTTAAGTTTTTTGGAACATAGTCATGTGACATATGAAATTGAAGGGCATGATTAGTAGAATATAATACAGGTAATATTTTGACCATGGAGTCAAATTAGGGCCCAGGGTGAGGGGTTTTCGGTACTTGGCCCCTCTGTAGAAAACGTGGGGATTTGCGATGGCGCGCCATCGACAGTATTCTAGTTGACCTTGTCATCACCATAGCCCCTTCAGTTTTGATCGGATCTTTCTGAAACTTATATGTAAGGTGGCTGGGGATAAAATCTTGGATGAGTTCGAAAACAGGCCAAGTCAGCCCATTTATCGTAGAGTTATGTCCCTTTGATGGCTGAAAATGTTGATTTTTGACCTTGTCATTACCGTAGCCCCTTCAGTTTTGATCAGATTTTTCTGAAACTTATATGTAAGGTGGCTGGGGATGAAACCTCTGATGAGTTCGAAAACTGGCCAAGTTGGCTCATTTATTATAGAGTAACATCCCTTTGATTGCTAAAAATGCCAAATTTTGACCTTGTCATCACCGTAGCCCCTTCAGTTTTGATCGTGTCTTTCTGAAACTTATATGTGAGGTGGCTGGGAATAAAATCTTGGATGAGTTTGAATACTGGCCAAGTCTGATCGGATCTTTTTGAAACTTACATGTAAGGTGGCTGGGAATAAAACCTCAGGTGAGTTCGAATACCGGCCAAGTCGGCACATTTATCATAGAGTGATGTGCCTTTGATTGCTGAAAATGCCTATTTTCGACATTGTCATCACTGCTGCCCCTTTAGTTTTGAACGGATCTTCATGAAACTTACAAACAAGGAAGTCAGGCAGAAAGCTTGTAGGAGTTTGAAAACTCTTGTTTTTGAACTTGTCATCACCATAGCCACTTCAGTTTAGATCGGATCTTCTTAGCAAGTCAGGAATAAAAGCTTGAATGAGTTTGAAAACCGGTGAGGTCAGCCTGTTTATCATGGAGTTACATTCTACTTGATTTTCAGAAAATGCTTACCCTGTCATCACCATGTCCTCCCATAAAGCCTTCAGTAAAGGTTGGCACTTCCTTAAACTTTGAATCTGTTAGCTCAGGTGAACGATACAGAACCAAGCTAGCTTGGTCCTCTTGTTTTTTTTAGTTTTTGTGTAGGGTCGGATGTGTTTGTTTTTCTTATTTTTCAGTAAAAGACAAAAAATTCAGAGTATTTTTTTCTTATATTTCAGAGAAAATTAGGCTTGAGATTCCATGTGAATTCTTTTTTTTTTTTTTTTTTTTCACTGAAAAAATAAGGGGAAAAAAAGCATTGTCATCTGCATAGTTCCCATCACGCTTGAAGCATAAAAAACAACAAAATTTCATGATACAAGAAAGTGGTCATAAAATTTCAAAGATATGTTATTACTTTACTTTGTTTGATAACCTTTAACCTTTGAGTGCTAAAGAAAGTTGTAGAGCAAATAACAATCTACACATATTTTTAATGACAGATTCACTCTGTCATTTCTAGCTGTCCTGCGTGTTGTAAAGTAGTTCCGGCTTTCTTACGACTTTCTTCCGGCTTTGACCGCCAAAGAAATATGAGTCCGCACAAAAATGTAGTCCGGTTTGGCGCAGTTATCAAAATTGTACATTCTATAATCGCAATACAAACTTTTGAAGCAGACGACTTGACGATTTTATCTTACCTTTCAGAGAATAGATTCAGCATTTCATATGAATCAGCTGCATCATGCGAGACTGTATACCCAAATCAATGCGGCGTCTGCTCAGACGCCTGCTCAGGTTTTACATTGTTTTCTAACAGTGCTGTCAATATTTAATCCTTAAAGACCAGCCGGACAGCTGTAGAGCAGAATATTAATGGTTTTCCGACATTCGAGGTCAAGTCTAGGTCAGTTACAACTAGGTGTATATCAGACTTTGCGAGAAAGGCTTTCCCTTTCAACCCTTGAATATGGTACAGATACCTATGCAAACAGTGTAAGTCCTGTGATATAATTCTAGGTGCCATATTTAGCAGAATGGACGAGCCAAACTTCAGTGATGGAAGAGTACACTCCAGAAACTCAAGGCAGTGAATAAAAGCTCTGACAACACTCATGCCGATTGTCTCTAAATGCAGGCTGGTCATGAACGAGGACTTGGACTGATCCATTTAAACTTAACGGATGTTAGTAGCTGATGCAAAAAATGTAGAACAAGATCAGCACCGTGTTCTGTTTAATCTCAGTCTACATTGTTTGCCAGATCGAACATTTTATTCAAGTGCAGATTTTACAGATAACACTTACATGTACTCAAGACTGACAAACGACCCGGCTATGTTTGGGTTGATTGTTTGGTAAGACTGAAGAGGGTCATCCTGGAATCATAGGGTGAGCTTGGCAAACATTGTAGACCAAGTTCGCCCAATGAAACCAATAGGGTTTATATACATGGATGGTCCGACTCGCACCTCTTGCCTGGGCAGGCTTAGATCCTCTAAGCAGATTACCAGTACTCGTGTGCGGGTCGGTTTCAGCTCTGCTTGGAAGCATCATGCAGCCCATCTATTGCTTTAAGCCCCGATGGGCGGGGGCAAACGATCCTGTGTACCACCTTCACACCAGCACTGATAGAAACCACATGTTCAGGATTGATGTGTGATGTAAGGTCGTGCCTAGAAAAGAAGAAATTGTATTTTGTTCTCAAAAAGCATCAAGTGAGAACGTATTGCAACATTTTTCATTAAACCCTGGACAGTTAGAGTGAGTGAGTGAGTGTTTGAGTTTTACGTCCCACCAACAGCTAAGGTCATACGAAGACGATACCTCGGTTTAAAGACACATCCGAAAGTCTGGAGATGTCCGGGATCGATCCTGCGATCCCTGGTTTACAAGGCGAGTAGCATACCACTACAGAACGGAGGCTTCTAATGGACAGTTAGAAGCTGGTCGGAAAGCGGATGGCGTTGACCATGATTTTGGGTGCCACATGTGTGTGATCTATTTGCTTTCCACTAAATGTTTTCCATAGGCGACAATAGTAACCTTTTACCTGCTCCCACAAAAACTACACATACAAAACTTTTCAAACCTTACTTGTTTATAGAGCCATCCTATCCCAACAAGTTAATGAGAAAAAATCCCTATTGTTCTTCGGCTCATTTTCAAGTTACAGTCAACCATGTTTGTTTACCTGCTAGAACGGAGTAAATAAAACCAACATTTTTAAAGGAGGGGTGACCATATAAAACCAGCAAAAATTTCTTTGAGCTTGCAGATATATTTATAAAACATGCACCATTTTAGGCCCTTATACCTATCATTTTCTCACATTGAAATAAAACATGGGATATATATCCAATGGAAGCGAGTCTGGTATTTAGAACGCAACTAAAAGCTCTGTCCCAAAGTGATAAAACCCGGTACCTCCCAGTATTTAGTGTAATGCTACCTATACCAAACCCTTATTTTCTTAGATCATTTTCAAGTTACAGTCAACCATGTTTGTTTACCTGCTAGAACGGAGTAAATAAAACCAACATTTTTAAAGGAGGGGTGACCATATAAAACCAGCAAAAATTTCTTTGAGCTTGCAGATATATTTATAAAACATGCATCATTTTAGGCCCTTATACCTATCATTTTCTCACATTGAAATAAAACATGGGATATATATCCAATGGAAGCGAGTCTGGTATTTAGAACGCAACTAAAAGCTCTGTCCCAAAGTGATAAAACCCGGTACCTCCCAGTATTTAGTGTAATGCTACCTATACCAAACCCTTATTTTCTTTATGTTGCATCAAAAGAATTGCCAAATAGAAATTTAGGTCATATGTAATAAATTAGTCATGCATAATAAAAGTTGAGTCACACAGAATCTTTCAAGTTTGCGAAAAAGTTATCGCTTTCAGATTCAACAATGAAAGCCGAACAAACCATAGTTTTTGAAAAGTGCAAAAGTTGATCTCTTTCTGGAATGGAACCCAGACACCAGCTTGCATCAGTGGTTCTTCTCCAATGTCTTTGGAACAATTCAATCCTAAAATGCACAGAATTATGCCTAAATAGCACCAATGCTCATTTTTATGGCTATTTTTACACCTACACCCCCTACTTAAAGTAAAAATGGCATTTTGAGGATATTTTGAGGACAAAAATGCCAAGAAAATGTTAATAAATGCCTTTATGTCATGAGGAATAGCTGAATATATCTGTCCACATCCTTTTACATGAATACAATGAAATAGAACTTATAACGGATGAGAAAACTTATCCGGATATCCGGATATTGCAGCGGGCTGTTCGGAGAGACAATTTTAAAGTTTTGCTTTGGTTTGAGACATAGTCCTAGTGCCATGAAACCTTACACTTATATTCCAGATGGAGTTGATTCTTTCTTGTGTTTGTGCAAATACAATTACTGCAATATGTTCTATAAAAGGGTTATCCTTTGGAAGCAAGGAATACACCACAGAACGAAAAGTATGGAGTGTACATGTTTTCTGGGCCAGACTAGCTAGTTTCGGCCAATTAGGCCTCATCAGTGACCCTCAGATATTTTCAAAATTCCAAAATGGAATCAATGATCCCAAAGGACAAGAAAATATAATCTACACTATGATGTAGGGCAGGGAGACGTTTTTCCGCCGCCACACAGTCCCACGCACCAGCTGTAGTGAAGTTAAATATGTTCTATAAAAGGGTTATCCTTTGGAAGCAAGGAATACACCACAGAACGAAAAGTATGGAGTGTACATGTTTTCTGGGCCAGACTAGCTAGTTTCGGCCAATTAGGCCTCATCAGTGACCCTCAGATATTTTCAAAATTCCAAAATGGAATCAATGATCCCAAAGGACAAGAAAATATAATCTACACTATGATGTAGGGCAGGGAGACGTTTTACCGCCGCCACACAGTCCCACACACCAGCTGTAGTGAAGTTAAATCTGTTCTATAAAAGGGTTATCCTTTGGAAGCAAGGAATACACCACAGAACGAAAAGTATGGAGTGTACATGTTTTCTGGGCCAGACTAGCTAGTTTCGGCCAATTAGGCCTCATCAGTGACCCTCAGATATTTTCAAAATTCCAAAATGGAATCAATGATCCCAAAGGACAAGAATATAAGAATCCATCATGAGGGTTCATGCAGAAAAGGGAAATCTCACCCTCGGGGTCAGAATTTCAACCAGGGACGAGGCTTCGCCGAGTCCCTGGTTTAAATTCTGACCCCGAGGGTGAGATTTTCCTATCCTGCAAGAACTGACTCATGATGGATTATTTTTCTCCCAGTTTTTGTGGACAATTTAGTAAGATACATGAAAGCAGCGAAATAGGAAAAAATTAACTTTTTACTGGTTGCTTTTACATAAAATCTGAGATCACGAGGGTTTTTACCAGCTATGAAAACGAATGCAAACTATGTTTGCACCTTGAAATTAGTTGGAAAACACGCTTGGAGCGCTAATTTGAAAGAAATTTGCCAACATGAAATCCAAAAAAGCCACTTAGGCGGCTAACGTCACGTGACGTTAATCTCGACGTTACGCTAATTTAACGACGTCATCAATATCTGGTGACGTCATTTAATGATTCCAGGGCTTAATAAAGTGACGTTACGTAATTAAGAAAAGGTTTGTTCGATTTTAATTTATTAATTAAGAAGAAAGGCCCAAAATATGTGCCGGTCATATGAGATAGAAGTTTCTTATATGAGTCGAAATCCTTTCTTCTATAGGCGAAAGTGGGAGAAAATATAATCTACACTATGATGTAGGGCAGGGAGACGTTTTACCGCCGCCACACAGTCCCACACACCAGCTGTAGTGAAGTTAAATATGTTCTATAAAGGGTTATAAAAGTCTCCTTTCCAAACACATCAATAAAAACTGATTTACATGGCTTCAAAGTACCCCCCCCCCCTCCCAAGAACATAGGTCAGAGGCAAAAATACATCAAAAACATCCAGTTAGACCTAAATTAGCATTACCATCACATTTTTTACAGTATCTATGTCAAAATACATGCCATGAGGATACATTTTATGAAACAGAATTGGACAGAACCTACAAATGTGTGGAAATAGTATGTAATGACTGAAAACAGGATAGTGGTCAACTTTTGCTATAGGGAGCTTTCCACTAAATGTTTTCCATAGGCGACAATAGTAACCTTTTACCTGCTCCCACAAAAACTACACATACAAAACTTTTCAAACCTTACTTGTTTATAGAGCCATCCTAGCCCAACAAGTTAATAAGAAAAAATCCACATGTTGTCCGGCTCGTTTTCAAATTACAGTCAACCATGTTTGTTTACCTGCTAGAACGGAGTAAATAAAACCAACATTTTTAAAGGAGGGGTGACCATATAAAACCAGCAAAAATTTCTTTGAGCTTGCAGATATATTTATAAAACATGCATCATTTTAGTCCCTTATACCTATCATTTTCTCACATTGAAATAAAACATGGGATATATATCCAATGGAAGCGAGTCTGGTATTTAGAACGCAACTAAAAGCTCTGTCCCAAAGTGATAAAACCCGGTACCTCCCAGTATTTAGTGTAATGCTACCACTATCAACAGGAGACGCTAGTGGACGTCGACGTAGCGGAAGACCGACGTCAGTACGTCAAGATCGATTCATCCGACAGACGCATATGCGAAGCAGATTTCCGCCGGCATCTGCTTCACTGTACCTGTAGATAAACAAAGGGTTTCAACTACCGACTAATAAGCACTGACACTGTTCGTCGCCCTTATGCGATGCACTTTTGAGAGCTAGACGTCCCTGTCGTGACCAAAATTAAGACGTCGACACAGTACGGAACACTTACGCTGGTGCATGAAATACGTACATGTATATTGGCGTCTAAGCGACCCGCGTGATATGCGTTTCAGTGACACATCGCACTTCAGCGTGAATCACGCCGATTGTCGTTTCGGGATGTTTCGACATATAGGTGTAAGGTATGCCGAGGCGACGCGTGCGTAATAGAGCATGACATATCGGATGGAATAAGCGAAATGGTATGTCGAGCTATTGCATGTAGCTAGCGACATTAAGAACATTCAAGATCATGGCTGAGACGTTAACTGAACAGCGAGACGTTACATCAATGAAGTGTGTCGACCTCACGTGGTTCCATTTATTTGTTTACGCTCAGAATCCGGGATATCTAATGCAGCAGGTTTATAGTGCTGTTCTTACTCAAAAATGTCTTCAAGCCAATGGAATTCATGTGCTGGACTGACCAGCCTTTCTCCTCCGATCTCTTTGTGAAAAATAGAGTATCTTTTGAGGGGAGGTATCCACAACCGACCAGACAAAAATGTTAATTGACAGTAGCATTGTTAAAACTTGAATCTTAATGTTTGGTTTTGAAAACGTAAATAGTTTCTTTCCAAAATGAAACATCGAATGACATTTCACGATACCACCGGTGTATAGACATCTGCAAACATATCATACAATGAAATTTGCAGAACTACTTTTCTAAATTTAAGATCTTTTTAGAAAGGTTGTCTGTAAGTTTTCACAGTGTTTTGATTTTCTCATAGAATCTGTCATTTCAGTGCCTTTGGCGCTTTGATTTTCTCAGGTTTCAGAGAAAAAGGTTTGACATTTTGTGTAAATTGTATGCACAGCAGACAATTTACATGTAATGTCAAGCCTTCTTTTTGCTGGAAATGAAGAAAAAATACTTGCTAGCCATGACTTAATTTGAAGATTTATTCATGAATTTAAAACCTATACTTTGTAAGATTAGCATATTTTTATTGCAGCAAATTTTATCGGCTAGTTAACCCATAAAGTGCCAATCATGACAATTGTCGTCTGCTTTGCCGTCTGCCAGTTGCCTCAACCCTTATCTTGCTGAATATTCATTTAAGCCACACCCATTTCTGTATATCAACCAATCAAATTACTTGATGTAATTTATTGCCACAAATTCATAAACTGAATTCCAAACAGTGTAGATCCTGAAGCCATCTGATCTGGATCTACACTGTTTGCAAAGATAGGGGTTGTCATGAACAGCAAGATAAGGGTTAAAAGTATTTTTTGGCAAACAGTTTGGACCCAGATCAGACTGCTCCTGCAGGAGCAGTCTGATCTGGGCCCACACTGTTTTGTTTGCCTGTAAGCAAAAATAAATTTTTAAAACATTTGCAAAGAATTCAGCAGACGACATGTGCAGACAACATTTTTGAGATGCACTTTTTCTCAGCATCTAGTTACCTTACAGTTTGGTTGTCAAGATCTTTACTTTAGTTGTTAATGGCTCAATTCAGTCTTTATTTTCCAAATAAACTCATGTCCTTTGTTCTAGGTAGTCCTTACTGCCCCAGTCACAACAGTAGAAGACATTTGTGAATATTTTTTCTTGGTTTTTAGATAACATAAAGTTTGACATTTCATGTGAGTTGTCCGAAAAAATGCATACAATTTTTAGCTTGCCTTACGAAAGTAAGGGGGAGTTATTGTCATACCCCGGACGTTCGTCAGTGGTGTCAGCATCACATTAGGTTAAAGTTTACCAGCAAGCTGTTACCATATTTTTTGTAATATTTTACAACAACAGGAAAAATACAATATTTTACATATTCTTTCATACTCCATTTCACGTCCACTGA
Source organism: Lucinisca nassula (assembly GCA_963580285.1). Classification (NCBI taxonomy): domain Eukaryota; kingdom Metazoa; phylum Mollusca; class Bivalvia; order Lucinida; family Lucinidae; genus Lucinisca; species Lucinisca nassula. The sequence continues at coordinate 47,383,475 of OY757015.1, read as the reverse complement.
CAAGGGCAGTTGTCAATTTCTGGCGAAAGATTGTGCACTGTACTGGTTAACCGCTTACATATAAGCCTGCCCAAGAAAAGTGTGGATAGGTAAATTGACCAGCTCAAAAATAACCTTAATAGTGTTGACTGGGCCTTGACTTGATAGAATTTGTAAGGTAACCGGGCGCTAAAAGCACATAGGGGCTACCCCGTTGACTGGGTCATTAAACTCCAACACAAACAAACAAACTCCATTTCACAAGTTTTTGGTTTTAAAGAAGTGAATAATTTTATCTGTATTACCTCTCTTGATTAAAGTTTCCTGGTGCAGTGGATAGAGTGTTGAACTCCCAAGTTCAAATTAGGCTGAGGAAATTTGAGCAAAAGCTGCTCACATTTAAAAAAAAATAAATAAAAATAAAGTAGCATATTCTGTATTTGCCATATTATATGATTAAAGTTTTAACGATATGTTAACTATAAACAATGTTAGTTTTGAACAGTTAGGATTTCTTTTTTTATGCCCCCGCATCATATGATGCCGGGGGCATATAGTTTTTCGGTTTTCTGTACGTGCGTACATATGTACGTCTGTCTGTACGTGTGTGTGTACGTACGTACATACGTATGTGATCCTGTAACCTCAGGTTAAAGTTTTTGTAACAGGTAGAGCCTGAACTTTTAGAACTTATATTTTCCTAACCGTTTGATGGAACTGGTTCATCTTTGGTATGATGATAGATATAGGTCCAAAGTTTTATTAAGCAATACCCCCACCCATGCCTGTGACCTCAAGGTCAAGGTCATGGACTTAGAAATTTTCCATATTAAAGACTCCAGTTAAGGTATTTGTACCTGGTAGAACCTGAACTTTTATGATGGCTTTGGTTCATATGATGATAGATATAGGCACAATGTTTTATTCAGCAATACCCCCACCCATGCCTATGACCTCAAGGTCAAGGTCATAGACTTAGACAATTTTAATGTGAAAGATTTTAAAGAGCTCAAATTTTCCAAACTATATTATGGATTTAGCTTATGTACGCTATGATGATAGATACAGGTCCAACTGTTTATTTGGCAATACCCCCACTCATGCCTATGGCTTCAAGGTCTAGGTCACAGACTTAGAAATTTTTAATTAGATATTTTAAGAGTTGATATTTTCCAAATGGTGCGATGGATTGAGTTGATATTTGGTATGATGTTACATACCTGTCCATTTTATTCAGCGATACCCCCACCCATGCCCATGAGCTCAAGGTCAAGGTCACAGACTTAAAAAATTTTAATTATCCCCTCGCACAACATAACTCTAGCGTCTATATTTCTTCACTGATTTCAATATAACTTCACAAAAATGTTCCTTATGACAATATCTCGAGCGAGTTTGACTTTCAAGGTCATGACCTCAAGGTCAAGGTCACTGTGGCTATTTTTAGAAAAACTTTGTCATCGCTCTAGCCCCTACATTTCTTCACCAATTTCAATATAACTTCACACAAATGTTCCTTATATAAATATATCGAGCGAGTTCGACTTTCAAGGTCATGGCCTCAAGGTCAAGGTCACTGTGGCTTTTCTTAGAAAAACTTTGTCATCGCTCTAGTGCCTACATTTCTTCACTGATTTCAATATGACTTCACACAAATGTTCCTTATGACAATATCTCGAGCAAGTTCGTCTTTCAAGGTCATGACCTCAAGGTCAAGGTCACTGTGGCTATTTTTAGAAAACTTTGTCAGCGCTCTAGCGCCTACATTTCTTCACCAATTTCAATATAACTTCACACAAATGTTCCTTATAAAAATAGCTTGAGCAATTTTAACTTTCAAGGTCATGGCCTCAAGGTCAAGGTCACTGTGGCTATTTTTAGAAAAAACTTTGTCATCGCTCTAGGACTTACATTTCTTCACCGATTTCAATATAACTTCACACAAATGTTCCTTATGACAATATCTCTAGGGAGTTCGACTTTCAAGGTCAAGGTCACTGTGGCTATTTTTTGAAAAACTTTGTCATTGCTCTAGCGCTTACATTTCTTCACCGATTTCAATATAACTTCACACAAATGTTCCTTATGACAATATCTCAAGCCATTTCGACTTTCAAGGTCAAGGTCACTGTGGCTATTTTTAGAAAAAATTTGTCATCGCTCTAGCACCTGCATTTCTTCACTGGTTTCAAAATAACTTCACACAAATGTTCCTTATGACAATACCTCGAACGAGTTTGACTTTCAAGGTCAAGGTCACTGTTTTTTTTTAGAAAATTTTTGTCATTGCTCTAGCGCTTACATTTTTTCACCAATTTCAATATTACTTCACACAAATGTTCCTTATGACAATATCTCTAGCAAGTTCCACTTTCAAGGTCTAGGTCACTGTGGCTATTTTTAGAAAAACTTTGTCATCGCTCTAGTGCTTACATTTCTTCACCGATTTCAATATAACTTCACACAAATGTTCCTTATGACAATATCTCGAGTGAATTTGACTTCCAAGGTCAAGGTCACTGTGGCTATTTTTAGAAAAACTTTGTCATCGCTCTAGTGACTACATTTCTTCACTGATTTCAATATAACTTCACACAAATGTTCCTTATGACAATACCTCTAGCGAGTTCGACTTTCAAGGTCAAGGTCACTGTGGCTATTTTTAGAAAAACTTTGTCATTGCTCTAGCGCTTACATTTTTTCACCAATTTCAATATAACTTCTCCCAAATGTTCCTGATGACAAGGTCACACACTTAGAAAATTTTGTTGCAACATAGATTTTCGGGGTGAGGCGGGGCCCTTGGCGGGGGCATCTGGGTCGTCTGGACACATTTCTAGTTCTATGATCATTGACATTTATTATTTTATGAGGATCTTTAGCCCTTCAAGCACTGCAGAAAATTATAGAGCAGACAGCAATTTATGTTTTTTATTGTCTTTCAGGTAAAATAAAGCTTGACATTTCATGTACCTACAAATTCCTAAAAATTTTGACATCTAAAGGACTTGCTGTAATTCTCCTAAAATATTAACAAATTAGTTATGGGATCAAGCAAGGAGTTCTACAGGTGCAGATGATTAACCCTTATCTTGCTGAATATTCATTTAAGCCACACCCATTTCTGTCTAACAACCAATCAAATTACTTGATGTAATTTATTGCTACAAATTCATAAACTGAATGCCAAACAGTGTAGATCCTGATCAGATGGCTTCTTCCATCTGATCTGGATCTACACTGTTTGCAAAGATAGGGGTTGTCGTGAATAGCAAGATAAGGGTTATGCAAGGAGTTCTACAGGTGCAGATGGAATGACAATCTGCCCCAATACTGAGGATCATTGTGGTAATTGTCTGGCTAGCAGACGAATTACATGACTTTAACTGAAAAATAAGAAAAATACTTCGAAAATTGAAGGGTTAAGGGATAAATAGGTTAATGGGAACTATTTTGTTGCAGCAGCTTGCAGATTACTACTCCATTGAAGGAAATCTCAATATTTGGACAAGTGATGTTTAGGGTTCATTTATCACCAGGGAGATCAAACATCCCTACAGTAGGCCAGTTGACAGGTAAACTAGGTAGCTAATAGCCTGCCTCTCAAGACCTGTGATAAATAGGACAAAGATTAATGACATTTTTACCATGAGTACCCCAAAAACCTACCTCTGTGGTCCAGTGAAGTTTCCAGCACTGGCTCTTTAACATTAGGTGCATGCATGGGTTTGAGCTGAGCAGAGATCACTTTGCATGTGAGACATCAAGTTGCAGTGGAAGGTCAGTTTTGCTACAAGGAGAGCCGGTCATTGGCGTGCATGTTTGCGTCCCCATCATACTGTTATCACAGAGCATACATATTTAGAACTGGGGGTGGGGACGATGTCTAGGGATCAAAATTTTTGTAAAGTGTTATACACATTTCCATTATGTCAACATCGGCCCCGCCCATCTGGTCTTGAAGAAATAGATGGGCTGCATGATGCTTCCATGCAGAGCTGAATCCGAACGCACACGAGTTCTGGTAAACTGCTTAGAGGATCTAAGCCTGCCCAGGCAAAGCGCTGTGAGTCGGACCATCCATGCTTATAAACCCTATTGGTTTCATTGGGCAACAGGGCTTGAGATGTCATTTCATCTCAATGTAAGGTAAAAGTCCCACAAAATTTGAATCAACATCTCCAAAATGACCTATGCCGTGTTGACGGTGATGTTCAACCTCAAATCAAACAAACACACAAAATTATGTTAACAGTTACAGAACAGAACATAACTTTATTGAAGTTCAACTCAGGCCACACGCAGGTGGCGTAAGCAATAAACAAGCAAATGCAACAATGAAAAGGAAGCAAAAACATCACCTTACCATGCCTATGCAAAATAATGAGATAAAAAAAGGACTGTGGATCCCAATAGAACAGTCGTGTTTAAGCAGTTCTGTAATGCAGCAACACTCCTCGCCCACATCAGGAACAGGGCGAAACATCTTTCCTTCCTACATAAGGCAGGGTTGTTCGGGTCTCGATCACTTATTGCATAGGCTTGTTAATGTGATGTAAATTAAAAAAAAAAAAATCCCCCCCTGAATAACAGTTGAGCCCTGATTTCACAATAACTGAATAAAAGAAACATGAAGAAAATACTTGTCCTGTTGAATAAATTAAATGTTTTGTTTGTTTGTTTGATTTGAGGTTTAATGTCCACGTCAACACTGTAAAGGTTATTTTGGAGACGTTGCTTCCAATTTTGTGGGACTTTTACCCGACACTGAGATGAAATGACAGCTCAAGCCCTGTCGCCCAATGAAACCAATAGGGTTAATTAGCATGGACATTCCGCCTCGCACCGCGGTTCCTGGACAGGCTTAGATCCTCTAAGTGGTTTACCAGTACTAGTGTGCGGGCCGGATTCAGCTCTGCGTGGAAGCATCATGCAGCCAATATATTTCTTCAAGCCCCTATGGGCGGGGGCCAAAGTAAGAACATGTAGTGTTATATTACAGGAAACTTAATTAGCATTTGAGAATTTCTTCATAATGCTTTCTATAAAACAAGTTATTTGATGAGAAGATTTTTATCTTCAGTAGATAATAGTTCCTTGAATTTAATACTATTGGGGCTTTTGTAAAAATATGAGGGTAAAAACTTTTTTCGCTCTGATTTGCAATGATTACATAGAAAAAGATAGTGAAATCCGTCGCCAATGTCATTTTTCTCACATCTCACGTGGCTCAGATCATATGTGAGAACGGAAGGTCAGGTGTTTTCCTCAAGGTACTCCTATTTTTGCCAGTCTCTGAGTAACGATTGGCTCGATATAAGTGAAATAATCTTGAAAGGGCCATAAAACAACCCCCCCCCCCCCCAAAAAAAAATAAAGAAACAGTTATAGACATAATTGTTTATACATCAGCCAACTATGTGACACTGGTTCAGGATACCATGACCTACATTTCACGGTCCAGTGATTTTACCATATATCTTGAAGACTGTCTTACAACATGAAAGTCGTAACAAAGGAAATCCCCGCCTATGGTGGGATACGAACCCGGGCCGCCTGGGTGATAGTCCAGTGCTCTAATGCTGAGCCATAGAGTCGACTCCCTGACGCAGTTGTCATGGAGTGGTTATAAACCTAGAAGCTATGCATATGATCTAGCAAGGTAGATAATGGAAGGGAGGTAACACACCCCCTCTTCAAGGAAGTCATCATTTATGATGACGTGGCGCCAACTTCGGCACGAAGCCAATTCTGGCATGTAAAGTCCGATCCCGGACGAGCCCCCATCATAGACATGAAAGTCGTAACAAAGGAAAGAAGCATAGCCTGAAAAAAAAACCTCCTATGGTGGGATACGAACCCGGGTCGCTCGGGTGATAGTCCAGTGCTCTAACCGCTGAGCCAAAGAGTCGACTCCCTGAGGCAGTTGTCAGAGAGTGGTTATAAACCTAGAAGCTATGCATATGATCTAGCAAGGTAGATATCCGGTAATGGAAGGGAGGTAACAACTGTTTGTTGGATAAATTTACATCATACCTAGAATGTGAACCAATGATTGACCTAAAAAATATATCTAGGTCAGTGTGGCCTATATTCCATAGTTCAGTAACCCTAGATTATAAGTTCCATGTGATGGGATGATTAACCTAAATATATATATATCTAGGTCAGTGAGATCTATATTTCATGGGTCAATGATTTTGCCTTATAACTCTATGTATTTGGTAGAGAAATGTCAAACCTGGAATATAAGGTCTTTGTGACCCTGTGGCTGACCTCAAAATATATCTAGGTCAGTGTGACCTATATTTCATGTTTCAGTGATTTTTCCTTATATCTTGATTCTGTTTGATTATGATGGAACAGTACCATGCAGAGTTTTTTTAAAAAAACCTTTCTCATATTAAAATTCAAAGTGCCAAACAGGCGAGCTTTGCTGTCCTCCTACAGCTCTTTGTTTCTCAGGGTTTTTACCCACCTCTGATTTATAAGTGAAATAATCTTGAAATTGCCGTAAAACCAAAATCAGAAGAAAAGCTATAAACTGGTGGCAAGTTTTCTGTGCCTATAACATGCTTTAACCATTTCAGACTGGAAACCCGTAAACGGATATCATAGCAAACAGTGCAGGCCCAGATCAGACGCGTAGAACGCAGTGTCTGATCAGGGCCACCACTGTTTGCTAAAAGTTCAGTCATTTTCCAAATTAATTTTGACGAAAACACAACCTGACACCCCTAAATTTTGAAATGGACTCCTGCTATACACAAGGAGGAAGATTCTATTTGGTACAAAAAGGGTTAAGTGAAAATGAACTAGAGATGATGTTTGTTAACCATTTTTAGATTGGAAAAAAACCCAAAAGGGGACACAGGTTATAAACAGTGTGGGCCCAGATCAGATGGTGCAGAAAGTGGCTTCTGATCAGTCAAAGCATTCAGCCATTTACTAAATATTTTAGTAACTCAACTTCACACCCCTAAATTTTGAAATGGATTCCTGATATATAAAGAAGCCTCTGTTGTGTAGTAGTTATGCTACTCCTTGTGAACCAGGGATCGCAGGATCGATCCCGGGCTTCTTCAGACTTTTGGATGAGTCTATAAACCGAGGTCTTGTCTCTGTATGACCTTATCTGTTGGTGAGACGTAAAACTCAAGCGTGATATATAGGATGGATGACTTTTTTTTTAGAACAAAATGATTCATTTTTAATGACAGATTCTATCTGTCATCTCTAGCTATCCTGCGTGTTGTAAAGTAGTTCCGGCTTTCTTACGACTTTCTTCCGGCTTTGACCGCCAAAGAAATATGAGTCCGCACAAAAATGTAGTCCGGTTAGGCGCAGTTATCAAAATTGTACATCCTATAATCGCAATACAAACTTTTGAAGCAGACGACTTAACGATTTTATCTTACCTTTCAGAGAATATATTCAGCACTTCATATGAATCAGCTGCATCATGCGAGACTGTATACCTAGATCAATGCGGCATCTGCTTAGACATCTGCTCAGGTTTTACACTGTTATCTAACAGTGCTGTCAACATTTAACCCTTAAAGACCAGCTGGTCAGCTGCAGACCAGAATATTAATGGGTTTTCCGACATTCGAGGTCAAGTCTAGGTCAGTTACAACTAGGTGTATATCAGACTTTGCGAGAAAGGCTGTCCCTTTCAACCCTGGAATATGGTACAGATACCTATGCAAACAGTGTAGGTCCTGTGATATAATTCTAGGTGCCATATTTAGCAGAATGGACGAGCTCAACTTCAGTGATCCAGAAACTCAAGGCAGGGAATAAATCAAAGCACTGACAACACTCATGCCGATTGTCTCTAAATGCAGGCTGGTCATGAACGAGAATTTGGATTGATCCGTTTAAACTTAACGGAAGTTTAGTAACTGATGCAAAAATGTAGAACAAGATCAGCACCGTGTTCTGTGGCGTTTGATCTTAGTCTACATTGTCTGCCAGATCGAACATTTTTTCAAGTGCAGATTTTACAGATAACACTTACATGTAACCAAGACTGACAAACGACCCGGCTATGTTCGGGTTGATTGTTTGGCATTCGACCCGAAGTTACTAATAAAAAAGCGCTTCAGAGCTAACGTCTACGTGACTAACACTGACTTCTCAGAATAACCTTTTTCTTGCAGAAAATAGCCGCAGTGAGATCGGGGTATTCCATAAGACTGAAGAGGGTCATCCTGGAATCATAGGGTGAGCTTGGCAAACAGTGTAGACCAAGTTCGGACGCTGCAGAACGCGCTTCTTATCAAAAGCTTATCTATTTGTTTGGAATTTCAGAGTTAAATTAAACAGTTTAATCTCAGCCCAGGACTTTTACCCCGACCTACATCCCATCAACACTTTCGGTGCTTTGATTTTGAAACCAAACGATTGCATGATTACAACATGCTTAGGCACCATGCCCTTAAGCTAAAAAGGTTAAATCAATCAACCGTGACGTATGGTTACCAGTCCGGCCACGATCATGTGTTTTGTATTGTTTGATTTGAGGTTTAACGTCCCCGTCAACACTGTATAGGTCATTTTGGAGACGTTGCTTCAAATTTTGTAGGACTTTTACCCGACACTGAGATGAAATGACATCGCAAGCCCTGCCGCCTAATCAAAACCAATAGGGTTTATATGCATGGACGGTCCGACTTGCACCTCTTTGCCTGGGCAGGCTTAGATCATCTAAGCAGATTACCAGTACTCGTGTGCGGGTCGGTTTCAGCTCTGCGTGGAAGCATCATGCAGCCCATCTATTTCTTTAAGCCCCGATTGGCGGGGGCCAACGATCCTGTGTACCACCTTCACACCAGCACTGATAGAAACCACATGTTCAGGATCAATCTTTTGATGTGTGATGTAAGGTCGTGCCTAGAAAAGAAGAAATTGTATGTTGTTCTCAAAAAGCATCAAGTGAGAACGTATTGCAACATTTTTAATTAAATCCTGGACAGTTAGAGGGAGTGAGTGAGTTTTACGTCCCACCAACAGCTAAGGTCACACGGAGACGATACCACGGTTTAAAGACACATCCGAAAGTCTGGAGAAGTCTGGGATCGATCCTGCGATCCCTGGTTTACAAGGCGAGTAGCATAACCACTACACCACGGATGCTTCTAATGGACAGTTAGAAGCTGGTCGGAAAGCGGATGGCGTTGACTCTGATTTTGGGTGCCACATGTGTGTGATCTATTTGTCTGTTGGAGCGACATCTTACTATCAACAGAAGACGCTAGTGGACGTCTGCGTAGCGGAAGACCGAGGTCAGTACGTCAAGATCGATTCATCCGACAGACGCATATGCGAAGCAGATTTCCGCCGACATCTGCTACACTGTACCTGTAGATAAACAAAGGGTTTCAACTACCGACTAATAAGCACTGGCACTGTTCGTCGCACTTATGCGATGCACTTTTGAGAACTAGACGTCCCTGTCGTGACCAACATTAAGACGTCGACACAGTACGTAACACTTACGCTGGTGCATGAAATACGTACATGTATATTGGCGTCTAAACCACTCTCGTGATATGCGTTTCAGTGACACATCGCACTTCAGCGTGAATCACGCCGATTGTCGTTTCGGGATGTTTCGACACATAGGTGTAAGGTATGCCGAGGCGACGCGTGCGTAATAGAGCATGACATATCGGATGGAATAAGCGAAATCGTATGTCGAGCTATTGTAGCTAGCGACATTAAGAACATTCAAGATCATGACTGAGACGTTAACTGAACAGCGAGACGTTACATCAATCAAGTGCGTCGGCCTCACGTGGTTCCATTTACTTGTTTACGCTCAGAATCCGGGATATCTAATCCAGCAGGATTACGCGCGGGTTTATAGTGCTGTTCTTACTCAAAAATGTCTTCAAGCCAATGGAATTCATGTACTGGACTGACCAGCCTTTCTCCTCCGATCTCTTTGTGAAAAATAGAGTATCTTTTTTTTTTTTTTGGGGGGGGGGGTGTATCCACAACCTACCAGACAAAAATGTTACTAATTGCCAGTAGTATTGTTAAAACTTGAATTTTAATGTTTGGTTTTGAAAACGTAAATAGTTTCTTTCCAAAATTTGAAACATCGAATGGCATTTCATGATACCACCGGTGTATAGACATCTGCAAACATATCATACAATGGAATTTGCAGAACTACTTTTCTAAATTTTAAGATTTTTTAGAAAGGTTGTCTGTAAGTTTTCACAGTGTTTTGATTTTCTCATAGAATCTGTCATTTCAGTGCCTTTGGCGCTTTGATTAACATCCTTATAATAATCATCAACTGTTTGAGGCTTATGACCCACAAAGAGGGTTCATGCGTTTTTATACCTGCTTTTTCAAAGAAAAATCGGGTATATTGCTTTCGTACCGGAGTTGAGTGGGCGTCAGTTTGTCTGTCTGTCTGTCTGTCTGACTCTCTGTCTGTCTGTCTGTCTGTCCGTCACGCATCTTGTAAATGGATCTCCTCTGCAACCACTGGAGTTACACTTTTGAAACTTTGCATGTGGATAGTACATGGTATGTAGATGGCAGTGGGCTACTTTTTTGTGACCTTGACCTCAACATAGCCCCAAGGTCAAAGGTAAGAAAGTATCATTTTGCCACATCTCCTTAACTATTCGAGTTACACTTCTGAAAGTTTGCTTACTGGATGGCCCTTGGAATATAGAATAAATTGCGCTACTTTTGGGATGACCTTGACCTTAACATGACCCCAAGGTCAAGGTAAAAAAGTATGATTTTGCCATATCTTCTAAACTATTGGAGTTACACTTCTGAAACTGTGCTAATTGGATGGCCCTTGGAATATAGAATATATTAGGCTACTTTTGGTATGACCTCGACCTCAACATGACCTCAAGGTCAAAGGTCATAAAGTATTATTTTGCCATATCTTCTAAACTATTGGAGCTACACTTCTGAAACTTTGGTTATTGAATGACCCTTGGAATATAGAACAAATTGGGCTACTTTTGGTGTGACACTGACCTCAACCTGACCCCAAGGTCAAAAGTCAAAAAGTATGACTTTGCCATATCTTCCAAACAATAGGAGTTACACTTCTGAAACTTTGCTTATCAGTTAGAATGTTCTTTGCAACTTTTTTTTTTAACTGACATATAGTTTTGGCTAGCTAATACATAGTCTTTAGTGTTATTTTTTTTTGGTTTGGGTTTTACGGCCCTTTCAAGATTATTTCACTCATATCGAGCCGATCGTTAATCAGAGGTGGGCGAAAACCGGAGTACCCGGAGAAAAACCACCTGACCTTCCGTTGCAGAACTTGGCGTCTCACACGTAGCCCGAGCGAGGCTCGAACCCACGGCGGTGAGAGACCTAATGACTAAGAGTCAGCGCTCTTATCCACTAGGCCACGGAGGCCTGTCTTTAGTGTTATTCATAGAAAAAGCGGGTATTTGCGATGGTTTACCATGGACTGCGCAATCTAGTTGAACATGAAGTCATCATCATCATAGAACAAAATGAGTAAAATACCTTGTTCTGCTTAGCATTTTATTTTTACATAGACATGTAAGCTTGCCAACAGCAAAACCTACTGCTGTCATTCGAAACTCAGACAGACATACAGTACTGTTAAACTTTGATTGGGCCCATCAGGGCTTGAAGAAATAGATGGGCTGCATGATGCTTCCACGCAGAGCTGAAACCCATTGCACATGAGTACTGGTAAACCGCTTAGAGGATTTAAGCCTGCCCAGGCAAAGCGGTGCGAGTCGGACCATCAGTGCATATAAACCCTATTGGTTTCATTAGGGGATAGGGCTCGAAATGTCATTTCATCTCAATGTCGGGTAAAAGTCCCACAAAATGATCTATATACAGTGTTGAAGGGGATGTTAGACCTCAAATCAAACAAACAAACAATAAACTTTGATTGCTCAAACATCAAACGAAAAATTGTATCAACATTCCATAAAAATTTCTATTCTTGTGGCTTTAACTTGAGCATCTGATCTGAAACTGCAATATTTGACAATGTTCTGGTTTGGGGATTTTCCTTCTCAAATGAATTGTTATATCCTTTTCTTTACAGAAATGGGTTTTGCTGTTGGTTAAGGATGACTATATCCCTACCTGCTGAGGATGCTCTTTGCTGAGGAAGCCTCCAACCAAGTTTGGGTGAAACCAGATCGTAATATGGATCGAGGGTATATTTATTTTCTTTGTCCATTTTGTCCTTTCTCCTCTCTCTGGAGTCTTAGGGGATAAGTTACATTTCAGGGTCATTAATCATTGTTGCTTAAGACAAGATTATTATTACGAACCCTGTCAAAAGAAACCTTGTCTTGGGGAAGGGGAATAGAATAGAATAGAATTTATTTCCAATTTTGAGCCATTCCTGGCATACAATCAATGTGAAAAAACTGACCTGATTAGAAAGAGGGTAAAAACATGTAAACAACAAACAACATTAATCAATGTATGAACATAATATGGATTTGTGAGTCTGTGTCAAATGTTAAGACTTGTATTCGGCCAAATAAAAAAAAAAAAATCTTACTGATCGACCCACCACGGAGAGTAGGCATAAGGTCTTCCTTGATAGGCCCATCAGCAATAATGAATTCAGCTGTCCTTAAATATTTCTATTTTGCAGCAAGAGGCGGAATATCTTCTGATATATACTTATTAAATATGATCAAATACGTGAAGATCTACATTTAAAGCAATCAAAGATATATTTAGCAAACAAACTTATTACTTGATTTGTCTCATTTGTCATTAACCATATCAGTTTATTTTTGTCAGACAAAATTCATAATTTTTACTTATTATATTCATGTTATCAGTAAATAGTTTGCGTAATAAGTGTAAGCCGTGCAATGAAAGAGAAAATGTATCTCATCTTCAATCTGTTCTAAAGTACAAAATCTACAAAGCCTTGAATTAACTGGTACATTTTTGTAACGACCATCCTCTATTTCAAGTCTATGGGCACTTATTCGGTTTCCTTATTTCCTTTTTCTGAATTACAGAAAAATATTTCTCTTTTTTGGGGATGTGCAACCAGGTAGAACTGAAACTAGCCTGCTCAGCTACACAAACTAGCAAGAATCTTGAAAAAATATTTATCGAAATACTACAATCAACCCTCTTTATACTGACATTCGATATAATGACAAAATTTGTTATAACAACAATGTCACTGGAACAAAACTTTAGTGCAAGATGATTTCGTTTGTTTGATTTGAGGTTTAACATCCCCGTCAACACTATCAAGGTCATTTTGGAGATGTTGCTTCCAATTTTATGGGACTTTTACCCGACATTGAGATGAAATGACATCTCAAACCCTGCCGCCCATTGAAACCAAAAGGGTTTATATGCATGGACGGTCCGACTTGCACCACTTTGCCTTGGCAGGTTTAGATCTAAACAGTTTACCAGTACTCATGTGGAACACGATTCAGAATCTGTTTGGGTTAAGGTTTTTGCAAACAAAACTTCCCACTTTATTGCAAGTTGGTATCGACCACCTAACGACACTGTCGAAAACTTCCAGTTATTTAAAGATCAGCTTGATCGCATTAAGTCTCAGAATAAGGGTAAAAAACTTCCTGCAGTACATGTCTTAGGTGACTTCAACTTCAGAGAGATTGTTTGGCCAGATAGGCTCAGCAAACAAGGCACGATGCTGAGTCCGTCAGAGGGACAGGTGTTGGTCGACATCATGAATGATCATGGCTTGGAACAGGTTGTTGACTTCCCTACTCGAGATAGAAACACTTTGGATTTGATTCTTACAACTTTGCCAGGACAGACTTATATCAAAAGGGTGACTATGAAACTATGAGGAAGGATGCCCTAAAATTTGCAAGAGAGAAATACTTTAATGGTCATTCAGACGCTCGGTCTGTTCAGGAGAACTTTGATTTGATAAAGTCTTTCATTCAAGCTTCGTCCGAAAATCATATCCCCTCCAAAACTAGCAGGTCTGTATCTTCAATTCCTTGGATCACACCAGAAATAAGAAGAAAAATTCGGAGGAGAAATAAGATTCATGCTAAGGCAAAAAAGTCGGGAAGTGGTAAACTCAGAGCAAAATTTGAAAACTTGAGACGAGAAATTAAAAATGACATCAAAAATCAGCATGATCAGTATGTAAATAACTTGGTAGGTGATGTAAAGGCGAATCCCAGAGACTTCTACAGATATATCAATAGCCAGAAGAAAGATAGGCAAGGTATCCCACCCCTTAATTAAAGAGGAGGGAACGGGGTCGCTGAATCGGACTCCGAAAGGGCAGAGGAATTGGTTGGTCAATTCAATGATGCATTTAATAAAACTGAGTTCAACAAGGTTCCATTGACTGGAAAATCGGCCCCTTTCATGGAAAATATTGTTGTATCCTCGGGGTGAGTGATCAAGTTACTTAAAGGCTTGAACCCTTCTAAAGCTTTAGGGCCTGATGAGCTTCATCCTAGAGTCCTGAAGGAACTAGCAAACGAGTTAGGTCCAGTTTTGGCTCATCTTTTCCAACAATCTCTCGATACGGGTGAAATTCCCAAAGAATGGCTCCTAGCGAACATCTGTCCACTTTTCAAAAAAGGGGACAGGGCTCTTGCTCGTAATTATCGCCCGGTGTCACTGACCTGTGTTCTATGTAAATTGCTTGAACACATAGTCTGCTCAAACATCATGGCCCATTTGGAGGAACATAAACTTTTGTCAGACAGACAACATGCATTTAGGAAAAGGCATAGTTGCGAAACTCAGTTGAGCACGGTTATTAATGATTGGGCAAAAATCCTGGACAAAGGGGGGCAGGTGGACACATTTATTCTGGACTTTGAGAAGGCTTTTGACACCCCTCCTCATGAACTACTTAAATCCAAATTATTTGGTTATGGAATTGGTGGGAAGACTCTTAAATGGATAGATTCCTTCCTTTGCTACAGAAAACAGCGTGTTGTTGTTAATGGTGGATCTTCAGTATGGGCGCCAGTTTTGTCTGGAGTCCCACAAGGGACTGTTCTTGGTCCTCTATTGTTCTCCCTGTACATCAATGATATTTCCACTGACATTGACTCAGAAATAAGACTGTTCGCAGATGACTGTGTTTGTTACCGGGAAATTAGAGATACAGATGACTCACTGAAACTTCAGGCTGACATAGATAGATTAGGATGTTGGGCCAGAAAATGGGGCATGAGATTTCAACCAGTTAAATGCAATATTATGCAGATAACAAGGAAGAGATCTAATAAATTTGAGGCTTCTTACACCTTAGAGGGAAAGGTCCTCGAAAATGTGAATTCCATTAAGTACCTTGGTGTGACAATCACTCACGATTTGAGATGGAATACACACATTAGCAATATGTGTACAAAGGCGAAAAGAACACTTGGTTTCCTGAGGCGAAATCTTCATCAGTGTCCTCAGGATGTGAAAGAGACAGCATACAGGGGACTTGTTTGCCCAATCTTGGAATATGGTAGTTGCATCTGGGACCCAAGCGGAGTGGTCCTTAATGAAGAAATTGAAAAAGTTCAGAATAGAGCTGCTAGATTTGTAACTGGAAATTATTGCTTTGAAACTGGGAGCATGACTGGAATTCTAGGAAAATTAAGATGGGAGTCTCTCAAGAAAAGGAGAAGAGACAGTAGGCTCATACTCTTATACAAAGGTCTAAAGGGTGCTGCCAGCATTCCAACAGATGACCTTGTTCCCCCGGCTAGGCACTGTAGAAAACACCATTCAATGACGTTTCAGACCCATACTGCAAGAACGGATATTTATAAAGAATCGTTTTTCCCCCGAACCATTAGAGATTGGAATGCCCTTCCCAATTCTATTATTTTGACAGCTGAAGGTGCTGAGGATTGTGTAGCTAAGTTTACATCTTTGGTTAGAGCTAGGGACTAACTTCCCATATCACAGGTCCTGGTGTATGAATGTCATTTGACGTGTCACCAGTAACAATTCTGATTCTGATTCAAAAAATGTGCAGTCGGTTTCAGCTATGCATGGAGCTCCATGTGGTCAAATCTATTTCTTCAAGCTCCGATGGGTGGGGACCCATTAGCCCCATAAGAAACAGATTAATGACATACATTTTCAAGAATATTGTATTTAATATTCCGAGAAACACAATGATGTGAACATTTGTTAGAATTGCCTCAATGAGGTGATTCTAATCAAATGTCCACACCATTTGTTGACAACCTTTGTTTCATGGAGGAACTAAAGGGAAGGGTCATTTCATTACAAAAAACACGCCTATACAAATACAATGTAAATTTTACCACAGGAAATAAAAAAAGTTCAGGAGATAAATTGTGATATTTTTCTTATTTCTGCTCAAAATATAGATTGTGGGTACTCGTTAGAACCGCCTCATCGAGGTGGTTCTAACGAGTACCCACAATCTATATTTATACCCCCGGCATACGAAGTATGTCAGGGGGTATATAGTTTTCGTCTTTCCGTCCGTTCGTTGGTTCGTTCGTATGTTCGTTTGTTCATTCGTTTGTTCGTTTGTTCGTTCGTACGTTCGTTCGTCAACCTTTACGTCAAAGTTTTGCGTTAAACCTTTTTGATTGCTCATATCTCTGTAACCACAGGTTGGATTCTCTTCATATTTGGTACAGGATACCTCTATAGCATTACCATATAATATGGAATATCTAAGCCCCTGGGTCAAGCCCCTTGGTGGGTTGTCTGTCTGTCCGTCTGTCTGTTCATCTACTTTTACGTCAAAGTTTTGTGTTAAACCTTTTTCATTGCTGATATCTCTGTAACCACATGTTAGATTCTCTTCATGTTTGGTAAAGGATATCTCTATAGCATTACCTTTCATATGGAATATCTAAGTCCCTGGGTCAAGCCCCTGGGTGGGCTGTCTGTCTGTCTGTTCATCTAATTTTACGTCAAAGTTTTGTGTTAAACCTTTTTCATTGCTGATATCTCTGTATCCACATGTTAGATTCTCTTCATGCTTGGTAAAGGATATCTCTATAGCATTACCTTTCATATGGAATATCTAAGTCTCTGGGTCAAGCCTCTGTGTCAAGCCCCTGGGTGGGCTGTCTGTCTGTCTGTTCATCTACTTTTACGTCAAAGTTTTGTGTTAAACCTTTTTCATGGTTGATATCTCTGTAACCACATGTTGGATTCTCTTCATGTTTGATAAATGATTTCCTGATGCCTGTCCCTTCCCCCACCCATGGTGACCTTGACCTCAAGGGCACAGACTTAGAAATTTTACATTTGGTTAAAGTTTTATGTCGAAGTTTATAGATGCCTGTATGTTCTATTTGATGCCCTCACTCCCTTAGTCCATTTAGAAATTTTATGTTTGGTTTAGCTTTTACAAGCACATTTATAGATTCTTATAGCTTCTTGACTTCATTCATATTACATACAAGCTCGAAAGATATATCAGAGGGTGATGCTGGCCGGGGGTATACGTGACCCACTGGTCACTTTCTCTAGTTTAGAGCAGAAATAAGAAAAATACGGTTTACCCCTGTAAACCCCAGTTTTACTATATGAAAGTGGGGTTCAAGGGGGTCAGAAATATATAGGTGTGTTTTCTTGATGTATTAAAAATAATACTACTCCTTATTGGCACGATAAAGGACTCCAGTTTTGCCTCTGTTGGTTTGGCCATTCATCCATCTGTTTGTCCATTTGTCAATCCATCCCAAACATTCAATCATTTCTCAAGAACTACAATCACAGGTGCGACATAGCCTTTGGCAGAATTCTTTTCTTTTAGTCTTGAGGGGAGTTCAGTGTTGACCAGTTGACCAAGATCAGACAGATCCTGGTCTACAGTTTTTTTTTTTCTTTTTTTTTTTTCAGGCATTATGGTACCATTTTATTGTAATTACGGTACCATTACACAAGTAGTTTTGTCATAGCAGTATTGGTTACACCGAAGTCATTTATCACAAAGATGCAACAATATATCAGCAAATCTTTTTAAGATTTACACCACAAAATGGTCACATTTTCTACCCCCAAAACTAAATATTAAATGTCTGAAAAAGAAACAGTTTTAAGCTATTTAATAGCAGTTCATAGGTGGAGAAGAGTGGGGGGGGGGGGGTTAAGGGAAATGAGTTTTCATTACTTATCCTGGAAAGGGGGGAATATCTTAGGCCCAATTATGGAAAATGGGTAACTCTTCATGCATAACCGTTCATGGAACAGAAACTGATGAAGTCATGGAAAAGAGAAAGTGTTTCATGACTAATCATGAAAAAGGGAAATAGTCATGGAAACAGTAATATTCCATGGTCAGTCATGGAAAAAGGCAAAAGTATTGCAAAGCAAATCATGACAAAGAGGTAAATAAGTCATGAACATCATGGAAAGGGAAAATATTTATTGACCAATCCTGGGAAAAGATGAAATATTTGCATGACCAATAATGGAACAGGGGAAATATTTAATGACCTATCCTGAAAAGGGGGAAATATTGTATGAACAATCATGGAAAAGAGAAAAGTAATTTGCATGCCCAGTCATGGAAAAGAGAAAATATTTCCAGTAATGCAAAAGGGGATGAATAAACTTTCTAACGAAGCATGGAAAAAAGGAAATATTCCAGACAAGAAAAAGAGCAAAATATTTAACCCTTAATATGTGACGAGATGAGCTTTTGGGATCACTTTTTGTCTGTTGTGCGTGCATCCGTCCGTGCATGTGTCAGTGCGTGGGTCCGTGCGTAAACGATTTATTCAAACGACATCTCCTCCTAAACCACTGATCAGATTTTGACAAAACTTCACAGGAATGATCTTTAGATGGTCCCCTTTAAAATTGTTCAAATGGTTCCAGTCTGTTGCACATCTAGGTCACAGGAGCCAAAAATAGATTTTTTTTTACTGGAAACTTAAAAAAATCTTCTTCTCTGAAACCACAAGGCCCAGATCTTTGATATTTGGCATGAAGCTTCATCTAGTAGACCCCCTATCAAGATTGTTCTAATTATAGGGCTGGGGCAAAAAATGCCCAAACCCTGGGGCCCTTTGGTTTTACATAGGCTTAATTATACATGTATAGGGAAAATCTTCTTCTCTGAAACCGCAAGGCCTAGGACTTTGATATTTGGTATGAAGCTTCATCTAATGGACCTCTACCACAAAAATGCCCCTGCTCCGGGGCCCTTTGGTTTTACATAGGCTAATATAGGGATACTCTTTAAAATCTTCTCTGAAACCACAAGGCCCAGGACTTTGATATTTGGTATGAAGCTTCATCTAAAGGACCCCTACAAAGATTATTCAAATTATAGTGCTGGGGACAAAAATGCCCCTGCCCCGGGGCCCTTTGGTTTTACATAGGCTTATATAGGGATAATCTTTAAAAATCTTCTTCTCAGAAACCACAAGGCCCAGGACTTTGATATTTTATATTAAACTTCATCTAATGGACCTCAGCCAAGATTGTTCAAATTATAGCCCTTGAGCCAAAAGTGCCCCCGCTCCGGGGCACTTTGGTTTACATATAGGCCTCAGCAGAAATCCACTCACAGAAAGCAGCAGTCAAAAATGAATGGGCTGATATATTTTTTACAAAGCCGCAATAAATTACATACCTGTGATAATTTTTTGAACTGTAAGAGGGAGATTTACTGTTGTGATGAGGGAGATGTAAAGAATATATAGGAAATTCTCAGTTCAAATGAGGGAGACTCCAAAATTTTACTAAAATTTAGCATAAATTCGGCAAAAGAGGGATGAGGAAGGTATCACAGGTATGAAATAATATTGATCCATGTGATCATAAAACCTCAGCAGACACTGACCATCCCAATTCAAACTAAAAAAAAAAATGAGGTTTGCGCTGGCATACTTATATTCATATTTCTGCTCAAAAACATTCTACTGTAAAAATCTGGACTTGTGGAGACTTGCTGTAATTCTCCTAAAATTTTAACCATTTTTTTTCATGTTCCAGCAAGAAGTCCAAAAGGTGCAGATGGAATGGCAAAAAGTGAAGATCCTAATCAGGCTGCTCCTACTTTAGGAGCATTCTGGTATTGTAGACACTGCTAAGACTATTCCTGCTTTAGGAGCAGTCTGCTCTGGGTCTGCACTGTTTGCTTAGGCCTATCTGTGCCAATGAGGATCATTACCATATAGGTGCTAATTAGAGCCACCTTAATGATGCAGTTCTAAAAACTATGGTTCAAACATCATGATAACACATCCATGAGACAACATACCTCAAAGGAGGGTATTATTCTGATGAAAATTTGTGATATCATCACTTGAACAAGTCCGTGAAAGAAAACTGGGGTTTAAGGGGGTATGCCATATTTTTCTTATTTCTGCTCCAAGACATAGGTTGTGGGTACTCGTTAGAACCGCCTCAATGAGGCGGTTCTAACGAGCACCCACAACCTATGTTTGCGGTATCAATAAGAATTTTATCAGAAAAGTAGCCATTTTGGAGGTGTGAAAAATGCACTATGTCACATGGATGTGTTATCGTAATGTGTTCCTTATTCTTACTCCAAACATGGGTTGGAGGGGCTCGTTAGTTCCACCTCATATAGACAACCTATGTCTTGGAACAGCTATAAGAATATAAGAATCTTATATGGGTGTTAGGGGTGGATGGAAAAATCCGTCCCGAGGGACACTGTCCGGCATCACGAGGCTTGCCGAGTGATGCCAGACAGTGATCCCGAGGGACGGATTTTTCTATCCCCCCTCACACTCATATTGGATTCTTTTTCTTGCAAACCTTCAATTTCTATTGCGAATTTTAAATGCTGCTGTCACTTCGGTTACCGACGTCCGCCATTTTGTGATGACACAACAGGAATGTTCAGTGACGTCACGCATGATGATGCCGTGCATGAGGTTGTAATCAACCAGTGCATTTATCAAACACGCGATTATATTCGATTTGGGGTCGGAACACCAGGGTCAGAACATAAATTATTATCCCAGGGTAAAATCACAGATTTCCTTGTCTGGTGTGCAAGAAAAACAATGTATACCCCAGTAAACCCTATTTTCTCTATATAAAATTAGGTATAGAGGGGTGTTCATTACACAGACTTAATAACATGATGACAATAAGAAATATATCACAAATTTTCTCTACACAATTTAATTTCTAGGGTCATAAAAAACAGCAATTGTTTTGCTGATTTGAAGCAGGGTTTACTCATAATGTGGTGGCCCCTGCCCATGGGGGCTTAGAGAAATAGACTGGGCTGCATGATGGCTGCATGACGCTTCCATGCAGAGCTGAAACCATCACATATGAGTATTGGTAAACCACTTAGAAGGTCTAAGCCTGCCCAGGCAATACGGTGTGAGTTGGACCGTCTATGCATGTAAACCCTATTGGTTTCATTGGAAGGCAGGGATTGAGATGTCATTTCATCTCATTGTCGGGTAAAAGTCCCACAAAAGTGGAAGCAATGTCTCCAAAATGATCTAAATAGTGTTGACGGGAACATTAAACCTCAAATCAAACAAATTATTCATAATGTGGCCGGTATTAATGAGCAAGTACAAACAAATATGGCAGGATTGATCCGTTGTAAAAATTTGCTCTGTATTTTAAAATGTTGTTTTAGCTTTTGACTGACTGAACCGACTCTGCATACTAATCTTTTGAATCAACACTGTCCAATGAGTGCACTAGGATTAATTACTCGAAGACTGATAAAGTTAGGTAACTGATTGACTGACACACATTCAAAAGGAAAAGTCCCAGCCCAACCCAGCCCAGCCCATTTCCTCTCACCAAAAAGATCTTTGGTTTGATTTGTTTTTATTTGGGGTTTAACGTCCCCATCTACACTGTAAAGGTCATTTTGGAGACGTTGCTTCCAATTTTGTGGGACTTTTATCCGACATTGAGATGAAAATAATCTATAAGTAAAACATAAAAATATTGAATATTGTCCAAAGAAAGTGTGGTTAGTTGAGCTGACTGTCTCAATATGGCCTGTAGTGTTGATTGGGCTGTTTAATCTAAAACAAACAAAACAAGTGGTTGCTCTTAGGACTGGGTTGAACATTAATGGCCTGGATTTAATTTATTCTATTCTTCAACATGTGATAGAAAATAAACAAAGCTTTTTGTCCCAAGACCCCAAATGTTTTATTTCAAAATATTTATCTTTAATCATTTGTTTAACATTGAATTCACTTTTGATATTTATATTAGCATAACATTTTAAAGTTTGCAATAAATTTGCATAAAGCACATAAGAGCATGTTTAAAAAGGTAAATATGATAAACATAAAAACATGTAGTGCATCATTGATGTATACATGTACACCGCAGCCTCGTTATAACACGGTTCATTATAACACAGTTTTGGATATAACAGGGTTTCAAGATGGATCCAAAAATGTATAGATTATATTGAAAAATGACCATAAATGGTCATTTTTCTATATAATCTATACATCTTTGTTTGGATATAACACGGTTGTTTAACTAACAAGGTTTCTGCTTTGGACCCCATCAATAGTGTTATAAAGAGGTTGTGGTGCACTTAATTTTTGTCACACCTGCTTCAAGCATGGTACTATATAGGAGTCCAATTTTTCATCTGTTCCTCTGACTCTGTCTGTTTATCAATCTGTCGACATTTTCGACAACACTAGCATTCACCCAAATGGTCAATTCCATTTTTCAAGAACTATGAAAGATTCACTAATGATTAGTTTGTACAAACTTGCCTCTAGGGATAGCAACTAATGCTTGCATCAGTATCTGGCCTTGACCTACATTTCATGGTTCACTGACCTTGTGAACTATTGTGTCAACCCTAGCATTTACCCAAATGGTCAAGTCTATTTCTTAAGAACTATAAAAGCTTCATTAATGATAGTTGGTACAAACTTGCATCTAGGGATGGCAACCGTATTTGACCTTGACCTACATTTTATGGTCTTCTAACTTTGTGAACTATTGTGTCAAACCTAGCATTCACCCTATTGTTCAAGTCCATTTCTGAAGAACTATAAGAGCTTCATTAATGACAAGTGATTCAAGCTTGCATCTAGGGATGGCAACTTTTATGCAAGCATCCATGTTTTACCTTGACCTACATGCGTGACATATCCTTTGCAGAATTCTTGTTTAAAATGTTGTACTCTATTTCCTCCAGTGACATTGAGTTCTTCACACCTTGAGGTCAAGGACAAAAACTTAATAGTTTTAGCCAAAGATGTAATGTATGCACATCCAAGTATTTTGGAAAGAACTATAGATTGTTCATTGAGGTGGTTCTAACAAGTACCCACAATCTATGCTTTTGAGCAAAAGTAAAGGAAAAAGTATAGCCATGTAAATCCAACTTTTCTGTATGTAAAGTGGGGTTATATGGATATCCATTACGTTTGCTTGCTAATGTGATTATTTCAGAAACTTCTTTATACACTATTGTTAGGGTCCAAAGAAGAAACAGACATGTTTCATCCAAAGAAAAATGTATAGATTATATAGAAAAATGACCATAAATTTGGTGTCCATCTTTAAACCATGTTATATTCAATACCATGTTAGAATGAAAAGTGCTTTTAACCCTTCTCTTGCTGAATATTCAGTTTAGCCACACCCATTTCTGACTTTGAATCAATCAGATTGCTTGATGTAATTTATGCTTACAAAGCCATAAACTAAATGTTAAACACTGTAGATCCTGATCAGATGGCTTCTTCGGAAGCCATCTGATCTGGATCTACACTGTTTCCAAAGATATGGGTTGTCGTGAACAGCATGATAAGAGTTAAGAGATTTGTATAGAGCCAGAACATGCCAACTTTGGCAGCTCACTCAGATGCACATCTGACTGGTGATCAGGAGGACGTGGGTTCAATACCTGCCGGGGTAGGCAACATTCTTTTGTAAAGATTGATCATGAAATCTTTTCTACAGTCATTCTCTCCCTTCTGCTGATTCAAGGCAGGGCAGGGCAGTTGTCAGTTTCTGGTATCTTACTTATAAGCCTGCCCAGAAGTAACCTGACAGGCTCGAAAATGACATAAATGGTGTTGACTGGGCTGTTAAACGACAGTACAAAGAAACAAACAAAACAAACAAAACAAGAGAACATATTTCAGCATTTGAAATTCTTCTGATAGATAAAATCATAACAGCTCTTTCAAAGGAATCAGATTATGATGTGTAAATTGAATTGATAGATTTGATCATTATTCTATTGACAGGTTCTTGATAGATGGCTTGACCAGTCAGAAAAGATGGGATCAAGTGGGTGTTGGAATGCCTATGTGGATTTTCATTTGGTCTCATCTTAGAAGTGAAGCACCTCAACATCCTACAAAGTACAAATTGCAACTCTATGTACCTGAAATTCAGCGAAGCAACAATGAAAGAACAAGACGGCAGAACCAAGCTGGGGGGGGGGGGGGGGGGGGGGGTGGGGGGGGCAGGATCGTTTACTACCAGAAAATCTGGTGGAGCCTGGGCTGGACCGAGTCTTTACCTTATGAAAACCCCCGGATGGGGTTGGGGTTGTGGGGTGGTACTGCCAGGAAATCTGGTGGAGCCTGGGCTGGACCGAGTCTTTACCTTATGAAAACCCCGGATGGGTTGGGGTTGGTGGGGGGGTGGTACTGCCTGGAAATCTTGTGGCACCTGGGCTGGACCAAGTCTTTACCTTATGAAAATCCCAGATGGGGGTGGGATGGGGTGGGGGGTTACTGCCAGCAAATCTGGTGGAGCCTAGGCTGGACCAAGTCTTTACCTTATGAAAACCCCGGATGAAATCTGCCAACATCCTGCCGGTGGAGAGACGCACTTTTTCATCCAGACACAAGATGGATCAAGGCACTGGAATCAGGTACATTTCATAAGTCACATCCTGTGAAAACCTGTTAATGGTATTTGAGAACAAGAAAGATGCATACCGGTATATCAGCCTGCACATCAATGCAATCTTTTATGTTAGCTGCTTTGTTAGTAAAGTACCTTTACTGTAATGCTCCTAAGTATTGGGACAGACTTGCCTTAGCAAACAGTGCAGACCCAGATAAGATCCTGAAGGAACAGTCTGATCAGGGTCTACACTGTTTGCCAATTGGACTCCTTGCTGGATCATGCAACAGATTTGATATTTAAGGAGAATTAAAGAAGGTTCTCAAGGAGTCCGAATTTTCAGGATTTTCACGGAAGTTTCTTTAACTAAAATTAACCCTTAAGACTCTGAGAAAAACTACATTCTGAAAATGTCGTCTGCTTGTCGTCTACTGAATTTTTTGCAAACTTTTTAAAAATAATTTTGCATACAGGCAAACAGTGTGTGCCCGTCTGTTTGCAAAAAAAATTACTTTTAAGGTAATCGGCAGACAGCAAATCAGACGACTTACAGGCAAACAATGTGGGCCAAGATCAGACTGCTCCTACAGGAGCAGTCTGATATGGGTCCATCTGTTTGCAAAAAGAAAATATTTTTAAGGTAATCGGCAGACGGCAAAGCAGACGACATACAGGCAAACAATGTGGGCCAAGATCAGACTGCTCCTGCAGGAGCAGTCTGATCTGGGTCCATCTGTTTGCAAAAAAAAATATTTTTAAGGTAATCGGCAGACGGCAAAGCAGACGACATACAGGCAAACAATGTGGGCCAAGATCAGACTGCTCCTACAGGAGCAGTCTGATCTGGGTCCATCTGTTTTCAAAACAAATTACTTTTAAGGTAATCAGCAGACGGCAAAGCAGACGACATACAGGCAAACAATGTGGGCCAAGATCAGACTGCTCCTGCAGGAGCAGTCTGATCTGGGTCCATCTGTTTGCAAAAAAATTACTTTTAAGGTAAACCAACAGACGTCAAAGCAGACGACAGTTGTCGTGATTGGCATTTGATGGGTTAAGTCTGTGTAGCTGAGCAGATCAGTTTGTGTCTTACCTAGTAGCAAATCCCAAAGATAGGTTTTCTTCAGGCAGGGCTCATAATAATATAGGATTGTTTGTTTGAATTGAGGTTTTACATCCCTGTCAACACTATTTAGGTCATTTGGGAGATGTTGCTTCCAATTTTGTGGGACTTTTACCCGACATTGAGATGAAATGACATCTCAAGCCTTACTACCATACAATCCCTACCACCTAAGGTTTATATGCAGAGACAGACTCACATTAAGCCGGCCTCGGTAGCTCAGTCGGATGCGCGTCTGACTGGTGATCAGGAGGATGCTGGTTCGATACCTGTCGGGGTCGGCAACATTTTTTCGTGGAGATTGATCATGAAATCGTTTCTACGATCATTCTCTCCCTTCCGCTGATTAAAGAAGGGTAGTTGTCAGTTTCTGGCGAAAGAATATGCACTGTACTGGTTAACTGCTCAGGACCTGGTATAAGCTTGCCCAGGAAAAGTGTGGATAGGTAAACTGACCAGCTCAAAAAATGACCTAAAGTAGTGTTGGCTGGGCCGTTAAACTCCAATACAAACAAACAAACCAAAAAGTGTGGACCAAGATCTGGGTCCACTCTGCAAAAAAATTACTTTTAAGGTAACTGGCAGAGGGCTAAGCAGACAACATACAGGCAAACAGTGTGGGCAAGATCAGACTGCTCCTACAGGAGCAGTCTGATCTGGGCGCACACTTTTTGCAAAAAATTACTTTTAAGGTAATCGGCAAACGACAAAGCAGATGACATACAGGCCAACAATGTGGGCAAGATCAGACTGCTCCTACAGGAGCAGTCTGATCTGGGTGCACACTTTTTGCAAAAAAAATAATTTTAAGGTAACCAGCAGACGGCAAAGCAGACGACAGTTGTCGTGATTGGCATTTTATGGTTAAGTCTGTGTAGCTGAGCACATCAGTTTTTATCTTACCTAGTAGCACACCCCAAAGTTAAGATTTCTCCTGAAAGAGCTCATAATAAGATAAGATTTTTGTTTGAATTGAGGTTTCAGGTCCCTGTCAACACTATTTAGGTTATTTTGGAGATGTTGCTTCCAATTTTGTGGGACTTTTACGCGACACTGAGATGAAATGACATCTCAAGCCCTACCACCAAAACAAATCAATAGGGTTACACAGAAAACATGCGCTTTGATATGCGCCAGTCTACAGGAGCAGTCTGATCTGGGTGCACATTTTTTTGCCAAAAATTACTTAATGTAACCAGACATCCCCATCCTGAATAATGGGAACTTCCACTTTTTCTGATTCCTGTATGAAACCCTGACCATTTCACCCGGAGTTTCTGAAGTGGTATCCTCCCTTGAATTTGGAGACATTCTCCCCTGCGAAATGGAGTTCTTAACTCAAGAGCTGTTCAAGAATAGTTCTTGAAAATTAGTAAGAATTCTTGATCTGTTCATGAATGGTTTTAAGAACAATTGTACTTGAAGTGTTCAAGAACACACTTTACAAACAGTTCAAGAACTTTTTAAGAATATGTGGCATTCCTAAATTGTTGCTTCAAGAAGGGCAGTTGTCTGTTTATTGCGAAAGAATGTGCACTGTACTGGTTAACCACTTATGTATAAGCCTGCACATAAAAAGTGTGGACAGGTAAACTGACCAGCTCAAAAATTACCTGAAATAGTGTTGACTGGGCCGTTAAACTCCATTACAAACAAACAAAAATTTGTGAATAAACTTTTATTGAACATTTTAAAGACTTTTCTGGTACAAGGTATCGACACATGTGTTCTTGAACTGTTCTTAAATTTGTTCTTGATTATTTCAAAAACTTTTCTGGAACATAACATGTTCTTGAAATGTTCTGTATTTCTTCTTGAGGTTATTTCAAGAACAGCTCAAGAAGAGGGTTCTCAAAATGTTCTACTTATGTTCTTAAATGTTTAAGAAAATATAAATATCAACAATACTTCAAGAACAAAAGTTCTTAAAATAGTTCTTGAACTCTATAAGAACTTCATTCTTGAACTGTTCAAGAACAGTCTTTATGAATTTTTCAACAATACTTGTTCTTGAAAATTGTCAAATTTAACATTTGAACTGTTCTTGGATACTTTAAGAGCAGCTCATATCCAGTCCTTGAACATTGTTCTAGAACTATGAAAGAACATTTCTTGAACTGTTCTTAAAAATTTCGCAGGGGCAGTGTTCCCAACAGTGGTTTTTGTCCAAAAAACATTTAGCATTGTAAACTGTATTAATGCTGATGAGATGGCTCATTATGAGCTGTCTCAGTTTGCAAAACTTGGAAACATTATGAACCAAAACTTGGAAAAATTATGATCATCAGGATCTATGGTAATTCTCCTTTTCAAACAAAATTAAATAATTATTGTTATATCTGTTAGAATTTTTAGAAATCTGATTCTTGTTTGTTTGTTTGTGGTTTAACCTTTTTTGTACTAAATGGAATCTTCATCCTTATATATAGAGTGAGTCCATTTCAAAATTAAGGGGTGTCAGGTTGTGTTTTCTTCAAAATTTGTTTGGAAAATGGCTGAACTTTTTGCAAAAAGTGAAGGCCCTGATCAGACGCTGCGTTCTGCGGCATCTGGTCTGGGCCTGCACTGTTTACCGGGCCAGGGTACCCGTTTTGGGGTTTCTGGTACTAAATGGGTTAACATCCTAGGTCATTTTGGATACGTTGCTTACAGTTTTGTGGAACTTTACCCGACATTGAGATGAAATCCTGCCACCCTAGAAAACTAATTCGGGTTATATTCACTAGAAGGTCTGACTTGCACCACTTTAAATCTGATCCTTCAGGAGCAGTCTGATATGGGGCTGCACTGTTTGCTTAGGCTTATCTGTCCCAATACTTAGAACCATTATGGTAATTTAACCCTTTTTGTACCAAATGGAATCTTCCTCTTTATATGTAGCAGGAGTCCACTTCAAAATTTAGGGGCATCAGGTTGTGTTTTCTTCAAAATTTATTTGGAAAATGGTTGATGTTTTCTTCAAAATTTATTTGGAAAATGGTTGAACTTTTAGCAAACAGTGGAGGCCCTGATCAGATGCCGCTATCTGCGGCATCTGATCTTGGCCTGCACTGTTTGCCAGGGTACCCGTTTTTGGGTTTCTGGTACTAAATGGGTTAACAGTATATGTTGCAACCATCATTTGCATATACTGTCACCACTGATTTGTGAGAAAAAATATATGCCTGCAACAAAGAAAGGAAGCACCACCATTTGATATATTGTTTTCACAAATTGCAGTATCCAGTTAAACCTAGTATTTATCCCATTTTCTTTATGTAAGACACTTCAAAACCCACAGGATGTTGGCAAATAGTGCAGATCCAGATCAGGTGCCGCAACATGGGGCGTCTGATCAAGGCCTTCACTGCTTGAGAAAATCCCAGGCGTTTACTTAATATTTTTTTTTAAAAAATGACTCAACCTTAAAATTTCAAATTCGACTCCAGCTGTACATAAGGGGCAAAATTCAGCTCCACACACTTGTGCGAATTAGTACATTTTTGCACATCTCCAAAATGGCCATTTTTCTGATGAAAATCTGTGATATTTTTCTTATTCTTGCTCCAAGACTTGGTTGTGGGTGTTCATTAGAAGGTTCTAACGAGTACCCACAACCTAAGTCTTGGAGCAAGAATAAGAAACAATGAGGTGGTTCTAAGGAGCACCCACAACCTATGTCTTGGAGCAAGAATAAGAAAAATAATGTATATTCCCCCCCCCCCCCCCCCCCAATAAACCCCAGCCCCAATAAACCCCAGTTTTCTCTATATAAAGTGGAGTATAGGGGGGTCTACATTTCACGGACTTGTTCACAGGATGATTCAAAATGAGGAATTTTTTCACATTACATTTAATTTTACTCCTTCTGTGATTAGTACACTGTATGTATTTTCTACCAGATAATTTTGATGCAAATTCAAAATCAAAGCACTGAGAGTACTGGTGGGTCAATTGTCTCTGAGTGTAGGCTGGGAAAATAGCCCTGAGACTCGAAACACTGTTTCGTTTAACCCTTAAATTCCAGTTTTTGGCAAAAAATGTAGAATTTGATAAGATGCTGCATTTTACAGTGTCTGACCCTTAAATTTATGTACTGTAAGCAAACAGTGTAGACACTGATCAGATGCCGCGTTCTGCGGCGACACTGTTTGCAAAGCCCAACCCATAATTCCAGCCCAGATTCTATAGATAACTATTATGTAACACGCTGACCTCACTGCGATATGTATATATATGAAGGAGCATCCTGATCAGGGTCTACATTGTTTGCCATTCCGTCTCCACCTCTTGGACTCCTTGCTAGATCGGGAAACGAACCCATTAAAATTTTAGGAGAATTACAGCAAGTCCTCAAGGTATTCGAATCTTTTGGATTTTTACGGTAATTTACACATGTACTTGGAAAAGTTGTGTCCCTTGAATTTTTATCCATTTTCCTTGAATCATTGTCGTAAGTCAGCTGCCCATAGTACCCGCTTTTACGTTTTTGATACACTATCAGCCAATAAAGTCATATGGCATATTGACATTTGTCCTCAGATCATCTATGTAACATATTATTAAACTTTTATTCCTCTTGAATCCATTTTAAGGTCATGTTTTTCATCCTTCTAACGTTACACCTGGGCTTTCCTGTGCGAGCGAGGAGCGAACAGTCTTAATTTCTCAACAAACACTCCAGGATGAAATTTTGTTTATCGTGAAATCCATAAATTAGTTTTAATAGTATTACAGGTAGATGTTGTTTGATTAAGCGATTGACTTGAATCTATTGTTTTATGCTAGATCTCAAACTCAGTGGAAAACTGGACACTTTAGAAGGCAAGAGACATTTCTCTTGGGAGTTGAAGACAAATCAATATCTAGATATTTTAAAAAGGTGAGTTTTTTTTCTTTTTTGTTTTGTTTTGTTTTTTAATTATGGTTACAATTAAAGTTATAAATCTGAATTTCGTCATGCATGTTATACAGATTTATACACATCATTTACGTGCATGTCTTTTACCTCATACTAGGATAAAGACAATTTATTTATTTTTTTTATTATTATTTATTTATTTTTATTTATTTATTTATTTATTTATTTATTGCCATTCACACTCATTTATAATTTTATAAGTATGTTCTATTTTGGTTGTTTTGATAATGAAAACATTAAGTTTTATAAAGAATCATGGTTGCTATTAAATTTATTTAACCCTTTACCACTCAGGGATTTTGTGAATTTCGCTGATTTTCAGTGTTGCACCTGACAGCAACTTCAACTAGCCATTGTTTCATAATGGATGGTCTGTTTTAGACCAAACTCAGTATGAATGTTCATTGGGCAGTACAGTGCTGTGGTGATAGGTACTTGTCATAAAATTTTATCAGCAGCATCCTCTCCCATGACCGTGACCTTGGGGTCAAAGTCAGGGTCACAGACAGACATTTGAAAGTCTGGAGAAGCCCGGGATCAAACACTTGACCCTTGGTTTATGAGGCGAGAAGCATAACAACTACACCATGGGGCTTCTAAAACATATGTTGTGTATACTTGTTAGAATTGCCTCAGCGAGACAACATACGTTTGCTCGAGAAAAATAAAGAACAGTATCCCTTGATTATCCTCATTACTCAACCAGGGCTGGAAAATTTCACTCGTCAGCTGACCATAAGGAGTAAAAATTTTGGGAGACGAGTTAAAATTTTGTCTATAGTCCCTATCATAACGAAAATACGCCTATTCAAATATATTGAAAATTTTCAGATATAAACTTCTGTTATATTTCATATTTCTGCTGAAAGCATAGATTGTTGGAAATCGCTGGATTGAGTTCTATTGTTCTATTGAGTACCCGCAATCTATGCTTTTGAGCAGAAATACAAAAAAATAATGTATACCCTGTAAACCCCCGTTTTACTATATAAAAGTGGGATTTCAGGGGATCAAAATTATATAGACATGTTTTCGTATTGAGTTTATAAGCAGCGATATAATACATTATAGATAAACAACAACAACAATGACAAGTGAAATTTGCCAAAATCTGCATGCCTTTAGTCATGCAGAATGAGTGAAATTTTGAAGAATTTTCCAGCCCAGCGATGTAGAATATTATAATCTAACTTGCGGAGAAAAACTGCATTTGAAAATGTCGTCTGCTTATGTCGTCTGCTAAATCTTCACGCAAAGTTTTTAGCAATATTTTTTCATACAGGCAAACAGTGCGGACCCAGATCAGACTGCTCATAGAGGAGCAGTCTGATCTGGGTCCACACTGTTTGCAAAAATGACTTTTAAAGTAACCGGCAGACGACAAAGCAGACGACAATTGTTGTGATTGACTTTTTATGGGTTAACCATGGTTTTGAAAAAGATAAGAATAGCTGAAACTTGACCATCTCTTAGTTATTTTCTTGACTTTGTAAGTAAAGTAAGTATGATGCGTATAATGATAAAGGTCATGCAATCTTGACAACAAAGAAGTACTAGTAGATGTCTCTTATCATCAAATTACTATTTGAATATTTTTGATTTAACACCTTTTCCAAAATGCTATCTTACACAATGTGAGACTAGACTTTCTTTCATGGGTCTAAAATATGCTGAAATTCCTACATTAACCCTTGTGCTGCTGTGTGTTAACAAAGAGGGTTGACGCGTCGTTAAACACGAAATCATCACCATTGTGCTGCTGTGCCTTATATGGTTAGGCTGATATATGTCTTATCTTTCAAACAATGAAGATCCAGATCAGATGGCTTCTGGAGAAGCCATATGATCAGGATCTTCATTGTTTGCCATTCAGTTTATGAATTTGTCATATCATTTGCATCAAGTAATCTGATTGGTTTATAATCAGTAGTGGGTGTGACATATTTAAATATTCAGCAGGACAAGGGTTAACAATACAATAACACGCCCGCATGCTAAAATAACATTTTTCTTATAGCAACCACTAGCATTTCTCAGACAAAAATGCATGACATTTCTTATTTCTGGGACCTGTTCAGATACATGTACGTTAAAATATTAGTTTTGGAGAGACAGGTTCATAAACATTTCTGGAAAGGAAGGAAGGAAGGAGTGTGTTGGAAAAACAGCTTCATAGAGGATCTTACATGAGTGTTCATGTATTATTGAATTTATGAAAGTTATTACGAGTTTTATAAATTCAATAATACATGAGCATGATTGCAAGATTCTATTTATCATATGACATTTAAAAAAACCATTTTATTCACGATTGTTTAAAATGTCAATATTCCACTGTTAGTAAATGTGACGTCGTTAAGGACGTCGTACATGCAACGTTATGGGACGTATCTAGCTAATTTGCATATTTAATCCACTAGTTGATTATCGAAAATAATGCATGGCATTATTACACTCTCAGACGCGACGTCATATGATAAATAAATATTCAGTTGCAGCAATTTCTGAAAAGAAAGAAAAAGAAAGAAAGAAAATATAATACATGTTTTTATTTATTTGGTGATCATTATTTCTTAGTCACTGTTTCTGACAGATAACTTTAATGTAATACTTTGAAACATTATGGACAGCAGCCAATCAGACTGCTTAAAATTTGTAAAATATTCAAATTTGAATTTTAAACTAATCAGCTTATTATTTTTTTTAAAAACTGATGACTAAGTCTTAGTGTTTATAAAAATTGCAAGTGTCAAAACAAGATAACTCTTGTCTGTTCCTGAATGGGGTAATTTGGTAATAATTAGGACTAAACTGACTAATGTGCAATACTTGATAGTATTTTAACCCTTTCATCCCCGAGTTTCTGAAAATTGGACAAGTCCATTCTTATAAATAAGACTGGTTTAGTCGAAATCATTAAGAGGATAGCAAACATTGTAGATCCTAATGAGACAGCTCATTTGTTTTGTTTGATTTGGGGTTTAACATCCTCATCAACACTGTTTAGGTCCTTTTTGAGACGTTTCTTCCCATTTTGCGGGACTTTTACCCAAAATTGCGATGAAATAACATCTCAAGCCCTGCCACCCAATGAAACCAATAGGGTTCATATGCATGGACGGTTCGACATGCACCACTTTGCCTGGGAAGGCTTAGACCTTCTAAGTGTTTTACCAGTATTCATGAGTGGTCAGTTTCAGCTCTGCGTGGATGCACCATGCATCCCAATCTATTACTCCAAGCCCTGATTGTGGGGGTATCATTATGAGCAGTTTCATCTGGATCTACATTGTTCACATACGTAGCATCACATAGACACACCTATATAATTTTAACCCCCTTTAACCCCACTTTTACATAGTAAAACTGGGGTTTACAGGGGTATACGAGTATATTAGTTTTCTTATTTCTGCTCAAAAAACATAGATTGTGGGTACTCTTTAGAACTGACTCATGGAGGCAGTTCTAATGAATAACGACAATCTATGTTTTGAGCAGAAATAAGAAAAAATACAGATTTTTTTTTATCTGAAAAATTCTCATTTTTTGGTGGTAAATTTTCCAATATATTTGAATAGGTGTTTTTTGGTAATGGGAATCTGCCCAGCCTTTAGGGTTGAAAGGGATAACCTTGCAGTTAGATAGGACATTGTCAAAGTTTTTAGTTTTTTGTCAAATTTAGAAGAAAAAAAAATACAAAAGAGGAGTTTAGAAAAATTAGTCCAAAATCTAATTTAAAAGGGCCATAAATTAAAACAGAAAAAAATGAACAAAAGGAAAGGAATTGAAAAGACGGTTAACATAGAAAGATCCACATCTAAGCAAAGTCGGTAATTTTTCTAATTTGTTAATTACTACCCCTTTGATAATGTTGTTTTGAAACTGACAACTAAATACGGAGGCTTTGTGGTGCTGGTAATTTTCTGTTCTGTCCTCTTATTATAAGATCAACAATTAGCCTATTTAAGGCTCATTATAATTAAAGTAATTATGAATATATTGTTTCCACCTTATTTGGGACTCTGCACTTTTTATTATTCCCCCGCTATTCGAAGAATGGTGGAAAGGGCATATAGAGTTGCCCCTGTCCGTCCGTTCGTCCGAAACTTAAACGCAGTCAATAACTTTCTTATTTCTGGATGGATTTTGAAATTACTTTGTAGAAATGTTAACCATCATAAGACAGTGTGTCACATGCAAAACCCAGGTCCGTACCTCCAAGGTCAAGGTCATACTTAGAGGTCAAAGGTAAAATAAAGGGTCCGAAACTTAAACACAGTCAATAACTTACTTATTTCTGGATGGATTTTGAAATTACTTGGCAGAAATGTTGGCCATCATGAGACAATCTGCCTCACACAAAATCAAGGTCCTTACCTCCAAGGTCAAGGTCATACTTAGAGGTCAAATGTGAAAAAGGGTCCAAAACTTAAACATGGTTAATAACTTTCTAGAGATGAATACAAACATAGATATATGTTCAGGCGGGGGCATCCGTGTCCTATGGACGCATTTCTAGTTTTTCTTAATTTAAAAAAAACATGGCCCCAAAGATGTTCATCCATTAACCCATTGTATTCTGGTGGACTCTTCCATTGTTATATGTTGGACAAGTCCATTTGCCATTTAAGGGTTGTCAGATCTATTTTTTCGGCTTTATTCTGGTTTTGATGGAAAATCCTGTTAGCAAACAGTGTAGATCCTGATCAGATCTGATCATGTTCTGCACTGTTTGCCTATGTCCATTTTACAGGTTTCCAGTTAAGAATACAGTAAAATTCCGCTATTAACCCTTGTCCTGCTGAATATTTTAATCTGCCACACCCACTACCAATTATCAACTAATCAGATTACTTGATTCAAATTATTACAACAAATTCACAATCCGAATGAAAAACAATGTAGATCCTGATCAGATGGCTTCTTCAGAAGCCATCTGATCTGGATGTACTTTGTTTCAAAGATAATGCATATGCAGCTCAGCATGGCAAGGGTTAAGACCACCTAAAATTGAGACTCAATCTGCTTATAAAAGCTTATTAATTTATATCAGTTACTCTTTCTTTGTTTTGTCTACCCATAGTGTCTCCTAATAAGGACCACCTTTCGGACTGCTTCAGACCCTTTTTGAACGGCCCAAAAGGTGGTCTTAATATTGGAATTTTACTGTATAAGAATTGGGTGTGAGGGGTGGATGAAAAAATCCGTCCCAAGGGTCACTGTCTGGCATCACGAGACTTGCCGAGTGATGCCGGACAGTGATCCCGAGGGACAGATTTCTCTATCCACCCCTCACACCCATATAGGATTCTTTTTCTTGCATACCTTCCATTTTTTAGCGTGGATTTTTAATGCTGCAGTCAGTCTGATTACCGACATCCGCCATATTGTGATGACACAAGAGGAATGTTTAGTGACATCACATACGGTACTGTGACCTCAATCTAAATGACGGCACATATGAGGCTGTATTCAACCAGTGCATTTATCAAAGACACAAGAATATTTGATTTTGGGTAAGAACACCAGAGTTAGAAGAGAATTTCTATCCCAATGTAAAACTTTGGATTTCCCCATCTGGTATGCAGCAAAAGGGTTTAGGGTAACTGTATTTACCCTTCTTACTTATATATCATCTAGGTGTGGTGGCTTTGACATGAAACAAGGAGCCATGCTTTTCTTGTCAGTGTGATCTCATAGTGCAATATAAAAAACATGGGGTGGACCCATGGGTTGGGCTCAGATACCTGGACAGAGGCAGAAATTGTAGATGCCGCAGAATGTGGTGTCTCATCAGGGTCTACACTGTTTGCTTAAAATACAGGAATTTTAAGAGTCAAATGAACCAGTCTTAGTCTGTATTTACAGAGTGAAGACCTTACCATAGCTAGTTTTCTGCTTTGCAGAACATTCTTGCATATGCTTGTATAATATAAATGGTTGACATTTTTTGCAGGGGGTATACTAAATTAATGTTAGAAGCATCTTTTTACTAGGTCTGTTACAGAAGAAAGGGGGAAACAAATTGTCTTGCACACCAGACAAGGAAATCCGTGATTTTACCCTGGGATAGAAATTTATGTTCTGACCCTGGTGTTCCGACCCCAAATCGAATATAATCGCGTGTTTGATAAATGCACTGGTTGATTACAACCTCATGCACGGCGTCGTCATGCGTGACGTCACTAAACATTCCTGTTGTGTCATCACAAAATGGCGGACGTCGGTAACCGAAGTGACAGCAGCATCAAAAATTCGCAATAGAAATGGAAGGTATGCAAGAAAAAGAATCCAATATGGCTGTGAGGGGTGGATAGAAAAATCCGTCCCTCGGGATCAATGTCCGGCATCACTTGGCAAGCCTCGTGATGCCGGACAGTGTCCCTCGGGACGGATTTTTCAATCCACCCCTCACACCCATATAAGATTCTTATAGTCTTGCCTAGTTAAATTCAGTGCAAGCCCTAGAAGGTAAATAGTTTTCTCCACATACTCACTTTTTCTCCACCTGATATTGAGAAGCCTCCATGGTGTAGTGGTTAAGCTACTTGCCTTGTAAACCAGGGATTGCAGGATCCATCCAGAGCTTCTCCAGACTTTCGGATGAGTCTTTAAACCGAGGTCCCGTCTTCGTATTACCTTAGCTGTTGGTGTGACGTAAAACTAAAACACTCACTCACTCTCCACCCGTTATTGATGAATGAAACAATAAAGCACTATCACCACCATGTTTAAACCCTTCAAATGCAAATCACAACAATTGTCGTCTGCTTTAAAACTTAGTGTTGCAAATAGTGTGGACCCAGATCAGACTGCTCCTTTAGGAGCAGTCTGACAGATCAGACTGCTCCTTTAGGAGCAGTCTGATCAGGGTCCACACTGTTCGCCTGTATGCAAAAATATGTTTAAAAGGTTTGGAAAATGACAAAGCAGACTACATAAATACGACATTTTTAGGCGCAGTTTTTCTTGGCATCTTAAGAGTTAGGTTGTGAAAAAAAAAGCATAAGATAGCTATTTACAGAAGTTATGTAGTTAAGAGATCAAGATTTGACAGGCTTATCCATATTGCAGGTGTATCATCTTCTTATAAACAATAATACAGTATCAAAGCTTAAATCAAACAAGCCAGTAGAAATTAAAGAAGAATAATAGACTTCTTATTAGCCGGTACAATTTAGGTATTCTCTGAACTGCATTTTAGTGTCAATTGAAAGTCAATTTTATTTACAAAATATCTTTTTTAAAAGATATTTCTTGTTAAGCATGCTTTGTTAAGTGGCATAATATAAAGTCATCGTTCAAATGTATGTAAAAGGTTCAGGGCCCAGTCAATCTTTTGGCCCTTATTTTGTATATAAACATAAACCCTCTTTATAACACTGGTCATATAAAACGGTTTTGGATATACAATATGGTTTAGTTTAAATATATTTATTCGCAGAAATACATTATGTGCAACGATTGTGACCACACATCTATTTTCATTCTTCAAAGGATTAAATGCTGGTTCACAATTTTAAGTTGGATCCAAAAATCTCAATTTAAAGATGGATCCCAAAAATA
This sequence comes from Lucinisca nassula, assembly GCA_963580285.1. Classification (NCBI taxonomy): domain Eukaryota; kingdom Metazoa; phylum Mollusca; class Bivalvia; order Lucinida; family Lucinidae; genus Lucinisca; species Lucinisca nassula. The sequence goes on along the minus strand of OY757015.1, from coordinate 47,345,091 downwards.
TATAGATTAAATACAGAGAAAAACGACAATAAATGGTCAGAAAAATGACCATAAATGGTCATTGTTGTTTATAATGTGGATATATTTGTTTATTTGTTTGATTTGAGGTTTAACGTCCCCCTCAACATTGTAAGGTCATTTCCCGTCAACACTGTAAAGGTCATTTTGGAGACGTTGCTTCCAATTTTGTGGCACTTTTCCCTGGCATTGAGATGAAATGACATCTCAAGCCCTGCCGCCCAATGAAACCAATAGAGTTTATAAGCAAACCTCGCACCGCTTTGCCTGGGCAGGCTTGGGTCCTCTAAGCGGTATACCAGTTCCTGCCATGTGCAGGTCGGATTCAGCTCTGTGTGGAAGCAGATATAACATGGTTGTTTAAAACACCATTTCTGCTTTGGACCAAGACTGCAGCAGATCAGGTCAATAGGAAATATGTAAACCCTTATCCTGCTGCATACATTAATTCCACTGCTGATTATCAACCAAATCAAATTACACCTCAACCTCTTTATAACACTATTGTTGGGGCCCAAAGCAGAAACCGTGTTAGTTAAACAACCGTGTTATATCCAAACAAAAATGTATAGATTATGTAGAAAAATGACCATTTATGGTCATTTTTCTATATAATCTATACATTTTTGGGATCCATCTTGAAACCGTGTTATATCCAAAACCGTGTTATAATGAACCGTGTTATAACGAGGTTGTGGTGTACTTGATATAATATATTTGTTCAATTCTTAAACTGCATGGCAGACAGTGTAGATCCTGATCAGATGGCTTCAGGTTGATCTGAACCTTCACTGTTCTCCTATGTTATAAATAAAGCACATTTTTTCATCACAAGTTTTCAATAATATGTGTAGTTTTCTCAATATCTTTATTTATATCTGTCGTATTTTTACATGCATTAATGTACTTTTTCATACTTTAGATGCAGATTTTAAATGTTTATGTTTTTAGACAAAGTACTTTTGCTTTCACAAATTGCATTTTAATTTGGTAAATCGGTTTTGTTCAAGACTGTAGAAAATTACGAAAAGCTTTTAACTCCAATTATCGAATGTTTAATCAGAAAATGTTAAAGTGAAATAAATTTAATCTGTGATTCGGTCAGATGGGTTAAACAATTTAACAGGTGAAATCAAGGTTAAGTAATTTGAGACAGACGACAAATGTTGTTTGATCAGTTCTGATTGGTCAATATTTGTTTATAGATGGACTGTGATTGGCCGTTAGTGTTGCTGAAGCTCACCCAACCAAAAATTATAGAAGCTATGAAAAAAAGCACTTTTTGCTTCACAAAAGTTATTGTTTCTTTTTATACCAAACATTTTGGGGGGAATGTGGAGTCATAAAACAGCTAATCTGTCATAAAAAACCGGCCCCGATAGCTCAGTTGGTAGAGTGTCCGCTCCGGGGAACGGGAGGTCTGGGGTTCGACCCCGGGCCGCGACATACCAAAGTCGTTAAAAATGGTACTAGCTGCTCCTCGTTTGGCACTCAGATTTACGGGGTAGAGCTAGGACTGGTCGATCCAGTGTCAGGATAATGTGACTGGGTGTGGTATCATGTAATGTGTCTGGGACATGATACTTCAGTGAGGCAGCACTATAAACGTGAGCATTGAGCTCCCTGTCGCAACCAGACACCGTCGTGATATGACTGAAAAATTGTTGAAAGCGACGTTAAACCCGAATTCACACACACACACTGTCATAAAAAAGATATTTTCTGGAATTATTTTTGTCATCTCATTTAATGTGAATTGTCTGCTGACAGTTGAGAGATTGACATTTCCTGTGAATCATCTGCTTCACATGAAATGTCAAGTCTGATTTTCCCTGAAACATTACAATAACACATCCATGAGGCATAGTGCATTTTTTCTTATCTCAAAAACGTATAATTATCTTAACCCTTGTCCTGCTGAATATTTAAATATGTCACACCCACTACTTATTATCAGCCAATCAGATTACTTGATGCAAATTATTGCAACAAATTCATAAACTGGATGGCAAACAATGAAGATCCTGATCAGATGGCTTCTTCAGAAGCCATCTGATCTGGATCTACATTGTTTCAAAGATAAGGCATATCCGGCTCAGCAGGACAAGGGTTAATAAAATTTCTATATTTTTTTTTATTTTTACTCAAACATAGGTTGAGGTGCTCATCAGCACCGCCTCATTGAGACGGTTCTACTGATTACCCACAAACAGAAATAAAGAAGATATAATATATACCCCCTAAAACCTCATTTTTTTTCTATTCAAAGTGGCATTTAGAGGGGTGTTCATTTCACAGAATTGGTAACTTGATGAATTTGTTTGTTCAATTTGAAGTTTAAAGTCACCATCAACACTGTAGGCCATTTTGGAGATGTTGCTTCCAGTTTTGTTGGACTTTTACCCGACACTTAGATGAAATGACATCTCAAGCCCTGTCGCCCAATGAAACCAATAGGGTGTATAAGCATGGACGGTCTGACTCGCACCACTTTGCCAGGCTTAGATCTTCTAAATGGTTTACCAGTACTTTGCAATTGGTTAGCTCTGCTTGGAAGCATCATGCAGCCCATCTATTTCTTCAAGCCCCGAAGGGCGGGGGCTGGCTAACATGATAAAATAAGAAAAAAATGTAAGTCATTTGCTATGCATATTGCTTGGTTTTGTATGGTTTAAATTTGAAGAAAATAAAAATATGTTTATAATAAAAGAACTCATGCATAATAAAACTGCAATAAAGGCACACTTTCGTGAAAAGCAATTTTCGTTATCATAGTTTTCAATGCATATTTAAATGCAATTTGTCTGAACAATATGCTATCAATGGCATCATACAGCTGTAAATTTCAAATTTGACAACTTAATTTAAAGCATAAATGTGTAGCCACGGTATCCCAAAATTATGTAATTTTTCATAAAGTTTAACAAAAATACAATTTTGACAAATTTGTCAAAAATTTTTTTTTGTTAAAATTGGTGATACAGCACTCACAGAAAAGTTACGATAGTTTTTGCCTCAAAGGACTACTGAAATGATCCTATACATTGGGACAGTTGTTAGCAAACAGAGCAGACCCTGATCAGACTGCTCCTGAAGGAGCAGTCTGATCAGGGTCTTCACTGCTTGCCATTCTATCTGCACCTTTTTGACTCCTTGCTAGTCCATGTAACAAATTTGCTAAAATTTTAGGACAATTACAGCAAGTCCTCAAGGTGTCCGAACTTTAGGAGTTTTACGGTAGTCATTAGAATTACAGACCCTTGTGATATAGGCCTCTGTGGCTTAATGGATAAGAGCGCTGACTCTTAATCAGAAATATATGGGCTGCATGATGCTTCCACGCAGAGCTGAATCCGGCCCGCACACTAGTACTGGTAAACCGCTTAGAGGATCTAAGCCTGTCCAGGAACCGCTGTGCTAATAAACCATGCTAATAAACCCTAATGGTTTCATTGGGTGACAGGGCTTGAGATGTCATTTCATCTCAATGTCGGGTAAAAGTCCCACAAAATTGGAAGCAACGTCTCCAAAATGACCTATACAGTGTTGACGGGGACGTTAAACCTCAAATCAAACAAACAAACAAATCTTAATCATTAGGTCTCTCACTGCTGTGGGTTTGAGCCTCTCTCAGGTCACATGTCAGACACCAAGTTCTGCAACAGATGGTAGGTTGTTTTTCTCTGGGTACTCTGGTTTTTGCCCACCTCTGATTAATGATCGGCTCGAAATAAGTGAAATAATCTTGAAAGGGCCATGAAACCAAAATCAAAAAAAGAAAAGATCCCCATCAGATATGGTGCATTCTATCATACCTCTAAAACTGATATTTTTCTTACAACCATGCAACCAGCAGTTTAGCAATAAGACTTCTGGCCATCCCAAGTTTGATGCTTTTTGCACTGAGAATCAAAGATGCGCCAAAAGCTTTGTTGCACCCTATTGAACTTTCTATCATGTGCTTCTGAACCAGTTTTAGATATGACTGACAACTTGCGCCAAATGATTGCATTGTTGGTCCTTCTCAGTTGAATGGCCAAATCAGATAATGTTGATTATATGTTTGAATATGTAGTGCAAATATGAAGAAGGCTTATTTGAATCGCTCTCTAACTCTCATTCCAGATGTTATCACTCCCGTGAGAGAGAGGCAGTGACTTTTTCACCACTGCCACCCATTTACACCTGGATGGAGTGGGGCAGTGACATTATGTCTTGCCCAAGGACACGACTCACCTCTGGTGGCCAAATTAGAACCAACAACTTCTCGATCATAAGTTGAACATGCTAACCACTGAGCTATCAAGGCTGCCAGTTCTGAAGCACATGATAGATTTTTTCACAATCGCTAAGCTCTGCCCCCACTTTCTGTGTGAAGCGGAAATTTACCAGTATTCAATATACTTAATAGGTATTACAGTTTTTTTTGTATTTTGACAAACATATCACTTGTGATGCAAAGTCTTGTTCAGTGTGTCATTGTGTTTTGACCTATTTTGACTTTATTGAACTGACAAAAGATGTCTTATTGCTAAGCTGCTAGTTGCCGGGTTGTATTAAAGCACACCAAACCAGAATAGAAAAAAGATCATTTAGCAAGTTTAACATAAATACAGTTTTGACAAGTCTGTCAAAAATATTTTGTTAAAATGGAGGTGATGTTTACAGCTAGAACATTCCTCTTTAGTACAGTATATCCAGAAATGTCATCAGGTGACATACTGTATTCATTCCTTTTAGCACCCATGCAAGTCCCAAACCCCCCCCCCCCCCCCCCATTCTGTTGATCTCAAACTAACATAAGCGCCCATGTACTTACCTCAAAGTAAAGTCTGATCAAGTTAATTATGTTTAGTGATTACATGTATTGATTTTCAGAAAGGTATACATGTATAAACTTACCCTTTCAACCCAATCCAGTGCTTTAACTTTCTGAGTGACGTCATGCATCGTATAGCAGTCAAAATGACAGGAGATGGCCACTGCACAAGCCTTGGGCTTAATGTCAAATCCTGGATAATATATATTTGTCTGTTACATATACTTGTCATTGAAGCAAATAAAATAAAGTTTAAAGCAAAATGACTTTTTTTAAAAATGTGTTTACACTGTTCTAATAAACGCCCATTCTTGGTAATTTTCTAAGTGCCCTCGGCACTTAAAGTGGTGAATACTGTAGTGCATTCTTTCATGTCTCTAAAACACATTTTCTGATGAAAACTTGTAATACCGTGAAAATCCTAAAAATTCGGACACCTTGAGGTCTTGCTGTAGTTCTCCTCAAAATTGAACAAAATTGTTTCAAGATCCAGCGAGGAGACCAAAAAGTGCAGACAGAATAGCAAATCCTGCAGACCCTGATCAGACTGCTCCTTCAAGAGCAGTCTGTTCTGTTTGTTTTGTTTGATTTGAGGTTTAACGTCCCCGTCAACACTGTAAAGGTCATTTTGGAGACGTTGCTTCCAATTTTGTGGGACTTTTACCCGACATTGAGATGAAATGACATCTCAAGCCCTGTCGCCCAATGAAACCAATAGGGTTTATTAGCATGGACGGTCCGCCTCGCACCGCGGTTCCTGGACAGGCTTAGATCCTCTAAACGGTTTACCAATACTAGTGTGCGGGCCGGATTCAGCTCTGCGTGAAAGCATCTTGCAGCCCATATATTTCTTCAAGCCCCTATGGGCGGGGGCGCTCAGTCTGTTCTGGATCTGCACTGTTTGCTAAGGCCTGGCTATCCCTAAACTTAGGATCATTGTTAGCCTAAATCATAGATTGTGGATACTCATTAGAACCACCTCATTGAGGTGGTTCTAATGAGCACACACAATTTATAATAAGAATTATATATCCTGTTAACTCTAGTTTTCTTGCTATCAAGAGGGGTTTTCAAGTTGCTATGATAGCATAGACTTGTAAACATGATGGTACTTGCATAAGAACTTGTATCACGTATACAAATACATGTATATACATGTATGTTTATTCACATATGTTCAGTCGTGTCATTTCTGAAACAAGGCTGCAATAAAAATCCTTGTAAACCCCACTTCATATAGAGAAAAGTGAGGTTTGCATGGGTTAACATTGTTTTCTTTATTACTGCTCAAAAATATAGATTATGGATACATATTATAACCGCCTTAATGAGGTGGTTCTGTAATCCTAACGAGCACCCACTGTCTATATTTGGACAGATTCTTCAGATGCCATGAAGAAGTCATCTGATATGGATTTTCAGAGCAAATCCTGTTTCAATAGGACAAGGGTTGAGACAGTGACATCTTTTTTACATTCAATGTTCACTTTTGCATATATCAGAAGTCAAAAGTGGACATATAAAAGTATAATGAAACTCATCTACAAGATTTTGCTTTTTTAGCTTATCCATATCTTAAGTGGAAAGTACCGGACTAAATTGCCACAGTAAAAAAATAATGGAATGGACCTTCAAAGATTTGAAATAAAAGTTTGGGGGTCGCTGATCTAACTTCTGAGGTCTTGCAGGGCTACCTGTTTGCCAATCCAATCATTTTCACAAATTCTATATTTCAGTCCACTCTCACCTCACCTATATATGTACCAGGGAAAATTGCTCAGGTTGTTTAATAATTATCTTTGATTACGCATAGTATTTATCCTAGTTTTACTTTCTGTACTGAAATATGGTGCTGTTTTTAGACAAAATTAGTTTCTTGCCATTTCCAAAAATGGGGAAGTAATACAATTTTGTGTAATAATAAAATGTCCTGTCTATAAAATGTTAACAATATTTTGACACCACCAACATCATGAAAATCTGAAATGAATATGCAAATAAAAGTATGGGGCCAGAGTCTTTGTTAAGGAGTTGGAATAAGAAAATGTTTTATCTTCCCGCCATTTTCCGATCACAAAACAATGTCTTATTATTGTTGGCATCACTGTTCCAATGGTATCTCTCATTTTTAGTGCCATTTACCGTATGGCAAAATAAACTCACTCTACATACAGAATGAGAAAATTCTACACTCAGCCATTTAGGAAAAAAATGAATTGACAAATAATTCACATCAAAATGAAAAATTAAATTTAGTTTGAAGCATGATGGCGAACAACACCATATTTAAATCGCGATTTTTGGAATGACTTGTTGTGGAAAACAAAGGCTCTAGATTTCGAAGTTGTGCCAAACCATACCTTCCTTAGCAATATGATCAATGTTATCTGATCAAGGTTGATTTTTAATGCCAAGAAAAATAATAGAAAAAAAAATACAAAAAAATGTTGCTATTTCATAAATATTTCATGAATACATATACAAGGGAACAAAAACAAGTTTTGATCATCTTTGTTGTATATACATAATCATATACAATATAGTCATATACAATTTTCAATCTTCGTTGATTTAGGATTCCATCTGCCGATGGTTCTTTTAACTCTTTTGTCAGTATCTCCCTATCATATAATATAATATGATTTTTCTTTCACATTCTTGTTTGAAAATTATTTCTCCTGTGATGAAAGATCGGGCAGGTATTTTTCACTTTTGTACGATGATTTAATCTGAGCATGATGCGATCTTGGCTTATTGTTGGATTTCAATTTGCAAGATCTCATGAAAAAATCAAAACTATTAAATTAATCTGTTTGATCAGATAACAGGGAATCTTTTTAATATGCAATAAAAATGAAAATAGTAGAAGAAAATTGTAATTGGCTACACATAGTTAAAAACCTCACGCAAGCGTGAATAAAAGCGGGGTCAGTTGTCTCTGAGTGCAGACTGGAAGAAATGGTCCTGAACGGGACGGGACTTAGACTGTTTCTTTTAATGCTTAAATTTTTGTACTGGAAGCAACAGTTTAGACCCTGATCAGATGCGGCATGATCTCGGTCTACACTGGTTGCCATTTTTCCAGCATATGAGCCCAGTCCATGTTTTGAAGATATTAACCCTTAAAACGCTGAGAAAAATTACGTCTGAAAATGTCGTCTGCTATTGTCGTCTGCTGAATCTTCTTGCAAACTTTTTAAAAATATTTTTGCATAAGGCAAACAGTGGGCCCATATCAGACTGCTCCTGTGGTCTGATCTGGGCCCACACTGTTCTACAGGAGCAGTCTGATCTGAGCCCACACTGTTTGCCAAAAAAATTGAAAGATACATCTCCAAAATGACCTAAATAGTGTTGACAGGGACATAACAAACAGTATACTCTTTCGCCTGTGTCCTTGCCTTACCCCAGTTTAGTGAAATTTCTTGAAATTGTGTCAGCAGAATATTAAGTCTGTAAAATTTACAAAATGGCACATGAGAATTCCATGCCTCTAAAATAATCCCAGCATCATTCCATGCCTCTCAAATAATCCCGGCATCATTCCATGCCTCTCAAATAATATCAGCATCATTCTATGCCTCTCAAATAATCTCAGCATCATTCCATGCCTCTCAGATAATCTCAGCATCATTCCATGCCTCTCAGATAATCCCAGCATCATTCCATGCCTCTCAGATAATCCCAGCATCATTCCATGCCTCTCAAATAATCTCAGCATCATTTCATGCCTCTCAATTAATCTCAGCATCATTCCATGCCTCTCAAATAATCTCAGCATCATTCCATGCCTCTCAGATAATCTCAGCATCATTTCATGCCTCTCAGATAATCTCAGCATCATTCCATGCCTCTCAGATAATCTCAGCATCATTCCATGCCTCTAAAGTTACTTCACTCCTTACTTCACTCCTTAACCCTTTTTGTACCAAATGGAATCTTCCTCCTTATATATACAAGAAGTTCATTTCAAAATTTAGGGGTGTCAGGTTGTGTTTTCATCAAAATTTATTTGGAACATGACTGACCTTTTTAGCAAACAGTGTAGGCCGTGATCAGACGCCGCGTTCTGCGGCATCTGATCTGGGCCTGCACTGTTTGCCACGGTACCCGTTATGGGGTTTCCAGTCTGAAATGGGTTAATATTCCATGCCTCTCAAACAGACTTGGTGGTATTCCATGCCTTTTAAAAATTGACAAAATGGCACATTAGAATATCAAGCCTCTCAAATAATCTCAGGGTTAAATTGTCTCAGTATAATTCCATGCCGCTAAAATTATGTGTGTTATTCCATTCCTCTAAAATTATCTCAGTGGTATGCGATGCTTCTAAAACTGTCTCATTGATATTCCATGCCTCCAAAATTGTCTCAATGATGTTTCATGCCTCTAAAATTGACTCGGTGATATTCCATGCCTCTCATACATGTGATATCTCCCGGATCATCCGGGAGGCTCCCGGAAAGGGACACGATCTCCCGGGCTCCCGGACAGAACTCAAAAACTCCCGGAAACTGAATTTTCCTATCACTTTTTTTTCTGAACGGTCCATTTTTTATCCGTCGGGATGTAAGGGTACTGACTCGACAAGAGATTAGCTTAAATGGGTAACTTCACAGCAGGGTGCAATTATCGGCGCTGTCAGTCTGCTGGAAATTAACGGTATATTCACTGATAAGATGCACTGAGGTGTGAAAGTGATTCACGCATTAATAAAGGTACCTGTTACAGTGATCATTATACCTGGAATAGGTATCTTTTTTAGGGTATGGGTGATTAATATGACACAGTCCAGGGGCTGACAAATCCATTGTGCAGTCGCCCGGGACAAGTCCGAAATCGGGCCGGGCAGGTGCGCTTTGATCTAACGACGCCCGGTCGGGCAAGTCCAAAATAAAATCGTGTCTACAACTGTCAGCCTTTTTAGTACTTAAATACGGTAAAACTAGACCAGTAAGTAAATCGCAATTATTGCGGCACTGTCCTGCTTTGTCGGCAATTGAGAGACAAACAATCTGTGTACTTATAACGGTTCAATTATGACACTATTGTTAATCCCTGTCATATAATTGCAAAGCTGCGGCGCGTGTCTTTCATTTCTGGTGTAGTGTGGAATAGGTATACCTGGCGCTACAATGTCCCGCATGACAAGGTGTGAAAATATGGTCAAGTTATGTCTCCAATTTGCGTTTATCCCCCAATCATAAAATTTAATCCAAAATCAATGTAAAAAAAGATTTAATCAGCCCTAAGACGATTAGCTGCATCAAACGGAAAATGTATGCATAATAAAAACGGACTATTCGACTATCTCGTGAACGGTTATGTTTGGCTCCAAATAGCAGACGCTTGGTAGGAAAAGTCGAACGCTTTAATTTGTGTAAATGCATCTGTATGTTGTTGTTGGTTAATGACACGGAAATTCCGGGGATGTACAAAGCGCTGTTTTCTATCCATCTCTACCATTTAGCTTTCGAGAAAATATTTTTTAATGGTTCCAAACGATTTTTATGAAAGAGAAACGCCCCATTAAAATAAAACAATGACATGGTTGCTGGGGTCGGATGACGTCATTTACCGATCGCGGGTCGAAAAAATGGTAGCGGTGGTTTGTGGACGGCGATTTGGATGGAGGAAAAATTTGTTGTTAGCATTGAACTTGCTTGTAGGGCGGGTGTGAGAGTTTGGGCTCGTTTTGGATGGAGGGTGTCCTCGTCTTGTAGGTGGATAATTAATTTGTAAACTAAACTGCATTTTTTTTTAATCTCTTATCTCGCTGCCCTGACACTTACATGTATACCGACGGCAGCTCGTGATAATTATGCGTGTCAAGCTAAATGAGTTTATATAACCGTATCTAATCGATTAAGGTGTTATGACATGTCAGCAATTAACTTAAAAAGTACCGTTATTGTCCGTGACAACTACAGTATTTTCTAACGTATTACCGCACAGAGGGAAATAAATAGAAGTGATGGGAATGATCAGGAATCGATACAATTAACCCACAGCTCCCACCAGAGACACCCAAGGGAAACACAAACATGAAATAACTAGACCCTAATGGAAAGTTGTTGTGCTTGAAACTTGATAGAAACCTTGGATTATATTTGTAAATGTTGGTCATCATCGTCGTCACCATTATCCCCCTGCATCCACCCCACTTTGAATTCCAAAATCCTGGGCAAGCAGGATTTTGAGCTGGGCAACTGCAATAATATATTACTTGCCCGGTGGGCAAGTCAGGCCCTGAAAGTCCCAAAGGTGGTCTTAATATAAGAGTTTTACTATATATACTTTTGTTTAAATTTTGTTCTATTTAAAATTAAAATAGACAAAACTGAAATGAGCTGCCCTTTTTTTCTTTGATTATTTTTTTTTAACTTTTTTCCATTTTAAGTGAACACATCAAATTGATGTGTCAAACTCGTCGTCGAATAGTCTCCAGGAAGGAGAACCCAATCTCCAGGAAATGAAAACCCAATCTCCAGCATGGTCATCGCAAAGTTATCACATGTATGGCCTCTAAATTTTCTCATTGATATTCCATGCTGCCAGAATTGCCTCAATGATGTTCCATGCCTCTAAAATGTCTCAGTGATATTCCATGCCTCTAAAATTGTCTCACTGATATTCCATGCCTATAGAATTGTCCACTGATATTCCATGCCTCTAAAATTGTCTCATTGACATTCTATGCCTTAAAAATTGTCTCAGTGATGTTCCATACCTCTAAAATTGTCTCAATGATATTCCATGCCTCCAATATTGTCTCAGTGATACTCTATGCCTCTAAAATTGTCTCAGTGATATTCCATGCCTCCAAAATTGTCTGTGATATTAAATGCCCTCAAAATTATCTCAGTGATATTCCATGTCTCCAATATTGATTCAGTGATATTCCATGCCCCCAAAAATGGGCTCAGTCTAAAATTATCTGTGATATTCCATGCTTCTAAAAATTTTCATTGAAATTCCAGACCTCGAAATTTGTCTCAGTGATATTTCATGCCTCTTAACCCTTGTCCTGCTGAATATTCATATATGCCACACCCACTACCGATTATCAACCAATCAGATTACCTGTAGTAAATTATTACAACAAATTCACAATCTGAATGACAAACAATGTAGATCCTGATCAGATGGCTTCGTCAGAAGCCATCTGATCTGGATCTACATTGTTTCAAAGATAAGGCATATCCGGGATTAGCAGGACAAGGGTTAAATTTTCTCTAAGAAATTCAATGCCTCTAAAATTATCTCAGGGATATTCCATGCCTCAATAACACCTTAAGATGCCACAAAAAACTATGTCTTAAAATGTTGTCTGCTTATGTCGTCCGCTTATGTCCCTGCTTATGTTTTAAAACTATTGTGGCATACTAGCAAACAGTTTGGACCCAGATCTGGGTCCAAACTATATGCAGAAATAGTTTTTAAGTAACCAGCAGACGGCAAAGCAGACGGCATTTGTTGTGATTGGCATTTTATGGGTTAAAACGGTTCTTAAAATGTATAGATTATATGGAAAAATTTCCAGTTCAATGTATATATTTTTGTTTGGATATAACAATTGTTTGACTAATAAGGTTTCTGTGTTACAAGAGGATGTGATGTATTGACATTTACTTTGCATGCTGGGTATTTTTCTTTAGCAGCAGACAACATTTTGAAATATTTTGCTAATTTTCCTAGATAACGGGATTTGACATCTCATGCAAATTGTCTCCTCTGGAGACAATTTGCATGAGATGTCAGATCCAGAAAAGGAGATAATTTGCATGAGATGTCAGATCCTGTTTTCTGGGTAAAATAAGAAAAAATATCAACAACTTGTCGTCTGCTGGATTAGCTTAGAGAGTGGTAAAGGTTTATATGACAGGCTTTTGTAAGATCCTTGTTATAAGTTATGAAGAGGTTGTAGTGAAGTTTCAAAAAGGTATCATGTGTGTATCCTCGTTTGGTTTGAATGACTACAAATAGCTCACGATTATCTCGAGAGCAATCTGAGTTTGTCGAAATACTTTTTTTTGAAGAAGATACTTTCGTGTACCGACGAGAGCGGAAGGATTTTCTTCCAAGATGTATTGGTTTAAATACTGGTGTAGGCTTTCTATCCACGCCATGACAAAAGACTTAAATAGTTATATTTATTATTCTCTTTAAAGAAGCGATATTTAGTATTGACTGATGGGAATTATTTGCTCCAGCAGACTGCGGCAAGGATTTTAACGGGCGCATATCTGATGAAGAAAGCGTTAATGTTATTTTATCAAATTAAATTACAGTTTATAATATATTTTACTGTGCTGGAGCAATATAGAAGACAGGGACATTATATTTTTTCAAGTTCTTTGAGTTCTACATTTTTGTTTAGTGAAAAATTGGAAGTTGGAGGAATAGATTAGAGATCAGACAAACAGAAGTAGCATATTTCAGTGAGTTATAATTTGTTATATTGTATTTTTTTTTTTTCATTACGAAAACACATCCATGTGACATAGTGCATACTTTTATATTGCATTCTTTCTTTTTCTTCCAAAATGGTAATTTTTCTTATGAAAATTGATATTTTTCATATTTATACTATGAAAATAGGTTGTGGGTGCCGAACTGCCCCATCGAGGCGGTTCTGACAAGTACTATCATACCTACCACCTGTGCCTTGGAGCAGAAATAAGAAAAATAATGTATACTCCTGTAAAATTCTGCGGCATCTGATATGGACCTGCCCTGTTTGCCAAGGTACCCTTTAGGGGTCTCCCGCCATGAAGTTATGATCCTTGTCCAGCTGGACCAGAATATGTCTTATTTAGATCCAGATCAGGGATAGAAACATTTTGTTGTTCAATATGTGGATTTGTAGGGATAAATTATATAGGAAAATTTGATTGGTTGATAATCAAAGATATGTGTGGTGAATTAAGTTTATTCAACAGGACATACTGGCATAAGCATGCTATCGCAATAAACATTTTTTGTGTCCCTAGGAAGTTCTTCCAGATAAAAATTAGTGACAGATAATTTAGGAAGATTTTCTTCTAATTGCATGCATAATCCCCCCTGGACAAAATCCCCCCTGGACTTAATCCCCATTTGTAAAGGTGGACAAAATCCCCACTTGACAAAATCCCCCCCCCCCCCACACACACACACACACACAACAAACCAAACAAAATCCCCCTTGATGTATGTCAGGTCGGACAAAATCCCCTAATTATTTTAAACCAATCAATTTTGGTCTAATTAAAATGCATGAAATACTATGGAGATCTACCTAGATTAGATGGCTTCATTTGATCAGGATTTACACTGTTTGCAAAGGTAGAGCATATTCTGGTTCAGCTGGACAAGGGTTAATCTGCTAGTCATGACATTTGCAGACGTCATTTTCAAACATATTTTTCCTATTTTTCTGAGAAAATAAGGTGTGATATATGTGAATCAACTGACCAGCAGACATTACATGTGAATCGTCTCCAACTGTCATACCAAGCCTTATTTGCTCTGAATAATAATTAAAATAAAAATAAAGTTGGCCTCTGCTACAAAAAACTTCAGCACATACCGGTAACCCTTATCCTGGTGTTCACAACAAACCTTTGCAAACAGTGTAGATCCAGATCAGATGGCTTCTGAAGAAGCCATCTGATCAGGATCTACACTGTTTGGAATTCAGTTTGTGAATTTGCAAGAATAAATTACATCAAGCAATCAGATTGGTTCAAAGTCAGAAATGGGTGTGGCTAAATTAATTATTCAGCGGGAGTAAGGGTTTAGCAACAGCACCCCAATATGAATGCAATGTCCTGGCATGAATCAACATCTTTATTACCTTGCCTACACATACAAGGGTGACCAACTATGTCACAGGAGAGATGTCGTACCCATTTCAGAAGTGGCCATATTGGTGTAAATAAAATGCTTCAAACTAGATATGTACATAAAGATTCTTCAGAAAGCATACTTCAGCTGGTAACGAACAGTAGTTGCATCACATAAGTGAGCTAATTCCACCTAGAAACATTAAAAAGGCTTCGATAGCTTCGGCACAAGATTTGATTGGGCGCTGTAAATAGTGGTAGTTCCGACGTCATTGCCAAATCAGCTTGTGTCGAATTATTTAAAGAAAAGCCCACATTTCTGAGACAGATTTCAGTATGTTTGATTCTTTTATGAACTAATGCACTGACTGCGCCTACTTGTTGTGACAAATGCCTTTTGTGTAGTAAACGCCGGCAAACCTACGAATGGTTATGACGTCACTGCTCTGACGTAGGTTGTTCCCCCTGACATACACATTGTGTGTCTGCTTGGACTGAGTTTTTTCTCATTTCAATTTCACTAGCTGTCATAAAACTTCTCCCCATAAAAAGGAAACTTGAGTGATTATAATTATATTTATATCCTTCTAATTAATATTCTGATATAAAGGACTGTTCCCGAAGTTTTACAGATAATATCCCTACTCCGCCCATTCCACAAACATGTTTGCCCTATTTCTAAAAGTGCCAAATGTCAAACTTGTAAAAAACAAATAGTTTCAGTTTTCTTTAGAAAAACAAAAAAACTTTCATGTTTGTGTTTTTAATTAAAATTTCTTCCCATGAGAATTTTAAATGATTTTAATTTTTGGATTTAGAAAATAAAATACAAATTTATATAAATGTTCATTTAAACAGTAGTTCTTTCGTGTTTTGTGGTTGTTTTCAATAAAAATCTCAGCATGAAGTTTCGCAAAATGTTAGAGGAGTTAAATACCATTTTCATATATTTGCAGCATTCTTTCTCCATTTTCTGTCTTTCTGACAAATCTCTTTTCATAAAATATTCTAATTAAAATGTTTAAAAAAATTGCAACAGAAAAACAAACTAAGTGTCAAATTATATCCAAAAAATCCATTTTGAGTGTCACCCATAAGAAAAGAGCCCTCCGCATTGTCCGATTTATGTTTTTTCAAAATTTGCATTTGCCAACAAAGAGAGATGGAAGCATGTTTTACTGCCTCAAGCATCTCAATGTCTATTGGATCGACATGTCCGTGAGCAGTAAAGGCTCTGGCAAGTCTGCGCTTAAGCGCAGACTAGCCAGAACCTTTGCTGGTCACGTATTTGATAAGTACTCTTTTCTTATGAATTGACTTACCTATTGATCTTTCAAAAATGAAAAAAAAAAAAATAAAATAAAAATAGAAATGGAAAAAAAAAAAGAAAATGGATAGATACCTTTTTGTGTGGGTTGAAAAGGTACATCAATACAAAAATGAAATCCCTTGTGAAAATATATTTGGGGAAAGATTTATTGGAACGGAATTGTTTGCTTTTACCAGAAGTCGACACCTGATGTTGACAAATCACGGCATATTGTGAGGCGTATTGTTAGGCTAGCAGGAGATAATTATACCTTAGATGAGTCTAATAGGTCTAAAAAGTCGGCACCAAGAAAAATCTGTTCTTTTGTAATGAGTTAAGTTGCGGCAAAAGATATATTCAACCTGACATGCATAGACATTTTTGGTTTTGGGTTTTACGGCCCTTTCAAGATTATTTCACTCATATCGAGCCGATCGTTAATCACAGGTGGGCGAAAACCGGAGTACCCGGAGAAAAACCACCTGACCTTCCGATGCAGAACTTGGCGTCTCACACGTGACCCGAGCGAGGCTCGAACCCACGGCGGTGAGAGACCTAATGACTAAGAGTCAGCGCTCTTATCCATTAGGCCACGGAGGCCCGTAAACATATGTCAGCCTGTGCCCTCAAAGTGTTTGATCAGTCTTCCTTTTTGGGTTGATTGATTGTCAGTCTACCCAAATTTACTAAGCACAGACACTTTTCAGTGCTGATGTCCACATGACTATCACTGATTTGTATTGATTTGATTGATTGATTTGAGGTTTAACGTCCCCGTCAACACTGTATAGGTCATTTTTTTACAGACGTTGCTTCCAATTTTGTAGGACTTTTACCCGACATTGAGATGAAATGACATCTGAAGCCCTGTTGCCCAGTGAAACCAATAGGGTTTACAAGCATGGACGGTCCGACTCGCACAGCTTTGCCTGGGCAGGCTTATATCCATTAAGCGGTTTACCAGTACTCATGTGCAGTCGGTTTCAGCTCTGTGTGGAAGCATCATGCAGCCCATCTATTTCTTCAAGCCCTGATGGGCAGGGTGCGTCACTGATTTGTAGGCAATCCAGGTAGTGGCAGGTACTGGTTATTTATAGAAATTAGCCATGACATTCTTGTCATTGTGATGTCAGAGTGCAATGTGAAAGAAAGCTTATTGTAAAACATTGACATGGTACATGTGCAGGGACATTGCCAAACTGGCAGCATCTAATCAGGATCTAAACTGTTTGCTTAACCCTTGTCCTGCTGAGCCCGGATATGTCTCATCTTTCAAACAATGTAGATCCAGATCAGATGGCTTCTGAAGAAGCCATCTGATCTGGATCTTCATTGTTTGTCCTTCAGTTTATGAATTTATTGCTATAATTTGCATCAAGAAATCTGATTGGTTGATAAGCAGGGGTGGGTGTGGCATATATAAATGTTCAGTAGGTCAGGGGTTAAAGTACATGAATTTAAGGGTTAAACAAAACAGCCCAATTCTTTGTTTAGGACCTGTTTTCAATCTCGGAAACAATTTAGAAACAATCGACCCAAAAGTGCTATAGCTACCAGTGCGTTGATGCTTAAGGATTCATTGATCAGAGTCGTTGCAAATTACATTTGCTGTCTGGCGCCTTTCACTTTTCCCTAGTTTAAATTTTGATTTCCAGTGATGCAGTTCAAATACACTATATCATATGACGTCTCGTCTGAGAATGTAATAACACCATGTAATATTTTCGATAATCGACTAGTGGATTAAATATGCAAATTAGCTAAATACGTCCCATAATGTTACATATCGGACGTCCTTAACAACGTCGCGTTTATTAATGGCGGAATAGTGGCATTTTTGAAAACAAATTGTGAATAAATTGCGTTTTAAATGACATATGATAAATTGAATCTTGCATTCGTGCTCATGTATTATTGAATTTATTAAACTCGTTGAGAAAAAGGGATAAAATGCTCGGCAAAGCCTCGCATTGTATCCCTTTTCTTCAACTCGTTTAATAAATTCATTAATACATAAACACTCATGTAAGATCCTCTATGTCACATTGGAAAAACAGTTCAGGGGCCATTTGTCAAAACTAACGATGTCGTTAGTTAACGTGTCGTTAAAACTTTGATCATTAAATATGGCAAATATGCTAATATTTTTGCTGAAAAAAATGAGAGCATTTTTATGCCCCCGGAATCTAAGAGATTCGGGGGCATATAGTTTTTGGTCTGTCCATCTGTTTGTCCGTTTGTCCGTCTGCAAAAACTTTAACATTGGGCATAACTTTTGAATGGTAATAGATAGAGCTTTCATATTTCACATGTGTATACCTTATCACAAGACCTTTCCAGTGGTACCATAATTTTTGATTTCGTGACCTTGACCTTGACCTTTGACCTATTTTTTTTCAAATTTTTTAAAAACATTAACATTGGCGCTGTCCGGGGGCATCAGTGTTTCACAAACACATCTTGTTTTCAAATGCAAAAGCTGCTCATATTTTTTCAGCAAAAACACCACTGTATTTGATATTGTACTTACTAGAACAGTTATCAATCAGGGACAAGTTGTTAATTTTGAACAACTGCCCCCACCCTCCCACCCCATCCCCCACCCCCAACCATTAATGAGCTTGTTAAATCAACAATACTTCAAGCAACTGGGTAGAAAACC
Organism: Lucinisca nassula; assembly: GCA_963580285.1. NCBI lineage: Eukaryota > Metazoa > Mollusca > Bivalvia > Lucinida > Lucinidae > Lucinisca > Lucinisca nassula. Next base: position 47,326,456 of record OY757015.1, on the reverse strand, counting down.
CAGAAGGCAGGTTTGTTCCCAGTGGTACTCAAATATTTATTCTTCTTTATATGATGGTATATCCAATAGTATTTGTCCCAATACATGTCACAAAGATAGCATTGTACTCAAAGACTTGGTTAGTATGTTCATTTTGATTTAGGAATTATTTGTGAGAAATCTCAGAATTTATTCCACGTTAAAGGAAATGTAAGTACTGCATAATATTTTTGTTTTGCAGAAATTTTACTATGTTATTTTAAGTGCTTAATTTAAACTTTATTCCTGACTAGTTTCGGTTATTACAATCTTTTTCAAGACTATAATAATTTGCATCATGATCAAAATGATTTATCAGTTTACATAATGTGACACACTTTAGCATCACTTTTTATTGTAAAAAGTTAGGTTTGTAGATTTTGCCACAGTTTACAAGATATTTATTTTTTTGCATTGGGTTGGGACCAGGAGGTTTGTTGTTTAAGCCTATTTTAAACTTGGTTTTCATTTCATTTTTCAGTCAGTTGTTTATCAATCAACCGAAAGTTATTAATTACAGAAGCTTCCTGCCTGCTATTGGTCACATGACCATTAATGACTATGTACAAAATCCAGGTAACGGTTGTGAGACGCCAAGTTCTGCAACGGAAGATCAGGTGGTTTTTCTCCTGGTACTCCGGTTTTCGCCCACCTTTGATAAAGGATTGGCTCAATATGAGTGAAATAATCTTGAAAGGGCTGTAAAACCAAAACCAAAAAAAATAAATAAATAAACAGGTAACGGTTATTTATAGCATTGCTAGTCTTCTCCCTCTGACATCAGAGCAATGGTTAGTTGTAAAATCTGGTCTGGGCTGGTGTGCTTGGTTTCGTAAAAAAAAATGTAGACCCAGATAAGATAAGGGCAATATCTGATAGGGTCTACACTTTTTGCTTTAAGAACAGGAATTGAAGGGTTAAATGGAAAATGCCCATTCAGGGCCATTTTTTCAAGCCTAACCATCAGTGTTTTTAGCTCACCTGGGCCAAAGGCTCAAGGTGAGCTATTGTGATCGGTCAATGTCCGTCGTGTGGCGTGCGTTGTGCGTCGTGCGTCTGTCAACAATTTACTTAAATGACATCTCCTCCTAAACCAGTGAATGGATTTTGATATAATTTCACAGGAATGTTGCTTGAGTGACCTTCTTTCAAAATTACCTAAATCGTTCCGCTCCGTTAAACAAAATGGCCGCCAGAGCTAAAAATAGAAAAACCTTTAAATGACATCTCTTCCTAGGCAAATGGCCCGATTTGAAAATAATTTCACAGGAACGTTCCTTGAGTGACCCTCTTTCAAAATTGCCTAAATCGTTCCGCTCCGTTAAACAAAATGGCCACCAGAGCTAAAAATAGAAAAACCTTTAAATGACATCTTCTTCTAGGCAAATGGCTCGATTTGAAAATAACTTCACAGGAATGTTCCTTGAGTGACCCTCTTTCAAAATTGCATAAATCGTTCCGCTCCGTTAAACAAAATGGCCGCCAGAGCTAAAAATAGAAAACCTTTAAATGACATCTCCTCCTAGGCAAATGGCCCAATTTGAAAATAATTTCACAGGAACGATTCTTGAGTGAGCCTCTTTCAAAATTGCCTTAATCATTTTGCTCTGTTAAACAAAATGGCCGCCAGAGCCAAAAATAGAAAAACCTTTAAATGACATCTCCTCCTAGGCAGATGGCCCGATTTGAAAATAATTTCACAGGAATGTTGCTTGAGTGACCCTCTTTCAAAATTACCTAAATCGTTCCGCTCCGTTAAACAAAATGGCCGCCAGGGCTAAAAATAGAAAAACCTTTAAATGACATCTCTTCCTAGGCAAATGGCCCCATTTGAAAATAATTTCACAGGAACATTCCTTGAGTGACCTTCTTTCAAAATTGCCTAAATCGTTCCGCTCCGTTAAACAAAATGGCCGCCAGAGCTAAAAATAGAAAAACCTTTAAATGACATCTCCTCCTAGGCAAATGTCCCAATTTGAAAATAATTTCACAGGAACGTTCCATGAGTGAGCCTCTTTCAAAATTGCCTTAATCATTCTGCTCTGTTAAACAAAATGGCCACCAGAGCCCAAAATAGAAAAACCTTTAAATGACATCTCCTCCTAAACCAGTGAATGGATTTTGATATAATTTCACAGGAATGTTGCTTGAGTGACCCTCTTTCAAAATTGCCTAAATCGTTCCGCTCCGTTAAACAAAATGGCCGTCAGAGCTAAAAATAGAAAAACCTTTAAATGACATCTCCTCCTAGGCAAATGGCCCAATTTGAAAATAATTTCACAGGAACGTTCCATGAGTGAGCCTCTTTCAAAATTGCCTTAATCATTCTGCTCTGTTAAACAAAATGGCCACCAGAGCCCAAAATAGAAAAACCTTTAAATGACATCTCCTCCTAGGCAAATGGCCCGATTTGAAAATAATTTCCCAGGAATGTTGCTTGAGTGACCCTCTTTCAAAATTACCTAAATTGTTCCACTCCGTTAAACAAAATGGCCGCCAGAGCTAAAAATAGAAAAACCTTTAAATGACATCTCTTCCTAGGCATATGGCCCGATTTGAAAATAATTTCACAGGAACGTTCCTTGAGTGACCCTCTTTCAAAATTGCCTAAATCGTTCCGCTCCGTTAAACAAAATGGCCGCCAGAGCTAAAAATAGAAAAACCTTTAAATGACATCTTCTTCTAGGCAAATGGCTCGATTTGAAAATAACTTCACAGGAATGTTCCTTGAGTGACCCTCTTTCAAAATTGCATAAATCGTTCCGCTCCGTTAAACAAAATGGCCGCCAGAGCTAAAAATAGAAAACCTTTAAATGACATCTCCTCCTAGGCAAATGGCCCAATTTGAAAATAATTTCACAGGAACGATTCTTGAGTGAGCCTCTTTCAAAATTGCCTTAATCATTTTGCTCTGTTAAACAAAATGGCCGCCAGAGCCAAAAATAGAAAAACCTTTAAATGACATCTCCTCCTAGGCAGATGGCCCGATTTGAAAATAATTTCACAGGAATGTTGCTTGAGTGACCCTCTTTCAAAATTACCTAAATCGTTCCGCTCCGTTAAACAAAATGGCCGCCAGAGCTAAAAATAGAAAAACCTTTAAATGACATCTCTTCCTAGGCAAATGGCCCCATTTGAAAATAATTTCACAGGAACATTCCTTGAGTGACCTTCTTTCAAAATTGCCTAAATCGTTCCGCTCCGTTAAACAAAATGGCCGCCAGAGCTAAACATAGAAAAACCTTTAAATGACATCTCCTTCTAGGCAAATGGCTCGATTTGAAAATAACTTCACAGGAAAGTTCCTTGAGTGACCCTCTTTCAAAATTGCCTAAATCTTTCCGCTCCGTTAAACAAAATGGCCACCAGAGCTAAAAATAGGAAAACCTTTAAATGACATCTCCTCCTAAGCAAATGGCCCAATTTGAAAATAATTTCACAGGAACGTTCCTTGAGTGAGCCTCTTTCAAAATTGCCTTAATCATTCTGCTCCGTTAAACAAAATGGCCGCCAGAGCCAAAAATAGAAAAACCTTTAAATGACATCTCCTCCTAGGCAAATGGCCCTATTTGAAAATAATTTCCCAGGAATGTTGCTTGAGTGACCCTCTTTCAAAATTACCTAAATTGTTCCGCTCCGTTAAACAAAATGGCCGCCAGAGCTAAAAATAGAAAAACCTTTAAATGACATCTCTTCCTAGGCAAGTGGCCCGATTTGAAAATAATTTCACAGGAATGTTCCTTGAGTGACCCTCTTTCAAAATTGCCTAAATCGTTCTGCTCCGTTAAACAAAATGGCCGCCAGAGCTAAAAATAGAAAAACCTTTAAATGACATCTTCTTCTAGGCAAATGGCTCGATTTGAAAATAACTTCACAGGAATGTTCCTTGAGTGACCCTCTTTCAAAATTGCCTCAATCGTTCCGCTCCGTTAAACAAAATGGCCACCAGAGCTAAAAATAGAAAAACCTTTAAATGACATCTCCTCCTAGGTAAATGACCCAATTTGAAAATAATTTCACAGGAACGTTCCTTGAGTGAGCCTCTTTCAAAATTGCCTTAATCATTCTGCTCCGTTAAACAAAATGGCCGCCAGAGCCAAAAATAGAAAAACCTTTAAATGACATCTCCTCCTAGGCAAAGAGCCCGATTTGAAAATGATTTCACAGGAATGTTGCTTGAGTGACCCTCTTTCAAAATTACCTAAATCGTTCTGCTCAGTTAAACAAAATGGCCACCAGAGCTAAAAATAGAAAAACCTTTAAATGACATCTCTTCCTAGGCAAATGGCCCGATTTGAAAATAATTTCACAGGAACGTTCCTTGAGTGACCCTCTTTCAAAATTGCCTAAATCGTTCCGCTCCATTAAACAAAATGGCCACCAGAGCTAAAAATAGAAAAACCTTTAAATGACATCTTCTTCTAGGCAAATGGCTCTATTTGAAAATAACTTCACAGGAATGTTCCTTGAGTGACCCTCTTTCAAAATTGCCTAAATCGTTCCGCTCCATTAAACAAAATGGCTGCCAGAGCTACAAATAGAAAAACCTTTAAATGACATCTCTTCCTAGGCAAATGGCCCGATTTGAAAATAATTTCACAGGAACGTTCCTTGAGTGAGCCTCTTTCAAAATTGCCTAAATCGTTCCGCTCCGTTAAACAAAGTGGCCGCCAGAGCTAAAAATAGAAAAACCTTTAAATGACATCTTCTTCTAGGCAAATGGCTCGATTTGAAAATAACTTCACAGGAATGTTCCTTGAGGGACCCTCTTTCAAAATTGCCTAAATCGTTCCGCTCCGTTAAACAAAATGGCCACCAGATCTAGAGGGGTAACGATTCACCAAAAGTACGGTTCACCGCGGTACGAAGCTGGCGGTTCGGTTCACCGTCCATTTTTGGTAATTTCGGTTCGGTTCGGTTCTCCCAAAAAATCTCTTCAAAAGACAAAATTAAAAAAAAAAAAAAAAAAAAATAGCAGAGAAAATGCTTAAATGTTATTTTTATGTTGAATCCTACTTACTTTTGCTTTATTGATGCATTAATTATCGATGTAAGCGTCTTCTTTAGCCTTACAACAACTACCGTATTCCGTTCGGCTAAAAACACTCGCAACAATAGACTGTTCGGCCCCATAAAAATATCTCAATTTTTGTGAAAGAAATATTGTTTTAATGATTATATCTTCCATAAAATGATTCTATATTGGACCACAACATATGTTTTGGTTGAGATCCTCAGTTTATCATCAATTTCTCCTCTTATCTGGGATGCTCTTTGTTCAGTGATGGTTTCTATTATCTTAGGATTATCTTAGCTGCAATTAAATTTGCTCATTGTTCTAATATCTTTTAAGCTTTCTTTTTACACATAATAGGCTAGCAAACGGCTGCAACTTGGACAGTAACAGAATCTCAGTTTATTTGCAAAGATGGCACAGCTTTGCAACATGTTACCAAAACTATGCAACCAATATAGTAGGCTCATTGGTGAGCTTATAGTATGGACAGGCTGTGTGTGTGTCAGTCTGTCTGTCTGATTAAAAGTATCATGATACGTATCGTATCGTGAGGCAAGTATCATGATACGTATCGTATCATGAGGTAGGTGTATCGTTACACCTCTAGCCAGAGCTAAAAATAGAAAAACCTTTAAATGACATCTCCTCCTAGGCAAATGGCCCAATTTGAAAATAATTTCACAGGAACGTTCCTTGAGTGAGCCTCTTTCAAAATTGCCTTAATCATTCTGCTCCGTTAAACAAAATGGCCGCCAGAGCCAAAAATAGAAAAACCTTTAAATGACATCTCCTCCTAGGCAAATGGCCCGATTTGAAAATAATTTCACAGGAATGTTGCTTGAGTGACCCTCTTTCAAAATTGCCTAAATCGTTCCGCTCCGTTAAACAAAATGGCCACCAGAGATAAAAATAGAAAAAGCTTCAAATGACATCTCCTCCTATGCAAATGGCCCGATTTGAAAATAACTTCACAGGAATGTTCCTTGAGTGACCCTCTTTCAAAATTGCCTAAATTGTTCCACTCTGTTAAACAAAATGGCCACCAGAGCTAAAAATAGAAAAACATTTAAATGACATCTCCTCCAAGGCAAATGGCACGATTAGGAAATAATTTCACAGGAACGTTCGTCGAGTGACCCTTTTTCAAAATTGTCTAAATCGTTTCGCTCGTTAAACAAAATGGCCACCAGAGCTAAATATAGAAAAACCTTTAAATGACAGCTTCTCCTAGGCAAAGAGCCCGATTTGAAAATAATTTCACAGGAATATTCCTTGAGTGACCCTCTTTCAAAATTGCCTAAACTGTTCCGCTCTGTTAAACAAAATGGACACCAGAGCTAAAAATAGAAAAACCTTCAAATTCCACTACAATGAAAAATAACCTCCAAAGAAAAATCTTTGGTCCACATCTCCTTAAAGCAGTGAATCCTTCATTTCAATAAGCTTTGAAACATCTTGGATTCAGGTGAGCGATTCAGGGCCATCATGGCCCTCTTGTTTTTGTTTTTTTTGTTCTTTTTTTTTTTCAGTTTTTTTCAAACGCAGCTTTTAAATACTTTCTTCCTTATATGAATAGGGCCTTTTTGTTTCTGAGGTAATTTTATGGGGAGGCAAATGATTTAAATTCTCAGGGAGATTCTATTTACTTATTTTTGAAATTGGATATAACAAAAGACTAAAAGTTAATTTTCCCTACCTTATCAGGATGAAATACTGTCCATGATCAAAGTTAGTAAAAGTAAAAAGAAATATAACATTAAGGTACCATTTGAGCGGCAATGTCATCCAACCCATTTTTGATGGGATACCCTAAAATGGGACTCTGATTGACAGAGAAGGCCCAGATCAGATGCTGCTAATGCAGCATCTGATCTGGGTCTTCTCTGTTTAAAAAAAAAATTCCTTCATTTTATTTCTAAATGGATTTCTGAAAATAGCTCAAAATAGAAAATGGAATCTTTCAGTATATACAGCGGAAGAGTTCATCAGAATAAAAAGGGTTAATTTGCAAATTTGATATAATCATAATAAAAGCATGAATAACCCATGAAATGTTCTGGATTTCATGATCTAAGAAAATTAGGTACATCCAGAGGCTCACCTGTAATAATATGGCCAGACTTTGCAAAAAAAAAAAAAAAAAGTAGTGAAAAAACATTTTGAAAATGTTGCAAAATTTATATTATACATAAAGTGCGCAGAGCACATTGGTCTAAGCCTGCCTAGGAAAAGTGGTGCGAGATGGAGGGTTCCTGAAACCCTAGTGGTTTCTTTTGACAGTGGGTCTTTTGTTTGTATTGGAGTTTAACAGCCCAGCCAACACTATGTAGGTCATTTTTGAGCCGGTCAGTTTACCTGCCCACAATTTTCCCGGGCAGGCTTATACGTACCGGTAAGTGGTTAACCAGTACAGTGCACATTCTTTAGCCAGAAACTGATAACTGCTCTTCTTGAATCAGTGGAAGGGATGGAGAGAATGACCGTAGAAAAGGTTTCATGATCAATCTCCACGAAAGAATTTCGGGCGGTAGGTCTTGAGGTGTCATTTCATTTCAATGTCAGGTAAAAGTCCCACAAAATCAGAGGCCCAAAATAACTTAATTAGTGGCCATAGGGACTTAAAACCTCGATGCAAATGATAACATCTGTATGCTAAAACGGCATATTTCTTTTTTACTAGAACAAGCATTTTTCAGATGAAAATGTTTGAAACTTTTCTTAGTTATTACATGAGCCCCGCCAAGCGAATTTGTGTCTTCGAGCATTCCGTCATGACAAATTTTAACTGCGCATGCCCAGCCATTCAGAGGGGCCAGGGATATGGCTTTCTGTCTGAAGGTTCCTCTTGATTCACTGCTTGTATAAGCGAGCAGCGAAGGTTCTGGCGAGACTGCGCGGATGCGCAGGCTCGCCTAAACCTTCACTGCACGCATAGGCGATAAGTACCAAAATCGCTTGACGGGGCCCACATAGAGATTAAATTGTGGATGCTCATTAGAACAGCCTCAGTGAAGCAGTCCTGATGAGCATCCACAGTCTATGTTTGAGTGAAAAAATAAAAATGAAACCCAACTTCTCCCTATGGGGTTAAAAAGGGTGTTCATTACATGGACTTGTTAACATGATGGGTAATGCATGGAAAAGGTGTCTTGTTTGTTTGATTTGAGGTCACCGTCAACACTATATAGGTCATTTCGGAGACATTGCTTCCAGTTTTTTTTTTTAACTTTGACCCGACAGTGAGATGAAATGACATCTCAAGTCCTGCCACCCAATGAAACCAATAGGGTTTATATATATGCATGGGCGATTAGACTTGCACCACTTTTTCTGGGCAAGCTTAGAATCTCAAAGCGATTTACCAGTACTCGCTTGCGGTCAGTGTCAGCTGGGCAGATAATTCACATGTAATGTGAAGCTTAATTTAATCTGAAAAATAATTTAGAAAAATAAAATTTCCATCTGCTCTTAAAAATTTCTGTGGTGCTTTAAGGCTTAAGCACCCAATTTCCCTGACGCACCTCATTCGATAAGAAGTCATTATTAGATGAGCCACTCTCAGACACTTGCTAAGTCAATATCATGATTATAAACTTGCAATAAATTCAATGGGAAGGATAGAAAAAGGATACACAATTTCATCTAGTTGTCAAAATTTATATTAGATTCTTTCTATAGTACCTATCTTTGTAACAATTACTTGACTGTAGATACAGACCAAAACTTAACCCTTATCTTGCTGAATATTCATTTAAGCCACGCCCATTTCTGTCTATCAACCAATCAAATTACTTGATGTAATTTATTGCTACAAATTCATAAACTGAATGCCAAACAGTGTAGATCCTGATCAGATGGCAAGCCATCTGATCTGTGGCAAGCCATCTGATCTGGATCTACACTGTTTGCAAAGATAGCGGTTGTCATGAACAGCAAGATAAGGGTTAACCCTTAAAACGCCTGCTGAATCTTCTAAAAATATTTTTGTATACTGGCAAACAGCGTGAACCCAGATCAGACTGCAGATGTGTCACAATTGGCATTTCATGGCTTAGATAGTTTATACTAATTTATTTTAGTTTGATTGCGATGAAAGCTGTATTTAAGATGAGAAGTAATTTGGTTTCAACCAAAATTAGACGCCACTGGGCACACAACATGAATGCAATGTCCTTTCATTGTCAGTGCAAAGTCCGGAAATGATGTGTATGTCACTTGAATCCAGTTTCCTAATCATTTATGAAAACTGTGCCAGTTTCATGAAATTTCTTTCAATTTGGTGATTGAGTCTGGCAGCTTCTAATAAGAATAGCTCTTATGTGACAGTTGTTCTGAATTTCGTTTGATTTGAGGTTTAACGTCTCCGTCAACTCTATTTAGGTCATTTTGGAGATGCTGCTTCCAATTTTGTGGGACTTTTAACGGACAGTGAGATGAAATGACATCTCAATGAATCCAATAGGGTTTAAATGCGTGGATGGTCCGACTCACATAAAAGACATTTTAGATAGGAAACCCCAAAACATATTGGCAAATAGAGTAGGCCCAGATCAGACACTGAAGAATTCACTTTTTGCATAAAAATATTATTTCTGTAAGCACATGCTACTAGAACCTGAAACCCCTAAATCTTAAACATAAATCTTAAGAAAAAAAAAATGGAATTCTATCAGATATCAAATATTGTTAATCAGCTGGGTCATCACCATAGTGGTCCAAAAGTGCCTGAGATATTTCATCAGCTTACATTAGGATATTTAACAAAAGTTTTGTTACAGATGGACAGACAGACACTTACAGACACATGGATGGCAGACACAGAAAAAACAGTCTGAAAAGTAAATAACCAATTTTATGCTGTCAACCCCACCCCCCTCCCCATGAAAACTTCACCTTTTCCCCACTTAAAGTGGGTTTTGGCATCGTGTTCCTAACGGCAAGGCAGTTCCAATAATAATAAGTGGAACAATATAAAAAAAATTTGATGAGTGACATCATATAGCCCTCCTAAAACACTCAGAAAGCTTCCGAAACAAATTATAAAAATTATGTCGCCATGCTTTTAGAATCCCTATGATAGCATCTTAGTCAATTGATATTTTGTCAATTTTATCTTAAAAGCCAAATTTTAGCAGTCATGGTTAAGAATTTTAAATTCTTGATTGTCTATAGATATTCTTGCGGTATCTTACACAAGCTGGTACCATCTTCCTAATACAAACCACCGTGACACAATCTTTGATGGTTAGTTTTCGCTTCTATCCTTTTTAGCGTCTTGTGCGAAATCCTCTGACACCAGAAAATTGGTTGTTTTTATGTAATTTTCTTGACTTCAAAATTAGTTAATAGATTAATTTAATTTCTCCAACAATGTAGATGTTACCTTTTACCAGTCACATTGTTGCCATAGTTATTAACATCTGTCTGTAAACCTGTGACAGTGTGATGTCCTCCACAGTAGGTGTAGCAATATCAGATATTTCCTTTATAAGAGCTTCGTCAAGTGAAAATTTGTTTTCTGATGTGTGCACACAGTGATGGCTCAGATCAGCCTGCGCAGATGCGCAGGCTGATCTGAGTCCTGACTGTGTGCTATTTGGCCTTCTTCAAACTTCAGAGAAGGTTCTGTTCTTGGTGTGTGAGTCAGGGTAGGCAGTAGCTAAATGGTTATAGACTTTTCTGAGTCCAGATCTGCAGGTACCTTTTTCCTTTGTACTGGCTCATAGCATGATTAGGATCCATTGGCATTTGTCTGTGATTTATCAGGTTGAGAGTCTGTCTGTGATTTATTGGTTGAAAGTTGACCACACTGACCAGTGTGTCCATATTGTCATCTTTGTTTGCAATACTGCTTTGTATTTGAGAGCTTGGACATCATATTGTTTTTAGAGATCAATACCTGGATATAGACATTTAAACTGGTCTGTATTTGTGTTTCTGTTAAATTTATATACAATTTGGAAATATTCTATTGATAAAGTTATGTTGCTAGAAGATGGATTTTTTTCACTTTTTTTGTCAGAGAAAATAAAAACTTAAATTACATGTGAATCTAACTGAAATGAGATGACAAGCCTTGTTTTCTCTGAAAAAAAAAAATAATAATAATAATTTAAAGAAAAAAAAATATATTGTTATGTGCCCTAGAGTTTTTCCAAACTGTACTTTAAATATAGATTGTGGATGCTCTTTATCCACCGTCTATGTCTTTGAGCAAAAAAATATAGAAAAATAAAATATTCACCTATAGACCCACTTTCTCTATATAAATTTGGGTTTACATGTTGTTCACTTGTTAACCCTTTTTGGGTAACAAGACGTTTCGCCCCCAAGACGTTTCCCCCCTGGTCGTTTCCCCCCTGGTCGTTTCGCCTCCTTTTTTGGACCCTAGTCGTTTCGCCCCCTAACCCTAGTCGTTTCGCCCCCAAAACCCTAGTCGTTTCGCCCCCAATTTTTTTTCCTAATTTTTATATATAAATTATTGATATATGACACCGAGAGAAAGAAAGAGAGAGAGATAGAAGAACATGTTCTTTAAATGGGAATGATAATTAGGAATTATGATAATTATTACCCGTTTTGTTCACTGCCGTTAATCACATTGTTTATTTGGTTTGTCACATTAATCACGCAATTAATGCGATTACTGATGAGGTGTGAAAACACGCGCTCTGTGCAAAGTTAAACCTCTTTAATTATCGCTTAAGCACCTATAACAATGTTGTTTTAAATTGGTCCGTTGGTTCATTAACAGAGTCTGCAAACAAAGATTAATGGCGGGTTGTTAAAAATTAATTGTCTTTAATTATCTCATTTTTCAATTTAAATTGGTCGGCTGTTTCTTGAAGAGTGTCGGCAAGCAACAGTTGAAAAGGTAAAATTTTCATAATTGGTGTATCTTTTATTTAAAGAAAATCTTTCATACGCCGACGATAGGGATATATAAGCTTCGCTGAAAGATCCCAGCATCGTGATGTTTGGACATTGGTTTCCGCCACATGCTCCTGGCGTGACAGGCGTGTCGCGGTACGCGTCGGGTACGGATACATATAAATTTCTCTCTAAATAAATTGCTCAAATCAACAATTGCGCCTGGTCGTGATCACGTGCTTGCTGGGGCATGGGTTGGTTGCAACCTGATTGGGGGCACTTTCCCAATCAGACCGTGACCGCTTTGTGCTTCTGGCCTGCGCCGTCGCGAACAGGTGAATTATTTTTACTAAGAATCTAACAGTGCTGCTTATGCTACCCAACCCATACATATAGGCCCCACTCTCATATTTCTGCCTCTCCGTGCACCCGGGGGCTTCGGGCTGGTGCCCCTGGGGACATGATTCCCCCACCTTGGGCGGACTGGCCGTTCCCGGGGCGGTGGCCCGGGGTCCCTGGTTGCATGGGTGCGGGGGGGGGGGGGGGGGGGGGGGGGGCGGGAACACAAAACCCACACATGCTTACATAGTGGTTACATGAGCTCTGCTTCTATCCCTTACAGACCCTGCCCTACATGACTTGGATTAGAGCCGGTTGAGCTGAAGCGGGGCGCTGTGGTTGCGGCTCATTTGCTTTGCACTTATGAGTGCTCCGCCGACGTAACACATCGGCGATAGACAAGTCTAAACTTAGGCTTATGTAACCCTAACCCTAGCCCTAACCCTAACCCTAACTCCAATATACACTAATCATAATTTCTCTTGCAGGTACACGGGGATCCTTGACGGGGAACCCCACCATACCTCGTGTAGGACACCTACTGAGAAGTCATCAGCTGGGTACCCAGAAGGCTGCCTCGTTGAGGCCCCCTTGGGGACACCCTCCTGATGGAACCTGGAAATATGCGAAGCGAAGACAGCATGGCTGTCAGAACGGAGCATACATTCCTGGAATAGGTCAAGTACAGAACAATTTAACAGGCGGGGCAACGGTAAAGACCAAATTTGTTAGGGTTACACTAAAATTTTGAAGCAACAGGAACAGGCCTCAATAATTTTAGTATAACAAGTCCTAGTCATACCTCCCCGAGTGGCCACTTTTAAGGCCCGATGCCGGCCGGTAACTAAGGATAAGTTATCCTTAGGCTGACGCGACAGGGCGATGATGCTACTTAAATATTTGCCTCTTAACAATGTTAATAAAAGTGAAAATTAGTCTAGACATTGATAAGTGGGCGAAACGACTAGGGGGCGAAACGACTAGGGGGACGAAAAGACTAGGTGGGCGAAACGACTAGGGGGGAAACGACCAGGGGGGAAACGTCTTGGGGACGAAACGACTAGGGGAGGAAATGGTTTGGGGGCGAAACGTCCCGGATTCCCCTTTTTGTACCAAATGGAATCTTTATAGCCCCGCTTTGAAAAAGTGGGGGCTATATTGGATTTGCCTTGTCCGGAATTCCGTCTGTCTGTCTGTCTGTCTGTCTGTAATCTTGTCCGGAATTCCGTCTGTAATATTTGATAGTGGGTACCTTGTTACCGCAACTCCTCTTACAGTTCTAGGTCAATCCTTTTGAAACTTTACAGGTGTTTTCATATAGGTCTGAAGATGTGCATATTCTTTTTTCATTATCCTTAAATAATTTTTTTCACTTATTTCACCTTTTTTAACTTAGACAATTTTTGAGATCTACTAATGTTAAAATGTATAGGGAGTAGCTACCTTGTTACCGCAACTCCTCTTACAGTTCTAGGTCAATCCTTTTGAAACTTTACAGGTGTTTTCATATAGGTCTGAAGATGTGCATATTTTTTTTTCATTATCCTTAAATAATTTTTTTCACTTATTTCACCTTTTTTAACTTAGACAAGTTTTGAGATCTACTAATGTTAAAATGTATAGGGAGTAGCTACCTTGTTACCGCAACTCCTCTTACAGTTCTAGGTCAATCCTTTTGAAACTTTACAGGTGTTTTCATATAGGTCTGAAGATGTGCATATTCTTTTTTCATTATCCTTAAATAATTTTTTTCACTTATTTCACCTTTTTTAACTTAGACAATTTTTGAGATCTACTAATGTTAAAATGTATAGGGAGTAGCTACCTTGTTACCGCAACTCCTCTTACAGTTCTAGGTCAATCCTTTTGAAACTTTATAGGTGTTTTCATATAGGTCTGAAGATGTGCATATTCTTTTTTCATTATCCTTAAATAATTTTTTTCACTTATTTCACCTTTTTTAACTTAGACAATTTTTGAGATCTACTAATGTTAAAATGTATAGGGAGTAGCTACCTTGTGATCGCAACTCCACTTACAGTTCTAGGTCAATCCTTTTGAAACTTAACAGGTGTTTTCATATAGGTCTGAAGATGTGCATGTGCTTTTTTCATTATCCAAAACTTATTTTTTAACTTAGACAAGGCGTAGGTACCTTGTTAGGGATTTAACCCTCTCACAAGTCTTTACCTTTAATTCATGAGTCTTTCTCCTCTGACAGGGCTACAGCGGGGCTATAGTCAGATCCTCTGACAGTTCTAGTTCTCCTTATATATAACAGGAGTCCATTTGTCACGTTGTGTTTTCTTCAAAATTTATTTAGAAAATGGCTTAAAGTTTTGCAAACAGTGTAGGCCCTGATCTGTGGCAGGTTCTGCGGCATCTGGTCTGGGCCTGCACTGCTTACCAATTACCGGTTTTGGGTTTCTGGTACAAAAGGGGTTATAGTGATGTGAACAGTCAAGAAATACTCAAGGATGTGCATTATCGTCTTTCTATACTGAAAAGCTAGAGTGTGGGTGCTCATGAGGAAGGTCTAACAAATACCCACAATGTATGTACTGAGCAGAAATAAGTTACAAGTTATCATTTTCACAGGAATGATAACACACAAACATGTTATCTGAGTGAGTAAGTGAGTCGGAGTGAGTGAGTGAGTGAGTGAGTGAGTGAGTGAATGAGTGAGTGAGTGTGTCAGTCAGTGAGATTAACCAAATACAGATGACAAGTACATTTTCAAGTGCAAACTATTCACATAAAATGTCAAAACTCATTTCCTTAGAAACAACTAAAATTTTGTCTCCTATGGTGCTTTGAGGATAGACTTATTTGGCATTAACCCATTTTGTACTAGAAACCCGAAAACGGGGTAGTTGGCAAACAGTGCAGGCCCAGATCAGACACCGCAGAACGCGGCGTTGTCTGATCAGGGCCTCCACTGTTTGCAAAACATTTAGCCAATTTCCAAATAGATTTTGAAGAAAACACAACTGGACACCCCTAAATTTTGAAATGGACTCCTGCTTTAAGTAAGGAGGAAGATTCCATTTGGTACAAAAAGGGTTAAAGGTTATATGATGGACAATATCTTACACTCAGTCATTTTATATGTGAGACCCTTTTAATAAATTTCTTATAAAACGACCACTCATGTAAGATTCTCTGTCTTTCATGGCTCTAGAACTGACATTTTCCAGATTAAAATTTGTGATTATTTTCTTAAATCTGCTCCAAACATAGATTGGGGGTGCTCAGTAGAACTGCCTCAGTGAGACAGTTCTAATATGTACTGACCACAATATGTTTTGGAGAACCCACTTTTCTGTATGTAAAGTGGGGTTTACCAGATTATTCATTATATGGACTTGTTTCAGCCGAAAAGAGTGCCTAAAACCATCGTTTAGAATAGTCATGTAGATGTGAAAAAAATGCCATTCCAGACAGACACAAAAATAGCATTATGATGTATTTAGGGGAATGGGAACACCTGGCGGATTTTTCCCACCATTTTTCAAAGGGAGACAACTTTTGGGACTTCCTGTTCGCTTTTCTGCAAGCCCTGTCCCACTGAAAAAGGGGTCAACTCTTAAAGGAAAGAATTTGCTCCTGGAGCAAATTCTTTCCTTTAAGAGTTGACCCCTTCGACATGGGAGACAAAAATACTTTTGCAGGAGTTGCCTCCCCTTGAGATCTACCCATTCCCCTGAATTATCCATGTGATTACATTTTGGATTTTAACTACCAGGGTATATTCACTTTCTAGATAAAAGTTTTTCGCTGTTTGCTGAAATTCATAATAACTATTAAAAAGCAAAGAAAATGCTCACTGCACTAGGATATAAAAGGAAGAAATCACATTCGAAAATAAGTACATTTGAAATATTTACAAGTTTCAAATTAAATATGGTAAGGTTTTTTGACTAAACAAAGGATATACAATACTGCAGTTAAACTCCTTCCCCGGTCTTTATTAATATGAAATAGAAATTAATTATTTCTTTAAAAGCTTTCCTGCCTTTATTTACTATTTAACACAATTTTTCACCTTTCTTTTATAGGAGAAAAAATGAAATATTTTAAAGAATTAAATATTTTGTCAGCATAAACTTCCTATTGTTTGGCAAAACATTGCATGCAATAAAATGCAGTGTTTAATGTTTTTTGAAAAATAAAATTTTGTGATATTTTTAGATGAAAATTTGTGATATTTTCTGTTATTTCTGCTCCAAAAATAGATTGTAGATTCTTGTAAGAACAGCCTCAATGAGGCTGTTCTTACAACAACCTACTATCTATGTTTATGAGCCAAACTAAGAGAAGTACTATCTACCTCTGCAGACCAACTTTTCTTCTCAATAAAGTGGGGCTTGTCTAAAGTTGTTCATTATGATTTAACTACAGTGAAATTACTATATTAAGACCACCTTTGGAACTGTTCAAAAGTGGTCTTTAAGACCACTTTTGAACAGGCCCAAAGGTGGTATCCCACTGGAGCACACTGAATTTAGAAAACACATAGAAAATGTATCTGAAACCTAAATATGCTTTTAAAAGCATAATTTGTCTTAATTTTAGGTGGTCGTAATAGCGGAATTTCACTGTATTTCATCTGTGGAAAATATACCCCTTACTATGCCTTGAACATTTATTTATTTATTTTTTTTTTTTTTTTTTTGGATCATACAGAGCAACAAAAGAAAACTGATCAAAGATACCAACATTCTTTTAAGGAGCAATTGTTTTCCAGTTTTTCCTAAAAATTTTCTCAGTTTTTACAAATTTTTACAACATGTGAACCAAACGATGAAAACTGCAAATCTTCTCATATTCTCTATCACAGCATATGTCTGCATTGTTGGAAGTGTAAAATTGATTTTCATTCCGTTTTATAACCAGAAATTGAATTATGACCAAACTTCTGGGACTTATAAGAAAAACAATAAAACATATGGTCACTTTACAGATATGAATTATTGATGCAATGGTTAAGCCATAAGCTGAGACATGATTCTTATGCCTTGTTTTGGATATGGTTAGTGTGACATATGTTTTTACAATCATTGTACTTATAGGTTATAATATAAAATTTGTTTTATTATTAAATAATTACTGGAGATCTTTACAGTTTGAAAGTGAAATTATGAAGTGGCAAAATAAAATAATGATAAACTTTAACTTGGAAGTATGAAAATTGTAAGTATAATTTTTTTTTTTTTTTTTTTTTTTTTCTCTCTCTCTTAATGTTAACATAACTATGCAAAAATGTTTTACCTCCCCAACTGACAATTTTGATTCAAGTCTTTTTTGGTCTTTTTTGGATAAATGTGAGTAGCTTTTGCAATGCAAAACCTGCCCCAAATACACCCCAATCTCTTTATAATAACACTATTCTTGGGGTCCAAACTGTATCAACTTATATATAAAAAAAATGTATATATTACCAGTATACAGAAAAATGACCAATAATTTTATAATCTAAACATTTTTGGATAATCTATACATCTTAACCCTTTTTGTACCAAATGGAATCTTCCTCCTTATATATAGCAGGAGTCCATCCCAAAATTTAGGGCTGTCACGTTGTGTTTTCATCAAAATTTATTTGGAAAATGACTGAACTTTTAGCAAAAAGTGGAGGCCCTGATCAGATGCCTGATCTGGGCCTGCAGTGTTGCAAGGGTACCCGTTTTGGGTTAAACCATGTTATATCCAAAACTGTGTTATTATGAACAGTGTTATAAAAAGGTTTTTTGTCATACTGAATGGTTGAAGCTTTAACTTAACATTTACCTTCACCCTGCTGAATATTTCAATGTGCGACACTCCTCCCCATTTGTCGGCCAAATGTGTTGCATGATTTCAATTTTTACCATAGTTTCAGAAGCAGAATGGAAAAAGTACAGACTTCAGAGAAGCCAGCAGATATGTTACTAAACTGTTTTTTAAAAATAGGATATATCCTGGCCTGGTCCGGGTGACTGTTAGCTAACAACTTTGTTAGCTTTGATAAACTGGGCCCTGGAGCCCCTTCCCCCCGCCCCCCTTCCACTAACCTGCCCAGAAAAAAGTGGTGTGAGTTCTACAGTCCCTGCATAAAAACCCTATGGTTTGTTTGAGTGGTAGGGCTTGTCATTTCATCTCAATGTCAGATAAAAGTCCCACAAAATTGGAAGTAACATCCCCAAAATAACCTAAATAGTACTGGTTGGGATGTAAAACCTCAGTTCAAACAAACAAAACAACTGGGCCCTGATGGAAAAGCAAGCTATGATGTCATTTGCAAGCTATTGTTCTGTTAACCCTTATCCTGCTGAATAAATTAATTTAGCCACACCCATTTCTGATATCCACCAATCAAATTACTTGGTAAGATCTATTTGTTCAGTTCACAAGCTGCATGCCAACAGTAAAAATCCAGATCTGAAGCCATCTGATCTGGATCTACACTGTTTGTCGAAGAGGGGTTGTCATGTTCAGCGGGAGGTAGGATTAATCTTCATGATCCAGACAGCAAGAGGCTGTTTAGGGACTGTATGGAGAGGGAGTGTTAATAAAACTGACAGAAATATAATGAGACAATCTAACAGATATGAGAGGTGATGATGAAAAAACAATATTGTGTGGAAATGAGGAAGTGCAACAATCACTGAAGAAGATCTTGATCAATAATGAGAGAGAGAGAGAAAAACAGAGAGACAGACAGACACAGACAGAGAGAGAGAGAGAGAGAAAGAGAGAGAGAGAAAGAGAGAGAGAGGGAGGACTGCAGATCCTAATCAATAATAAGAGACAGAGTACTGAAGATCTTAATGAGGAGAGAGAGAGAGAGAGAGAGAGAGAGAGAGAGAGAGAGAGAGAGAGAGAGAGAAGATCTTAATCAATGACAGAGGGGAAGAGAGTGAGACAAAGAAGAGAGAGACAGAGAGAGTTTGCTGACAAAAATGCAAAAGCAATACAGCAAAGGTAGAGCTTTTCTTTATTCTTGCCTGAAAAAAACATAGATTGTGTGTGCTTGTTAAAACGGCCTCATGCCCCAAAACATAAACTGTGGACTCATTAGAATCACCTTATTGAGCTGGTCCTAATGAGCCCAAACAACCT
Source organism: Lucinisca nassula (assembly GCA_963580285.1). Classification (NCBI taxonomy): domain Eukaryota; kingdom Metazoa; phylum Mollusca; class Bivalvia; order Lucinida; family Lucinidae; genus Lucinisca; species Lucinisca nassula. The sequence goes on along the minus strand of OY757015.1, from coordinate 47,307,111 downwards.
GTATTTGCAGCAGAAATAAGAAATATATGAAAGGATCCATTATTTATCCTCATGATGTACCATAAAAACCCTAAAAATTAGGACACCTTGAGGACTTTCTGTGAGTCTCCTAAAATTTTATCAAATTTGTTTCATGATCCAGCAAGGAGTCCAAAAGGTGGAATGGCAAACAGTGCAGATCCTGATCAGACTGCTCCTTCAGGAGCAGTCTGATCTGGGTCTGCACTGTTTTCGTCTGATCTCCTTCAGGAGCAGTCTGATCTGGGTCTGCACTGTTTTCTTAGGGCTATCTGTCCCAATACATAGGATCATTACCGTAGTGCTGAAAATTTGGAGGCCCTGTAGGAAAAGTTAGAGAATATAGCTGATGAAGTTGAAGAGATAAATAATCACAATTATCATAACAAAGATCACCAGAGACTGTCAGATGATAATGGGAACCAGAATTGTTTTTCTGGTCAGACAAATATAAAGTGGTTCCTGATGATAACACAATGCCACCAAACCCAATTTCAAATAGAGAAAACTGGGATTTACAGCCGGGGATACATTATTATTCTTATTTCTGCTAAAAAACAAAAACAGGTTGTTGGTACTTTTTAGAACTGTCTCAATTGCAACCGCCCCATTTGAGGCAGTTCTAATGAGCACCTACAATCTATGTTTGATCCAGAAAAAAAAGGGTAAATATCAAAATTTTTCATCTGCAAAACTGCTAATTCTTAAAATATGAAAGACATCATTTTTGCACAGGTATGTTATTGTAATGTTAAGGAACATGAAATGTATGTACTTTTTGAAAAAAATGAAAAAAAAAAACAAACAATAAATTAAAAGATGGATTGAAATACTGATCAGCTAGCATAGAGGACGCTTGATAGAGGACCCTGAGTACAGGTGTACACGGTGCCAAGGAACTGCACGCCCCTTGGATGGCAGACCACAGAGGGAAGTTCAAGTAGAATCCTACAAGCTGGAGGTTGTAGCTTCCTTCTGCTACCTAGGTGATATGCTCTCTGCAGGGGGTGGTTGCGACCTTTCAACTACATCACGTGTGAAAACAGCCTGGAAGAAATTCAAGGAGTTGCTACCAGTTCTCTCTTCCCGCCACCTCTCGTTCAAGACACGTGGCCGTGTGTATAGCTCTTGTGTGCGGAGCGCAATGCTCCATGCCAATGAGACATGGCCATTGACAAAGCCAAACCTCCAACGTTTACAGCGAAATGACAGGGCAATGATCAGACAGATCTGCAATGTCAAGCCACAGGACACTGTCACCATCAGGTCCAGTGATTTACTTGAGCGTCTTGGCATTGAGGACCTGGACCTCATCCTGAAAGAGAGAAGACTTCGCTGGTATGGACATGTGGAACGCTCCAACAGTGCAATCAAGACTGCCTGCTACATACAGGTAAGTGGAAAGCGGGGGCCAGGAAGGCCCAAGATGACCTGGAAGCAGCCAACAGAAAGAGATTGCAGAGAATGGAAGCTCTCTGCTATCGATCCTCATGCTAGACAAGCCTGGAGATCTGGTGTAAGATCTGCCATGCGTGCAGCAAGCCAGCTACCTGGAAGGGGGCCCACTTATGTGGACGTTGCCCCTGTACCTGCACGTTAATCAAAAATCCGTTGATGATGATGATGATCAGATGGATTTAACAAAAAAACTATATTTCTCTTTCTCTCCCTCTGTAAGTAAGATTTTTTTCATTATCAAATCAGTCAAAACTCCCTGCAATATAGATAGTCATCTCATTTTCCTTTAAAAATGCGATTTTCTTTTTATTATTCATAACATTTATTTATTCTTGCATGATTTACTTTGAAATATTGATGGAAAACCTTATGAGGCATCAAATAATTTTTGAAATTTATTGCCAAAACTGTTTTGAAACTCTTGTTTATCATACATAACTTTCTAGCCTTCTTATAAATATTTAATTTTGAAACTAAAACTTCCACAAATGAAACAAATTCTGTTTACAGTGTTACATAACAAGATTAACTTATTTATTTACCGTATTTACCACAATGATAGCACATAACATTTTTAAACATTTCATTTTAATCTTGAAACATCACGAAAACACACCTATATGATGCTAACCCCCTTGAACCCACTTTTATATCATAAAACTGGGGTTTGCATGGGTAAACTTTATTTTCCTTATTTCTACTCTGAAATATAGATTGTGGGAACTCGTTAGAACTGCCTCGATGAGGCGGTTCTAACGTGTACCCACAATATATATTTTGAGCAGAAATAAGAAAACTATCACAATGTTTTATCTTAAAATTTTCATTGTTTTCAGCAGAAAAATTTACAATGTGTTTGTTTGTTTTTGTTTGATTTGAGGTTTGACGTCCCCATCAACACTGTATTGGTGATTTTGGAGACGTTGCTTCCAATTTTGTGGGACATTTACCCGACATTGAGATGAAATGACATCTCAAGCCCTGTCGCCCAATGAAACCAATAGAGTTTAAAAGCATGGATGCTCTGACTCGCACCACTTTGCCTTGGCAGGCTTAGATCCTCTAAGCGGGTTACCAGTTTCAGTTTCTCTCATAATTAATTATACTAGTGTGATCTTTTAGCATTTTTTGTATAGGCGTGCAAGTTTCGGTCCATCCGTCTGTCTGTCAATCCATCCGGGCATCCATACATCTGTCTGTCCATCCATCTGGTTGTCCATCCATCTCTCTTTTCGTCAAAATTTTATACTGGGTGTCTTCTTGTCATCACAACTCCTTACAGTTTTGTTCAAATCTTTTGGAAATTTTGTATGTGTTATATCTATGGTATGAGGATATGCATGTGATTTGGACATAATTCTTGGATCCATTTTTGTCGCTTTTTCCATATTGTGAACTTTAGTCATTTTTAACCTTCAGTTGATATACAAAAGGTACCTTTTGTCATTGCAACTCCTCTTACAGTTTTATACCAATCATTTTGAAACTTTGCATGTGTTTTTGCCATGGTATGAGGATGTGCATGTGGTTTAGACATAATTCTTGGATCAATTTTTTTTCACTTTTTCCACATTGTGAACTTAGTCATTTTTAACCTTCAATTGATATACAGAAGATACCTCTTGCATCACAACTCTTCTTAAATTGTTTTCTTTAATTGTAGTAGTTTTGAAAGTTTGCAGATTTTTTAATGTAACATATCAGAATATGCATGTGCTTTCAATGAAATACCTATATTTATTTCTTCTACCTGAAATAAGCTTTCCTTTTTCAGTGTTGGGGAGGCTTGGGTGGGGTGGAGAATGTAGTAGGGAGACGGGTGCGACAGTAACTTCACTGAAGTTGAATCTGTATTTAAATTTTATGTTAACTGCAAAATCTTGTGTCCATTATTAACATGTACTTTGGTGTGTGCTTGTACTCTGCATTTTTGTTTTTAGCTCACCAGTCACGTAGTGACAAGGTGAGCTTTTGGGATCACTTTTTGTCCGTCGTGCGTGTGTCCGTGCGTGCGTGCGTCCGTGCGTGCGTGCATCCGTAAACTTTTCTTCAAACGACATCTCCTCCTAAACCACTGATCGGATTTTGACCAAACTTCACAGGAATGATCCTTAGGTGGTCCCCTTTCAAAGTTGTTCAAATGGTTCCGGTCCGTTGCACATATAGGTCACAGTAGCCAAAAATAGATTTTTTTCACCGAAAACTTAAAAAATCTTCTTCTCTGAAACCGCAAGGCCCAGGTCTTTGATATTTGGTATGAAGCTTCATCTAGCGGACCCCTACCAAGATTGTTCAAATTATAGTGCTGGGGCCAAAAATGCCCCCGCACGGGGGCCCTTTGGTTTTACATGGGCTTATATAGGGAAAATCTTTAAAAATCTGAAACTGCAAGGCCCAGATCTTTGATATTTGGTATGAAGCTTCATCTAGTGGACCCCTACCAAGATTGTTCAAATTATAGTGCTGGAGCTAAAAATGCCCCCGCACTGGGGCCCTTTGGTTTTACATGGGCTTATATAGGGAAAATCTTGAAAAATCTTCTTCTCTGAAACCGCAAGGCCCAGGTCTTTGATATTTGGTATGAAGCTTCATCTAGTGGACCCCTACCAAGATTGTTCAAATTATAGTGCTGGGGCCAAAAATGCCCCCGCATGGGAGCCCTTTGGTTTTACATGGGCTTATATAGGGAAAATCTTTAAAAAATCTTCTTCTCTGAAACCGCAAGGCCGGGGTCTTTATAATTTTTGGTATGAAGCTTTATCTAGTGGACCCCTACCAAGATTGTTCAAATTATAGTGCTGAAGCTAAAAATGCCCCCGCACGGGGGCCCTTTAGTTTTACATGGTCTTATATAGGGAAAATCTTTAAAAATCTTCTTCTCTGAAACCGCTAGGCCCAGGTCTTTGATATTTGGTATGAAGCTTCATCAAGTGGACCCCTACCAAGATTGTTCAAATTATAGTGCTTGGGCCAAAAATGCCCCCACACCAGGGCCCTTTTGTTTTACATAGGCTTATATAGGGAAAATCTTTAAAAATCTTCTTCTCTGAAACTGCAAGGCCCAGGTCTTTGATATTTGGTATGAAGCTTCATCTAGTGGACCCCTACCAAGATTGTTCAAATTATAGTACTGGAGCTAAAAATGCCCCCCGCACGGGGGCCCTTTGGTTTTACATGGGCTTATATATGGAAAATCTTGAAAAATCTTCTTCTCTGAAACCTCAAGGCCCAGGTCTTTGATATTTGGTATGAAGCTTCATCTAGTAGATCCCTACCAAGATTGTTCAAATTATAGTGCTGGGGCCAAAAATGCCCACGCACCAGGGCCCTTTTGTTTTACATAGGCTTATATAGGGAAAATCTTTAAAAATCTTCTTCTCTGAAACTACAAGGCCCAGGTCTTTGATATTTGGTATGAAGCTTCATCTTGTGGACCTTTACCAAGATTGTTCAAATTATAGCCCTGGGGCCAAAAATGCCCCCGCTCCGGGGCCCTTTGGTTTTACATAGACTTATATAGGGAAAATCTTGAAAAATCTTTTTCTCTGAAACCACAAGGCTTAGGTCTTCGATATTTGTTATGACGCTTCAGCTAGTTGACCTCTATAAAGATTGTTCAAATTATAGCCCTGAGACCAAAAATGCCCCCGCCATGTGGCCCTTTGGTTTTACATAGACTTATATAGGGAAAATCTTTAAAAATTATCTTCTCTGAAACACAAGGCTTAGGTCTTTGATATTTGTTATGAAGCTTCAGCTAGTGGACCTCTACCAAGATTGTTCAAATTATAGCACTGGGGCCAAAAATGCCCCCGCTCCGGGGCCCTTTGGTTTAACATAGACTTATATAGGGAAAATCTTGTTTTACTTAGACTTCTATATGCAGGGTAAACCTTTAAATTCTTTTTCTCTGAAACCAGAAAGCCCAGGTCTTTCATATTCGATATGAACCTTCATCTTGTGGACCTCTACCAAGATTGTTCAAATTTTAGCCCTGGGGCCAAAATTGACCCTGCCCGGGGCCCACTTGTTATGCTTTGGATCAGGTGAGCGAACCAGGGCCCTCTGGGCCCTCTTGTTCTGTTCTTGTTAAGTATTAAAATTTTGTGTGTGCATGTTAGTGTATGTACACTAACTATGGCCAATACAGTATACATAATGACATCTATCATTTTTGTTTTTCTGTCCTCGTTAGATTAGTTATTCAAATTTCATAAGTTACAACAACTAAACTTGTTGAAGTTGCCTATGGTATGGCTAGTTTGGAGAAAGTTTCAAAACTTGAAACAGTTAATCTGTGTGTTTGTCCTATCTGTTAATGTAACAAGATAGAAGGTCCAGCTAATACCAAAGTTTATATCAACTGAAATGACCAGTAAGTGCAAGTGTCTTGGTTGCTATGGAAACTGGGGCCCAGAAAGTAGCCCTAGACAAGTGAACTGACCTTGACAGTAAAGGATATCACCAACAAAGTGTTGGCAGACAGATTGATTATGGACAGTTACAAAACAAATGGATCAGAAGAAAGGCGCTTTTGATGGGAGTACATTGTTCTATAATTTTGGTATTCTGATTTCAGACACCGATGATGGAATGATCTATGCTGACTAGATTTTTACTGTGGTGAAAGAGGGAATATAGAAAATCATAACAAATGTAAGTGTACCAGTATTACTCCCAAAATTTTAATTTTTACGGTAACCCTTGTCCTGCTGAATAAATTAATTTTTTGGACTATCAACTAGTCAAATTACTTGATATGATATAAAATTATTAATTCCAATTTGCAAACTGAATTGCAAATTACAAATAATGTAGATCCAGATCAGATGGCTTCTTCAGAAGCCTCTGATCTGGATCTATATTGTTTGGAAAGGTAGGGGTTAATTTGATCAGGAGTATTCAGGAGGACAATGATTAACACAGCTTGCGAGGAAAAGTGGTCTTTTTATTTGAATATCAAATTATCTAAAAATTAGTGTTCTCTTTCACTGAATATCTAAAAATTTACAGTGACTGTTTTTACTGAATATATATACAGTAGAACTTCGATGGCTCGAACACCGATGGCTTGTTTACCATGGATGCGTCGAACCCATTCTTGAGCCCCTAGCAAAATCCTCTACATAAGAAATAGTGGGAGATAATTAAGGAGATTTCAGTCTTTTATCTTGCAAATGTATGCTGTGTGTACTCATTAGAATCGCCTCGATGAGGAGATTCTAATGAGTACACACAGCATACATTTTCATTATAGAACACCGAAAAGATGTCTAAAAGTATCTCATTATGCCTCCTGACAGTAACCCTCAGTGGCTCGAACTACCCCTGTCTCGAACAGATTTTCGAGGTCCCAAAGGTGTTCGAGCCATTGAAGTTCGACTGTATTTAGAAAAAATATACAGAGATCTTTTTTTAATGAATGTGTAAAAATTTACAGTGCTCTTTTTTTTTACTGAATTATCTAAAAAAAAATAATGCTGTTTACTGAATATCTAAAAAGTTACAATGCCCTATTTTAATACATTCACCATATGGCTTAAACCATGCACCAAAGATCATGTTTTCATTACAATTCACACTTTTGGAGAACTAACTTTCAACTTTTATTTTAGACTTCAAGTGTGCATTACAACTTTCTTGGACGACTAACTTTAGTCTTTAAAAGTTTGTCTTGTTAAACTAGGCTCAGTGTGTTCATATTTTGTGCTCGTTTCCGCACCTTAACTCCCAGCCTCTTGTGAAAGAATTTAACCAATACTAGATCTTGTGCCATAAAAAATTTAATCCACCAATACTTTGTTGATGGTAGGTTGACAGGTAAATGGTTAATAAAACTTTATGTCCCCCCTTGAATTTAACAATAATGTTGAATAATAAATGACCTTACTCATCACTAAAGAGCTCCTTCAACTAGCTAGTACCAATGAAAACCTACTGTTACTCATGCATAGTCAGTTAATTGGTTCAAGTTTAACAGCCCAGTCAGTACTATTTAGGACATATTGAGCCAGTCAGTTTACCTAACCACACACTTTTCCTGGGTAGGCTTGTACATATGCTGTTAACCAGAACGGTGATCATTCTTTTGCCAGAATCTGACAACTTCCTTCTTAAATCAGGGGAATGGGAAAATTAACTTTGACAGAGGCTCATTGCCTGAAAATTCGAGTGACTTAACTCTTATACATGTACTGCTGAATACAGCAATCCCTATCTTGCAAACAATCTAGCTCCTGATCAGATGGCTTCTGAAGAAGCCATCTGATCAGGATCTAGACTGATTATCATGCAGTGTGTGAATTGAACATATACATTATATCAAGTAATTTGATTGGTGGACGGTGAGAAATGGATGTAGCTTATTGCATTCAGCAGGATAAGGGTTGATCATAAATATGGTATGATTATGGTAGTTTTCTCACCAGTGGATCTAGGGACATTTTCAAGTCTTGATTATAGGGATCAACCATGGTTTTTCATGCATTAACTTTCGCCGGGTCCGGAGGAAGCTGTTTGAACATGAGGCCGCCAGGCCGAATGTTCAAATATCTTCCGAGGGATTCGGCATATGCTAATGCAATGAAATAACCATGGATGATAGTTGTTCTTGTATAACTTAGGATTCCGACAGCAAATTTTGATGTAAACGCCCAGAAGCACCATATAAACTCCATATAAACTCTTCAAATGCGACAGGCAAACCAAAATGGCGGCCAGTTCAGAACGTTGTTTACATTGACGTTGTTACACAGTAACCATTTGACGTCATCATAGAACCCTAAAACGCTACGTTCAGGGCGATAACGTTATGTCGCTCAACGTAAGGTCAACAAAGCCAGGCCCATCTTGCGATATCAAAAGCTCAAAATCCATGTTCAAACAGCACGTGAATTTCGTGATTTGAACATGGTTTTTGTTGTTTGAGCACGGCTTTCGATCCATTTGACAATGGCTTCAAACAGCCATGCATATAGATATTTATGCAAGAAATTGCGTTTGCATACTGGAACAGTGGAGGTTATGAACAGCTTGAATGTGAGTGGCTATCTTTGTCAGGCATATGACAAGGTACTATTTTCTGACCAGTGTCCTTAGTTTACAAAAGCTTTGATTGTGTTAGTATTCTCCCTACAAATGATGCTTGAAAAGTAGATGCTTGAACAAGTAATGAGGCACCATAACCATGTTTAATTGCTTGTGAAAAATCAAATGGACACCCAGGTAGGGAAATATTGTGAAAAAATATGTTGCAGAGGTCATTTTTCTATTTTTCAGAGAAAATAGGGCTTGACTGCTCATGTAAATTTTATGCTAAAATTATAGGCTTAACATTTTCATGTGTGTTATCCGCCTTTACATTTCATGTGAATAAGCTGCTAAATGAAAAGTTTGACATTTCATGTGAATCATATGCCATTCACATGAAATATCGAGTCTTGTTTTCTCTGAAAATACAAGAAAAAATATTTGAATATGATGTCTGCAAATGTTGAGAAAATTAGGTTTGACATTTTATAACGATAACACACCCGTGAGACATAGTGCATTTTTACGTCTTCAAAATGGCTAATTTTCTGATGAAAATCCGTTATATTTTTCTTATTTATACTGCAAACATAGCTTGTATGTGCTCCTTAGAACCGCCGGTTCTAACAAGTACCCTCAAACTATGTTTTGGAGTAGAAATAAGAAAAATAATGTATACCCACGTAAACCCCACTTTTCTCTATATAAAGTGGGGTATTCATTTCCCGGACTTGTTCACGTGATGTCATGCAAAACGATGCACATGGAATTTCAAGCTGGTTTTCTCTGAAAAAAAAATAAATAATAGAGTAAGGGGAAGGGATACACTTCCAGGTAAAGCAGCTCTCTTTTCTATCTTAGTTCTTGTCCTGCTGAATAAATTAATTGGTGTGGTATCATGTAATGTGTCTGGGACTATAAAAGTGAGCATTGAGCTCCCTGTCGCAACCAGACAACCTCGTGATATGACTGAAAAATTGTTGAAAGCGATGTTAAACCCGAATTCACACACAATCATGTTTTTCTTATCAATTTTTTTTGCTCTAAACAATATGCTCTTGTAAACTCAACTTACCGTATTTGCCCTAATTACTGCACATGCTCCTATAAGCGCACACCAAAGCTATTTTTGAAAAGGAAATGCATAAGCGCACACTTTACAGTAACCTCCCCTTGAAGCTCTCACAGTTAATCTATAAAAACTTACCGTTATTTCTTCAACAGTGAAGGCAATGCTTAAGCAGCCGTTTCCGTTCCCTTAAATATCAGTATGCATCATCTCGGAAGCTATTGTTTTTGTATCAAGTGTGCGCTAATTAGAAAGATTTTTCACCACGATTTTTTGACATGATTTTGAAAAAACTAAGGGCACGGTGCGGTAATTAAGGCGAATACGGTATTTGTTTTAAATCCTGTATTGGGACCCAGAAAACCTCAAGGGTTATTATTATTATTATTATTATTATTGTTATTATTATTTTGTTTGGTTTTACAGCCCTTTCAATATCATTTCACTTATATTTAGACAGTCATTAATCAGAGATGGGTGAAAACTGGAGTACCAGGAGAAAAACCACCCGACCTGTCATTGCAGAACTTGGCGTCTCACGTGACCCAAGCCAGTCTCGAAACCACAGCAGTGTGATATCTAATGATTAAGAGTCAGCACTCTTATCCACTAGGCCATGGAGGCCCAAACCTCAAAGGTTAAGTTGTTTGGCTTTTCTTGTTGTAAATCATAAGTCCCTTTTGTTTCTTTGAAATGAAAACTGTAATTATTTAATTATATTTCATGAGCATTGTTTGTCAGCTGAGAAGATCTTATCATGGCTACCCAAGCTAATGAAGAGGTGTCAAAACTTGCACTGGCATATCGGCAAGAAAAGCGTGCTGTCATTATTGATGATACATGCTCTTTTTCGAAATCGTAATTGGTCAATTAGTAGCTATCCTATTGCGGTAATTTTCCCTTGTTGGTTAACGTAACAATATTGTTCCCCTTGAGGCAAGATACTGGTATTGTTCCCTAACATAACAAAAATTGGTCGTAGAAACTACGCTAATGACGGTAGTGATAGTGTCAACATTGTCTTGTCATGTCTCATACTTTATGAATTTTCGGACACAAACTCTTTGCAAAATATCAATAATTATTTAAATAATTGCCCTTTAATAGGTTTCTGGTACTCTGAACTTTCTGGTTTGGAACAATGAAAGCAAAAAGCACTGTCTTGCAACTGTCCTATAGAAGACTATCTTTTGCAGCTATCCTAAGACAGACTGCCTTTGGCAACTAAGATGGTCTCTAGCAGCTTTAATATTGCAGACCTTCTCCTGCAACTGTTCCAAAGCAGACATTCTCTGACATCTTTTCTGTACCAGACTCTCTGACAATACTGCAGTTGGCAACTATTCTACTAGCCACTGTATTACATGTAGACTTTCTCTGACATCTTTCCTGTACATTTGTGTATAGCAGACTCTCTGACAATTATCCTAAAGCAGACTATTGATGGCAACTATCTTAACCCTTTTTGTACCAAATGGAATCTTCCTCCTTATATATAGCAGGAGTCCATTTCAAAATGTAGGGGTGTCAGGTTGTCTTTTTATCAAAACTTACTTGGAAAATGAATGGACTTTTAGCAAACAGTGGAGGCATTCTGCGGCATCTGATCTGGGTCTGCACTGTTTGCCAGGGTACCCGTTTAGGGGTTTCTGGTACAAAGTGGGTTAGAGCAGTCTGTCTGTTGCAACTACCCTAAAATGTAAAGCAGATTGTCTTTGCCAACTTTATTATTGCAGACATTCTCTTGCAACTATTCTGCCTCTGATATTTTCCTATAGCAGACTCTCTGACAAATATCCAAAAGCAGACTGACTATGGCAACTATCCTAAAGCAGATTGTCTTTGGCAACTTTATTATTGCAGACTTTCGTTTCAGAGAGTCAGCACCAAGACAGATGTCAGAGAGTCTGCTTTGGAATAGATGCAAGAGAAAGTCTGCTATAATGAAGTTGCATGAGACCATTCCATGAATTCCATCAGTGGAATTTGTTTCACTGACCATTCCAAGGCAATTCTTCTGTCATGTTTTATTTTTGTTATGGTTTGTGTTTGAGTGTTAGTGTCGCTTATATTATTTTGTTTCCGATAGCCAATTGGCCATTTTGTGGGAAAGTAATTGTCCTTTTGGCTTTCTGCTATTGATGTTTGCATTAGGGTCTGTTGTTTCATGTTTGTGTTTCTTTCCCTTTGGTGTCTCTGATGGGAGCTGTGGGTTAATTATATCGATTCCTGATCATTGCCTTCACCTCTATTTTCTCTTGCAACTATTCTGCCTCTGACATCTTTCCTTTAGGAGACTCTCTGACAAATATTCTAAAGCAGACTGTTGATGGCAACTATCCTCAAGCAGAGCCAATGGCAACTGCCATAAAAATCCCAAAAATTTGGACACCTTGAGGCCTTGCTGTAATGCTCCTAAAATTTTAACAAATTTATTTCATGTTCCAGCAAGGAGTACAAAAGATGCAGACGGAATGGCAAACAGTGTAGACCCTGATCAGACTGCTCCTTCAGGAGCAGTCTGATCTGGGTCTGCACTGTTGGCTTAGGCCTGTCTGACCCAATACTTTGGATCATTACAGTATCCTAATGCAGATTGTCTCTAGCAACTTTATTATAGCAGACTTTCTCTTGCAACTATTCCAAAGCCCACTCTCTGACAACTATCCTAAAGCAGTCTTGGGCAACTATTCTAAAGGATCAAGTCTCTGTATAGAAGAGTCTATTAACCTGATTATTCAATGTTGCATCCAAAATATAGTTTACCAATTTAATGGCTTTTTTGATCCATCAACTCATTTCTCAAAATTTAAGGTCACTTATCGTCAAAAGCGCGTCTCACAAACCCAGGTAAGCTAGGACGGACATTTTCACAGTTTGCGATCTATTGATAAGACGGGAAGGTAATAATTTACACCCTAACTAATCTCCACTAGTTAGATATACAATAGAAATCCTGCGGTGATCAGTGACGCTGCCTCGATTGATTGCCTTACTGCCAGTCCGCGCTCAGACTGTGTCACATTCTTTGTCGAGTTAGTTACGGCAAGAGTAGATTTATGTTAGGTCAGGATAAGATCATTTCAGATAGTCATCGGATTATATTGAACATCTTATTGTAAGTTTAATAGTTTATTAACTCACAGCTAGCAGACATAATTTTCAAAGTGTATTATTTTATTTTTCAGAGAAAATATGGCTTGACATTACATGTGAATTGTCTGCAATTCACATGAAATGTCAAGCTTTCTCTCTAAAATTAAGAAAAAATAGTTTGTCATCTGTTCTAGTAGAATTTTCTGTAGTTATTAAAGGATTAGAAAAAAATTGTAAAAAAATGTATCTCAGAAGTTTGAAAAAAAAATCAATCCAAAATTATTTCATGAGCCCTAACCTTTTTGATGCCAAGAAAAACTGCATCTGAAATTGTTGTCTGTTTAAATAGTCTGCTGCATCTTCTTGCAAACTTTTTGAAAATTTTTTTGCATACATGCAAACAGAGTGGACCCTGATCAGACGGCTCCTAAGGGACCCGTCTGATCTGGGGCCACACTGTTTGCAACAATGACTTTAGAGGAGCAGTCTGATCTGGGTCCACACAGTTTTGCAGTAATTACTTTTAAAGTAACCAGCAGACAACAAAGAAAATGACAATTGTTGTGATTGGCATCTTAAGGTTTAGCATACAGCAACTACCTTGATCAGACAATCATGCCCCTGAGAGATGAAGATGTACAGTGTTTGCAGTTCCACTAGTGTCATTTAGCAGATGACTTTTATGGTTTATCTATATATTTTTTTCAAGCTTATGGATTCCAAGTTTTTTCTCATTATGGAAGTTCATTTTGACTTTTATTCTTTTGATAGTTTTGAAGTTGCATTATTATTGTTTTTTAATTAACATTAATTAACTAGTAAATACAGTGAATATGTCAAATTTAATACTGCAAAAATCCTAAAAATTCTGACACCTTGAGGACTTGCGGTAATTCTCCTAAAATTTTAATAAATTTGTTTTATGACCAAGCAGGGAGTCCAAAAAGTCCAGATGGAATGACAAAACAGTGTAGACCCTGATCAGACTGCTCCGTCAGACTGATATTAGAGTGCCTCATGCAAGATTAGCTGGTTATTGCTAAATGTGTGACCTCTCAAAAATTGTCATTGCACTGTTTGCTTAGGCCTGTCTGTCCCATTACAGTAGGTGTCTTTGATACAACTGCAATTATCAAACTGAAAATCATCATCATAATCGTAATCATCATCATTTGCTGTACCCAAGACAAACTGGGCTCTAACTCAATGGTATTAATTGATTTTGTCTATTATAGGATTGTTTTCCTTAGATAAAGTATTGTAGAGAAATCTTTCTAAAAAGTCACTGGAAAGGAATAAACCTTGTTTGTTTTTACGCTGGCTTAAGAAATTAATGGACTTGAAAATAGAGTGGATAAAAATCCACTCTATTGTCAATGTATCCATTTTTGTCCCTTAATGTGTTTGAGTTTTCATTTTTTTTCCAAATAAAAGGTTATGTAATTGTAAATAGTTCTAAGTCCAGTGTGACACTTTCAAGTAGCTTCTTGCCATTAGAGAGCTGTTTTCATTTTCATACCAAATAGACTCTTCCCCCTTACACATGGCAAGAGTTCATTAAGAATTTTAGGGGTGACAGGTTATTTATCTTTAAAATTTATGTGGAAAATAGCTGAACTATTTGCAAATAGTGTAGGCCCAGATCAGACGCCGCATTCTACGGCGTCTGATCTGGGCCTGCACTGTTTGCCAAGGTACCCGTTTTGGGGTTTCCGGTACAAAATGGATTAATGCTTCTTGTGCTAATAATGACTGGCAGATGACACATTCAAAGTGTTGGCTTGAAGAACAAAAAAGGCTTGACATTTTATGTGAATCATCTCCTTGAATTTTTAGAGAAAATGAGGCTCAAGACATTCTTTATAAATCATCTGCTGGACAAATGATACACATAAATTGTCAGAAAAAATTAGGCTTGATATTCTATGTGAATTGTCAACTGGGTAGACAATTCACATGAAATGTCAAGCCCTATTTTTCTGATAAATAAAAAAATATATATGCCATCTGCTTGAGAATTTTCTATAGTGTTTGAAGGGTTGCGACCAGTTCAAAAATGAAAGCACTGAGAGTACTGGGTCATTTGTCTCTCATTCTGAGAGTGTGGGCTGGGAAAATATGCCTGGATTGAGAATTAAATTGTTTTGTTTAACTCTAAATTCCATTTGTTTTTGTTTTGTTTTTTGTTTTGTTTTTTAAGCAAACAGTGTAAACCCTGATCAGACTTAAGCACTGAAGAACTTTTGTGCTTAGTAATTTTGGGTCACACCCAACAACAAGCTTCTTTGAATACGATAAAATTCCTACATTAAGGCCACCTTTGGGACTGTTCAAAAGTGGTCTTTACACCTTTGTGACTGTTCAAATGTGGTCATTAAGACCACTTTTAAAGAGTCTTAAAGGCGGTCTTTGACCAGAGGAGATTGTATGCAGAAAACACAAAGAAAGAATAACTGCAACCTACTAAATAAGCTTTTTAAAGCAGAATCAGTCTTAATTTTAGGTGGTCTTAATGGTGGAATTTCACTGTATATTTACTCTCAAAATTGCTACTGTCATATCGGAGAAAACAGTGTAGGCCCAGATCAGATTGCTTCAATAGCCAACAATCATGCTACACTGTTTGAGCCAGAACATAACAGAACCAACTAGAAGGCTAGTGTGGAGTGGGCAAAGACTCATCTTAGAGAATAAGCTCAATATGACCTAAATAGAGTTGACTTGCCCATTAAAGTCCAAATTAAAAAAACTTTTACTTGAATCTAGAATTGTTAAGTTAATCCCCTTTCCCAGCTGGCTAATCTCCCATTATTTGTCCCTTTTCTACATTCTACTCTTACTGAATGTCCATTTGTTTATTTGTCTTGTGACACCCTCTTACAGTCCTATCTAAATCTGAAAGCAATGCTTCTATTTTCTGCTCCAGTCATTCTCAGGTAATGTTGACTCTTGGGTTTTACCTCAAGATTTGATACAGTGGCTTTGATAGTTACAAACTCTATTGCTGGAAGAGCTTCTAGACAATCAAAGTAATGTTGGCTTTTGGGCTTATTCTGTGAGGTAATGTGGAAACAGTAGCTTTTTAAGCACCTTTAATACTTTCCTTAAATTCAGGTGTGAAAAGTCTACTACATTTCAATATAAGAAGTAATTGTCATTGATAAAAAGGGAAAATATTTTGACAGGATTGGGCTTTTGGAGTAATTAGCCATGTTGGAAATAAAAGAGAAAGATTTTCTCCTAAGGTTTTGCATATTTGCGAATAGGCACATGAGCTTAATGGCAGGCAGGACAAATACATAGGATATGCTCAAGTAGCAATTTTGCACTTCATTTTCGTAAGGTCTTTTGAATAAGTTGTAACAAAAGTGAGCAACAAAATTTTAGGAGTCTGTGTTTCATGGACAGAAATGGTTATCAATTTATGAAAGGTAAAATGATTTTCTATTATTATTGAATTAACTCTTACCCTGCTGAATAAATTAATTAGCCACACCCATTTCTGACAATCCATCAATCAAATTACATGATATACTGTATATGTTCAATTCATACACTACATAACAAACAGTGTAGATCCTGATCAGATGGCTTCATCAGAAGCCATCTGATCTGGATCTACACTGGTTAAGAAGCCATCTGATCGATCTACACTGTTTGCAAAGATTGAAGTTGTTATGTTCAGCATGATAAGAACTAAGTGACTCAGCTCTACAGCCACTTTGTCTGTTAAGAAACATTTTTTTTAAAAATACTTAAAATATGAATTTTTCAATATTTTCTTGTCCTTCATGTTGCATTTGGTCCATCCCATTTACATTGAACAGGCACACTTCAATTGGTCAAATATCTTTGGGGCAATGAAAAATTGTTATAGATAGGGGTAGTTTGGTTTCCTTGGGGTTTGGGCCCCTGCCCATCAGGGCTTGGAGAAATAGATTGGGCTGAATGATGCTTCCACGCAGAGCTGAAACCGCCGCACGTGAGTACTGGTAAACTGTTTAGAGGGCCTAAGCTTGCCCAGGCAAAGTGATGGGAGTCGGTCCCTACATATAAACTCTTTCGGTTTGTTTGGGTGGGGGGCAGAGCTTGAGATGTCATTTAATCTCAATGTCGGGTAAAAGTTCCACATAATTGGAAGCAAAGTCTCCAGAATGAGCTAGATGGTGTTGATGGGGACGTAAAACCTAAACTCAAACAAACAATTGTTTGTTTGATTTGAGGTTTAACATCCCCGTCAACAGTGTAAAGGTTATTTTGGAGATGTTGCTTCCAATTTTGTGGGACTTTTACTCAACACTGAGATGAAATATCTCAAGTCCTGTCGCCAAATGAAACCAATAGAGTTTATAAGCATGGAGGGGCCGACTCGTACCGCTTTACCTGGGCAGGCTTAGATCCTCTAAGCGGTTTACCAGTACTAGTGTGTGGGTCGGTTTCAGCTCTGTGTGAAAGCATCATGCAGCCCATATATTTCTTCAAGCCCTGTGATGGGCGGGGGCCGTCAAACAAACAAACAAAACTCCTGAGGGTTAATCATTGCACCAGGTCATGCTGCACACATTTAACCCTTTTTGTACCAAATGGAGTCTTCCTCCTTATATATAGCAGGAGTCCATTTCAAAATTTAGGGGTGTCAGGTTGTTTTCATCAAAATGTATTTGGAAAATGACTGAACTTTTAGCAAACAGTTGAGGCCATGATCTGGGCCTGCACTGTTTGCCAGGGTACCTGTTTTTGGATTTCCAGCACAAAATGGGTGATGTTTGTTCGATTAGAGGTTTAACATCCCCGTCAACACTATGTAGGTCATTTTGGCAACGTTGCTGGACTTTTACCCAACATTGAGATGAAATGACATCTCAAGCTCTGTCGCCCAATGAAACCAATAGGGTTTATAATTATGGATGGCCCTATTCGCACCCCTTTGCCTGGGCAGGCTTAGATCTTCTAAGCGGTTCACCAGTACTTGTGTGCAGATCAGTTTCAGCTCTGCTTGGAAGCATCATGCAGCCCATATATTTCTTCAAGCCCCGATGGGCGGGGGCCAACGCTTATGATGTACAGTAGGCTCTCCTATGCTTGAAAAAAGAATCTCATCAACTTCAAAAAGACTGTTCCCAAATCAGTTATGGGCTAGATTGATTACTAACTACTATGTTGTTTGACAATCATTCTTATAAAGAATTCAGTGCATCAAATCTGATTATAAAAATGACATAAAAAAAAGGAAGAGACATCGGAAATGATCTTTTGATGCATAATCAATTCATTCCAAGCAGGAAAAAGTTACAGATTTTCAATTTCAAGTACGTTACATGATTTTAATTAATTGATGAATGGGTTTTATTGATTAACCAAGTTTCATACAAGATTATTTTGAAATGGATGCATAAGTCTTTATTTAACCAATCTTGTACTGAATGGAACCTTCCGCCTTATATATTCGCCCATTGGGATTGAAGATATAGATTGGGCTGCAAGATGCTTCCACGCAGAGCTAAAATTGGCCACAAATGAGTACGGGTAAACCGCTTAGAAGGACTAAGCCTGCCCAGGTAAAGTGGTGTGAGTCAGACCATCCAATGCATATAAGCCTTTTGGTTTATTTGGGCGGCAGGGCTTGAGATGTCATTTCATCTCTATGTTGGGTAAAAGTCCCACAAAATTGGAAGCTGCATCTCCAAAATGACCTAAATAGTGTCGGAGTCGTTAAGCCTCAATTCAAATAAAACAAAATCCACCTTATATATGGCAGGAGTCAGGTTATTCTTAAACCTTATCTTGCTGAATATTCATTTTAGCCACACCCATCTCTGACTTTCAACCAATCAGATTACTTGATGTAATTTATTACTACAAATTCATAAACTGAATGTCAAACAGTGTAGATCCTGATCAGATGGCTTCTACACTGTTTGCAAAGATATGGGTTGTCGTGAACAGCAAGATAAGGGTTAACCCTTAAGATGCGGAGAAAAACTACACCTGAAAATGTCGTCTGCTTATGTCGTCTGCTGAACCTTCTTGCAAACTGTTTAAAAATATTTTTGCAAACAGGCCAACAGTGTGGACCCAGATCAGCCTTTAGGAGCAGTCTGATCTGGGTCCACACTGTTTGCAAAAATGATGTTTTAAAGCAACCGGCAGACGACAAAGCAGACGACAGTTGTCATGATTGGCATCTTATGGGTTAAAATTTATTTGGAAAATTGTTGAACTTTTTGTAAATGGTGTCAGCCCTGATCAGATGCTGTGTTACGTGGCATCTGATCTGGGCATGCAATGTTTGCCAGTATCCCATTTAAGGGTTTCAGGTACAAAATGGGATAAACATTGAAAATGCTTATATAACATGAGAACTCTTAACACCCTAATCAGATGATGACAGATGACATTTGTTTTCAAACATTTTTTCAGAGAAAATCAGACTTGACTTGATATTTGATGTATGCAAGGTAGGCTTGATACCAGGCCATTTGTATGTAAAGTGCATTGCACAATGAGCATTGTCTTCTTCTTCTTCTTCTAATCCACGTCATCCATCTTCTCTGCCACCTCATCCTTCTTCTTCTTCTCTGCCATCTCTTCCTTCTTCTTCTTCTTCTTCTTCTACTTCTTCTTCTCCTGCTACCTCCTTCATCTTTAGCAACTGTATTTTTGTGTAAAGGTGCCACATCAAAGCTGTGATTCATAAAGTTCCCATGTACAGGATTGTTGCGACTGCCAGCCACCCATCTGGGCTTGAAGAAATACATAGGCTGCATGATGCTTCCATGCAGAGCTGAAACCGACCCGCACAGGAGTAGTGGTAAACCGCTTAGAGGATCTAAGCCTGCCCAGGCAAAGCAGTGGGAGTCGGACCATCCATGCGTATAAACAATATTGGTTTCATTGGGCGACAGGGCTTGAGATGTCATTTCATCTCAATGTCAGGTAAAAGTCCCACAAACTTGGAAGCAACGTCTCCAAAATGACCTTTACAGTGTTGACGGGGACGTTAAACCTCAAATCAAACAAACAAACTGCCAGAGTGTCTCCAGTGTATTTTGGGAAGAGATTTGGGAAAGATGTGTATATATGCTGTGGACAGTCAGTGATTGTCACTTGAAAGCCGTGGCGAATAATTATTCAAATGATATGAATGATTCCTTAGTGTTTAGATATTTGAAGTATATTCACTTCAGAAGACCTTTCGTTGCTCTTAAAGGCTGACACACTCAAATCCGTAGAGCAGACGGCAATTTTATTTTTTAAATTATTTTTTCTGAGAAAGTAATGCTTGACATTACATGTCAATGGCTTCACAGCAGACAATTCATGTTACTATCAAGAAAGATCAGAGGAAAAATATTTGAAAATGGCATCTGCATATCTTGTGATTGGCAGTCTAAGGGTTAGAAGCATTTCTAATTCTTGTGGACGAACTGAAAATGCCAAACAGTTTTGTCATTACGATAATACATCCGTGTGATATAGTGCATTTTTCAAACCTCAAAAAGGTATTTTTTTCGGATGAAAATTTGTGATATTTTTCTTATTTACCGGTATACTTCAAACATAGGTTTTGGGTGCTCGTTAGAACCGCCTCATTGAGGCGGTTCTAACAAGTACCCACAACCTATATCTTGGAGCAGAAATAAGGAAAATAATGTTTATGCCCGTAAAGTTGTAAACCCCAGTTTTCTCTATATAAAGTGGGGTTTATTGGGGGAGGGGGGGGGGTCTTTATTACACCGACTTGTTCATGTGATGTGAAATTTTCTTTGAAACGCAGCTAGATGACATGTCAGCTTGTAAGTCAGTTGCACAATCAGAAATCCATTCTTATAATGTGAAATTTGGGGTTTACTGAGGTTAACAAACAATAATTTGTCATAGCTTTTAACAATTATGGGTAATGTTTTTTTTTTTATCTGAAATAGCATTTTACTTATTTATTTATTTATTCAATTTTTTCAGATTAACAATGATTTGGAGCTGCTTTTCCTGACCGTCAAATGCAAGATGTCTGTACCTCACGTAGGATTGTTACTACTCCTGCAGCTGATGCTGGGAACCACGCTGGCCCAGGATGCGACAGTGACCTTCACTCTATGGGAAGAACTACCGGCAAAAACTTTTGTTGGCAGCGTTGCCTTGGAGAGTCATTTGTTTGAAGAGGTCTCAAATGAAAGATTTCAACAATTACAGTTTCAGATTCTTACAAATACTGGAAACCGATTTGCTCAACTTTTTATCATTGAAAGAAACACAAGCATTCTTTGGACAAAGACAGTCTTGGATAGAGAGGGTTTCAGTGAGTGTACTTTGGACTGTTTATTTGATTTTAATGTTGCTGTTTATGACCTAGCAGGAATTGACAGTCCTAAGCTCATTCAAGTTTTCATTAACTTGCTGGATAAAAATGATAATGAACCATCGTTTGAAGCTAAAAATATAACTTTGGGTGTTGATGAATCTCTTCCTATAGGTTCTGAAATTCTAACATCTGCAGCTGAAGATTTAGATAAGGGGGCAAGTAATTCTATTGAGGCTTACCGTTTGTCACCAGAGAGTAATACTTTTGAATTAGAAACAAATGACAATGCCGGTTATAAAGAGTTTGTTATAAAATTGAAAAATTCTTTAGACAGAGAATCAGTCAGTTTTCATGAGTTTACAGTATTGGCATCAGATGGAGGAAGACCTAAATTAACTGGAACATTGACAGTTTATATTCATGTTTTGGATACAAATGACAATTTCCCACAATTTGTGCAAGACAGTTACAGCAGTATCATACAAGAAAATGTATCAATCAATTCTACTGTTGCTCTCGTGTATGCAAAAGACATTGACAGTGGTGACAATGGAAAAGTATCATATAAATTCAAAGATAGTGATGCTGATAAAGTTAAGAAACTTTTCCACATTAATGATACAACTGGAGAGATAACAGTAGCTGGTGTTATAGATTATGAACAGAACCAAGAAGTTAATTTTACTGTTCAGGCCTGTGACCATGCTAACCCACCTAAGACTGCTGATGTTGAGATTCATGTTAAAATACTTGACCAGAATGATAATTATCCTCAGATTAATATAAATCATCCTCCGGGTGGATTCTTGCTACCAGAATCTTCAGAAAATGGAACATTTGTGGCACACATGGCTGTTACTGATGCAGACAGTGGCGTGTTTGGTTCGGTTTTTTGTGAGGTTTTGGATGACCATTTTAAGTTAGAGAGTGTTAGCATGAAAGACAATTATAAGATCATTGTGAACAAGCCCCTGGACCACGAAACCCAGTCCAGTCACATTGTGAATGTTACTTGCACAGATGGTGGAACACCACCAAAGCAGAACAGTACAAAGTTTGTTGTACATGTTGATGATCAGAATGACAACAAACCAAAATTTACTCAGACTGTTTATAGGGCAAGTATTGAAGAGAATAATAAAATTGGAGCAACCGTAATGGGAGTAATGGCAACAGATTTGGACAGTGGAAAATATGGTCAAGTTAGATATTCCATTCACTCAGAGGTGGAACATTTATTTATTATGGATTCTTTCACTGGGATTATAACAGCAAATGTTACATTAGACAGAGAAACACATGGACCTGAGTTGGTCTTTCGTGTTTTGGCCTCAGATCAGGGTGTTCCGGCAAAGACAACTGTAGGTTCTGTTGTTCTGAAGATCTTAGATCAGAATGATAATGACCCAGTCTTTTCAGTGAATCCAATAAAATTTTATGTTGTAGAAAATGAACTGAAAGGAACACAACTTGGAAATATTTCTGTAAGTGATCCTGACAATGGTGAAAATGGTACGGTAGTGCTTTCACTTCCTACAGATCCCAAGGTTCTGGAATATTTTTCTTTTGACCTACTTGAAGATAATTTTGTAACAGTGGTACAGGAAAAGTCTTTTGATAGAGATACAAAAGCTTTCCATGAGTTTACTGTTAAGGCAATGGATCTTGGTGGTCGGACAAGTACAGCTGTTGTTACTGTATACATCAGTGATCTTAATGACAACCCTCCTGTAATTTTATATCCCAGAGAACCTGATAACAAAAGATATGTCCCTTATTCTACAGAAAAAGATTCTGTTATATTTAAAGTAACTGCAAGGGATCCTGATTCTGGCAAGAATTCTGAACTTATGTATTACATTGAGCAAGACAATTCCAGTGTTTCATTTAACATTAATAAAAATACTGGCCAAGTATTTCTGAATAATACTCTGAACAGGGAAGACATTGGCTCAGTTTATGGTCTTGTGTTAAGAGTAACAGACAAGGGGGATTCTCCATTGTCAACGCGAGAAACAATCACCCTCCATATTGTGGAAGGGGATGTGAAACCAGTGACTGCTGGTTCTGACTCCAATGTGTGGATCGTGATTGTTTTTGTTATAGTCACCGTAGTATTGTCTGTCGTAATGCTCACAGTAATTATCAAAATCTGCTTGTTCAATAGAAACAAATTTGGAAGCAATTCTTCAGATATCATTATAGAATCTGGAAAAGTGGATTCAAAACTGATAGACTCTTCCTCCTCATCATCATCTTCAACTTCATCTAAAGGGTCCAGTGCTCTGGAGAAGAGTTTAGGGAGCAGTTTGAAGGGTCAGCTAGATGAGAATGGTTCCCTGCATAATTCAACATTGTCATCTATCGACAGACAGATTGGGGATGAGGTTTATTTACAGCAAGTCAGGGAGGTAGGTACAGTAAAATCCTATATTTACCCTCACCATACTGAATACAGTATATCATTATACTACACTCCTTCCCTTTTTCAGCAATTTCTGTCGCAAAATTTCATAATTTACCTTGTATATGTACATGTATTCAGAAGCTGAATGAAAACAGTATAGATCCTGATCAGCTGGCTTCTCAGAAGCCAGCTGATCTGGATCTATAATGTTTTCATAAAAGGATATATCTGGGTTCAACATGGTTAGGATTAAGACCACCTTTGAGACAGTCCAAAGTGGTAATATTAGTGGGTTGGTCTTATTTCAAAGATATATAAAATTTAAGGGAAGCCTACCAGTAATTTTGGACCAGTATGTTCAAAGTGTTGTTTATTAGGGCCCCGCACTGAAAGTGTGGGTGCCCTATAGTAATCACTCTGTCCGTCCGTCTGTCTGTCTGTCTGTCCGTCCGTCTGTCCGTCCACAAATTTTTTTATCCTCCATAACTTTTTATTATTCCTGGATGGATTTAAATATTACTTGGCATCATTCTGTCCGTCCGTCTGTCTGTCTGTCTGTCCGTCCGTCTGTCCGTCCACAAATTTTTTTATCCTCCATAACTTTCTTATTCCTGGATGGATTTAAATATTACTTGGCAGAAATGTTAACCATAATGTGATGGAGTGTTGCGCGCAAGACTCAGGTCCGTACCTCAAAGGTCAAGGTCATACTTAGAGGTTAAAGGTCAAAAAAGGGTCTTTCCTGTGTCCAATTAATAACTTTGTTATTATTCCTGGATGGATTTAAATATTACTTGGCAGAAATGTTAACCATAATGTGACGAAGTGTCACACGCAAGACCCACAGCCGTACCTCAAAGGTCAAGGTCATACTTAGAGATAAAAGGTCAAAAAAGCGTCTTTTTTATTGTGTCCAATCTATAACTTTCTTATACCTGGATGGATTTAAATATTACTTAGCAGAAATATTAACCATAATGTGACAGTGTGTCACGTGCAAGACCCAGGTCCGTACCTCAAAGGTCAAGGTCATACTTAGAGGTGAAAGGAAAAAAAAAAACGTCTTTTTTAACATCAACATTTTCCTACTCCTCTGATAGCGCTGCCGGGGCCCTAGTCAGTTTCACTGACAGCTCTAGTTTTACTGTATGTTTAGCTAATGGGACAGGAGTTGAAATCCATAGCATTTTCAGGATTTCACAGGATTTCACGGCATCATTACAAATGCATTTTTCCCCATGTAAACTTACGGTATATTGGACCAACCAGAATGATTTCAAAGTTCAAAAAATTTCAGATAATTAAAGTTTTGATTCTACATCATTATAATTTAATCTAATTACAAAGTAACCCTCCAAATGCTATGGAAAATTTTAAAGCAGATTACAATCTTTTTCATTTTTTCTTTCGGAAAAAATAAAAAAAAAATGGTTTAACATTTCATATGAATCATCTGCCCAGCAAACAAATCATATGTTAAGTCAAACCTTATTTTCCATGACTAATACAGTAAAAAAAAACTTTTAAAGTTCTGTCTGCTTGTCAAAATTGGCATTTTGAGTTTAAATTGCTCCGACAGTGCTGTCTTTGTACTTGATATAAAGAAAGCATGAAAAACTGTCTTCAAGGAATCAGTCAAAGAGAATTTCGCAATAGAACACATCATTCCCTGTAAGATCAAACACGTTCAGAAAAACAGAAGTAAAATCGCAATTAAAGGAACTTTAAATTATTAAATCAACTAATTGCAGTTCAATTAAAATTTACCCGGTTTCCGTTTCCTTTCACACATTAGATGTGATTGTAGTGGTTGGATATTTTCCGATGTTATCAATATTTCACAAGTTCGTGGTTGACTAGGTTTGGGTATCCTCTTGCAGTAAAGAAAATTATATGTCATTATGTTATTGTTTAAGACCGACTGTTGTAATCAGAGACTGGTCTGACTTCTATAGATCATCTTTTATGATAGCTTATACTCTTCAACTAACAAAATTGATGGATATGCGTGTGGTAAAATGATGTAGAGGGCAAATAATAAAAAATAAATAAATAAAAAAGCACATACCGGTAGGTTGCATTCACACTAGATTGATAGTCCACACCAGACAGGACAGACCAGACTGGTACCTTTGGTAGGTGTAAACGCATATCTAAACTGTATCAAACTGGTTCAGACCTGGTTCAGACCAGATGGGTACCTCTACTTTGGATGCAGATCAAAACTGTAAAACAGTCTGGTATAGGCCAGATTGGTGGTACCTCTAGTATGTATGAAAATCAGAACTATACCAGTTTGGTACAGGCCAGATTGGTGGTGCTCTAGAGTGTATGAAAATCAGAACTGTACCAGTTTGTTACAGGCCAGATTGGTGGTGCTGTAGTGTGTATGAAAATCAGAACTGTACCAGTTTGTTACAGGCCAGATTGGTGGTGCTCTAGTGTGTATGAAAATTAGAACTGTACCAGTTTGTTACAGGCCAGATTGGTGGTGCTCTAGTATGTATGAAAATCAGAACTATACCAGTTTGGTACAGGCCAGATTGGTGGTGCTCTAGAGTGTATGAAAATCAGAACTGTACCAGTTTGTTACAGGCCAGATTGGTGGTGCTGTAGTGTGTATGAAAATCAGAACTGTACCAGTTTGTTACAGGCCAGATTGGTGGTGCTCTAGTGTGTATGAAAATTAGAACTGTACCAGTTTGTTACAGGCCAGATTGGTGGTCCTCTAGTGTGTATTAAAATTGGGTGTGCCAGTCTGGTACAGGCCAGATTGGTGGTCCTCTAGTGTGTATTAAAATTGGGTGTGCCAGTCTGGTACAGGCCAGATTGGTGGTCCTCTAGTGTGTATTAAAATTGGGTGTGCCAGTCTGGTACAGGCCAGATTGGTGGTCCTCTAGTGTGTATTAAAATTGGGTGTGCCAGTCTGGTACAGGCCAGATTGGTGGTCCTCTAGTGTGTATTAAAATTGGGTGTGCCAGTCTGGTACAGGCCAGATTGGTGGTCCTCTAGTGTGTATTAAAATTGGGTGTGCCAGTCTGGTACAGGCCAGATTGGTACCCTACTAGTTCAAATACAAATCAGAAATGTACCAGTCTAATCCAGACCAGATTGGTGCTCTTGTTTGAAGCAAATCTGACCTACACCAGTCTGGTACTAATCTAATTGGATGCTAATGTGAACTATACACAGCCCCTAGCAGTATGAATTTGGCCATAGACTCCAAGGGTCTAACTGGACATTAAGGGTCTGAAAAGTGAAATCTGTTTGTCCCTATATAGTTCTATGAATCCCATCGCTTTTAAAAATAGCCATGTCATTTGATTATTAAAGTTGCAATACATATAAGGCGGCAGACAAGAATGAGATCGGATAGTTAACATGGGCCCTTAAAGCATCGACCATAACCTAAGCAGATGACAGCTTTTTAGCTCACCTGACCGAAGGTCATGGTGAGCTTTTGTGACAGTAAGATGTCCGGCGTCGTCGTGCGTCGTGCGTCGTCCGTCGTCCGTCGTGCGTCGTCCGTGCGTAAACTTTTTCTTGTGAACACACTAGAGGCCACAGTTTTGGTCCAATTATCATCAAACTTGCTCAGAATGATAATCATGACAATATCTCGGTCAAGTTCGAATTTGGGTCATGTCGGGTAAAAAAGTAGGTCAGTAGGTCAAATCATAGAAAAACCTTGTGAACACTCGAGAGGCCACAATTTTGGTCCAATCATCATCAAACTTGCTCAGAATGATCATTGTGACAATATTTTAGTGAAGTTTGAATATGGATCATGTCGGCTTAAAAAGTAGGTCAGCGGGTCAAATCATAGAAAAACCTTGTGAACACCCTAGAGGCCACAATTTTGGTCCAATCATAATCAAACTTGCTCAGAATGATCATCATGACAATATCTTGGTCAAGTTCGAATATGGGTCATGTCCGGTCAAAAAGTAGGTCAGTAGGTCAAATCATAGAAAAACCTTGTGAACACTCTGAAGGCCACTGTTTTGGTCCAATTATCATGAAACTTGCTCAGAATGACCATTGTGACAATATTTCAGTCCAGTTCGAATATGGGTCATATCGGGTTAAAAAGTAGGTCAGCGGGTCAAATCATATAAAAACCTTGTGAATTAACACCCTAGGGGCCACAATTTTGGTCCAATCTTAATCAAACTTGCTCAGAATGATCATCATGACAATATCTCGGTCAAGTTTGAATATGGGTCAAATGGTTCCGGTCCGTTGCACATCTAGGTCACAGGAGCCAAAAACAGATTTTTTTCACCAAAAACTTAAAAAATCTTCTTCTCTGAAACCACAAGGCCCAGGTCTTTGTTATTTGGTATGAAGCTTCATCTAGTGGACCCCTACCAAGATTGTTCAAATTATAGTGCTGGGGCCAAAAATGCCCCCGCACGGGGGCCCTTTGGTTTTACATAGGCTTATATAGGGAAAATCTTTAAAAATCTTCTTCTCTGAAACCACAAGGCCCAGGACTTTGATATTTGGTATGAAGCTTCATCTAGTGGACCCCTACCAAGATTGTTCAAATTTGAGTGCTGGGACGAAAAATGCCCCCGCCACGGGGCCCTTTGGTTTTACATTGGCTTATATAGGGAAAATCTTTAAAAATCTTCTTCTCTGAAACCACAAGGCCCAGGTCTTTGATATTTGGTATGAAGCTTCATCTAGTGGACCCCTACCAAGATTGTTCAAATTATAGTGCTGGGGCCAAAAATGCCCCCGCCCCAGGGCCCTTTGGTTTTACATAGGCTTATATAGGGAAAATCTTCAAAAATCTTCTACTCTGAAACCACAAGGCCCAGGACTTTGATATTTGGTATGAAGCTTCATCTAGTGGACCCCTACCAAGATTGTTCAAATTATAGTGCTGGGACAAAAAATGCCCCCGCCACGGGGCCCTTTGGTTTTACATTGGCTTATATAGGGAAAATCTTTAAAAATCTTCTTCTCTGAAACCACAAGGCCCAGGTCTTTGATATTTGGTATGAAGCTTCATCTAGTTGACCCCTACCAAGATTTTTCAAATTACAGTGCTGGGGCCAAAAATGCCCCCGCCCCGGGGCCCTTTGGTTTTACATAGGCTTATATAGGGAAAATCTTAAAAAATCTTCTTCTCTGAAACCACAAGGCCCAGGTCTTTGATATTTGGTATGAAGCTTCATCTAGTGGACCCCTACCAAGATTGTTCAAATTTTAGTGCTGGGACAAAAAATGCCCCCGCCACGGGGCCCTTTGGTTTTACATGGGCTTATATAGGGAAAATCTTTAAAAATTTTCTTTTCTGAAACCACAAGGCCCAGGACTTTGATATTTGGTATGAAGCTTCATCTAGTGGACCCCTACCAAGATTGTTCAAATTTTAGTGCTGGGACAAAAATGCCCCCGCCACGGGGCCCTTTGCTTTTACATTGGCTTATATAGGGAAAATTTTTAAAAATCTTCTTCTCTGAAACCACAAGGCCCAGGTCTTATATATTTGGTATGAAGCTTCATCTAGTGGACCCCTACCAAGATTGTTCAAATTATAGTGCTGGGGCCAAAAATGCCCCCGCCACGGGGCCCTTTGGTTTTACATAGGCTTATATAGGGAAAATCTTTAAAAATTTTCTTCTCTAAAACCACAAGGCCCAGGACTTTGATATTTGGTATGAAGCTTCATCTAGTGCACCCCTACCAAGATTGTTCCAATTTTAGTGCTGGGGCCAAAAATGCCCCTGCCCCGGGGCCCTTTGGTTTTACATAGGCTTATATAGGGAAAATCTTTAAAAATCTTCTTCTCTGAAACCACAAGGCCCAGGACTTTGATATTTGGTATGAAGCTTCGTCTAGTGGACCCCTACCAAGATTGTTCAAATTATAGTGCTGGGACAAAAAATCCCCCCCTGCCACGGGGCCCTTTGGTTTTACATAGGCTTATATAGGGAAAATCTTTAAAAATCTTCTTCTCTGAAACCACAAGGCCCAGGTCTTATATATTTGGTATGAAGCTTCATCTAGTGGACCCCTACCAAGATTGTTCAAATTATAGTGCTGGGGCCAAAAATGCCCCCGCCACGGGGCCCTTTGGTTTTACATAGGCTTATATAGGGAAAATCTTTAAAAATTTTCTTCTCTAAAACCACAAGGCCCAGGACTTTGATATTTGGTATGAAGCTTCATCTAGTGGACCCCTACCAAGATTGTTCCAATTTTAGTGCTGGGGCCAAAAATGCCCCTGCCCCGGGGCCCTTTGGTTTTACATAGGCTTATATAGGGAAAATCTTTAAAAATCTTCTTCTCTGAAACCACAAGGCCCAGGACTTTGATATTTGGTATGAAGCTTCGTCTAGTGGACCCCTACCAAGATTGTTCAAATTATAGTGCTGGGACAAAAAATCCCCCCCTGCCACGGGGCCCTTTGGTTTTACATAGGCTTATATAGGGAAAATCTTTAAAAATCTTCTTCTCTGAAACCACAAGGCCCAGAACTTTGATATTTGGTATGAAGCTTCATCTAGTGGACCCCTACCAAGATTGTTCAAACTATAGTGCTGGGGCAAAAAATGCCCCTGTCCCGGGGCCCTTTGATTTTACATAGGCTTATATAGGCAAAATCTTTAAAAATCTTCTTCTCTGAAACCGCTAGGCCCAGGTCTTTGATATTTGATGTGTAGCTTCATCTAGTGGACCTTTGACAAGATTGTTCAAATTTTAGCCTTTGTTGATGTTTGGTATGAAGCTTCACCTTTAAGACCTCCCTCAACATTATGTACATTAAAGCCCTGGGGCCAATAATGGCCCTCTCTGGGGCCCACTTGTTACACTATGGATCAGGTGAGCGATCCAGGGCCATCATGGCCCTCTTGTTTGTTTTAGAAAAGAATACAAAACACATCATGTGAATTGTCATCAGTTCACATGAAATGTCAAGTATTTTTCTTTCTTTGAAAAAAAAAATGAAATTTTCAATTGTCTTCTACTTTATTTTTGTGGTGCATTTTAAGGTTGACATCATTTCTTGTTATTTTTTTTTTTCTAAGGCAAGACATACATGGATATAAAGGTAATTGTGATTGTTTTTTTTGTGTTTTTTTGTTGTTGTTGTTTTTTGACTAATTTTGACTGTTGATTTTGACAACCTCTTTATAACACTGTTCATTTTTCAACATAGCTTGGTTTTTGGATATAACACAATTTGGTGATGGATCCTAAAGATGTTGATGAAAATATGAAGATTAACATTCACATATGCTTAACCATTATCCCGCTGAACTCGAAGACCCCTAACTTTGCAAACAGTGTAGATTCTGATCACTTTGCAAACAGTGTAGATCCTGATCAGATGGCTTCTGAAGAAGCCATCTGATCAGGATCTTCACTGTTTGTCAATTAGTTTGTGAATTTGACTGAAACATTTTATCAAGTGTTTTGATTGGTTGACAATCAGAAATGGGTGTGGCTTAATAATTTTATTCAGCAGGATAAGGATGAAAGTCCCATAAAAGACACACTGTCAAAATGTAAGACCCAGATCAGCCACAAAAAATATGGACCTTTTCTCTGTTTGCTTATGAAGACTTAAGTAAGTAAAATGAATAAGACACCCCTAAAATTAGAAATGGACCTGTCCAAAGTCATTAGATGGAAGATTCTATGGCATATATGGGTTAAAATATTCACAAAAAAGATCATACAGAAATGTATCAATTGACCATGTATGGGAAATTTTCTGTTTAATCTCTTCATAAACTCTTATCCTGCTGAATATTTTAATATAGTCACACCAATTTCTGCCTATCCACCAATCAAATTACTAGATATAATGTGTTTTTTAGCCTCCGTGCCATAATGGGTAAGAGCGCTTACTCTTAATCATTAGGTCTGTCTAACCACTGTGGGTTAAAGCCTTACTCAGGTCACATGTGAGACGCCAAGATCTGCAATGGGAGGTCAGGTGATTTATCCGGGTGCTCCAGTTTTCACCCACCTGATTACCGATCAGCTCAAATTAAGTGAAATAATAGGGCTGTAAAAGCAAAGAAAACAAAAACATTTCACAGACCGATTGACAGTGTCAATCGTTATCAGGTGGCTTCTGGTCTGGATCAATGCTGTTTGGAAAGGTAGGGGTTGTCCTGTGCAGCGGGATTAGCGTTGAGATAGGATACATCACGGTTGTTTAGATAATATAGATTTCACTTTGGTTCTCAGCTGTAGTGTTATAAAGAGGTTACATTATTTTATCAGTTTTGATTATATTTATTTTACCCTTATCCCGCTGCATAAATTAATTTAGCCACATCCATTTACATTTCAACCAATCAAATTACTTGATCTAATTTATTCATTCAAATTCACAAACTGAATGCCAAACAGTGTAGATCCTGATCAGATGGCTTTTTCAGAAGCCATCTGATCTGGATCTACACTGTTTACAGCGGCCCCCGCCCATCGGGGCTTGAAGAAATATATGGGCTGCATGATGCTTCTACGCAGAGCTGAAACCGACCGCACATGAGTACTGGTAAACCGCTTAGAGTATCTAAGCCTGTCCAGGCAAAGCGGTGCGTGCTTGTCAATGTTTATAAACCCTTTTGGTTTCATTGGGTGGCAGGGCTTGAGATGTCATTTCATCTTAATGTCGGGTAAAAGTCCCACAAAATTGGAAGCAACATCTCCAAAATGACCTTTACAGTGTTGACGGGGACGTTAAACCTCAAATCAAACAAACACTGTTTGCAAAGGTAGGGGTTGTTATGTTTGGCAGGAAAAGGGTCTAGCATAGATTTTCTTTTAGGCTTTTTCTGGTTTTTTGGTTCATGGGTTTTGTGATGTTTTTCAGTTTAGCTATGATATCACAAAGAAGGCTGATGAGACGAATAGCGACAATTCTGGGGAGATGGGAACCAGGGATAGTGGACAGGGAGGCAGTGACGTAGATTTGAATAGTCTTTCTGAACTTCCAGTATTAGATATTCCTGGTGCGTGGTTTTCAACATTTTATTAATTTTGCAAAGTTTGTAGTTGCTCACCATTTTTTTATTTCACATTATTTCTTAGCTTCAATTTATTTAT
The DNA here is from genome assembly GCA_963580285.1 of Lucinisca nassula. Lineage (NCBI taxonomy): Eukaryota > Metazoa > Mollusca > Bivalvia > Lucinida > Lucinidae > Lucinisca > Lucinisca nassula. The sequence goes on along the minus strand of OY757015.1, from coordinate 47,274,654 downwards.
TTATTTATTTATTTATTTATTTATTTACATGTATTAAGCTTACTATTTCAATGCTTCTTTAGGATATCAAAACTACACTATATATTGGTTGTACATCATTGGTTAAATCTTCATATTTAATAACAGCACTTTTGCATAGCTAATATTTATTTATTTATTTATTAGGGCCCCGCACTGAAAGTGTGGGTGCCCTATAGTAATCACTCTGTCACTCCGTCTGTCTGTCCATCTGTCCGTCCACAAATTTTTTCTCCTCTGATAGCGCTGCCGGGGCCCTAGTCAGTTTCACTGACAGCTCTAGTTTATTTATTTATTTATTTATTTATTTATTTATTTATTTATTTATTTATTTATTTATTAATCTTACTATTTCAATGCTTCTTTAGGATATCAAATCTGTACTATATATCAGTTGTTTTTTGTTTGTTTGATTTGAAGTTTAATGTCCCCGTCAACACTGTAAAGGTCATATTGGAGGCGTTGCTTCCAATTTTGTGGGACTTTTACCCGACATTGAGATGAAATGACATCTCAAGCCCTGTCGCCCAATGAAACAAATAGGGTTTATTAGCATGGACGGTCCGCCTCGCACCGCGGTTCCTGGACAGACTTAGATCCTCTAAGCGGTTTACCAGTACTAGTGTGCGGGCCAGATTCAGCTCTGCGTGGAAGCATCATGCAGCCCATATATTTCTTCAAGCCTCTATGGGCGGGGGCCGCTATATCGGGTGTACATCATTGGTTAAATCTTCATATTTAATAACAGCACTTTTGCATAGCTAATATTTATTTATTTATTTATTTATTTATTTATTCATTTATTGTTTCAATGCTTGTTTAGGATAGCAAATCTATACTTTATACCGGTAGTACAACATTGGTTTAATCTACATATTTAATAACAGCACTTTTGCATAGCTAATAAAACTACGTGCATGCTATATTAATGATTTTAATCAGAACATTATTACATATTAAGGGGATCTTACACTGTCACGATTTTGTCCACGACTCACCACGATTTTTTAAATCATGGTAAGTCGTGAACAATGTCATAGAGAAGTTGGCAGAGATCTTGAGGAATCGTGGCTGATCGTGATAGTTCTGGAGTGACCACGACTGTTTTGGACATGTTCAAAACATTCGTGTCGAGTCTGCATCATTTTTGAAATCATAGCTGTGTCGTGAGCCGTCGTCGTGGTAATCGTGGCCAATCGTGAATAATCATGACTGAATTCTACCATGATTGATCTACGACAAGACAAGATCATCTACGACGCCTCTACGATTCCGTTGCGACTGCCGTACGATCTACTACGATATCACGACGACCGCTCACGACAATGCAAGATTCACCAGGAATGCACTACGATTGATGACGACGCTAGCACGAGTTATCCCGATGAACACTTTTACATACCCAGATCGTTATAAATCCTGACGAATCGGGAGAAGTCTTGGTTAATCGTGAGTAAATCGTATCGAATCCTCCATGATCGTACTGAGTCTTTGATCATCGTGCCAATTTGGCCTTGGTCGTAGAGCAGTCTTGCAGGGATCGTGAGAAATCGTGTATGATCGTCTGATATCTTGAAGCAATCGTGGTGCAGTCGTAGAAGAATCCTAGAGGATCGTAAGACATTGTGGTCGATCATGGAGGATTTTTATAAATCGGCTCCATTATCGTACAGCAGTCGTGATTGTTCGTAGAAGTGTCGTAGCAATGTTGTGAGTATTCGTAGGATAGTGAAATCGGAAGCGTGTATGCCCCGATTTGCCACCATTTTCATGGTCCCCATTGGTCGTGGACAATCGTGGTCAAAGTAGTGACAGTGTCAGAGCCTCATTACAAATGTAAATTTTTTAAGGCCTTAGTCACAGTATAAATGATTATTCATAACTTTAATATATTTTTCTTTCATTTTCAGATGTCACCAGTGAGGAAAATAATTCTGTTTCACCACCATGTTACCATGGCAACTTAGTGCCTAGTGACCTTTCTCATAACTTAGTGCTATCTTCAGATGACTTAGTGCAATCAACAGATGGTAGTCAAAGTAACACTACCTCAGAAACTTTGTTTGCTCCAAAGCTTATCAAAAACTTCCCTACATTCAAAACTGCTGAAAGGAAAGAACTCTCTAAAGTAAGGAGAGTCCCTAAACGTGTGATGTTTAGTGATGACCTTGAAAATTCTCAGTCTAGTGGAAGGTCAAGTACTATGTCCTCTTCATTCTCTGATAGTAATCATGTAAATAACAGTCATTCTCATAAACCACAGAGACCAAACAGTATTGACCTTGACTTTGAAAAAAGTAGGTCAAGGCAAAAACAAGAAGATCTCAGACTTTCGGTAGACAATCTGAGTTTCCATAACAACCATATATTGCCAGGATACCAGAGTCAAATAAAAACAAATAATACTCAAAGACCATCTAAATTTGAGGGCAATAACAAACTTTCGACTTTTAGTGGTGGTCGAAGCTATCCATTAGAGTTTACAAGAACATTGAGCTCACCAGATGAGAGTACGTATACGACAACATCTGGGAGTTACAGCTTACCTCAGGATGATGTGTCCAGCAGTCCAACAGATGAAGTATTTCCCAAAGACCTTTTTGTGTAGATGGATATGATAGAAAATCAAGGTGAGTACAGAGTGTAATACACCCCAATCTCTACCAGCCCTGGTGCCTCAGTTGGATGTTAGTTTAACTGGTGATTGAGAGGTGCTGGTTCGATCCCTGCTGGGTCTGGCAATATTCTTTCATGGAGTCCAATCATGAAGTATTCTAATGATCCTAAGAGGCCTAAGCAAACAGTGCAAACCCTGATCAGACTGCTCCTGAAGGAGCAGTCTGATCAGGGTCTACACTGTTTGCCACTCCGTCAGTACTTTTTGGACTCCTTGCTGGATTGTGAAGCAAATTGTTAACATTTTAGGAGAAATACATTAAGTCCTCAGTAGTGTATGATTTTTTTAGGATTTATACGGTATATTCTGTACTCTTTCTTATGTTGATTGAGATAGGGTAGTTGTGTTTCTGGTGAAAAACAAAGCACTGTTTTTGTGTGTTTTGTGCTTTATATCCCACCAACAACTAAGCTCATATAGAGACATGACCTCAGTTTAAAGACTCACATCATATTAACAAGTCTGTGTAATGATAACTCCTCAAAACACCACATTATATAGAGAAAACTGGGGTTTTCAGGGGTATACATTATTGTTTCTACATGATGATAATAAATTGATTGTTTCTGGTGATTCTAACAAGTACCCACAATATGTTTTAATGGAAAAATAAGATAAATTATGCCCAAATTATTCCTGAATTATTGTTGTAACTTCTCTTTATCTTACAAGTACCCACTACATATTTAAGAATCTGCAGTTCATGGAGGTATGAATGCAGTGGGTCGCATGCAAAGTAAATTAACCCTGAAGGGGTTCATGTAAACTTAGCTAGCGACCCACTGTCATTCATACTTTCATGAAAAGCAGAAAAATTAAGTTTATTTTTTATATTTACATTATTTGCCCCTCATGACTGGGTGAAAAAAAATCTTTTAAAGCTGAAAAACATTTACATGCCATTTTTCTACTAAGAGCGGAGCAGTGTTGACGCCATCAATGCCCGTAGAGAACCATGGTTTAGAATGACGTCACTTGACGTCACTGAAAATCATGTGATTGGATGCGTTCATGGAAGTATGAACTCCATTGTTTTCTATAGGTTACATTAGACTTTACACTCGAAATGTAAAAATATACTAATGGAGAAATAAGATTTTTTTTACTCAAATTATTGCTGTTCTATTCACCTAACAAGTACCCACAACAAATATTTTAATGCGGAAATAAGAAAAAATATCCCCAAATTATCATTGTTATTTATTTCTCTTAATCCAGAGCTATGTTTCTGTGATTGAAATTTTGATGTTTTACTTTATATTTTCAGTCTAGTCATGTACAGAGCCATAAAGTGCTATAGACATCAACCCAACAATATTTATAGAAATGTTTCTTCATGTGAGAACAGGCAATGACAATGTAAAGATACAGCTATGAAAGCAACAACACACAATTCAGAAGAATCAGCACCTTGGTATGTATGAGTTTGTCACTTACGAGAGTAGAAGTCTCTGTCGTGTAGTGATTATGCTACTCGCCTTGTAAACCAGGGGTCCCAGGATCGATCCTGGGCTTCTCCAGAATTTCGGATGAGTCTTTAAACCGAGGTCCCATCTCTGTATACCTTAGCTGTTGGTGAGACGTAAAACTCACACTCACACACGTACGAGGGTTTCTTTTTGTCCATTATCAAGTATCGAGTTGTAAAGGTTAAGTTACCATAATCCATTTGCATGGCATTTGTACAAAATCCAGGTAAAGGTTATTTATAGCCATTCTATTCTTGTCACGTGACATCAGCATCTAGACATCAGAGTGCTGTGTAAAGAGGTTTTTAACTGAAAAAAACCTGGACTGGACATGTATTTAGGCATACAGTGTAGACCCAGATCAGATGTGGCAGAATGCAGTATCTGATCAGGGTCTGCACTGATTGTTATAGAACATGAGTGGGTTTAACTTAAAAGTTATAGTTTCCATTCAGTATCAGATAATGAATCCACCAGTGCTGTTAGTACTTTGATAAAAATAGTGTCCCTATTCTGTGTCAACTACTCCGAAGCAAATGAAATATGGAGACAATTTGCATGAGATGTCAAGTCCTCTTTTCTTGGAAAAATAAGAAAAAAATATCAACAACTTGTTCTCTGTTGAATTAGCCTAGAGAATGGTTTTGTTTGTTTGATTTGAGGTTTAACGTCCCCGTCAACACTATTTAGTGGACAGTCCGACTCACACCACTTTGCCTGGGCAGGCTTAGACCTTCTAAGCGGTTTACCAGTACTCATGTGCTGTCGGTTTCAGCTCTGCCTGGAAGCATCATGCAGCCCAATCTATTTCTCTAAGCTTCGCTGGGTGGGGTCCAACCTAGAGAATGGTAAAGGTTAATGAAATTGTTTCAGCAATAAGTTAACATCTCCAGTCTTTATTAATTATTATCTTTATTAATTAATTTATTTTTCAGTTCATGAATTTTGTGAGCCACTGAAGTTTGGTTGGCTGTGGTATTGAGGCTGCCCTGGAACATAGACAGTTATAGAAAATGCTACCAGAAAATAGACTGTTAAAGGAAATTCTATAAGACAATTGATTGTCACAGGAAATGCTACAAAAAAAAAGACTTGTACAAAATGCTACAAGAAAATAGACTGTTATAAGAAATACAAATGTACATCAAGACAATAGACTGTTGTAGGAAATACTACAAGAGAGTAGACTGTTATAGGAAATGCTACAAGAAACTACAAGAAAAATAGACTTGAAGGAAATGCTACAAGAAAATAAACTGTTATAGGAAACACATCAAGACAATAGAATGTTATTGGAAATACTATAAGAAAGTAGAATAATATGGGAAATGCTACAAGAAAGTATACTGTTATAGGAAATGCTACACGAAAATGTACTGCAATATGGAATGCTACAAAAAAGTAGACTGTTACAGAAAATGCTACAAAAAAGGTAGTCTGTAATGGGAAATTCTACAAAAATTGGTTGTTATAGGAAATGCTACAAGAAAGTAGACTGTTATAGGAAATGCTATAAGAAAGTAGAATACTATAATAAGAAATGCAAGAAAGTAGACTGTTATAGGAAATGCTGCAAGAAAATAGTCTGTAAGAAATGTTACAAAAAAGTAGAATGTAACAGGAAATGCTATGAAAATTGACTGTTATAGGAAACATTACAAAAAATAGACTGATGTAGGAAATGCGGCAAGAAGTAGACTGATATAAGAAAAAAGCAGTGTAGTTGATTAACAATATAAACCTTAGGGACTAAAAAAGTTATTAGTTAATGTTACATTAACATAGCAATTACTGAATATGGCAGGCAGCCCATATTTTTGCTGAAAAAATGTGAGTAGCTTGCAAAAGCTACTCACATTTTTTTTTCAGGAAAAATACCACAGTATTAGGTATGCTACTTGCTAGAACAAATAACATTTTAACCACTAATGAGTTCAATAACCTTTCTTCTGCTGAATAAGTTAATTTTACCATACCCATTTTTTTTACTATCAGCCAATCAAATTACTTGCTGTAATCTATTCTTATAGTATAAACAATGAAAATTCAGATCATATGGCTTCTCCAGAAACAACCTGATCTAGATTTACACTGCTTGTAACCTGGTTAAGAAGGTCAAGGGTTATGGCTACATAGTGGATCTTACCTGAGTGTCCATGTATTTTTGCATTTATTAAACGAGTTGCGGAAAAGGGATAAAATGCGAGGCCTTGCCTCGCATTTTATCCCTTTTCCTCAACGAGTTACATAAATTCAATAATACATGAGCACGAATGCAATATTCTATTTATCATATGACATTTAAAATGCATTTTATTCACGATTGTTTTACAAAAAATGTCAATATTCTGCCATCAGCTAACGCGACGTCATTAAGGATGTCGTACCAGTTACTATACGGGGCGTATTTAACTATTTAATCCACTAGTGGATTATGGAATTTATTACATGGCATTTTTACAGCCTCACACGCCACGTCATATGATAAAATACCTTGAAAAAATAAACCCTGATATAGATGATACACCAAGGAGAATTTTAGAGAAAAAAAATCAGCTATCATTACACAGTCTGAATGTACAGAAAGTACATGTACCATTTTGGAGATGTGAAAAAAATGCACTTTTTCGCACAGATGTGTTATTGTAATGCGTGTCAAAAGTCACTTTTTCCTCATTGATAATAATACACATTAATCTCTTTATAAGACTGTCCATTATAACACAATTTCGGATATAACACAGTTTGATTTGAAAAATATATAGAATGATAGAAAAAAGACTATAAATGGTCATTTTTCTATATAATCTGTACATTTTTTTGGGGTATAATGCAGTTGATTTTCTTTGAACTCTGATAATATAATGTTATTAATCAAGTAATTTAGTATTGGCCCAGTTGCAGGTGTGAGGTCTACTGTATTGGCCTGAGGCCAAAGGCCGAGGCCAATACATCTGACCGAGGTTCTCTAACTTGGCCAGTACGAAATTACTTGTTTAAATCAACACCATTAAAAACATGATTATTGAGATTTTACCTCAGTGTGAATACAGATGACCTCTGAACAATACAGGATAGTCAATTAATAATAGTTTTATAAAGAGGTTGTGGTGTATGTCATATTAAAGTAATTAATCCAATATTTAGTATAGATAAAGTTAGCTATATCTGTGATATGTTTTATAAGTATGATAATATTTGAGATTTGTGTATATATGACATTGCTCAATATTAGTGGGTGACCATTTTGCAGAAAAAGTTTTACATGCTGTAACAGAATTCATGTTTTTTGTTTGTTTGTTTGTTTTCTTGCATTATCATTTGCCAGGTTTGGAGGAAGTTCATTGAAGGCGATTCCTCATGCCGAGCATTCAAACATCTGAGAAACCCGGCAAATGTGAACCCTTCAACTGCTACATACAAAAATTCCTGGAGCAGACGACAATTTGATATTTTTGAATATTTTCTTTAAAAAATAAGGCTTGGCATTACATGTGAATCGTCAGACCGCAGAATGTGGCGTTTAACCCATTTAGTACCGGAAACCCCAAAACGGGTACCCTGGCACACAGTGCAGGCCCAGATCAGACGCCACAGAATGCGGCGTCTGATCAGGGCCTCCACTGTTTGCTAAAAGTTCAGTCATTTTCCAAATAAATTTTGATGAAAACACAGCCTGGCACCCCTAAATGTTGAAAAGGAACTCCTGCTATATATAAGGAGGAAGATTCCATTTGGTACAAAAGGGTTAATCAGGGCTGTCAATGTTTGCAGTAAGTTCAACATTTTTCTGAACAGATTTCGAAAAATAACAACCTGACACCCCTTAATTTTCAAATAGACTCCTGCTATAGATAAGGAGGAAAATTCCATTTAGTACAAAGTGGGTTTGGTTTTCTTTTAAAAAAAAAAAAAAACTTAGCTTTTTGTTTTCCGCCCCCGCCCATAGGGGCTTGAAGAAATATATGGGCTGCATGATGCTTCCACGCAGAGCTGAATCTGGCCCGCACACTAGTACTGGTAAACCACTTAGAGGATCAAAGCCTGTCCAGGAACCGGGGTGCAAGGCGGACCGTCCATGCTAATAAACCCTATAAGTTTCAATGGGCGACAGGGCTTGAGATGTCAGTTCATCTCAATGTCGGGTAAAAGTCCCACAAAATTGGAAGCAACGTCTCCAAAATGACCTTTACAGTGTTGACGGGGACGTTAAACCTTAAATCAAACAAACAAACAAAAGCTTTTTGTTTTAATCCATAAAGCACTATGGAAATTTTTGATAGCAGGTAGCAGTTTCATTTTTTTATGAAATTATTTTTCCGAGAATATAAGGCTTGACATCACAAGTGAATCGTCTGCCCATGTCAAAAAAAAGCCTTATTGTCTCTGAAAAATAAGAAAAAAAAAAATTGAAAATTACATCTATTAATGTAATAATTGGCAGTTGAAGGGTTAAAAATCATAAAATTTATTGAATCTTCTGTGCCATAATACTGTATATAATTTTAGAATGTGTTCAAAAGTTGAAATCCTTGTTAAATGTTTATTTTTCAGTATTGTTATATTGTAAAAAAATATTTGAATGAATGTTAGAAAGAATTGTTACTAACTTTGTAAGATCTGGTAGCAGATTTCACATTTTCATAGTTCAGCCATCACATTAACTCCTAAGACATCGAGAAAAACTACCATCAGAAAATGTCGTCTGCTTATGTCATCTGCTGAATCTTCTTGGAAATTTTTAAAAAATATTTTTTTCATACAGGCAAACAGTGTGGACTCCTAGAGGAGCAGTCTGATCCGGGTCCACACTGTTTGCAAAAATGACTTTTAAAGGACAGAGGACAAAACAGACGACAGTTGTCGTGATTGTCATATTATTGGCTAACATATCATTGTAATGAATATCCTGGTAAACCCCACTTTATATAGAGAAAAGTGAGTTTTACATGGGTTTACATAATATTTATCATTTTTGCTAAAAGATATAGATGTGGGTACCATATTAAATTTTGTACCAGAAATTAGAAATGCCATAAAAATCCATAAAATTCAGACACCTTGAGGACTTGCTATTATTCTCCTAAAATTTTAACAAATTTGTTTCACGATCCAGCAATGAGTCCAAAAGATGCAGACAGAATGGCAAACAATGTAGATCCTGATCAGACTGTTCCTGGAGGATCAGTCTGATCTGGGTCTGCACTGTTTGCTTAGGCCTTTCTGTCCCAATACTTAGGATCATTACAGTATATACATTGAGGTGATTGTATTAAATGATTTTGAGAAATGTTCTTCCTTGAAATCCCCACTTTTCTCTAAATAAAGTGGGATTTACAAGGGTGTTCATAAAGTGGGATTTACAAAGGTGTTCATTACATGGACTTGTCATCACAACAATACTTGTAAACATGGATGTTCTGATCATTAGAATAACACACCATACCCATGTAAGAATTATAAAAGTCTTTCATGTGTATGGATTCAATATAGAAATGACCAACTAGAGGGGTCCCCAGCCAATGTGAATTGAGACTAAGCCATTACATGGACTTGCATTAACCCATTTTGTACCAGAAACCCCAAAACAGGTAATTGGCAAACAATGTAGGCCCAGATCAGACGCCGCAGAATGTGGCGTCTGATCAGGGCCTACACTGTTTGCAAAAAGTTCAGAAATTTTCCAAATAAATTTTGAAGAAAACACAACCTGACACCCCTAAATTTTGAAATGGACTCCTGCTATATATAAGGAGGAAGATTCCATTTGGTACAAAAAGGGTTAAATCCAATTTTCAATTGCAGTTTTGTCATATTCTCTACTAACATGCTTTGCAATTGGTGCACCCCTAACTGAGATAGTTCTAACAAGCCCCCACAATCTATGTTTTAAAGACAGAATTAGCCCTCTTCCTGCTGAATAATTAATTTAACCACACCCAGTTTTTGACTTTGAACCAATCAGATTACTTGATAAACCACTGACTCTCATTATCTCAGACTCTGATATCTCAAACTACTGCTTAAATCAAACTGAATTTTGGGCACTGTTGTATGTTCATTAAATTTAAACTCCTTTTATCGCAAACTACTGTTATCTCAAACTAAAATTTCTAAACCCCTGCAATTTGAGGTAGCGTGAGTTTACTGTAATTTATTCCGGAAAATTCTCATACTGAATTGCAAACAGTGTAGATCCTGATCAGATGGCTTCTTCAGAAGCCATCTGATCAGGATCTACACTGTTTGTAAAGACAGGGGTTGTCAAGAACAGCAGGACAAGTGTTAAGGAAATAATATGTTCCCTTGTACATGTAAATCCCACTTTTTTCTACATGTATATAAAGTGGTGTAGAAGTGTGTTCATTTCATGGACTTGTAAACTTGTGGTTGAAAATCTTTTCTGGCTTTAACCCTTATGCAGCTGTTCACGGCAACCTCTACCTTTGCAAACAATGTGGATCCTGATCAGATGGCTTCTGAAGAAGCCATCAGATCAGGATCTACACTGTTTTACATTCAGTTTCTGAATTTGAAGGAATAAATAACATCAAGCAATCTGATAGGTTCAAAGTAAGAAATGGGTGTGGCTAGATTAATTATTCAGCGGGGATATGAAGAAGCCATCTGATCACGATCAACACTCTTTGACATTCAGTTTCTGAATTTGAAGGAATAGATAACATCAAGCAATCTGATTGGTTCAAAGTAAGAAATGGGTGTGGCTTAATAAATTATTCAGCGGAGATAAGGGTTAAAATTCTTGTATGGTTGAGCTCATTGTGTGTTTTGACAGAAACAGCCATTGTTGCGATGAAATTGATGGTTTCCTCTATGTATGTTTAAATAAGAAAATGCAAATAAAACCATGACATAATGACCTTGAGTTATCTTATTTGTACATTACCTTGTAAGGTTTAACCTATTGTATGCTAGTGGACTCTTCCTTGCTATATGTTGGACACATCCATTTGTCATAAAAGGGGTGTCAGGCCTATTTTTTATTTCATTTTCATTCTATTTTTGACGGAAAATTCTGTTAGCAAGTAGTGTAGCCCCTAATCAGATGCCGCTATCTGCGGCATCTGATCTGGGCCTGTACTATTTGCCAAGGTACCCCATTTAGGGGTTTCCCACATACAATGGGTAAATTATCAATCAAAGCCTACGAAATCAATCAAAACACCCACAGCACCTGTGAGTTGATTGTCTCTGAGTGTAAGCTGGGAAAATGTTTTCGAACCCTTAAATTCCTGTCTGTAAGCAAAACAGTGTAGACCCTGATCAGATGCCACAGAATGCGGCATCTGATCTGGGTCTACACTGTTTGCCAATCTATAGATTTACCCTCTTATGCAACACTCTGACCTCACAGCGATAAGAATTACACAGCTTTTTTCTATAAATAACAATTACCTGGATATCCTATAAATCAGTGATAGTCAGGTGGACATCAGCACTGAAAAGCTTCTGTGGTTAGCAGCTTTGGGTCGATTGACAAATAATCGACCCAAAAAGGAAAACAAGAAAGAAATGCCAGTGTTATGCAAGTCATGTCACGTCATCTTAACATGACTGACTTTTGACCAGGAGGTTGCGGACTCTATCCTCACAGGATATGACAATATTTCATGCGAATTGATCAAGAAATACTTTCCACTGTCATTCTCTCCCTGAGTCAGGAAGGGCAGTTGTCAGATACTGACAAAAGAAAGAGCTTTTTTGTGGGGTTTTGGTTTTACGGCCCTTTCAAGATTATTAATTTTCACTTATATCAAGCCAATTGTTAATCAGAGGTGGGTGAAAACTGGGAGTACCCAGAGAAAAACCACCTAACCTTCCATTGCAGAACTTGGTGTCTCCCATGTGACCTGAGCGAGGCTAAAACAACAGCGGTGAGAGACCTAATTATCAAGAGCCAGCATACTTTCTACTGTCAACCTCTCCCTTCTGCTGACCAAGAAGGCCAGTTGCCAGTTACTAACAAAAGAAGGAACTGGTCAAGCACTTAAAAGAAGTAAGCATGCCACGGAAAAGTGTGGTTACGATAGCTGAAGGCTGGATATGACCTTTATAATGTTGTCTGGGCCGTTAAAAACTGAAACAAAATGAAAGACATGAAAGTTAGCACTTTATCATATGATATCGTTGAAAAGCAGTGGATAACGTCGTGTAATAAAAGTCGTATAACCACACTTGTAATAACACTTAGGCGGGATTTAGTAACGTCATGACGATATCCATGTCAACCATGCATTTTTTATGGCAAATTTGTCAAATATGAAGGTGATGAAATCCAATTAATTAAAATCCAATTTGGTCATATGATAAACAGAATCTTACACTCATGGTCATTTCATATGAAATTCGCCAAAGCTCATTTCATAAATTTCATATGAAATGACAACTCGTGTAAGATCCTCTATCATATGACGTTGTGTCTGAGAGTGTAATAATGCCATGTAATAAATTTGATAATGCACTAATGGATTATATATGCAAATTAGTTAGATATGCCCCATAATGTTACATGTACGACGTCCTTAACGACATCGCATTTACAAATGGCGGAATATTGACATTTTTGTTGAACAATCATGAATAAAATGTGTTACGATGTCATATAATAAATAGAATCTTGCATTTGTGCTTATATATCATTGAATTTATTAAACACCTTGAAGAAAAGGGATAAAATGCTCGGCAAAGTCTCATATTTTATTCCTTTTCTTAAACTCATTTAATAAATTCATTAATACATGAACACTCATGTAAGATCCTCTATGTATTACACGGGTGTGAAGCAGTGTACAATGATAGGAATGATAGCCATAATTGGGGGAAAACTGTATTCAAAATAATTGGGGGAAAACTGTATTCAAAATAATTGGGGGAAAACTGTATTCAAAATAATTGGGGGAAAACTGTTTTCAAAATTGTCATTTGGAGAGGTAATTCAGCGCTTTCATAACTTCTCAAGCTCTACTGCCCAAACAAACCAATAGGGTTTTTATGCAGGGACGGTCCAACTCGCACCACTTTGCCTGGGCAGGCTTTAAAGTTCTAAGCAGTTTACCAGTACTCGTGTGCAGTCAGTTTCAGCGCTGCATTGAAGAATCATGCAGCCCAGCCTATTTCTACAAGCCCCGATGGGCAGGCTTTAGGTGAGTGGATACGCCACAGATTCCCTGCCCTTACGTTTCAAAGGGAGACTAAAGTGAGCTTAGGGATGTATCTTACAAGGGAGCAAACTCTTTTAATCAAAATTAGCCCTTGCCCTTGTGAGAAGGGAGGCATATATTTCCATGTCAAAATTATATTTTCTTCTTTCGGCAGTTTTCCATTCACCTACCTATAACAATTCCTTCAGGATACCCATAGCCTAGTGAATAAGAGCCATGAACTGATCTGTTGATCAACCAAGCCTCACTTGATACCTGAAGTTCTGACCTAAATCAAAGAGATCTGCATTTTTTTCTCAAAATACAGTAAAATTCCTATATTAAGACCACCTTTGGGACTGTTCAAAAGTGGTCTTTAAGACCACTTTTGAACAGCCCTAAAGGTGGTCCATGACCAGAGGACACTATGGACAGAACTCATAAAGATAAATTGAGTAAAGCCTCCAAAATAAGCTTTTTAAAGCAGGTTTAGTCTTAATTTTAGGTGGTCTTAATAGCGAAATTTCACTGTACTCTTATTTTTGCCCACCAGTCAACGTTCCTGAAAGGCCACAAAATTCAAGCTAAGAAAAGAAATAAAGAAAAACATATTTTCCCTTCATCAGGTAACACCAAAAGAAAAAAGAAAAAAAAAAAAACGTCACAGCTCTTCCTTAAATCCCTGTCACACCCGGGCCGCGTTTTCACGGCGTCCAAGAAAAATGCAGAACGCCGAGGTGCGCGCAGTACGATTGCAAACATCGCCATAGCAATGCAGTGGCATCGCCAGTAGGCACGGTGGGATCGCATAGAACACCAAGCGACGGCACTCATTTTGAGCATGCTCAAAACAAACGCCGTTGCTTGGCGTTCTGATAAGAACGCAGTGAAATCGCTGTAAGGTTGCCATAGCAGGGCAGTAAGGTCCCCTACAATGCTACAGGAGCTCGGCAGGGGCGCACAGAGGTCTCCTACAACGCCTTATAAGCTCCGCTTGTATAATTGATTAATTGATTGATTGATTTGAGGTTTAACGTCCCTGTCAACACTGTATAGGTCATTTTGGAGACGTTGCTTCTAATTTTGTGGGACTTTTACGCGCCATTGAGATGAACTGACATTTCAAGCCCTGTCGCCCAATGAAACCAATAGAGTTTATAAGCATGGACCGCATGCACCGCTTTGCCTGGGCAGGCTTAGATCCTGTAAGCGGTTTACCAGTACTCGTTTGCGGCCGGTTTAAGTTCTCCCTGGAAGCATCATGCAGTCCATCTATTTCTTCGGTCCCAATGGGGGGGTGGGGGGGGGGGGGCGCCCGCTTGTATAAACGGTGGCTAGAGTAGACTGTGAAACGCAAAGTTTGATTTAGTACTGTCTTCTGTGGTGAATCATTCCGGGGTTGATAAGTTAATGGTGGTGGACTTGCTCCTGCTTGTGGTGATGGGGGTGGACTTGCTCTCGATGGCACACGAGTACTGGTAAACCGCTTAGGGGCGCGAGTCGGACTATCCATGCCTATTAACCCTATTGGTTTCATTGGGCGACAGGGATTGAAATGTCCCACAAAATTGAAACCCTCCCCTGCCCCCCTCAGCACACACACTAAAAAAAAAACACACAAGTAGAGGAAAATGTTGGGATAATTCCTTTTGTCAAGAAGAGATCCAGAAATAGTGTACACGCCTATATGCCTGGTGTGTATGAGCGCTGACACAACAGGCCTCAAAGTGCTGTGGTTTGAGCCTCAGCCAGGCCTCATGTGAGACGGCATTTTCTGCAATGGAAGGTCAGGTGTCTTTTCTCTGGGTACTCCAGTTTCTGCCCATCTCTGATTAATGAATGGTTTGAAATAAGTGAAATTATCTTGAAAGGGCCGTAACCACACACAAAACAGGGTTCATGTTTAACCAATTTTGTACCAGAAATCCCAAAACGGGTAGTTGGCAAACAGTGCAAGCCCAGATCAGACGCCGCAGGGCTCTTCCACAAAGATTTGAGCCCACCAGGGCTCCTGAGGAGCAAATTCTTTCCTTTAAGAGTAGACCTGAATTTCAGAGGGCCTTACTGTATAATAAAGCACATCTTTGCGAGCCAAGGGTACAAAGTCCACTACATTCCTTACGTGTGTAAGGAACGTAGTGGACTTAGTACCCTTGGCTCGCGAAGATGAATAAAGCAACAAGAGGCTTGCTTTTAATGATGGCAGTATAAACAATTTTCCCTTTAACCCTTTTTGTACCAAATGGAATCTTCCTCCTTATGTATAGCAGGTGTTCACTTCAAAATTTAGGGATGACAGGTTGTGTTTTCTTCAAAATCTATTTGGACAATGGCTGAACTTTTTGCAAACAGTTTAGGCCCTGATCAGACGCCGCATTCTGCGGCGTCTGATCTGGGCTTGCACTGTTTGCCAACTACCCGTTTTGGGATTTCTGGTACAAAATTGGTTAAACACGAACCCTGTTTTGTGTGTGGTTACGGCCCTTTCAAGATTATTTCACTTATTTCGAACCATTCATTTATCAGAGATGGGCAGAAACTGGAGTACCCAGAGAAAAGACACCTGACCTTCCTTTGCAGAACATGCTGTCTCACATTAGGCCTAAGTGAGGCTCAAACCACAGCACTTTGAGGCCTGTTGTGTCAGCGCTCATACACACCAGGCATATAGGCGTGTACACTATTTCTGGATCTCTTCTTGACAAAAGGAATTCATCACGTGAATAAGTCTGTGAAATAAAGACCCCCCTAAACCCCACTTTATATAGAGAAAACTGGGGTTTACGGGGGTAAACATTATTTTCCTTATTTCTGCTCCAAGACATAGGTTGTGGGTACTCGTTAGAACCGCCTCAATGAGGCGGTTCTAACGAGCACCCAAAACCTTTGTTTGGAGTATAAATAAGAAAATTATCACAAATTTTCAACAGAAAAATTAGCTTTTTTTGAGGTTTGAAAAAAATGCCCTATATCACACGGATGTGTTATCGTAATGTATCCCAACATTTTCCTCTACTTGTGTTTTTTTTTTAGTGTGTGTGCTGAGGGGGGCAGGGGAGGAGCATGGAGTGCAGGTTACGGCCCTTTCAAGATTATTGCACTTATTTTGAGCCAATCTTTAATCATCAGGGGTAGGTGAAAACTGGTGTACCCATGGAATAACCACCTGACCTTCCACTGCAGAACTTGGTATCTCGTATGTGACCTGAGCGAGGCTGGAACTGCAGTGGTGAGAGACCTAATGAGTCAGCACTCTTACCAACTACCTGTATTTGAAATGTGAAAGTAAGGGGGATAATAAATGTATGCGCAATATTGTTTGGTTTTTGGCTGAAAATCTAAATAAGCCTTGTGGAGTTTGCTCCCTTTATAAAAAAAAAAACATAATTCTGCTATTGAAGAGCAAAAAATGTTTGCTGAAAAAAACAAACCTAGCATGCAAAGTGTTAAAGAGCCAAAATGCCTGACCAATATTCATTTCCATTTAACAAGGAAGACAACTTAATGTCTTCAGTGAGGCTTCCTGTAATCAGAGACAGGTCTTTTTTGTGGAGTGGTGGGGGTTCATTTAGGTTTTATGGCCCTTTCAAGATTACCAGTATTTCACTATATTTGTGCCAATTTTCATATATTCAGTGGGTGAAAACTTGAGTACATATACCTGGAGAAAAAACACCTGACCCTCTGTTGCAGAACTTAATATCGCACCAAAAATGGGGTCTACGAGAAAGATACTCTAATCTGGAGCGAATTCTTCCAATTTGGCGTTGACTCCTATAAATGCCCCGCGCCCATCGGGATGGAGAAATAGACTAAGCTGCATGATGTTTCCATGCAGAGCTGAAAATGACTCGCATGAGTACTGGTGAACTGTTTACCAGGCAAGCCCAGGCAAAGTGATGCTAGTTGGACCATTCCTGCATATAAAATCTATTGGTTTGTTTGAAGGAGAGGGCTTAAGATTTCATTCCATATATATGTTGGGTAAAATTCCCACAGAACTGGAAAAACTCCAAAATCACCCTAAAAAGAATTATACCTCTTTGATAGCAGCAAATATAAGAACAAGGGAGAAAACTCCTACAGCCATAGCTATATCAGTAGTCACAAAGTTATCATAGATAATGTCTCTTGCAATAGTGGCAGGTGCAAAGGGGTTTATTTTTTTATTTATTATTCAGATAAAATATGGCTTGTGCGCCCTCGCCCATTGGGGCTTGGAGAAAATAGATTGGGCTGCATGGTGCTTCTGAAAAGAGCTGAAAGCGACTGAACTTGAGTACTAGCAAAACTAAGGAGCCAGCCTGGGAAGGTGTGGTGCAAGTTGGACCGCTCCTTGAACCCTAGCTTTTTTGGGGGCGCTAGGGTTTATCTCAGTGACAGGTAAAAGCCCTACAAAATTGGAAGAAATGTCTCCAAAATGACTAAATAGTGTTGGCAGGGGCATAAAACCTCAACAAAAACAAAAATTATGGCTTGACATTTCATGCGAATCATCTGCCCAGCAGGTCATAGGTTTTGTTTGTTTGATTTCAGGTTTAACGTCCCCGACAACTCCCCGTCAACACTGTAAAGGTCATTTTGGAGACGTTGCTTCCAATTTTGTGGGACTTTTACCCAACATTGAGATGAAATGACATCTCAAGCCCTGTCGCCCAATGAAACCAATAGGGTTTATTAGCATGGACGGTCCGCCTCGCACCGCGGTTCCTGGACAGGCTTAGATCCTCTAAGCGGTTTACCTGTACTAGTGTGCGGGCTGGATTCAGCTCTGCGTGGAAGCATCATGCAGCCCATATATTTCTTCAAGCCCCTAACGGCGGGGGCCGCGCAGGTCATAGGTGTTTCAAGCCTTATTTTCACTGAAAAATAAGAAGTCTGCTTGTCATGAATATGGTTTGAATTTTCTGATTATGCTTCTATACAGCAGGCAATTCTAATGGAATTGTCAAGACTTATTTTCACTGAAGAATTAGAAAAAATGATTCTGGTTTTCATGATTAGAAGTTACTTTTAACCCTTATCTTGCTGTTCGCGACAACCCCTATCTTTGAAAACAGTGTAGATCCAGATCAGATGGCTTCTGAAGAAGCCATCTGATCAGGATCTACACTGTTTGGCATTCAGTTTATGAATTTGTAGCAACAAATTACATCAAGTAATTTGATTGGTTGATAGACAGAAATGGGTGTGGCTTAGATGAATATTTAGCAAGATAAGGGTTAAGAATTTGTCTGCCTCGTGGACAGGCCCATTAAGCAGTTTACCAATACTTTGTGAGATGCCCCCCCCCCCCCCCCCACAGTAGTTGGTCAAAGGCTGAGTGCTCAAGCAACCTTCCATCTCAAGCCTTTCCCAAGAGATGGGACATTATATAGAAAAAGAAAAGATAGGATACAGTAGAAGAAAAAACAAAAAACCTAGGGCCTTGTTATCTTAACGAGCTCGTTAGTGGACAAATTATTAATTGTTCTAGCAAGTTTAATACCTAAAATTTTGATATTTTTGGTGAAAAAATGTGAGCTGCTTTTGCATATAAGCTGCTCACATTTTTTCAGCAAAAATATTGGTATATTTGCCACATTAAATGTTCAAAGTTTTAACGATTTGTTAACTAACAAGTTCATTAGTTTTGAAAAACTGGCCCAAGTACTTCAACAACTGGCCCCAGTACTTCATCCTACAAGCTCAACAGGCTGTTGGCCTACTGAAGCCATAGCCGTAGAATACCCGGCACTGAAAGCTCACAGCGCCTTTGCACCACCCCAACCTCCCATTATAAGGGGGAAGGTTCCATCTAGTATGAGAATGGTCAAAAGAAGACTCCTCTTGATAAGGGGGATAAAAACATTTTTTCCAGAAGCTTTATCTGTTCTTGACTCATGTTATCTGTTGTTTGTTTGTTTGTATTAGAGTGTAATGGCCCAGTCAACACTATTTAGGTCATTTTTAGCAGGTCAGTTTACTTATCCACATTTTTCCTGGGCAGGCTTATAAGTAAGCAGCTAACCAGTACAGTCTACATTCTTTCGCCAGAAATTGACAACTGCCCTTCTTGTATCAGTGGAAGGGAGAGAATGACCACAAAAAAGATTTCATGATCAATCTCCACGAAAGAATATTGCCGACCCTGGCAGGTATTGAACCTGCATCCTCCTGACCACCAGTCAGACACTTATCTGAGTTACCGAGGCCAGCCATGAATTGATTGTTGCTGCCCATAACAAGAGGGCCCTGATTCGCTCACCTGAATGCTACTGTCTCTAGTACATTCTATCTTTAGCCCTGGTGGCCATCTTATTCGTCAGAGTGGAACGATCTTAGCTATTTTGGTAGGGTGTCACCTAGGCAACATTCCTGTGAAGTTTGAATCAAATTGACCGAAGGCTTTAGGAAGAGTTTGCATTTGAAGAAAATTTACGTTTTTCTATTTTTTACTCTGGCAGCCATAATTTCATCAGAGCAGGATCATTTTAGCTATTTTGGTAGAGGGTCATCTAAACAACATTCCTATAAAGTTTGAATGAAATTGGCACAAGGGTGCAGGAGGAGTTGACCTTTGAAGATTTTTTCTATTTTTAGCTCTGGAGGCCATCTTGTTCATCAGAGTGGATTGACTTTAGCTATTTTGGTACCTGGGCAGCATTCCTGTGAAGTTTGAATCAATTTGTCCCAAGGGTTTAGGAGAAGTTCACGCTTGAAGCAAATTAACCTTTTTCTATTTTTAGCTTTGGTGGCCATTTTTTCATCGTATCGGGGATCACTTTAGCTATTTTAGTATTTTAGTCATCTAAGCAACATTTCTATGAAGTCTGAATGAAATTGGTTTAAGGATCGTTTGAAGATTTTTTCTAATTTTAGGTCTGGTGGCCATCCTGTTCATCACAGCGGAATGATTTTAGCTATTTTGGTAGGGAGTCACCTACGTAACAGTCCTGTGAAGTTTGAATCAAATTGGCCAAAGGGTTAAGGAGGAGTTTGCCTTTGAAGCAAATTTACGATATTTTTCTATTTTTAGCTATGGCAGCCATTTTGCTAATCAGAGCAGAACTGATTTAGCTATTTCGGTAGAGGGTCACCTAAGTAACATTCCTATGAAGTTTGAATGAAATTGGCCCAAGGGTACAGGAGAAGTTGTTTATAGATTTTTTCTATTTTCAGCTCTGGTGGCCATCTTGTTTGTCAGAGCAGAATGATTTTAGCTTATTTGGTAGGGAGTCACCTGGGCATCATTCCTGTGAAGTTTGAATCAAATTGGCATAAGGGTTTAGGAGGAGTTTGCATTTGAAGCAAATTTACAATGTTTTTCTATTTTTAGCTCTGGGGCCATATTGTTCATCAGAGCAGGACCATTTTAGCTATTTTGGTAGAGGGTCATCTAAGCATCATTTTGAACAAAATTGGCTCAGGGATTTGGGAGGAGTAGTCGTTTAAAGATTTTTCTATTTTTAGCTCTGGTGGCCATCTTGTTAATCAGAGCAGAACGATTTTAGCTGTTTTGGCAGAGGGTCACTTAGGAAACTTTCCTATGAAGTTTGAATGAAATTGGCCGAGGGGTATAGGAGTAGTTGTTTAAAAACTTTTCTATTTTTAGCTCTGGTGGCCATCTTGTTCATTAGAGCAGAACCATTTTAGCTATTTTGGTAGAGAGCCACCTTGGCAACATTCCTGTGAAGTTTACATGAAATTGGCACAAGGGTTTAGAAGGAGTAGTCTTTAAAAGCAATTGTTGAGGACGGACGATGCACGATGGACATTGACCGACCACAATAGCCATGAGCACTTTGCGCTCAGGTGAGCTAACAAATACACTGATATTCCCCTATTAAGACCAGCTAGAATTGAAAATGATTACCCGTATTCCTTTAAAAACATATTAAAAAGATTTCAGTTTTTCTTTGTGTTAGTATCCTCTAGTAAGAGACCACCTTTGGGCCAACTTTTGAACAGTCCCAAAGGTGATTCTACTATATTTAGAGATAATCTAGCTTGAAAAGTAGAGCTGTATGTACTCATTAGAATAACCTCAACAAGAGGGCCATGATGGCCCTGGATTGCTCACCTGATCCATAGTGTAACAAGTGGGACCCAGGGAGGGCCATTATTGGCCCCAGGGCTTTAATGTGCATAATGTTGAGGGAGGTCTTAAAGGTGAAGCTTCATACCAAACATCAACAAAGGCTATAATTTGAACAATCTTGGCAAAGGTCCACTAGATGAAGCTACACATCAAATATCAAAGACCTGGGCCTTGCGGTTTCAGAGAAGATTTTTTTTTAAAGATATTCCCTACATAAGCCTATGCAAAACCAAATGGCCCCGGGGCTATATAAATCTATGTAAAACCACAGGGCCCCGGGGTGGGGGCATTTGTGGCCCCAGGGCTATAATTTGAACAATCTTGGTAGAGGTCCACTAGATAAAGCTCCATACTAAATATCAAAGGCCTTGGCCTTGCAGTTTCAGAGAAGATTTTTAAAGATTTCCCCATATAAGTCTATGTAAAACCAAAGGGCCCCGAAGCGGGGACATTTTTGGTATCAGGGCTATAATTTGAATAATTGATAGAGGTCCACTAGATGCAGCTTCATACCAAATATCAAAGACCCAGGCCTTGTGGTTTCAGAGAAGAAGATTTTTAAAGATTTTCCCTATATTAGACTATGTAAAACCATAGGGCCCCAGAGTGGGGGCATTTTTGGCCCCAGGGCTATAATTTGAACAATCTTGGTAGAGGTCCATTATATGAAGCTTCATACCAATTATCAAAGTCCTGGGCCTTGTTGTTTCAGAAGATTTTTAAAGATTATCCCTATATAAGCCTATGTAAAACCAAAGGGCCCTGGGGCGGGGCCACTTTAGGTCCCAGCACTATAATTTGAAACATCTTGGTAGGGGTCCTGTAGAAGTAACTTCATACCAAATATAAAAGACCTAGGCCTTGTGGTTTCAGAGAAGAAGATTTTTAAAGATTTTCCCTATATTAGCCCATGTAAAACCAAAGGGCCCCAGAGCGGGGGCATTTTTGGCCCAAGGGCTATAATTTGAACAATCTTGGTAGGGGTCCACCAGATGAAGCTTCATACCAAATATCAAAGTCCTGGGCCTTGCGGTTTCAGAGAAGAAGATTTTTAAAGATTTTCCCTATATAAGCCTATGTAAAACCAAAGGGCATCGGGGCGGGGACATTTTTGGCCTCAGCACTATAATTTGAATAATCTTGTTAGGGGTCCTTTAGATGATGCTTCATACCAAATATAAAAGACCTAGGCCTTGTGGTTCCAGAGAAGAAGATTTTTAAAGATTTTCCCTATATAAGTCTATGTAAAACCAAAGGGCCCCGTGGCGGGGGCATTTTTGGCCCAAGGGCTATAATTTGAACAATCTTGGTAGAGGTCCATTAGATGAAGCTTCATTCTAAATATCAAAGTCCTGGGCCTTGTGGTTTCAGAGAAGAAGATTTTTAAAGATTTCCCTATATAGGCCTATGTAAAACCAAAGGGCCAAGGGACGGGGGCATTTTTTGCCCCAGCACTTTAATTTGAACAAACTTGGTAGGGGTCTACTAGATGAAGCTTCATACCAAATATCAAAGTCCTGGGCCTTGTGGTTTCAGAGAAGATTTTTGAAGATTTTCCCTATATAAGCCCATGTAAAACCAAAGGGCTCGGGCGGGGGCATTTTTGGCCCAAGCACTATAATTTGAACAATCTTGGTAGGGGTCCACTAGATGAAGCTTCATACCAAATATCAAAGATCTGGGCCTTGTGGTTTCAGAGAAGAAGATTTTTTAACATTTTGGTGAAAAAAATCTATTTTTGGCCCCTGTGACCTAGATGTGCAATGGACCGGAACCATTTGAACAACTTTGAAAGGGCACCACCTAAGGATCATTCCTGTGAAGTTTGGTCAAAATCCGATCAGTGGTTTAGGAGATGTCGTTTAAAGAAATTGTTTACGCACACACGGACGCACGACGGACAAAAAGTGATCCCAAAAGCTCACCTCGTCACTACGTGACGGTGAGCTAATGAGGCAACTCTGAGAAACCCAACATGCATGTACCGTTAATTTATAGAAAATCAAAAAGATAACCATTTTATATTTATCTGCATTATGCCCTCTAACTATAGACTAGAACTACTAATGGCTAGAGGTACTAATGTCTTGGACAAATTTCCATGGTTTTGTCATTTATCTTTAGATTCCCCAATTCCGGGTTAAAAACCCTTGTTTGAGGTTTAATGTCCCTGTCAACACTATATAGGTCATTTTTGAGATGTTGCTTCAGATCTGGTGGGACTTACCTGACATTGTGATGAAATGACATCTCATGCCCTACTGTTCAAAGAAACCACTATGGTTTACAGGAAAGATTGAGCTCACACCACTTTGCCTGGGCAGGCTTTGACCGAAGCAGTTTACAAGTACTCAAATATTTGTTTGGTCAGTTTCAGCTCTGTGCAGAAGCACCATGCAGCCCAATCTATTTCTCCAAGATTGATTGATTTGGGGTTTAACATCCCCGTCAACACTGTATAGGTCATTTTGGAGATGTTGCTTCCAATTTTGTGGGACTTTTACCCGAAATTGAGATGAAACCTGCCGCCCAATGAAACCAGAAGGATTTATATACATGGACGGTCCAACTCGCACCATTTTGCCTTGGCAGGCTTAGATTTAAATTGATTTAAGCTCCCCAGTGGAATTCGTTTCCACCGACCGTTCCAAGGTGGTTCTTCTGTCGCAGTTTATTTTTGTTTTGGCTTGTCTTTGGGTGTTTGTGTCGCTTATATTGTTTTATTTTGGATAGCCTATTGGCCATTTTGTGGGAAAGTAACTGTCCTTTTGGCTTTCCGCTATTGGTGTTTCCATTAGGTCTGTTGTTTCATGTTTGTGTTTCTTTCCCTGTGGCATCTCTGATGGGAGCTGTTGGTTGATTACCGTATATCGATTCCTGATCATTGCCTTTACTTCTTTTTAGAGCCTTTAAGTGATTTATTTATCAGTACTAGGTAATGGGCGCTGTTTGCTTCAGCTCTGCATGGAAGCATCGTGCAGTCAAATCTATTTCTCCAAGCCCCAACAGGCAGGGGTGTTTATTTCACCAAATAAGCCCCAAATGGGCAGGGGCATTCAAAAACTTTGTGTTGAACATTGCTTCCAGCATATAATGGAACTTTAATAACTCAAACTTTATTCTGGAGTCCCTAGGGAATTCAGTTCATGGAAAGAAATTGTGAGGGATAATTTTGGGGAAATTTCTTCTTTCATCTTGCAAATGTTTGCTGTGTGCACTCATAGGAATCGCCTTGATGAGGCGATTCTAATGAGTGCGCACAACATACATTTATACTATACCTCATTAAAAAGATATCTCCAAATTACCACTGGCAAGCCACCTTTTGGACCATGAAAATTTGTTTGAGACGGATAGTTTGAGCCACTGAGGGTTACTTTGCACCACTGAGGGTTACTTAGAGCCACTAAGGGTGGCTTAGAGCCAGTAAGGGTTACTTCAAGCCACTGAGGGTTACTTTGAGCCACTGAGGGTTACTAAAAGCACCCAATCTCAAACAAATTTTCATGGTCCTAAAGGTGTTTGAGCCAATGTTTGTTTGATTCGAGGTTTTACATCCACTTCAACACTATAGGTCATTTTCGAGACGTTTTCATTTTTGTGGGACTTTTACCGGACATTGGGATGAAATGACATCTCAAGCCCTGTCGCCCAATGAAACCAATAGGGTGTATAAGCATGGACGGTCCTACTCGCACCGCTTTGCCTGGGCAAGCTTGGATCCTATAACAGGTTTACCAGTACTCGTGTGCGGTCGGTTTCAGCTCTGCCTGGAAGCATCATGCAGCACAATGCTTTCTTTAAGCCCCTATTGGCCGGGGTGAGTTTGAGCCATTGAAGATTGACTATACCCGACATGTTCTGATGTAAACTAATGGGCATATGAAAAAATGTCTACACATGTATAATTTTGACCCACTTAAACCCCTCTTTTATATAGTAAACCACGGGTTTACAGGGGTACACATTATTTTTCATATTTCTGCACAAAAAATAGATGGTATGTACTCGTTAGAACTACTCTGATGAGGCGGTTCTAACAAGTTCCCACACTATGTTTTGAGCAGAAATATGTAAAATATCAGATTTTTTTTTTATCTGAAAATTTTCATTTTTGGTATTAAAATTATCCGAAAATTTTCATTTTTTGGTAGTAAACTTTTATTTGTATGGGCGTGGTTTTGTAATGCATAGTTGGTTATGTGGGGTGGGGGCAAATTCAAAGGAAATGAAAGGAACAACAACATGGTGTAATTGGACATTTTTAATACTTTTTCTCTTCATTTGGAACCTTTTAGGATCCATATTTTGAGTATTTACACTCATTTTTACAATTTGTGAATTCAACAATGTGCTTTGACTATCATGCTTATAACAGTCTTTCAAAACAGTAAAATCGTACTTTTAAAAAAACAATATAAAAGTATAAGATTGTTCCAATGGTTTTAACAATTACAAACATAAAAACATACAACATTGCTCACTCTTTTTGTATTACTATTTTGTTCATTAAATCAAACTTTAAAATCTCAAAATTATGTTTCCCTAAAATCTTGTTTAAAATTAGCTCAGTATCAAATAAATCGAGCTCAGTATCAAATACATGTTATTGATAGATTTTTTTTTTTTTTCATTTTTTGTTAGAAAGAGTTTGTGAAAAAGAAAACTGTCAATCAAATACCAATTTAAACATGAATCTGAAAATTTCAAAATTCACTACTATGAGAGATATGTAATTTCCAAATAATGCTAAAGGCAATCGAAAAAAAGAAAAATATTTTTTGAAAGTCTCCAACTAATTTGCATATATCAAATATTCAAAAATTCTATTATTTGAAAATTTAAATTTTTTCT
The DNA here is from genome assembly GCA_963580285.1 of Lucinisca nassula. Lineage (NCBI taxonomy): Eukaryota > Metazoa > Mollusca > Bivalvia > Lucinida > Lucinidae > Lucinisca > Lucinisca nassula. The sequence goes on along the minus strand of OY757015.1, from coordinate 47,248,395 downwards.
TATAAAAAAAAAAGTCGACATATTTAGAAGCTTCAATTCTGTTTTGAAAGGTTTGTTTGTTAGTTGTGACATGTACAATACATACAGTGTACATGAATAATGAATTGAACATCAAGTGAAATGAACATCATACCAAATCCTGCAAGGTTTTAAAATCAAAAATTAAGTTAAAAAAAAATTGGCAAATTTAAATTTTAAAAACATTGTAGATTCAGATGAGATGGCTTTATAAAAAGCCATCTCATCTGGATCTACAATGTTTTAAATCAATTTCTTTTCAGTTTTGACAAACTTTCTTTTTTTGATATGACAAATTTGATATAAAAATTAGAAAGCAGTTTTTGGTGAATTTTATAATAAATGGAGTAAGAAAGCCAAAGATGTCAATGAAAAAAGTAAGCTACCAACCAAAGTCAACTTACATCAATGCATTTATGGGCATGTCCGTCTGGTTCGTCAAAAACATGAAATTCATTTCACTTGATATGATCAAGGATGATAAAATGATAATGAAATGACAATGAAATGCATTTTTGGTTCCCATATTTATTTCTCACTTGGGTGTAATGTGTGAACCGACAAATTGGTTGTTGTGGTTTGTCCAGTCTAATCATTTGTAATTTTAAGCTAAATCTTGTTTTTTGACCATCTTTTATCTGGGCTAAAAGTGTTGTGGTTAAACTGCAACTCTTTTTGCAAAAGTAAAATGATCAACTATAAGCAAATTTTGCTGAAAATCTCAACATTTGACTGGATGAACTACAACCATTTTATCAATTTTCACATTACGCCATGTGTTATTGTTAAAAAGTGTTCTCTAAAGAAACATAAAAGGAAAATGCTAAAAAATCTCCTATACACCAAAACCTGTCAAATTCAATGGGTCGAAATCTTTTCTTTCTTTTTTCATAATTTACTGGATGGTTTGACAGTGGAGCAATTTTTTTCATGAAAAATTTCCAAGTCATGACAAAAGTTCCAAAGTTCAAGAAACCAAAATCAGCCAAAATCTGTCATGATGTTCCTTTACAAATTTCAGATAAACTTTCAGAAATCAAAACAATGTAACTTTTTTCAAAATTAAACCAGACCTTTGGTACATAAGTACCATAAGATGATAAGATCATGATAAAAATGTTTGTGATGAGGATGAAAATGAGGGATTAAGTCAACAAATATAACAAAAACATAACATATAAACAAATACAAAGAAATTGCCTTTGCCAGACTTTATTATAACCGAAGATTTAAAATTCAAAATGCAAACTAAACAGAAGCAAAAAAAACTTTCCACAGAAAATCAGACTGCAAGTTTAAAGAGCTTGTACCAAAACAACAAAACAGTACTGAAAAGTAAAAACAAACAAGTGATTCCATAGATCAAACAACTGTTTCAGATTTGTTTTGGAGTCATTTCATAAGACAAGGAGGAGTACTGATAACCTTATTTCTTGTAAGAAATGTATGTTGTGGGTACTCATTAGAATCGCCTCATTGAGGTGATTCTAATGAGTACCCACAACATTTATTTTAATGCAGAAATGAAGAAAATTATCCCCAAATTATCTTTAGTATTCTTTATCTGGGGTGCTATTTTTGTACTGAAAGCCCAAACAGTCTTTGTCTGATCATGATGTGTCAATTTGACTTGGATTTTGACTAAACTACAGCTATTTTTGTTAAATTTACCATTTTTTGTTCTCTGTGGATTTTTTTTTTGTTCATTTTTATCCCAATCTGCTGCCTGTATATTCTGATGTGTACCTTGTACAGTAAATAAATCAAAAATAATAAAATTATGCATTTGCTGTGTTTCATACCTAGACACAGAATCCAAAAAAAAAGGGAAAAAATAATTGATAAAATAATGATAACTAAACAAATAATACTGTTTCAATCTTGTATTCAATTTTTCCTTGTACTTTCATTATCTATGATTGAATTTTGTTACATGAAAATCTGCATTTTCCACCTTGGATTTGGAGCAAACAACCATTTTTTTCTCATTTTTTTTAGGCATCACGAAAACATGCCTATATAATTTTGACCCCCCTTGAACCTCACTTTCATATAGTTAAACTGGGGTTTACAGGGGTAAACCTTATTTTTCTTCTTTCTGAGCAGAAATAAGAAAAATATCACAATTTTTCATCTGAAAATGTTCATATTTTCGATGATAAATTTACAATGTATTTGTATAGGCATGTTTTCATGATGATTCACATAAACTCAACTTATTTTCTCTGAAAAATAAGGAAAAAATGCTCTGAAAATGTCATCTGTCATGAAAAGTGCTGTAAGGGTCAAATAAAAAAAGATTTCTAACTAAACTGTCAAAAGATTCCACTGGAAATGCTTTCAAAAATGATTTCATCGTTTTTCAATTTTGATTCATGATTTTCTTTATATACATATAAACAGCTTAGCTGTACAATTATAACTTTACTGTACAATATAAATGACAGACACAATATAGATCAAGTGGGTGGGGTAATCCGGAGGCAAAAAGAACCAGATTTTTGTAGTTGTACCAAATTTTCACAGTAAGGAACATAGTAATACTTTATTTAACCTCAAACAACAAATTGTTTTTTTTTCTTCTCTTTTTCTTTCCCCAGAAAACAAGCTTTGACATGTCATGCTAAATGTCTCCAATTTGCAAGAAAAGTTGAATCCTTATGGAGACAATTTGCATGAAATAATGAATCAGGTCTTCTAAGAAAATAAGAAAAATATTTCAAAGTGTCATTGACTGAAAAAATATCCAGCATACAGAACATTAAACAAGAGGGCCCACAGGGCCCTGGTTCGCTCACCTGTCTGTCACTGTCTCGAGTGCATTCTATTTTTAGCTATGGTGGCCATCAGCAGTGATTTTAGCTTATTTGGTAGGGAGTAACCTAGGTAACATTCCTGTGAAGTTTGAATCAAATTGGCCTTAGGGTTTAGGAGGGGTTCAGGTTTGAATCAGATTTACAATATTTTTCTATTTTTAGCTCTGGTGGCCATTTTTTTCATCAGAGCTGGATTGTTTTAGCCTTTTTGGTAGAGGGTCATCTAAGCAACATTACTTCAAAGTTTGAATGAAATTGGCCCAAGAGTACAGTAGGAATTGTCATTTGAAGATTTTTTTTTATTTTTAGCTCTGGCAGCCATCTTGTTCATTGGAGTGGAATATGGTTTAACTATTTTGGTAGGGAGTCACCTAGGCAACATTCCTGTGAAGTTTAAAATCCAATTGGCCCAAAGGTTTAGAAGGAGTTTGCATTTGAAGCAAATTCACAATGTTTTTTCTATTTTTAGCTCTTGTGACCATTTGTTAATCGTTATGCTATTTTCCTAGAGGGTCATCTACACAACATTCCAATGAAGTTTAGAAGCCTTCATGGTACTGTGGTCATGTTACTTGCCTTGTAAACCAGGGGTAGCAGTATCGATCCCAAGCTTCTCCAGACTTTCAGATTGGTTTTTAAACAGAGGTCCCATCACTGTATGACCTTAGCTTTCGGTGAGACTTCAACTCAAACACTCACTCCTATGAAGGAACCTTTATGCCAAATATGAAGGCTGTATCTTAAATGCTCCAAAAGTTATGACAAAGTAGGTCAAAGGTCAAGGTCATGGCTAAAAAATTTTGAATGATTGGGAAAACTTTGTCACAGGGAACATACATGCCAAATATGAAGGCTCTATCTCATATGGTTCAAAAGTTATGATAAAGTAGGTCACAGGTCAAAGTCACAGGTCAAATCTTTGAAGCCCTTGTCACAAGGAACCTACATGTCAAATATGAAGGCTATCTCAAACAGTTCAAAAGTTATGACAAAATAACCTACTGATCTACTTTTTGATTTGACATGATCCATATTCGAACTGAACTGAGATATTGTCCAGATGATCATTCTGAGCAAGTTTTATGATGATTTGATTAAAACTGTGGCCTCTAAGAGTGTTCAAAACTTTTTCTATGATTTGACCTGCTGACCTACTTTTTGACCCGACATGACCCATATTCAAACTTGACCCAGATATTGTCAAGATGATCATTCTGAGCAAGTTTGATGATGATCGGACCGAAACTGGGGTCTCTAGTGTGTACACAAGGTTTTTCAGCAATCGGACCTACTGACCTACTTACTGGCCAGATATGACCCACATTCAAAGTTAACTGAGATATTGTCAAATGATCATTTTTAGCAAGTTTGATGATGATCAGACCAAAACTGTGGCCTCTAGTGTGTTCAGAGGGTTTTTCTATGATTTTATCTACTGACCTACTTTTTGGACCGACATGACCAATATTTGAACATGACTCAGATATTGTCAAGATGATCATTCTGGGCATGTTTGATGATGATCGGACCTAATCTGTGGCCTCTAGTGTGTTCACAAGGTTTTTCTATGATTTGACCTACTGACCTACTTCTTGACCTGAAATGACCCATATTCGAACTTGACCGAGATATCGTCAAGACTATCATTTCGAGCAAGTTTGATGATGATTGGAGCAAAAATGTGGCCTCTAGTGTGTTCACAAGGTTTTTCTCTTATTTGACCTACTGACCTACTTTTTGACCTGCCATGACCCATATTCGAAGGTGACCAAAATATTATCAAGATGATCATTCTGAGTAAGTTTGATGATGATTGGACCAAAACTGTGGCCTCTAGTGTGTTCACAAGGTTTTTCTATGATTTGACCTACTGACCTACTTTTTGAACCAACATGACTCATATTCGAACGTGACTATGATATTATCAAGATGATCATTCTGAGCAAGTTTGATGATGATTGGACATAAATTGTGGCCTCTAGTGTGTTCAGAAGGTTTTTCTATGATTTGACCTAATGACCTACTTTTTGACCCGACAACACCTATATTCGAACTTGACTGAGATAATTGTCAAGATGATCATTCTGGGCTAGTTTGATGATGATCGAACCAACACTGTGGCCTCTAGTGTCTTCACAAGGTTTTCTTCCTGATTTGACCTACTGACCTACTTTTTGACCCAACATGACCCATATTCGATCTTGACCGAGATATTTTGTGGTGGTACAAAATGTGTGCAAGTTTAGTTAAAATCAAATCATAAATGAAACAGCTATCATGCAGACAAGACCAAAATAGACAATTTTTGCCCTTTCAGGGGCCGTAACTCCGTAACACATAATGGGGTATGGCTGGTTCAAGAAAGGAACCCAGATCCCATGGTGGTACAAGTTGTGTGCAAGTCTGGTTAAAATCAAATCATAAAGGAAGATGCAATCGTGCGGACAAGACCAAAATAGGCAATTTTTGCCCTTTCAGGGGCCGTAACTCCAAAGCACATGATGGGATATGGCTGATTCAAGAAAGGAACCCAGATCCCATGGTGGTACAAGTTGTGTGCAAGTCTGGTTAAAATCCAATCATTAATGAAGATGCTATCGTGCGGACAAGACCAAAATAGGCAATTTTTGCCCTTTCAGGGGCCGTAACTCCGAAGCACATGATGGGATATGGCTGATTCACGAAAGGAACCCAGATCTCATGGGGGTACAAGTTGTGTGCAAGTCTGGTTAAAATCAAATCATAAATGAAGATGCTATCGTGCGGACAAGACCAAAATAGGCAATTTTTGCCCTTTCAGGGGCCGTAACTCCGAAGCACATGATGGGATATGGCTGATTCAAGAAAGGAACCCAGATCTCATGGGGGTACAAGTTGTGTGCAAGTCTGGTTAAAATCAATTCATAAATGAAGATGCTATCGTGCGGACAAGACCAAAATAGGCAATTTTTGCCATTTCAGGGGCCGTAACTCAGTAACACATGATGGGATATGGCTGGTTCAAGAAAGGATCCCAGATCTCATGGTGGTACAAGTTGTGTGCAAGTCTGGTTAAAATCAAATCATAAATGAAGATTCTATCCTGCGGACAAGACCAAAATAGGCAATTTTTGCCCTTTCAGGGGCCATAACTCAGTAACACATGATGGGATATGGCTGGTTCAAGAAAGGAACTGAGATCTCATGGGGGTACAAGTTGTGTGCAAGTCTGGTTAAAATCAAATCATAAATGAAGATGCTATCGTGCGGACAAGAAATTGTTTACGGACGCACGCACGGACGCACGCACGCACGGACGCACGGACGACGGACGACGGACAAAATGTGATCACAAAAGCTCACCTTGTCACTACGTGACAGGTGAGCTAAAAACAGCTTATGACTTCATCATTATTAATTAAGAAGATCATAAAGTTCAGTGTTTCATGCCAGTTGAGTGTCACTTGAAATTTCTTTTAGAATACAGCTTCTTTTATGTAAATGGTTTTACAAAGTTTTCAAATCCACTTTTAAGCTTCATACATGAAATATTTTGCGAACTTGCATGTAAAGTTCTAACAAATATTCATTGTTTATTGCATTTTTGCATACTTCAAAGATTTAAAAAATAGACCTTTTTTATTGCATATCTGGTTAAATCTTACCCCACCACACTCATATGATATATAAATATAGCACATTTTGTGTTCTCACACCCTCTTCACAGATCTCAAACAAGTTACACTGCAACATTTTTATATCCATGAAATAATGAAATAGCATACTTTTTTTTCCCATGAAATAATGTAATAGCATACTTTTTTTATCTCTTCCATGACAAAAATGTATTTTCGATGGCAAAATTACATGAAGGTGAGGAAATATAAAAATCAAAAATTGGTAGAATCTAAGTTTAAAATGGTTAAATTCGTTAAAAGCCTTGCATGAGATCTTGGCTAAACTGATATAAAACAGCAATTCTGAGTGGCTATCTGTACATCTAATATCACAATAAATTCAACCAATCAAATTTGCTGTTTCATACCAATTTTGAATGAGTGTATTACTACACTAGAAATGAGACAGAAATGAACACTGAGTCGGTTCCTGAGGCCAACTGGCAATGAGGAAAATTGCAACACCAATCCTCATTGGTCAATACTAAGTCACATGACAAGTCACATGACTTGATACTGACATAGCACCAAGTCATTGCTGTTTTTTTACATACAAAATAGTTCCAGATTATTGGCACAAAATCTATTCAGGGACTTCCCAGAAAACACTTGTTACAACAATGTTGTCACATGGTCCATAGCTAGAGATAAGGGCTAACAAGGATTATTAAAGATAATTTTTCTTATTTCTTAATATAAACCTGTATTGCGGGTACTTGTTAGAATCACCTCAATGAGGCGATTCTAACAAGTACCCTCAATATATGTTTCTGCGCAGAAATATTATGAAAATTATCCTTTTTTTGTCCTTGTTGCGCGTATCCGACTCTATGGCTACACTATTTCCAATGCTGCTAATGAAAAAGATGAACAATATTTTTGCGACATGGTGTTTTCTGCACTGCATCTACGGTTACAGCTATACAATAACGTCTTTGAAAAATAACTCGTCAATTTCATTACACAAGTCTTCAGGATTTATTGTATAACTCCCTGACGTTGTCGTACTTGCATCGTCTCGACATGTAGTTGCCATTTCACTGACTTCATCAATGTCTCCAACTGAATATGGCATACCTGGCGTAGTCATTTGTGAGTTTAAGAACGTATCACTTTGTGTCCTTCCACTTATGTAAAATAGTTCCCTTCCCAATTTTAAGGGAGTGTTAAATTCGGACAAAGAGGGACTTTTAAGAGCAGCTTTATAGCTCGCTACAGTCGTATTAGCGTTAACACTGTCGTCACTAAAACTAATGTTTCTTTGGTAGCTGCAGTCTGTAGGAATGGGTGGTGGGGGTCTACGAGGCTTTGATGTTTTTCCAATTTGGCGATTGTCTGTGTAGAAACTTCTATTTTCCTCTGTAAGAGAAAAAGAACAGTGTTTTCAAATTGTCAATGTTCCACATAGTATGGCTGATAATCTCATCAAAATACACCACATTTTCATTATTACACTGTTTGTTATATCATGGTTTTGGATATAACACGGTTTCAAGGGTTTCAAGATGGATCCGTAAAATGTACAGAATATATAGAAAAATGACCATAAATGGTCATTTTTCTATATAATCTATACATTGATATAACACAGTTGTTTTACTAAAAATGGTTTCTGCTTTGGATCCCATTAATCCATAAAATGCCAATCATGACAATTGTCATCTGCTTTGCCGTCTGCCGGTTACCTTAAAAGTCATTTTTTGCAAACAGTGTGACCCCAGATCAGACTGCTCCTGTAGGAGCAGTCTGATCTCGGCCCACACTGTTTGCCTGTATGCAAAAATATTTTCAAAAAATACTGTATGCAAAAAAATTCAGCAGACGACATTTTCAGCTGTAGTTTTTCTCGCGTCATAAAGGTTAATGGTGTTATAAAGAGGTTGTGAAGCAATCAATTTTGCCACAACCATTTTTGACTATCAAGCGATCAAACTGCTTAATGTTATTTATTCCTATAAATTCACCAAATGACCAACAGTGAAGATCCAGATCAGATGGCTTCTCTAAATTCAGCAGGTTAAAAACCTTATTTTGAATGTCTTTTCTTTGGACAGAGATGATAAAAGAAATAGAACAATATCTTTTTATTTTTTAAATTTCAGTCACAACATTGCAGCTACATATGGATAGCTCGAGTAAGCTTCAAAGTCTCTATTCTATAGGGTAACTAAGTTTCGTTTATAGAATTTTTGTCCCTAAGGGAATAATTACATACAACCACTTGTTTCTCCAAATGTTTCCAGATTTTCAAGGGTCTCCTCTTCCTCAGGGCTATATGAACACCACTCAAACCTTCCAATATGGCCTGCATTCTGCATGCACTTTCCAATATGGCCTGCATTCTGCATGCACTTTCCAATATGGCCTGCATTCTGCATGCACTTTCCAATATGGCCTGCATTCTGCATGCACTTTCCAATATGGCCTGCATTCTGCATGCACTTTCCAATATGGCCTGCATTGGCAGGCCATATTGGAAAGTGCATGTAGAATGTAGAGTGGTGTCCTTATAACCCTGAGGTAGGGAGGAGCCCTCGAAATTTTGCAAAGAGTCGAAGAAAAACAGGTAAAAGTTTCATGCAAATTAATTTCACAAGAACAAATCATCTACTCTCATAAGTATTATGCAAACAAAAAATTTGGTAGAAGTTAGTGTTTTTATTTAAAGCACTATAAAGCGATCACATTTTCTTATCTGCTCTACAGAACCTGAGGTGGGTGGGGTAATGTAATGACAAACACAGCAAAGCGGGAACAACAATCGGCCAACACAAACTTACCAATAATCTTAATGCTATACATAGCAATGGTGGCATTGTTCTGGAATAGGCAAATGAAATGGAATGCAGATACCCTTGTTTTGCTTAAATTTTCAATTATTTTCAGGGACTACTGTATTGTGCTTAGAGAGACAAAGAGAAAATATACCGGCCTCAGTTTTTTGTTTGATTTGAGGTTTAACGTCCCTGTCAACACTGTAAAGGTCATTTTGGAGACGTTGCTTCCAATTTTGTGGGACTTTTACCCTACATTGAGATAGGAAAGACATCTCAAGCCCTGTCTCTCAATGAAACCAATAGCGTTTATAAGCATGGACCGTCCGACCCGTGCACTGTACTGGTCAACTGCTTATGTATAAGCCTGCCCAGGAAAAGTGTGGATAATAATAATAATAATAATAATAATAATAGACCTTATTTATAGAGGGTAACACATTTAGTAAACTAGTACTAATCTTCCATGTGGCCCTCTTTTCCTGGATAGAACCAGTACTAAGCAATGTGGATAAAGTCTCTTGCCCAAGGAAACAACACTTGCCGCTCGTGGGGTTCGAACCCGGTACCTCTCGATCCCCGAGGCCGATACTTTACCACTGCACCACAGCGCTGAGATATGTAAACTGACCGGCTCAAGAATGACCTATATAGTGTTGACTGGGCCATTACACTCCAATACAAACAAACAAATCAGAGAAAATACTCTTTAAGGCTTGACTTTTGATGTGAATTACCTGCCAAAATAAGGGTTGACATTTCTTTTGAGTTTTGAAACTAGCATAAAGAATCCTAACTGTTGTGTCTCAAATTTCATGGAAAGACAATATTTGTAGTAATTTTTCAGTGGTGTGCATGTTTGTGTGCCTACATTGTTTTTATCAAACAGGATATTCCTTTTTTTCTCACCTGAATCACTAAGGGTGTGACCTCTATTGCTATTTATATCTTCTTCACTGCCTCCCCGACCACTGTCACTGGTTCCTGTCTCAGCAGACGTCTGACTGTGATTGTCGTCTGCCTTTTTTAATGCTGACAGAATTTTTCTAGCCTAAAAGAAACAAAATCTCAAATTATTTACAAAATTTTGAGCAATTATCTCCCTTACTGCGGCATAACCTTCTACTCTTCTGACTTTAAGGTAAATAGAGTCACCTGACATATTTTCAAACATTTTGTAAGGGAGACCACTTCTGTGACTTCCTTTTAGCTTTCCTGATATTTGTGTCCCTCCAAAAAGCAAACTCAGGAGCAAATTCCTTTCTCTAAAAGCAGAGCCCTATTGATAAAACATAATTACATGTATGAAAGTCATCTTAAAACCAAGTTGCCTCCCCTGAAGCTGTATCAATACCTCTTATGTATTTGCAGAGGACAGCACAGATTTTTTTAAGCCATGTCAATTGAAACTTGCTTTCTGTGTTCGCTGCAGCAATCATACTGATCAAGCAGGATGGTTTTCGAATTATTGCTTTCAGGGGCAGCAAAGAGCATTGATGAGACTATGAGGTCAAATAATTATGTAAGACTCTTCAAGATGTGGTCAGTTTCTTTCAAGCCAAACACCCTCTTTAAGACTACTTTCCAGAGCTGTTAATGGATCTAAGCTATATATTGCTAATCACTGACCAATCAAGACAAACCATGCAATGAGTTTATCTGAAATTCAGGTAGCAGTTATATTTAGCTGTATATTCTTGTAGCTGTGATGTTAGAGAGCTGTGTAAAGGGAGTGATCTGTAAACCTGGACTAGGGCTGGTGTACATGGTCATTGGCAAACAGTGTAGAGCCAGATCAGATTCTGATCAGGGTCTATTCTGTTTGCTGAAAAGAATTTAAGAGTTTAAAGAAGTGGTCTAAGTTCCTGTTCAGGATCATTTTCCCAGCCTAAACTCAAGGAAAATCGACCCATCAGTGCTAACAGTGCTTTGATTAAGCCATTCAGATGTTCTTTTAGTTGTGATATCAGACTGCTTTGTAGAAAGAGTTATCTGTAAAACCTGGTCTGGGTTTGTGCTGGGACATTGGCAAATATTGTGGATGCAGATCAGATGCTGCAGAACAGTGTCTGGTCAGGATCTAAACTGTTTACAATACAAGAATCTAATTTTCCCAGGCTATACTAAAATTACCAGTGCTTTTAGCGCTTTGATTTTCAGTTACACACAGCAAGATCAGTATAATGCAATATGATTTTAACTGAACTTGTTACATTTATGGTAATTTCAATCAACTATTCCAATCAACTTTTTACCTGACTATAAGAAATTGGACGTATCATACCTTAGCTGTTAATCAACATAACTTTCACATGACGATCGTTAAACCTTCAATCACCTGACATTTCTCTGCAGTCTCAAAGCAGAACTTTTGACATTTACACCTAAACTATCGGTTTTCTATATTTTATCACCAAAAATAAAATCAAACATTATTTTATAAATCTACTGTTTGGGGCCTTAAAACAAGTTATCAATTTGAAAAAGCAATAAAAAGAAAGACTCAAGCTGCCTAACATCTCATTTTTGGGACAATTGCAAAGTGTAGACCCAGATCAGATACTGCAGAATGTGGCATCTGATCAGGGTATACACTGTTTGCTTATATTGCACATATTTTTGTGTGATTTACAACAATCAAAAACCTGACAACCTCTTAACTGGAAATGGACTGCTCCCAACATATAGGGTGGAAGATTCTATTTTTTTCAAAAATGGGTCAAAGTGAATCTTTCTTTTTCATATAGATTAAGCATTTAAACAATATCTTCATTCACTTGCAATTAGTTGATAAGAGAATCATAGCAATTAGCAGAGAGAAGAAATATCTTACATGTGCAATAAAATGCTATCTTTCATTGAAAATTAGACAGAAGTTATAACCATTAGGAGCATGTAATTCTCTAGAGTTCTCTCTCCAAAGGTTTTTTGTTTGTATTAAGGTTTTACGTCACCATCGACACTATTTAGGACATTTTGGAGATGTTGCTTCAGATTTTGCAGGACTTTTACCCAACATTTGAATGATATGACATCTCAAGATCTACCACAGAAAGGAACCGGTAGGGTTTAAGGAGCGGTCCGACGCGCATCACTTTTCCTTGGCTCAAGTTTGTGCATGGAAGCACCATGCAGCCCAATCTATTTCTCCAAGCCCCCAAGCCAGGAAGGGCTCTCTCCAAAAGTTGTGCAGATAAGGCGGTTCTAATCAGAACCCAGAATCTATATTTTAGAGCAGAAATTTACCCTGTAAACCCCAGTTTGACTATATAAAAATACAGTTCAATTGTGTCAGAATTACAGTAGAACTTCGAAGGCTCTAACACCGATGGCTCTTTTACCATGGATGAGTCAAATCCATTCTTGAGCCCCTAGCAAAATGCTCTACATAAGAAATAGTGGGAGATAATTAAGGAGATTTTAGACTTTTATCTTGCAAATGTATGCTGTGTGTACTCATTAGAATCGCCTCGATGAGGCGATTCTAATGAGTATACACAGCATACATATTCATTATAGAACACCGAAAAGATGTCTAAACGTATCTCGTTATACCACAGGAGCTTGAAGTTCTGTCCATAAATGATTCATAATGTCCAAAAACAAAAGTGACAGTAAGCCATTTCTTTGAAATTGCTTCTGGAGCTTTTGTATTTGGACATTTTCAGCACGTTTGATGGACCAAATTTCAAGCGCCTGTGGCTATACCTCCTGACGGTAACCTTAGTGGCTCGAACTACCCCTGTCACAAACAGATTTTCGAGGTCCCAAAGGTGTTTGAGCCATTGATGTTTGACTGTATATAGACGTGTTTTCGTGATTCACCGAAGTTTTACTGTGGCAAAATTTTCAAAGGATGATAATTACCTCTTCTTCTTTGACAGGTTGTAACCAAAGTTGGTGTGTAGGGTCACGATGTAACTGATGTATAGCATGTTGTAACTGACTGTCAGTTAGACTAGATATTTCTTTCTCGCTGTACGATCCGCCAGTCTTGCTCGTAGAATCAGTTGAGAATGACTTGCCCGTGAGCCAGGTACAGTTTTGGCTGTCCTGAAAAAAGGAACAAGAAAACGATAAACTTTGTGGTTTTATCTGGTTATCTCCCCTCATAGCTCCAGATAAGGAGCTGTAACAACGATAATTACGGGATAATTTTATTTATTTCTTGTTAGAGTCATGTGTTGTGGGTACTTGTAAGAATCGCATCGATGATGCGATTCTAACAAGTACCCACAATGTAAGTTTTGTTTGTTTGTTTGAATTGAGGTTTTATGTCCCCGTCAACACTATTTAGATCATTTTGGAGACGTTGCTTCCAATTTTGTGGGTCTTTTACCCAACACTGAGGCCCTGCCGCCTAATGAAACCAAAACGCTTGTATGCATTGGACGGTCTGACTCACACCACTTTGCCTGGGCAGCCTTAATCCTTCTAAGCGGTTTACCAGTACTCATGTGCGGTCAGTTGCAGCTCTGAGTGGAAGCACCATGCAGCCCAGCCCCGACCCACAATGTAAGTAAGAAAAGTTATCCCCGTTACAATTGTGTTGATGGGGTGATTCTATCAAGTACCCACAACATATGCTTTTATGGTGAAATAAGAAAATTTATCCCAAATTTATAGCCATTTACACCTCCATATCTTGAGCTGTATACAGTGCCAAATCTAGAAAGTTATAGAAAACTATTTTTTTTGCAATAATAATACATCTTATACTGGGATGTTATTTATTTTTATTTTTTGTAAGGGGGTGGGGGTGGGGAGGGCAAAAGAATGGAATAGTGCATATGATCAAAGCCTTCTCTGTTTGCAATCAGTCATTTCCTTAACAATTTAACAAGATAATCCCTAAATTTCAAAATGGACTCCTGCTATACAATGGCAAACAGTGGAGACCCTGATCAGACTGCTCCTGAAGGAGCAGTCTGATCTGGGTCTGCACTGTTTGCTTAGGCCTGTCTGTCCCGATACTTAGGATCATTACGGCAAATTACTTGTATGTTTACCATTTTGAAAAGGGCTGTAATCTGTACTTTTTTGTTTGGATATATCATTGTCGATTACCTTACACTGATTCTGCTTTGGAACCAAACAATAGTGTTATAAAGAGGTTGTGGGGTTTATATTTACAAATCAGTAATGGTGGCATCTATCAGACACTCGGGAGCCAAAAATGTTTAATTTCAAGAATACGAAAATTTAACTTCCGATGACTCAATGACTCCGTACAGGAGTTTGCATAAACATGATTAAGAGGGAAAAAAATACTTCAAAATTTATATACTCACTCCCATGTTTGGTCAGTTTTGATTGCCGATCGGATTTTAATTCTACTGACACTTATTGTTTTAAACATTGTAAAGTTAAACCGATCTTCATTCTAAATTCAATTATTAATCTTGGTTCATAGTTCAAACATTGGTGACGATCTAAGTCCATTTTGACATGCAGGTTACCGCTGCCTGGAGTGGGTTTGCAAACATTTTAGAAAGGAACGGGTAGATTTTTATTAAAATCAACGGGAAAATCTCGTCAGAAAACAAACACTTGCGTGAAAGTCTTTATATTTAACAGTGCTAAATACGTACTTTAAACATTGACTTTCCTATAAGTGTGGGGCTTATTAATTTTGCTTTCAAAAGATTTGCATAACCAAATATTTAGTCATAGGTGCATAAAGGACCCAAGTTTTTACTACTTGAATTTCATTTCTATTGTTTTTTTACAGTCGACAGAGAGCTATGACTGAAAGCAAACATGACAGTTTATATCCTGTATTTTTACGTTGACTGTTTATCAGTCAATCCAAAGTTACTAATAATTCATTGCCTTCCCTGCAAATATCCATGTGATATGCACTGACTGCACAAATGCAGTTAAAAGTCTTCTGTACTGATAAATAGATTCTTCAACCCACAAGCATTGATGTCCAGTTACTTCAAATTTAGTTTTACTGCAAGCAAACAATGAATACACTGATCAGATGCCACATTCTGTGGCATCTGATCAGGGTTTTCATTGTTTGTGAATGTGGCATCTGATCAGGGTATTCTGTGGCATCTGATCAGAGTCTTCACTGTTTGATAATGTGGCATCTGATCAGGGTCTTCACTGTCTGCCTATGACCCATTGTTGGGGGATGTTAACCCTTAAGATGCCAAGAAAAACTACATCTGAAAATGCCTGCTTATGTTGTCTGCTGAATTTTTTTGCACATTTTTTAAAAAATATTTTTGCATTCAGGCAAACAGTGTGGGCCCAGATCAGACTCCTACATTTTGCATGTTTTGAGGAAGCTAAAATGACTGTGCATTCCCTAATTCAATGACTGGAAAAAAACTCAAAGTTTTGGTGGACAATCATGAAAACATACCTGATTTTTCCCCCTTAAAACCCACTTTATACAGAAAAACTGGGGTTTAGTATACACCATTTTTCTAATTTCTGCCTAAAACATAGATTGTGGGTACTCATTAAAGCAGCCTAGGCAAGGCAATTCTAACTAGTGCCCAGAATCTATGTTTTAAGCAGAAATATGAATTTTTTTGTCCGAAAATTTTCATTTTTTGGTGGTAAAATTTTCAATATACTTGTAAACTAGAAATTTTCTATTCTTAAAGAGTGATACCTAGCAAAATCCTAGGGATGTAACACTTATGAAATTGGACAGATTTTAATGTGTATGAGAAAATAACAGAAATCCATTGTATCTGCGATAAGGTGGATAAACCAGCCATTTAGAAACTGATATTACAACTATTTCAAGTACTCTTCTCCTTGCAAACATGATTTATATAGTAGCAATTTCAAATCTTAACATTTACTCAAAACTATTGACATTTTCCTATAAATTTAGGCACACAATCAGATTTCAACTTCGGGCAATTATAAACATGTCTCTGTGATAGTCTTAAGGCATACAAATTTGAAATAAAATTGACATAAAATATTCCTGCAAATTTTTCAAACAGTCATTTTGGCCATAAAAAGGCAGTAAAAACAGTTTCTTTAAATGTTCCGAAATTGTTCAGGACACACATGGTTTGAGGGAACAGTTGACTGACGCTTATAAATTTATAATAAAACTTGGAAGTTGTCTGAGAAATGACAGAATAAATTTTGTCCAAACAAATTGGACAAAATTTTTCATTTCATACTGGATGCCAAGGAGGCTTAGGCGGAATGGATACACCTTTCAAAATATTTTTATGTCTCCCATCAAATGGGGTCCTGAGGAGCAAATTCTTTCCTTTAAGAGTAGATCCCTTTTTCAAAGGGGCTAAACTCGCAGGAAAAGCAAACAGTTTACCAAGAAAAGTTGTCACTTGCAAAAAAATGGTGGAAATCAAAAGAATACTGCTGGAGCCAGGGATTGAACGCCCCACCCACAACCCCACCCACACCATATTTCCTGACTCATATGTACCTGAGCCAGTAAGCACAGCCCCTTCCTGGCACACAAAGATCTCTAAGATCAGTGTTTATTTGTTTGTTTATTTGAGGTTTAACGTCCCCATCAACACTATTTAGGTCATTTTGGAGACATAACCCAATATAAGATGAAATGACATCTCAATCCTTGCCGCCCAATGAAACCGATAGGGTTTATATCCATGGACTGGCCCACTCGCACCAATTTGCCTGGGCAGGCTTAGACCTAAGCAGTTTACCAGTACCCGTGTGCGGTCACTTTCAGCTCTGTCTGGAAGCATCATGCAGCCCAGTCTATTTCTCCAAGCCCTGATGGGTGGGGGCAAAAGATCAGTAGAAAGGGAAAGTTTCACAAAGTATTTATTTTTCAAATCTGTCAAATTTAACCCCGCTTGTGCCATAAAGACCAGAAAAGGAAGCATGGCCGCATGCCCGCCATGTTATTAACTTAACTGATGCGTTTTATTACTTGTATCTTAAAGGATATTTCTTTGTTAAACATCACCAATTTTCTTATGATATAAATTATTATATGTGTTATCATGTTGTGAAATCTTGCTACAATGATTGTTTTACAACCAACATCAAAAGATTCTTCCTCTGACAAAAGTAGTCCCCCAGGCAGACGGCCATTTTAAACCTCTTAAATTGTTACAAACTTTTACTTTCTACGTAACTTAAAACATTAAACAAATATCCCCAAGCAAGGATGTTCTTTTTATCTTACGACATTGTCTAATGTTGTCGGACAGATTATCGTGTATAATTTACAATACCAGAGAAGTCTACCTAAATGGGTCTGGGCCCCCAGTATTGGTAAATTAAAAAATATTTATGTTTGGTATCACTGTCAAATTCAATGCCTGTTTTCACCTGAACCCATGTAGAACTATTTTATATCAATAACTTTGAATACTTTGAACAAACATACATTTTGGTATGATATTCTGATAATAAACTTACAATATTTTACAACATAAAGTGGGTAGGACAGATTAGTTTTGCCTCCTGCAATACATACAGACAAAAGTGAAAGAAAAAATAATCCTTCCTTCTATAAAAAGTGGATAATTCCCCCCGAGTCATTTTCGCAAAATCTGTATGCAAATATTTGATAATTTTTAAGATACTTGAAAATCTGTGATGTAATTCTGAAGATTTCAAAGTAAGACTCACAGACAATTATGTAATGCAAGATTTTCTTTAATTCTGAAGGCACTAGTGGATACATCTAGAAGTTTCAGACAGGAGACCATTTTTAACCCTTCAGTTGCCACAAAAAAACTGCATCTGAAAATGTTATGTCATCTGCTGTGTAGTCTTGCAAACTTTTCAAACATTTTTGAATACAGGCAAACAGTGTGGACCCAGATCAGACTGCTCCTAAAAGAGCAGTTTAGGAGCAGTCTGATCTGGGCCCACACTGTCCTAAAGGAGCAGTCTGATCTGGGCCCACACTGTCCTAAAGGAGCAGTCTGATCTGGGCCCACACTGAACAAAAATGACTTTTAAAGTATCCAGCAAACAATAAAGCAGCCTCCATGGTGTTTGGTCTCATGAACCAGGGGTTGTGGGTTCGATTCAGGGCTTCTCCAGACTTTCCGATGAGTGGTAAAACCAAGGTCCAGTCTCCGTATGACCTTAGCTGTTGGGGCATAGAACATACACAAACATGCAGAAGATAACTGTTGTGATTGTCATTTGAAGGATTAAAACAGTTAAAGCACAAATCATGACCAGCTTTACAAAGTATTTTTTCTCATAAATTAGAAAAAATATGACTTGACATTTCATGTGAATTGTCTGCCGGGCAAAGAATGGGGCCACTACATGAGTTTCCAGAGGATTCATATACTAAGAAAGCAAATTCTTATCCATTCTATCCTTCAAGAGATATACATAAAATCAAGCAGACAACTATTTTTTTTCCTTATTTTTCAGGGAGAATTAAGGCTTGACATTACACATAAATCATTGTTTGCTGGGCTGCTGTCAAGCAAATTCTTTCCTTTAAGAGCATTCCTCACAGAAATAATGGACAGGACTCCTCTAAATTCAGGAAGATTCGATTTTAACCCTTAGGACACCAAGGAAAACTGCATCTGAAAATGTCTGCTAATATTGACTACTGCATCTTTTTGCAAACTTTTCAAACACATTTTTGCATGCAAATAGTGTGGAGGAGCAGTCTGATCTGGGTCCACACTGTTTGCAGCAGTGATTTCAAAGTGACCAGCAGATGACAAAGCAGCCGACAATTGTTGCGATTGGCACCTTGTGATTGGATTTTGTGAAGGTCTGATAAACAGGCAAGGGATTCAATACTTTCAAAGGTAGTTCTATCTCCCTTTTTAGATTGTCATTCAACTCTTAAAGGAAAGAATTTGCTTGTCAGAAGCAAATTCTTTCCTTTAATAATTGAATGACACTTTGTCTGGAAGGGCTCTTACAACTAGAAAGCAAACAGCATGTCACAGAAGTTTTCTCCCTTGCGGAAAACGGGGTTAAAAATATATTTCAAGTGTATCCATTCCCCTTAACACTTCAATTGCTATGAAAACTTCTAGAGCAGATGACAATCTTTTTTGCTTATTTTACAAAGAAAACAAAGGCTTGACATTTCAGGTGAACTGCCTACCAGCAGACAGTTCACATGTAATGTCAAGCCTAACTTTTTCTAAAGCATCACATGAACAAGTCTGTGAAATGAACACCCCTACTAAGCCCCACTTCATCACAAAAACATGCCTATATAGTTTTGACCGCCTTGAACCCCACTTTTATATAGTAAAACTGGGGTTTCTGGGGGTATACCTTATTTTTCTTATTTCTGCTCTTAAATATAGATTGTGGGTACTCGTTAGAACCGCCTCATCACCTTATTTTTCTTATTTCTGCTCTAAAATATAGATTGTAGGTACATGTTAGAACCGCCTCGATGAGGTGGTACTAACGAGTACCCACAATCTATATTTTAGAGGCGGTTCTAACGAGTACCCACAATCTATATTTTAGAACAGAAATAAGAAAAATATCACAATTTTTCATCTTAAAATTTTCATTTTTCGGTGATAAAGGTGGCATTGTATTTGTATAGGGGTGTTTTCCTAATGTTATATAGAGAAAACTGGGGTTTACAGGGGTATAAATTATTTTTCTTATTTCTGCTCCAAGACATAGGTTGTGGGTGCTCGTTAGAACCGCCTCAGCACCCACAACCTATGTCTTGGAGCAGAAATAAGAAATATAATTTATACCCCTGTAAACCCCAGTGGTATCGTAATGATAAGAAAAAACATTAAATGGTGTCAGATCTTGAAGGGTTAGATATTCAAATATAATATAGTAAACGATCTTTACCTCTGGTTTATATTCCATTGTCATGTAGGATGGCATGGTCTTCACAGTCGAGAATGAGGTAACGTTGGTCAGGGTCGAGTTGTTGATGGTATCATTGTCCCCGTTGATAGAAAAACTCACTTCTTTCTTCGCTCGCTTCTTCAGCAGTTCAGTGTCCGAATCCTTCGAGATGTTTGAAGAAGCGGACATACTTTCATCCGCCCGAGGAGCTGCATCGTAATACCTATTTTCATCAATTTTCGGAATCGCTGGATCTCTGTTTCTTCTGTCAATGTGACGAATGACGAAGATGACTGCAACAATGGCAAATGACAATACCAAAGTGATGACAACGAAAATGACCACTATCATAATATTCTGGTTCTCATCTTCACCTAATGCTTCTGGCACTGTAGCATTTGTTGGCTCAACAATTACCTTAAGGGTGGTCCAAGAAGTTCTTTGTATATCGCCGTTATCTCTCACAGCAATTTCTAGAGTATAGGTTTCAGCGTCCTTTGCCTCCATCTTTCTAGCCACACTGATTCTCCCTGTACTTACATTCATCTTAAATAGTCCTTTAGGATCTGGCGTGACACTATCTATGAAGTATAACAATTGTGCATTCTTTCCCTCATCACTATCTGTAGCTTGAACCATTGCGATAAGCAGCCCTACAGGTGCTGCGATAGTAATTTTACAAGTCTTGTTGAAATTGTGCGGATATGTGATCGCTGGAATGTTATCATTGTCGTCCTTGATAGTTAGTATAACTTCAGCGGAGCTCGACATCTGTGGGATGCCCTTATCAACGGCAGTCACCCAGAAGCTGAAATATGGTATCTCCTCTCTGTCAATTCCCTGCCGTGCTGATATCTTTCCTGTATCAGGTTCAAAGCTCAAGTACTGGTCGAGGTAGTCATTGTGTGGGAAATGTAATGTAAACTGTCCGTTAAAATCAAAGTCAGGGTCACTGACCACTAAGGTAGTGAAGGACGTTGGATCATTTTCCATAAGCTCCAGATGAACTGGGTGAGAGGGGAATTTGGGAGCATTGTCATTTATGTCTGTAATATTTATAATCACAGTAGCAGTAGAAGTGAGCGATTCTTCAGCATTATCCCATGCTAATACCTTAAATGTCACAGTTGGAGTTTCTTCATGATCAAAAGCATCATGTGTGATTATCAGTCCTGTCTTCGTGTTGATAAAGAATTTTTCTGGGTCAGCACCAAGTAGACCATAGGTTACTCTGGCATTATCACCACTGTCAGGGTCAACAGCATGGACTGGTATTGTTGTGCTGGTATGAGTCTCTTCCTGAATTGTTAATTCATAAATCTGTTTATCAAATGCTGGTGCATTATCGTTAACATCTTCAACAATAACTGTGAAGATAGTCGAGTTACTTTTTGGAGGATTACCGCCATCTTGACAATCAATTCTTACATCATACAGTTCTCTTTCTTCATGATCTAACTGTTTGTTAAGCACAACTTTATAATTATTTGCTATCTTGAAGTCCTCTAATCTGAAATCATTGCCATGGATACTGCAACTAATTTCACCATTTATGCCATCATCAAGGTCAAACACTGCAACATGAGCAACAAAACTACCTGGTTCAGCAGTCTCTAAGATTTTAGTTCCTCCTGGTGGCAAATTGATGTTAATTTGAGGATGGTTATCATTAATATCAGCAATGTTCACAGTAACTTTAACTTTGGCAGATTTAGGAGGAGAAGCATTGTCAAAAGCTTCAATTTGGAATGTTCTATACTTTTGGCTACTTTCTTCATAGTTTAAAACATCCATTAATGTTATTTCACCAGTGGTGTCATTGATGGCAAAAACTTCTGTGATTTTACTGGAAGTTCTACTGCTGAATTTGTACGAAACAAGTCCATTGTCACCAGCATCAGCATCTGTTGCAGTAACAACAAGGACGGAAGTATTCACTGGTGTATTTTCTTGTATTGTTATATTATATTCATGCTGAGAGAACTGTGGTGCATTATCATTTTGATCAGTAATTGTGATGTTGACATGAACTGAACCTGTTCTGATAGGATTTCCTCCATCCACAGCATATATTACAAGGTGATACTCACTTCGACTTTCTCTGTCTAAGGGATATTTGACAACAATATTCAAGCCATCATTATTTTCAAGAACTTTTAATCCAAACATTTCATTCTGAGGTTCCATTACATAGTTCTGAACAGAATTGCCTTCCCCTGTATCAAGGTCTGTTGCACCACGAAGAAAATATTCAGCATTTACTGGTGAATTTTCAGAAATTGGAATGGTTTCATTAGTTCTTGGAAATTCTGGAGCATTATCATTTATATCCTCAAGATTTACATGAACTTCAATGATTTTGTAGAGATCCACAACTTCTGTTTCCTTATCTTTGATATATACTGCCACACTGAATTTAAGAAGGCATGTTTTTATGTCTGGACAGATGTCTTCTCGGTCTAGCCTACTGGCTGTTTTCAGTGTACTGATATTCTCATCAATAGTAAAGTAAGAAGCATCCTGATTTCCTTGTGTCAGAATCTGGAAACTCATCTGGTCAAAAACCTCCGCTGTCACATTTTCATACAACAAACTATCAGCAGCAATATTACCAACTTTAGTCAGTGTGTCTTGTTCTTCTCTCAGATTATAAGATACAATGCTTTCCTGAGCTTTTATCCAAGAAATCACTGATAAAATCGCCAAGACTGTTAAAATGAAATTAGATTCTACCTTCATTCTGATTAATATAATTCCTCCCTGGGAGGGTTTGGAAAAAGTCTAAAGTTCCATACAAAATTAAATTTCACTTCTAAAAAACTTCATGAATCTCTCACTTGTTTCAAAATATAAAATTGGATCCAACAGTCAAATTATGTAATACTAGCTTAAGCACCAAAAAAGTTAAACATCAGTAATTCACTGTGCCATCAGGTAAGTATGCAGTGAGAGCAGCTAAGTGTTCAGCGCGACTTCGGCAGTGTTCAGTGTAACTTGTTGGGGGGTGGCTATGATTGTGAGGTGTCCAAAAATCTGTTGAGGTCATTCATTCACACATCATGAAATACAGGAAGCACAATCTGAAAGAGTGAGAAAAAATGTTAACCCTTATCCTGATGAATAAATTAATTTCACACACTCATTTCTGACTATCAACCAATCAAATTACTTGATATTATGTAGTCATTCAGTTTACAAGCTGCATCACAAACTGTACATCCTGATCAGATGGCTTCTTCAGAAGCAATCTGATCTGGATCTACACTGTTTGCAAAGATTGTCATGTTCAGCATAATATATGAGTTTGACAAATTTTGTTTACACCCGTTCAAAACAGTGCATTTTTTCACATCTCCAAAATGTCCACTTTTCTGAATAGAATCTGTACTTTTGTCTTACTTATACTGCAAACATAGGTTGTGGATGCCCGTTAGAAACGCCTAATTAAAGCGGTTCTAACAAGTACCCACAACCTATGTTTTGGTTTATTTTTTTATTAACTGCCCTATCAAGATTATTTTGCCCAAATTGAGCCGATCATTAATCAGGTGGGACGAAAACCAAAGTAACCGGAGAAAAAACACATGACCTTCCATTGCAGAACTTGGCATTTCATATGTGATCGGAGCGAGGCTCGAACCACAGCAGTGAGAGACCTAATGATTTAGAGTCAGCGCTCTTATCTACTAGGCCAAGGAGGCCTGTTCCCTTTTGGAGACCTAAAAAAAAATGCACTATGTCACAATTGGATGCGTTATTGTGGTGATTTTTTTTTTTGATTTTGCATTTTCTGCCCTGTCAAGTGAGTGAGTGTTTGAGTTTTACATCCCACCAACAGCTAAGGTCATACGGAGATGGGGCCTCGGCTTAAAGACTCATCCGAAAGTCTGGAGAAGCCTGGTCTGTCCTGTCAAGACTGTTTCGCTTATATGGAGTTGATTGGACAGCATGATGTTTCCACATAGAGTTGAACCTAACCCGTACCCGAGTAAACCGCTGAGAAGGTCTAAGCCTGCTCAGGCAAAGTGGTGCATGTCAGTTTGTTTGATTTGAGGTTTAACGTCCCCTTCAACACTGTATAGGTCATTTTGAGCTGCTGCTTCCACTTTTGTGGGACTTTTACCGAACATTGAGATAAATGACATCTCAAGCCCACTGGCGACTGACCACCAGTGGATGCATATGCCTATAATCTTATTAAAACATGGTAGACAACGATTTTTACCACAACCAATTTCAACAGGTTTTTTTTTCGTCAAGTCCAGATCTATCCGATTTGTCACTTAGCGGTTTTATAGTTTGGATACCTAAAATCATCCCACTAAACTAAGAATCTCTCAGAACATTGGGAACGCAGGTTTTTTTGGCGAAATATGACTTGCTTTTTCTGACACGAAAATACTACCGTTTCACTCCGTTACTGGTTGGTTCCCTTCGTATATTTTTTTTTTATTGAAGAGGGTAAAATACTGCACCGAACATTATCTGAATCTGAATCAGATGGTTGCAATGCGATTATGGGTATTCAGCGAATACGTACAATATCTAGTCAGCTTTATGTTGTGTTTTGCTGAAATAAATGCTGGAAAGTCACTTATTGTCATTTGCGGTTTTATTTCCATTACAATCAAGCTGGTAGAACAAGGGTCCTCCACACGCAAATAACAGCCTCCGGTAATTCGTCGAACTTTAATGTAACAGAACATTTTGACAGAGCGCGGTAAACTGACGTCATGACCAATCAGATTCTTCGAAACAAACGGTAAGTAATGTATTTTACCTTGGATACTACCTCCGCGAAAAAGAGTTACGGAGAGTAATGGAGTGAAATGGTAGTTTTTCGTGTCATAAAAAGCAAGTCATATTTCACCAAAAATACCTGCGTTCTCAATGTTCTGAGAGATTCTTAGTTTCGTGGTATGATTTTAGGTATCCAAACTATAAAACCGCTAATGCTAGGTTCCCACTGTCGTGCGATCCGTTACGAAAGCCACGATTGGCCATTCGTAGCTGGTCGTGGAATATTCTCTGAAAGTTCAGGTTTGGATACGAGGTGATGAGATTCGATACGTTCTGGTACGATTCGTTGCGCTCGGATGCAATTCAATCACGATTTGTCAATTTCAGGTATCACGATCAGCCACGGTCTGCTCTCACGTTCAGATACGACCAAATGCGTTCCAATAGGATTGTTGCGATCGAGTCTACGACTTGGTCTCGATCTGGGACGATCATCGCGATCGAGTACCCCGAATTGGGACGATCTGATACGTGCAGATACGTTCTTATTCGCTCATCACAAGCCGATGCGCTCCGTTACGAAAGCATACGACTGTCGTCTCGATGTTTTTTCACGATCATGATCGATGGCGATCACGATTTGAGCTACGACTTGACCCCGACTGGTATAAATACAGCCGGACTGACCTTGGACTTAATTGTTTCTTGAACTTTTACAGCATTAACACTGACCCCCAACAATTGATGATGGTAGGAGTGCGGATGATGACAAGGTGGCAATTTCTCTGGCTGAAATGGTTCAGGCTTGTCTTTTCCATTCTTAGCTTCCATTACCCTTGGGTGGCATCTTTCATAGGCTTTAACAATACTAGCAAAGGCATGTATAAACCAGGGATT
This sequence comes from Lucinisca nassula, assembly GCA_963580285.1. Lineage (NCBI taxonomy): Eukaryota > Metazoa > Mollusca > Bivalvia > Lucinida > Lucinidae > Lucinisca > Lucinisca nassula. Next base: position 47,222,700 of record OY757015.1, on the reverse strand, counting down.
GCAAGATCGATCCCGGGCTTCTCCAGACTTTCGGATGAGTCTAGAAACCGAGGTTCCGTCTCCGTATGACCTTAGTTCTTGGTGGGGCGTAAGACTGAAATACACTCACTCACTCACTCACTCATGAGCAGATCGCTGAATGAGTCACATTAAATCTTGAGAACTCGTAATAGATCGTGAACGTTCGTATAAAAACGTAGCCTACTCGTATCTAATCGCATTTACTCGTATCATCTCGTATCTGATCACGAGTCATTCGTGACAGGTCTTGAGCAATGGGACCCGACAGAGCGTAACAAATCGTGACAGATCTTGTGAGATCGCAACACATCTCAGCAGAACGCGGTGCTTGTTTTGTCCAAGATTGGCCCCGATCACCGCGATTTAAAAGCACGATTAGATGCGATCCGTCGCGCTTTGTTACGATGCAACACGATGTGATACGATGATCCCCATTTGAAATCGATCGTGTTGATCGTGGAAAAATTTTGAACCGTTCAAAAATTTTCTACGATTAACACGATTGCCACGACTGACCCCAAGATCTGATAAGATCTGATAGGATCACCACGATTAATCCACGATTAAGAACACGATTGCAATCGTGGCGCGAATCGTGATAGTGGGAACATAGCATAAGTGACAAATCGGATAGATCTGGACTTGACGGAAAAAAAAACCTGTTGAAATTGGTTGTGGTAAAAACCGTTGTCTACCATGTTTTAATAAGATTATAGGCATATGCATCCACTGGTGGTCAGTCGCCAGTGCTCAAGCCCTGTCGCCCAATGAAACCAACAGGGTTTATAAGCATGGACGATCTGACCCGCACCGCCCCGCCTAGATCCTCTAAGCAGCTACCAGTACATCTCTAGCCCTGTCGCCGAATGAAACCAATAGGATTTATAAGCATTGACGGCCCCGACTCTAAGCAGTTTCTAAGCAGTACCAGTACTCCTGTGCGGCCGGCTTCAGCTCTGTGTGGAAGCATCATGCAGCCCATCTATTTCTTCAAGCCCAGATGGGCTGGCTTCAGCTCTGCGTGGAAGCATCATGCAGCCCATCTATTCACCTTATTTGCATTATCTGCTGGTTCCTAGTCTGAAGGTTATCAGTGTTGGAAAAACAGGTAACCAGACCCCCTGACCTTAAAAGGTCAGGGGGTCTGGTTACATGTTTTTCCAATATTGACAATGTGCAAGCTGGGAGCCAGCAAATAATGTGAATATGGTGAATTTCTTCAAGCCCCAATGGGCAGGGGCTGTGGTGCAAGTCAGACCGTCCATTCTCCATGTCGGGTAAAAGTCCAACAACTAAAATGACCTAAATAGTGTTGATGGGGATGTAAACCTCGAAGAAAAATAAGCAGCTATCTAACTGGCTAGGGTGAGGCAATTCTGATGGACCCAAAACCTGTTTGTTTGTTTTTTGTAATGGAGAAAATTATCCAACTAACCCCACTTTCCCCCTGACAAAATAATTTCCCCATAAAAAAAGATGTTCAAAGCCCCTGTCAGAATGGCCTCATTGAGCATGTATAACCCCGAATGTAGAATTTTATGGAGACCTTACCCACACATGTATAGTAAATAAAATGACAAATCTGACTGAATAAAATTACTCTTTTGTACTCTTGATTAAAATCCCCGTTATAACAAATGATTAAAATCCCATTAAAACAAGAAAACTCAACATAACTAACCATATCATGTAAAATCCACATCTCAAGATTTCCTGATAAAAACACTGATTTCGAAAAATTGTCACAACACTGGTAGCACCTCCAGACCACTGATGATCACTTGTCCAGTGTGAGTGACCACTCCAGATTGACTGACAGCTCAAGTGACCAATCGCTGACCAAGCTACCACAGGTAATGTGCACAATGGGCTGTACAGGTAGAAGATTTTACAGGTAAATTAATGATTATACGGACTTGTAATGTCAACAGTAGCTTATAGCCCGTGTAAATCAATTAGCCTTTCCTTAGTGAGGCTTAGCACAAATGGCATTTCTTTTCCTTTCACTGACAATTAACCTACAGTCTTCTTAATGTCAGGATATTATTAAAACAAATGCCATGACATTTGAAATAAAAGAGCTACCAAATTAGGCATAATGTTCTTTGAAGCAAGAACAGATTGGTATTCATCCCATTACTTCTGTTTTTACCCCCACCTTCCCACCTCCTGAAAAAGTCCCTATTTAGCAAGGACATCTTCAAGTCCTAATTCCAAAAATTACCGGTAACTCTTTTTGTACCAAATTGAATCTTCCTCCTTATATATAGCAGGAGTTTATTTCCAAAAATTTATTTGGAAAATGACTGAACTTTTAGCAAACAGTTGAGGCCCTGATCAGACGCTGCGTTCTGCGGCGTCTGATCTGGGCCTGCACTGTTTGCCAGGGTACCCGTTTTGGGGTTTCCGGTACTTAATGGGTTAATGCTGTTTTTTGTTAAGCAAAACTCCAGAAAACTCCACTTGATATGGAGAAAAATATGGTTGCATGTCAATTTGTTATTGAGGGCTTATATTTACACTATTCAACACTTTATATATAAAATCTTGTAAAGTCTATGTCAACAAATTTTGTGGGTACTTGTTAGAATTGCCTCATTGAGGCAATTCTAACAAGTACCCACAATCTTTATTCAATAACCCACAATCTATATTCAATAACCCACAATCTATATTCAATAACCCACAATCAATATTCAATAACCCACAATCAATATTCAGATCATGAACAATATGACAAAATTCTCCAGAACAAGTTGCAGAGGCAAGATATTTTTACTCCCCCATTTTACCCTTGCAAAGCTGATTTCAAACTTGTCGCCATGTTACTTAACTTATATCATGCTCAATTCATTTCTGCATGAAGTTAATCTGTCCTCCTCAACTCACCTGAGCAAGACATTTATCCTGCTTATAAGTTGTAAAATGGGATCTGCGACAACTCACCGACAGACAACTCACCGACACGACGTTTCACCGACAACTTTTTCTCAACGACAGACAACTCACCGACACGACAACTGGCCGACACGACAAGTCGACGACAAAAATTTAGAAAACTCAACGAAACTCACCGACACTTACATCGACACTCACCGACACTCACCGACACTTGGTTTTCCAAGTCAAAATAAGTTTAACTCCGAACGGTCGCCATCTTTGTTACAAACAGGAACGACAACTTTTGGGAAAGTTATGAAGTTATGTGCCAAGCCCTCAAGATAGTCAAGGAAGTGTTTCCCTTCAGTACGTTCTGCAAATGTGGAGACAATTGAAAAAATACGTTTGTTTTTTGTGATACTGCTTTTTCTCGGCACAGAAATATCTTCGCCAATAAGTGCTGCCCGACGGATCATTTCGCATCTTGCCTGTTCGCTTTTGTCTTTTCCTCTCTGAGATTTCATGAACGTAAATGTCGCCATTTTTCTCAATAATAAAAGTGTATATAAAACCAAGACCCGTTATATACATCAGGCAAACCGAATTATATAATCAATGTGACTAGAAATTAATCCCTTTTGTCGGTGAGTTGTCGTGTCGGTGAGTTGTCGCTGTCGGCGAGTTGGTTTGTCGGTGAGTTTTTTGGTGTCGGTGAGTTTGTTTTTTTTGGGCCGTGTCGGTGAGTTGTCTGTCGGTGAGTTGTCGTGCAGCGGTAAAATGCAACTGTCTGAATTTTTAAATTTATGTGCAGTGCAATTATCTGAATGCTCAACTCACTCAAGCATAAAATTAACATGTCCTGCTCAACTCACTTAAGCATGGCATTCTGCTCATAAATTGTTGGCATTTTAAAATTTATGAGCAGGATAATGATCTAGACAGGAGATTTGCTCACAATTATGCTTATCGGTTCACACACCACACTTGTATATAAGCAATGTAATTTTCAAGCTTGAAATAATAAATATTTCTCTTTTCATGCTATTTCATCTATTGTTACTTTTCACACTTTTCTTCCCAAAAGTCAGGTAGGGGCCCATCCTCCTGGCTCCTGATGGTAAAAATATGGGACTAATTATTATAAACAAAAATAATTGAACAGATATATTTGCCCAATTTCAAGATCAAAAATAAAACCAGTCTTTATTAAAAGATATCACTGCCATGTGCCTTGTAAAAATATTTAGACAAAGAAAGTGTGCCCAGAATAAACAATGCAAGTATGTATGACACCTATTGCTTTATTGGAGTTAATTACCTAAACAATTTAAACAGGTGAATAATATACACAGAGAGCTGTTCATTTCACCTGAAATCTACATCACAGGTAAATTTAGGTGAAAACACCTCACAGTCAGCTTACTGGATTGATTGTTGACAGATTGACCAATTTACAGCAATTCTTTTGCTTTCACCTAAAGAATTTTAAGCCTAAATTCTAAGGATTTTTCACCTTTTCAAGGCTAGATTTGTATCTAGATCAATTTTAACTGTTTTCCTTTGTAATCAAAATCAAAGTGAGATACAGTCATAAAATTGTTAAGATCAATAAAATTATGAATTATAAGGAAAACACAGTGCAAAAACATCACAGGTGTAAGAAAATAAAGCAAAATTCTTGTGTTTTTTTCTCAAAAAAACATTGAATATCAAAATACATATACATATGACTATTTTTTCTTTCTCCCATTGCACATAATTTACCCATTTTATACAGGGACATTGGCAAAAACAGTGAACCTAGATCAGATGCGGCAGTGCCAGTGTCAAGTAAACTCTGATAAGTTCAGGTTATTTTATAAAATCAACTCAACCTGGTATTTTGGATGGGGGCACTTGCAAATAGTGCTGGCCTAGATCAGACACCACATTTTTCTGCATCTGAACAAGGTAAAAAGGTTCACCATTTTCTAAATAAATTTCCAAATATAACCAAACCTGACATCCTTTTACTTAATGAATTATTGAATACAGTACAAAAAGAAACAATCATTATGCCTCATTGAGGCAGTTCTACACAGAACCCTAGATGTATGTGAGGGAAAATAATGTCTACTCCTGTAAACCCCACTTTTCACTATATAAAGTGTGGTTTATGTGGGTTTTCATCGCACAGACTTGTTATTATGATGGTTTTATATAATTTAAAAATAAAAATGAAGCTGATATAGGCCATAGAATTCAAACATAACATATTCAATATTAATTAAACCCTTATAAAAATCTATTTTTCGATTAATACCTTCGCCCAAGAACAGCATGAAAAGTATCAACAGTTTTGTAAACTAATAATGACGATAAGACCATGTGACCATCTCTTGCTGATCTGACACAATATCCCCCCGACACCCCACCCAGCTCTTTTGTACGAAGGTGAGAAAACAGTTGCTTTACACCACCCGGACATATTGTTCACAATAAAGAACAGATCTATGAGGCTTTTGAAAACTAATTATCATTTTAACGGGTATAGATTTTTTTTTTTGAGAATCTGTAACATTTTTATCACAATATCTCACTCAGTGTCACATGTCAGCAGCCACTAGGGTGCTAAGAGCCATGTGTGAAAGTTGATAAAAAAAAGATACTTAACCTTTATCCTGCTGTTCACAACAACACCTACCTTTGGAAACAGTGTAGATCCAGATCAGATGACTTCTGAAGAATCCATCTGATCAGGATCTACACTGTTCAACATTTAGTTTGTTCATTTGTAGTCAGCCCCCGCTCATCGGGGCTTGAAGAAATAAATGCGCTGCATGATGCTTCCACGCAGAGCTGAATCCGGCGCGCACACAAGTACTGGTAAACCGCTTAGAGGATCTAAGCCTGCCCAGGCAATGCGGTGCGAGTCGGCCCATCCATGCTTATAAACCCTATTGATTTCATTGGGCGGCAGGGCTTGAGATGTCATTTCATCTCAATGTCGGGTAAAAGTCCCACAAAATTGGAAGCAACGTCTCCAAAATGACCTATACAGTGTTGAAGGGAACGTTAAACCTCATATCAAACAAAACAAAATAAATTACATCAGGTAATCTGTTTGGTTCAAAGTTAGAAATGGGTGTGGCTAAATTAATTAGTCAGCGGGATAAGGGGTAAGAATCATAGGCGTAGCACTTAGTTAGCAGTTTATTTGTTAACCACCCAGTCAACACTATTTATATCTTCTTGGGCAGGCTCGTTCACTATTCTTTCACCAGAAACTGACAACTCAGAGGAAAGAAGAGAATGACCAGAGAAAAGATTCTATGATCAATCTCCACAAAAGATCCCATCCAGGTTGATTTCTTTGTTTGTTTTAATTGATGTTTTACATCCCCTTCAACATTATTTAGGTCAATTTGAGTTATTGCTTCCAATTTTGTGGGACTTCTACCTGACACCGAGATGAAATATCTCAAGCTCTACCACCTAAACAAACCGGTAGGGTTTATATGCAGTGACTGTCTGACTCGCAGCACCTTCTAAGCGGTGTACCAGTACTCGTTTTTCTTTCTTTCTTTCTTTCTTTCTTTCTTTCTTTCTAATTTTATAATTTAAAAGCCATTGGCATTAAAGACAGAGTAGATATTAGGATTAACTAAAAATCTCTACAGCTCAATCAAGAATTATTATACGCCCATGACAGCCGTCAGCAAATATGACTGTGCCTATATCAGTTGACATATACGGACTTAGATAGGATACAATATAAAAGATATTAGGTGCAAACATTCCAAATTTGAGGGGGATCTTTAATAAGACATTGACTCCATTTAGATTAATGAGCTTAATTTTACAGTCCACAAACATTTAAATGATGAATAAGACTCAAGGCTATTAAAAAGGGAAAAAAAAACTTATATTTTATGCATGCATGGAATTGGAAATTTAAAATGACAATATATAAGCATGTGAGCCAATGCACACAAAAGGAACAGCTTAGCATAAGCGACCAGCGAAGACTCAGATCAGACTGCACACGGACGTGCAGTCTGCTGCACAGATGTGCAGTCTGATCAGTCTTTGCAAGTCGCTAAAGCCAAAAACTGAAGATGCTGATGTGACTGCATGGGCAACCAGGCTGATGTCATGTCACTCAGGTCAGCTATTTGAAGTTCAAACTGAATTCTGGTATGCAAATGCATTATCAGTCCAAGTGTGCATGGAATTTTTTCCATTATCCATGTATCAGGAATTTTTAATAGTTCTACCAACCTACAAGCCAAACTACAAGCTGTTCGAGGTTTTCTTGTTGCAAAAATGTAGATGTTCCTAACCCATTTTGTATGGGAAACACCAAAACGGGATACTGGCAAACAGTGCAGGCCCAGAACAGACACCACATTCAGGCGATCAGGGCCTACATGCTTGCATGAAGTTGAAAGTTCAAAGATAACACAACCCTAAATTTTGAAATAGGCTGAAGATTCATTTCAGTACAAACTGGATTAAACCATCAATCTTGGTGTCTTTCAGGGCCCTTTCTACCTGTGCTGGCTCGAAGCACTCTATCAAAGGGCTCTTAATCATCTACCAAAATATGCTAAACCAACACTATGTCACCATGTCCGACACCCCAGGACAACTGTTACCCTCACATATTACCAACACCAACTGTTGCCAGAAAACACTGTCATTCAACAGGAAATATGTGTCCAGTTTAGAATAGGAACTGTTCAAATAAATTTAGGTAACACTTTTGATAAATTACAGCCAGTGAAAGTTGAACAATCTTGTAGACTATTTCATTATGACAACAAACCCGTGCAACTGGCTACTTTTCTGGTGAAAATCCATATTTTTCTAATTTACACTGCCAACATAGGTTGTGGGTGGTCATTAGAACCGCCTCATTGAGGCGGCGCTAATGACTACTCACAACCTATGACTTGGAGCAAAAATAAGAAAAAAATGTATACCCCAATAAAACCCAGTTTTATCTATATAAATTGGGGTTTACGTAAAGGGGGTGTTTATTTCACGGACAGTCCAATAAAAATTCCAAAAGTAACTCAATTTGACACTCCTAAAATTCGAAACGGACTCCATTGGAACATCCGATTCAGTACAAAATAGGTTAATATGCAGTATACATGTATACATATACCCAAAAGAATTCGAGAAGTCATTCCTACAATTCCAGTATTCATTTTCTCCCAAATCAACTAAAATTACAATATAATTTAACTAATTTACCGAACTAGCCAACACCACACTTTACAAATCAGAGGTCAATTAATTTTAATTTAACACCCATGTAAACATATAATTTTTTTCAATTTCACCCAGAGTGGGTCCAAAAGAGCCTATTCACCCTAATAATTCAGCTACTAAAATAAATCTGCAGAAGCAAAAAACTTATGCAAGTACTCATGGGAAGAAAGTATTTTTTCGAAAAGGAGACAATTTAAATGCCTCCTGATCATAAATTTGTTACTCTCCTTACTACAAAAGTAATTTGTGCAGGAAAGAACACTATTTCTGAAAAATTTTCTGAAATCAGAAATTTTTGGATGAATGCGGCACCTGTGAATAACCCACAAACAGACCACAACGTACCTAATCACACGTAAATATCGAGCAGCTGCGCTAGGCTTTTTCAAAAGCCTTCAAAATCGAAACTTTTTGAAAAGAAAATGTTAAAAGTTTTGTCAAAAACTTGTCATAGAGGCTTTTAACAAAAAAGGAATTATTTATGGATGACCTATGCAGCTGACAACACAACTGTGACTTTCGGCACCTAACAAGATGTCCCACTGCTGTGGACCACTCCTGGTCCACCCAAGATCACACTGCAGCAGGTGCTTTAGTCAATGAACTAAAGTCAAATACAGTACAAAAACCTCTTCAAAACTCTCCTGATTATTTTGTTTTGTTTGAATTGAGGTTTAACCCTTGTCATGCTGAATATTTAAATATGCCACACCCACCACTGATTATCAACCAATCAGATTTCTTCATGCAAATCATTGCAACAAATTCATAAAACTGAATGACAAACAATGAAGATCCTGATCAGATGGCTTCTTCAGAAGCCATCTGATCTGGAGCTGCATTGTTTGAAAGATAAGACATATCCGGGTTCAGCAGGATAAGGGTTAACATCCACATCAACACTGAATAGGTCATTTTAGAGATGCTGCTTCCAATTTTGTGGGACTTTTACCAGACACTGAGATGAAATGACTTCTCAAGCCCTGCCGCCCAATGAAACCAATAGGGTTTATATGCATGGATGGCCTAACTCACACCACTTTGCCTGGGCAGGCTTAGACCTTCCAAGCAGTTTACTAGTACTCATGCATGCTCATGGAAGCAAGATGCAGCCCAATCTATTTCTCCAAGCCCCGATGGGCGGGGGCGAATATTAGTGTTATAAAGCGCCTGTTGACTATTTACTGACTTAAACTTCACTGGACCAAAAAAACAATAATCCATCAAGCCTTTTGCAAACTCTAGGTTAACAAAGACAATAAATCAAATAATTTGTAATTTGTCCTCGCAAATGATTTCTGTCCATTTTCATTAAGACGGCAATACACCGACCTAAGGCGAATCATTATTACACCTATTTGCGAATTTAACCCTTATCTTGCTGTTCACCACAACCCCTACCTTTGCAAACAGTGTAGATCCAGATCAGATGGCTTCTGAAGAAGCCATCTGATCAGGATCTACACTGTTTGGCATTTAGTTTATGAATTTGTAGCAATATATTACATCAAGTAATTTGATTGGTTGATAGACAGAAATGGGTGTTGCTTAAATGAATATTCAGCAAGATAAGAGTTAAGGTACGGAAATGCAAGCTTACCACATATCAAAGAAATATTAATTGTTGTATTGCCAAATAATAGCCAAAATGGCCAGCTTGAGGCACAACCGAGCCATTACATGTTTGTCCAGTTCTTGTTTGGCTTGTATGTCAACGACATATGACAGTTTTACATGAATTATTGTCAAAACATTGTCATACCGATCATTACCCGTAATCATTGAAAACAATATGTGTGGCAATATAATAGAAATATATGGCAAAAACTGACCCCCTCGCTTAACAGTATCGTAAATTACAATTATGACAATGTGTGTACAGAAGCCTCACGATGTCATTAGCTAACATACTTATCCTTAAAATGTTGATAGTTTCAAATGACAAATGTACTAATATTTTTGCAGAAAAAAATGTGAGCAGCTTTTGCATTTGCAAAAGCAACTCACATTTTTTCCAGCAAAAGTGTTGGAGTATCAGATATAATTGTACTTTCTAGGGCAAATAACAGTTTGATCCCTAACATGCTCGCTAAGTTAACAATGCTTAAATGCATTAATTCTGCCAAAATATTAGTATATTAAATTTTGCCATATAACGATATGTTGACTAACAACAATAATCCTTATCCTGCTGAAATCCCACTGAATACGACAACCCCTACCTTTGCACATAGTGTAGATCCAGATCAGATGGCCTCTGAAGAAGCCATCTGATCAGGATCTACACTGTTTGTCATTCTGTTTGATTTATTCAGCAGGATAAGGTTTAATAGTTTTGGGCACCTAGCCCCAGATGTATGTACCAGTACAGACAAATGCAGTACTAAATTCCCCTCTCACCCCTTTAACAAGTCTGTGTAATAAGCACCCATCTAAACCCCATTTTATAAAGAGAAAACTGGGCTTTACAGGGGTATACACTATTTTGCTTATTTCTTCTGCTCCAGGATGTAGGTTGTTAGCACTCATTAGAACCATGGTTTTAACAAGCACCCACAACCTATGTTTGGAGTATTACCGGTAATAAGAAAAATTTCATGAATTTTCATCACAAAAATAATCCTTTTGGAGAAGGAAAGATTGCATTATGACACATTTATAGGTTATTGTATTGTCCACTTTTTGGCATGATCTCTTTTTTTTCTCTCATCGTTAAAAGTAAAGTAGAACTGCGAAGGACTCTTTGGAGCCCCCTCAACAGTGGTACATAACGGTTTTTCAAACAAACAGATATAAATATCAAACTGGATACTTCAATAAATCCGCAAGGACCAAAAACAAGAATATTGACCCTTACACCCCCGAGTTTCTCAAGTGGACTCTGCCATTTGTTTGTTTGTTTGATTTGAGGTTTAACGTCCCTGTCAACACTGTAAAGGTCATTTTGGAGAAGTTGCTTCCAATTTTACCCGACATTGAGATGAAATGACATCTCAAGCCCTGTCGCCCAATGAAACCAATAGGGTTTATTAGCATGGACGGTCCGCCTCGCACTGCGGTTCCTGGACTGGCTTAGATCCTCTAAGCGGTTTACCAGTACTAGTGTGCAGGCCGGATTCAGCTATGCGTGGAAGCATCATGCAGCCCATATATTTCTTCAAGCCCCTATGGGCGGGGGCCGAAGTGCACTCTGCTATCAGGACCATTTTTGTCATTAGGGGTTTTAGTCACTCATTAACAAATTTTGGCAAACAGCGTAGATCCAGATGAGACGGCTCATAATGAGCCGTCTCATCTGGACCTACGCTGTTTGCCAAATGAGCCGTCTCATCTAAATCTATATTGTTTTGCATATGTTTCCGTTTTGTTTTATTTGAGGTTTAACATTCCCATCATCACTGTATAGGTCATTTTGGAGATTGTGGGACTTTTACCAGACATTGAGATGAAATGACATCTCAAGCCCTGTCGCCCAATGAAACCAATATGGTTTATAATCATGGAGGGTCCGATTTGCACCACTTTGCCTGCCCAGGCTTAGATCCTCTTAGTGGTTTACCAGTACTTGTGTGGTCAGTTTCAGCTCTGCGTGGAAGCATCATGCAGCCCATCTATTTCTTCAAGCCCTGATGGGCGGGGGGGCGGCATATGTTTCTGTATGGTTCTACAGGAATGAAAGGGTTAATAATTAGTTTGTCATAAACAAGGGGCTTTAATTGACCCCTATTAAACAAAAGGATATAAAACCATTAATTTAATATCATTGAGGCTCCATGTGGACAGTAAGAAGATCAAGGTGTCTACTTAACCACTAAACCCCTCCTCAAATATGATGAGATTTGAAAAAGCACAACTCCGGCATTAGTTACTAGGATTATCTACCCCTTATAAAGATAAATGCATCAAGACATAGATACTGTTAGAAATCCAAGCTGGGTGACAATTTAAGTACTAGTTAACAGGTTTCTTGTACCTTACACACAAGTTATGTTGTTTGTTTTTGAGATTTACGACCCAGTCAACACTATTAAGATCATCTTGAATAAATCAGTTTACCCAAACAACTTTTGTAATTGCATTTCTTGAATCAGTGGAAGGGAGAGATTACGACTGCAGATAATATTCTATGATCTGAGAGAATGTCAATCAAAGAATGTTGCAAGCCTCGGTGGGGATCAAATCTGTCACCTCTTGATCACCAGTCAGATTTCCCAGTCAACACTATTCAGGTCATATTGAGACAATATTGTGAACACTTGTTTTCTCGTTTTACAGTAACAGAAAAGTGACTTTCTTTAATTAGTTAAAGGGAGATAATTACAACAGCCATTCTGCACCAGTTATTTTACAATAGTTATTCTGCACCAATTATTTTACAATATGTAGGATGAGTCCACTCACATTTTTTTTTTCCAGCAAAAATATCAACCTATTAAAATTTTGTGAAATTAAATGATCAAAATTTTTAACAATTTGGGTCCATTTGTTCAAAGCCTTCGTTAGCTTAACGAGCTCACTAGCAATCAACATGTTAACTGTTCTAGCAAGTACAATATCTAAAATTTTGGAATTTTTGCTGAAAAAATGTGAGTAGCTTTTGCATTTGCTGAAAAAATGTGAGTAGCTTTTGAGTAGCTTTTGCATTTGCTGAAAAAATGTGAGTAGCTTTTGCATAGACAAAAGCTACTCACATTTTTTCAGCAAAAATATTAGTATATTTGCCAAAGTGAATGATCAAAGTTTTAACAATTCATTAACTAACAACGTTGTCAGTTTTCAACAACTGGCCCCTGTTATTTAACAATGCCGTTAGTTTTGAACAACTGGTCCATGATAATTTTTTACCTCTGGAATTACAGCATTTAATCCAAAACTTTCTGAAATAAGACATTAATTATGAAAGCTGCTTTAAATGTGAGCTATATGGGTTTCAATCATTAAATTAATGAAATTCTACTCAACAAAATACCTAAAATCAATGAAAATTAACTATTACTTCACATATAGGTAATCTTTATTATTAACATAATTTGATCCATTGTGATTTAATCTTATTTTCACTGGTAAAACCCCTTGTACCAGATGGCCCCAACCCAAGGGGTGGGGAGGTGGCCAATTTTCCTGTTAAGATTTAAACATATTAGCCTAAAATGTGAAAATTAGGTGGGAATATAAATGTCACATATGTCCACTGTTTTCTCTGGCGGTAGCCTCTGCCATAGTTATACGAGTAATCTTTTTTTACTGTAAAAATCCTAAAAAATTGAACACTTTAGGGACTTACTGAAATTCTACTAAAATTTTAACAAATTTGTTTCATGATCCAGCAAGGAGTCCAAAAGTTGCAGACAGTATGACAAACAGTGTAGACCCTGATCAGACTGCTCCTGAATGAGCAGTCTGACCTGGGTCAGCACAGTTTGTTTATGTTTAGACCTGTCTGTCCCAGTACTTACAATCATTATGGTACTTTGGTATTCTTAGACCCCTTACTAACCTGGGTAGCTCAGTCGGATGCACATCTGAAGAAGATCAGGGTTCGATACAAGGTGCAGCAACATTCTTTCCGTTCAACAGAGGGCAGTTGTCAGTTTCTGGCTAAGTCAACTGGATTTGACCTAAATAGTGCTGACTGACTCTTAAAGGAATTTAACCCTTGTTCTGCTGAGCCCGGATATGTCTTTACTTTCAAACAATGCAGATCCAGATCAGATGGCTTCTGAAGAAGCCATCTGATCAGGATCTTCATTGTTTGTCATTCTGTTTATGAATTTGTTGCAATAATTTGCATCAAGTAATCTGATTGGTTAATAATCAGTAGTGGGTGTGGCATATATAAATATTCAGCAGGTTAAGGGTTAACAAACAAAATTCTTAGAACAAAAACCTTACTTTTATCTCTTTATCTCAGTGCCTTAGAGTGCTCACAGCAAGATTTAACTAAAATGGTTGAAACTGCAGCAATAGTTTTCAAATTTTGTTTGTATGATTTGAGGTTTTATGTCCCCGCCAACACTGTATAAGTCATTTTGGAGACGTTGCTTCCAATTATGTGGGACTTTTACCCAACACTGAGATGAAATGACATCTCAAGCCCTGTCGCCCAATGAAACCAATAGGGTTTATAATTATGGACGGTCATTGCCTGGGCAGGCTTAGAACCTCTAAGCGGTTTACCAGTACTCGTGTGCGGTCAGTTTCAGCTCTGCGTGGAAGCATCATGCAGCCCAAATATTTCTTTAAGCCCCTATGGGCGGGGGTGATATAGTTTTAAAATGGATCAGTAGTTGCTGTCCAAACTGTAAAACCTGTCATACCATACTCTGTTGTTGTTAACACGGGTTCACACCACCCTCGGCAAGTCAGACAATCTCAGCTAGCCGATAATTTGACCAAGCACTTATTGGTAATTTATTATCGAATAAATCAGGTTGTTAGGGTCACCTCTAGTATGTGAAGTGTCCAGTCATTATCACATACTGTCAAACTGTTCACTGAAATTCGAACAATAAACTCATGTTTGGAGTACTGACCAACAATTAGAAACTGTGACAAAGCAAACTGTTTGATTTCATTTTTTGGTCGACTTTTTGTCAGTCGATCCAAAGTTACTTAGCACAGTAGTGAAAAATTCCCATACATGCACTTAACATTGTTTATGTCCACGTGACAATCACTGATCTTGTAAACCAAAACTTTATAAAAGAAGAAAGTGGGGTTTACAGGGTGCACACTACTGTAGTTTCCTTATTTTTTGCTCATAAAGATAGATTGTGGGTGCTTGTTAGAACTGCCTCAATGAGGCAGTTCTAACAAGCACTCACAATCTCAAAAACACAGACTGTGTGCCTCAATGAGGTGGTGACCCTTAAAAGCACCCACAATGCATATTTTTTTGAGCATAAATAAAAAACTATCATAAATTTTCATCAGAACAATGATCTTTATTGTCATAAAAGAAAGAATCATCTGAAATGGGTATGTTATAACAATGAAAGGGGTTGTGCCCGTTTAACCCTTATCCTGCTGAATAAATTAATTTGGCACACCCATTTTTGACTATCAACCAATTATATTGCTGGAAATAATTTATTCATTGAAATACGCAAACTCATTGACAAACAGTGTAGATCCTCAAATCAGATGGCTTCTTGGTAACAAAAGCCATCTGATCTGGGATCTACACTGTTTTTAAAGCTGGAGGTTGTCCTGTTCAACAGGATAAGGGTTACCCCTTATCTTGATGTTCACGACAACCCCTATCTTTGCAAACAGTGTAGATCCAGATCAGATGGCTTCTGAGGAAGCCATCTGATCAGGATCTACACTGTTTGGCATTCAGTTTATGAATTTGTAGCAACAAATTACATCAAGTTATTTGATTGGTTGATTGACAGAAATGGGTGTGGCTTAAATGAATATTCAGCAAGATAAGGGTTAACTGGGGTTTTACGATTACTGTAACTGAGGATGACAGACGAAGAAGACAACAGTCTCCCAAAACCATGTCATACAAATGTAACTGAACCATAACAGACAATCTGGACCCAAATTGTCCACAACTAGACAAAACAACACACCAACTTTCAAGTGACTGTCCCTTCAAACAAGTGCCATTCATAAATCTCATCATACTGGACATAGATGATAATTACCTGGACAAAAAATGACCTCAGGAAAGAACATGACCTACAGAACATCATCGTCATGGGCCAAGATTAGCAAAAATGAGTCTTGGGAGTAAGCCCAGTAAAGACTCAGATCAGCCCATGCACCTATGTGGTCTGGCGATTTTCCGTAAAAATCCTAAAAAATTGTACACCTTGAGGACTTGCTGTAATTCTCCTTAATTTTAATAAATTTGTTTCATGATCCAGAATTGGAGTCCAAAAAGGTACAAACGGAATGGAAAACAGTGTAGACCCTGATCAAACTCAGTCTGATCTGGGTCTGTGCTTAGACCTATCTGTCCCAATACTTAGGATCATTATGAAATTTTGACCGCCACTGACCTGCAGACAGGGAACCGGTGTAAGCACTGGTGCTCTTACCAATTAGGCCACAGAGGCCGAAAGCACTGCCTTGTCATATATAGCATGGTTCTGGATATAGCAATCTTATCCTATAAAGGGGAATGGATACACATTCAGGGGATGCAATTCCTGCAAAAGTTTTTTTGTCTCTGATGTCAATAGGGGTCAACTTTTTTAAGGTTGCTCCTAAGGAGCTGTCAATAGGGGTCAACTCTTTAAGGAAAGAATTTGCTCCTAAGGAGCAAATTCTTTCCTTTAAGAGTAGACCCCTTTTTCAATTTGGCTGTCTTCAGGAAGTCCTGAAAGTTGTCTCCCTTCGAAAAATAGCAGAAAAATCGCCAAGTGTATCCATTCCCTTTAAGCACCAAGGAACAATTTAAAGCAGATGGACACTACTGTTATTAATTTATTTTTTCAGAAAAAAAACAAGGTCAAGGTCACAGGTCAAAATTTTTGCATGAGTGGAAAGACCTTGCTTGCCACAAGGAACCTATATGCCAAATATGAAGGTTCTAATGAAACGGTTCGAAAGTTACGACCAATGTTAAAGTTGTCCACCCAACAGGAGATGACTTCTACATTAGCGATACACTTACTGTCAGATCCTGAACAATCATAACTCTTGACCTGCTGAATATTTATATTGCCACACCCACCACTGTTTATCAACCAATCAGATTTCTTGATGCAAATCATTGCAACAAATTTATAAACTGAATGACAAACAATAAAGATCCTGATCAGAAGGCTTCTTTAGAAGCCATCTGATCTGGATCTACATTGTTTGTAAGATAAGACATATCCAGGCTCAGCAGGACAAGGGTTAAATTGTAAGAAATGCTTGTAATTTATACATCAAATAAAATATTGTTTAAACCAACAAACAAATGTCAAACAGACAGGGCAAAAACAGTAAGTCTCCGCTATCCCTATGGGGGACATAAATGCAAGCTACCCTATCCTGTGACAGCTCTCATTGTTTTATAATAAGTCAGCATGCATTAACAACTTGCACTGCACAAGTACTTGAATCGTTAATTAAATATATAAAACCTGAATTGATTCACACCTTAGAGACTCTCATACAAATTGTTCCCCATTCAGAGTTTTTTGGTAAAATGACTCCCGTCTTCTTGTTTCACAATACGCTCATGGAAACCGCTGTGCTAATATTGACATTAGAGTCGCATCACGCAAAAAACAGCCTAAACCAATCTAAAGTCCAAAATTATTTGAACATGAATATGTTCGCTATCCATAGCTCTGCTAATCTCAGATATCGTGAGTGCAAACAGCGACGGTTCTGGTGAGACTGTGTATTTGTGCAGTCTCACCAGAACCTTCGATGTTTGCATGTATAGTCATCCTAAGGAACTATTCAGCATGTTGTAACGGGGAATAAAAAAAGTGACATTATTGAGTGTCTCTAAACAATGGGGCTTGTAATAAAATTTATGTCAATAAAATCGTGAAAGAATAAACTTGAGTTCTTAACCAACGCCAAATGTTTACACACGGTTCAGATCACCATGATGTATGAAAGAAAAATAAACACAATACCCTAACTTCAAATTGAAAAACCAACAGGAGCAATGCATCAAAAAATAAAAAAAAATAAAGTTTTAGAAAAATTTCTTTGTAGGACAAAAAAGGTTATTAATAATAGTCTGTAAATCATAAATGAAATTCATAGACATGCATTTAGTTTGTGACAAATTAATAAAACATACCATTAGAATAGAGATCTTAATCCACACTGGGGTTCAAAGAATTTTTTTTAATCCTCAAACTTTAAAAATATTTTGATAATCCATTGTCCCCTCTCAAAAGAGCCCACAAACGCACATGTTCAAGCCCTTTGCCTGTAATTTTAATTTTGTCAACACTTTTAAAGCATTACTGACTTAAGCTTACTTGTACAATATACTGAATATAAGTCTTTTCTCCCACATAACCATTTGCTCCAATAGAGCATAAAATTTTAACTGAAATTGCAGCAGTTCCAATTGGGAAAGAAATCAAGGTTTAGTAACGATACACCTCTCATTTTTGATGACTCTATTAATAAGGGTACAGAGTGCAATCTTATCGAAAGGGAGCTTCTTTTCCTTTGAAATACGAAAATAGTATTAAATTCCAAATTTATTAATTTCAGCATTTAAATGTAATAAATTGTAATATAAGTATAGGTAACTAGAAATGAACTGGTCTGTTTTTTGTACATCTGTCAGGAAATGTATTTAAAAACCTTTAAATTTTTTATGGGTTTTTATAACTTTTTATATTACAATATGTTCACACATTTTCATGACCATTTAATGTCTTCATAAGCTTTGAACCCAGTATTATGAAGCTGGAGGAGGGTGCCTGGATGTCTACAGAACTTAAGCCCAACCCCAGACAAATGCCCCCTCCCTCCCCCCTTAGTCCACCACGAACCTCAGCCTCACCCCCTTTAATAATTTCCAGCAGTACAGTATTTGTTTGAATTGAGGTTTAACATCCCCGTCAACACTGTTTAGGTCATTTTGGAGACGTTGCTTCCAATTTTGTGGGACATTTACCCGACATGGAGATGAAATGGCACCTCAAGCTCTGTCACCCTATGAAACCAATAGGGTTTATAAGAATGGACGGTCCGACTCCCACCGCTTTGCCTGGGCAGGCTTAGATCCTCTAAGCGGTTTACCAGCACTTGTGTGTGGTCGGTTTCAGTTCTGCGTGGAAGCATCATGCAGCCCATCTATTTCTTCAAGCACTGTTGGGCAGAAGCCATCTTGTGTTTTTAGGGAATAACAAATATTTAGGAGATGCAAACTGATAAAATGACATCTCAAGCCCTGCCTACAAAACAAAAAGTCTTTCTACTTTTTCTGCATGACAAGGACCATTAGTGGTCATTAACTCTTATTCTGCTGTTCACGACAACCCCTATTTTGAAAACAGTGAAGATCCTGATCAGATGGCTTCCAGAAGCCACCTGATCAGGTATCTACCCTGTTTGTCATTCAGTTCATGAATTTGAATGAAAACATTGTATCATGTAATCTGATTGGCTTATACTCAAAAATTGGTGTGGCTAATTTAAATATTCAGCAGGATAAGGGTATAATATATGAAAATTAACCTTAAAGGCCATGCAAGCCAAGATGCTGAGAATACAAAATTATTTTTCAGGAAAAATAAGGTTTCACATTTCATGTAAATCATCTGTCTTGCAGATGATTTACATGAAATATAAAGCCCAATTTTCAGCAAAAAGTAAGAAAAAATATATCTGAAAATGCTGTCTGCATTGTGCTTGGCATTATAACAGTTAAAAGCCGTAGAAAAACTGTCATATCTGTTACTTAAGCATGAAACGAACAACCATATGATTAGATTATATCTTCTTCCATCCAGTTACGAACTGGCGGTACAAGGCGAATAATGTACAACAAAAGTAGTTGCGATTTATAGATTTAAGTTTGCAATGATTTTAAATTTATTACATAATTGCAAAAAAATGCTCTACATCATTGCTGACTAAAATCGGTTTTAATAATTTAGGAAAGTATTTCCTGACTGATTCAAACGCTTTCTTGTGTTTTTGTTTGTTTGTTTCGAGGTTTAACGTCCCCGTCAACATTGTATAGGTCATTTTGGAGACGTTGCTTCCAATTTTTGTGGGATGTTTTTACCCGACATGGAGATGAAATGACATCTCAAGCCTTGTTGCCCTATGAAACCAATAGGGTTTATAAGAATGGACGGTCCAACTCACACCACTTTGCCTGGGCAGGCTTCGATCCTCTAAGTAGTTTAGCAGTACATGTACTTTTATGTGGTCGGTTTCAGCTCTGCCTGGAAGCATCATGCAGCCCATCTATTTCTTCAAGCACTGATTGGCAGGGACCATCTTGTGTTTCAGGGAATAACAAATATTTAGGAGATGCATACCATGCATGTTATATCCAAACAAAAAAATGTATAGATTATATAGAAAAATGACCATTTATGGTCATTTTTCTATATAATCTATATATTTTTTAGATTTAAACTTGTGTTCTATCAGAGGAAGACAAAAACCGAAGAGTTATCCAGAGAAAAACTACCTGACCGGCTGTCGCAGAACCTGATCTGAGCTGGCTCGAACCCACATCGGTGATGAGATACCTAATGATTAAGTGTCACAGACCACAGAGGCCATCTCATATGGGTATGGTATATATTTGTAACATTACTTTTTTCTCTAAATATAACAAAATCATAACCGTAAAATATGAGTCATTTTAAACCATTAAAACATTAAAGTTCCACAATAAGTACCCTTCTAATGTATTTTTCAAAATACATTAACAATAATTTTAGTGAGGAAATATTTAATTATATACAAGCCCTGACGAGCTAAAATGTCTTTGGATATGTGTGCCAAGCAAACTTCTGATCAGCCTGCACAGCAACGTAGTCTGGCAAATCTTTGCTGTTGACCCAATTCCTTATTTCGCATTCAGAGTATGTTGTGCTCTGACCAGTGAATGGGTATACAAGCTGATCTGAGTCTTCGCTGAGTACACCGCCAAAGAAATCTTTTTTTGTTTGTCACCAATTTTAGTTGTCTCCTGTACCAGGCATTGACTCATATACAGATGTCATATATTTCACACCTATTGATCTAAAAGCTGTCAATCATGCATTTACGATTTTTTGTTATAATGAGCTCCGTCAGAGAAAACCTATCTTTGGGGTTTACAACAGTTACTAGTTAACCCTTATCTTGCTGTTCACGACAACCCCTATCTTTGGAAACAGTGTAAATCCAGATCAGATGGCTTCTGAAGAAGCTATCTGATCAGGATCTACACTGTTTAACATTCAGTGTATGAATTTGTAGGAATAAATGACATCAAGTAATTTGATTGGTTGATAGACAGAAATGGGTGCGGCTTAAATGAATATTCAGCAAGAGAAGGGTTGATACAAAAAACGGCCTACTGAAATTTTAGATGTATAAACTAGGGGCATTATGTAAAACAAGTCTGTGAAATGAACACCATCTAAACCCCACTTCACATAGAAAAATGGGTTGTATGGGGATGTACAGTAGTTTTCTTATTTCTGCTCCAAGACAAAGGTTGTGGGGCAATGAGGCAGTTCTAATGAGCACCCACAACCTATATTTGGCGTAAAAATAAGAAAATATCATAAATTTTCATCAGAATGATATAATTTTAGAGACATGAAAGAATTCACTATATCAAACCAATGTGTTATTCTCATTTATTAACTGACTATCCTGCATTGACTGGAGGTCATCCATATTAACACCAGGTCAAAAATCAATAATAATGTTTTTTAATTGTGTCAATTAATAAAACTATCATTAAACAAGTATTTTCTGGCCAATACAGCAGACCTTGGACCAGTAACTGGGCCAATACGAAATTATTTGATTAATAACATTTTAGTATTGTATTATCCAAGCAGCGAACACAAAGGTGCGGATCAGACTGCGCATATGCGCAGTCTGATCGGCATCTTTGTTGTTCGCAAATGCCAAAATCAGGTTTTCACAACAAGGCTTATAAAGTTTTTATATAGTCATCAATTAATACATGTATTTTCATTTAGTGTGTTTAAAGAAACCGAATTTCTAGCTGTTGTTAAAAGAAAACAATATATTTGAAAGAAGCTACTTTTTTTTCTATTTTTCTTATTTTCAAATTATGTTACTGAATATATACTTTTAACGATAACATCAAAATTTAGATTCGATAAAAAGATGAAAGACTTTCAGTGGCCAGTGAGCGTGTTTAGGCCAGGTACAAACTCACTCACTCAAAATCATACAGACAATCGATCATCGAATATGCATAAAAGGATCTGATAAAGGCCTTTTTGGAGGGGGACAATTTTGTATGAGAGTTGAAGTATGAAATTAATCTAGAAATTAAGAATAATCAGGAGGCTGATCAGTAAATGACTATAGCATTAGTATTAAGTAAATATCAAGCCACTTTTTTAACCCATTTTACACAGGAATCTCCAAAATGGAGTACAGCTAGATCAGACACCCTGCAAACAGGACCTTTTTTTTTGAAAAACCTTCAGCCATTTTGTAACCGAATTTCTAAAAATAACCCAACCAGACACCCCTTAATTTTGAAACTGATTCTTGAGTCCTGATACATAAACAACAGAAGATTCCATTCAGTGCAAAATGGGATAATCTCCAAATGCATCTTTGGAAATAGTCAAAATAAAAAAAAATTAAAAAGGCTATGAAACTTAATTTGTTCTATACCACAGTTTCAGTGTTTGTCACTATGTAGCTTTACATCCTTCTTAAGAAGTCCATGTCATGAAAACCCCAATATTGAGGCAAGTGGGATTTACAAGTGTAAACATTATTTTTTTTTATTTCTGCTCTAAAACATAGATTGTGGTGCTTGTTAGAACAGCCTCATTGAGGCCGTTCTAACAAGCACAACAATCTATGTTTTGAGCAGAATCTAAAGGAAAAAGTAACAAAGTGTTAATCTCATCCACTTCACTCTTCCTTCCACTTTTCACTTATCCACTTTCATCCATGTGCAGGTGGCAGTCCCATCTTTATCAACAAGGGGTATTCACCTTATTATTATATTATTTCCTCTACTTTAAATTCATATAATAACCTTTTTCTTTTCTTTGTTTCACCCTTCCCCTTCTTGTAAGTTAAGATACTTTCAACAGTTTCATTTGCTTCTGTTACAGCTGTCTTTTGTTACACATCTTAATCATATATAAAATTCTTTTTAACTTTTCTTCTAATTCACTCATTGTGAAAAGCTTCTTTTTTTTCACATCCTTTTCATCCTTTTCATCTTTACTCATATTCACTAAATGTTGCTTTTTTCCCTTTGTGTGCCAGTCTAAACTTATTCCAGTGCTATCCAGTTTTTGTATTCTTTATTCTCTGAATAGCTCAGTGGTTAGCTTGTTCGATATGATCAAGAGGTTGTTGGTTTGAATCCGGCCACCGGAGGCGAGGTGTGTCCTGGGGCAAGACACGTAACACCACTGCCTCACTCCACCCAGGTGTAAATGGGTAGCAGTGGTGTAAAAGCCACTACCTCTCTCTCCAGCGTGTGATAACATCCGGAATGATTGTTTGAAAGCGATTCAAATAAGCTTGAAGTTTCGTCACAATGGAACTAAAATAACCTAGTATAAACTAAAACCAACTCCTCTAGATATAGAACTCACCTTGCTCATTATGCACCATAACACCATGGTCCAGCATTACACCAAGGTGCACCAATACACAAAACATTAACCAACAGTTTAACCTTTAGTACAAACAGTACATGGTCATAATGAGCATTCTCATCAGAATCGATACTGTCTGCCATTTTGGAATCTATTTCTAACCATAAATCCTCCTTACTTTTGAATGGGTCAAATTCATAGCTTGGAAGAGATCACTTCTTAACCCTTATCTTGCTGTTCACGACAACCCCTATCTTTGCAAACAGTGTAGATCCAGATCAGATGGCTTCTGAAGAAGCCATCTGATCAGGATCTACAATGTTTGGCATTCAGTTTATGAATTTGTAGCAATAAATTACATCAGGTAATTTGATTGGCTGATAGACAGAAGTGGGTGTGGCTTAAATGAATATTCAGCAAGATAAGGGTTAACTCATGCTTTATAGCCCACAGGAGCCAGGAATACCCAACACTACCCTAACTTACATCACTTCCAGTCTATTAACTTCCTATATAGATCGGTAAATAATTCACTTAAGTCATGTAATCTTGCAAGACCATCACCTTTTTGGACAATACCATATTAATTATTCAATCCAATAATCATTAACAGCTCATAATATTTCAAGGAAATAGAACAAGATGAAAATCAGCTTCAGCAATTAACTGTTGACTCCTAAAACTTCAAACAAGTTGAATAACTTAAATAATTCATGGTATTTTTTGGGAGAAGCTCTAAAATCTATTACGTTTTTTTTTGTTTTGTCTTTTTGCAACTGCTTGTATGATCATATCAACAAATCCATGTAATGAATATCCCGGTAAATCCTACTTTATGCAGAGAAAAATGTGTTTTGATTGTTTGTTTGATTTGAGGTTTAACGTCCCCATCAACACTGTAAAGGTCATTCTGAAGACGTTGCTTCCAATTTTGTGGAACTTTTACCCGACATTGAGATGAAATGACATCTCAAGCCCTGTCGCCCAATGAAACCAATAAGGTTTATTAGCATGGACAGTCCGCCTCGCACCGCGGTTCCTGGACAGGCTTAGATCGTCTAAGCGGTTTACCAGTACAAGTGTGCGGGCCGGGTTCAGCTCTGCGTGGAAGCATCGTGCAGCCAATATACTTCTTCAAGCCCCTATGGGCGGAGGCCCAAGAGAAAAATGTGTACAAGTACCCACAACAAAATGTCTTTGAGCAGATAAAAAAATAATTTATATCCCTGTAAAGTCCCGTTTTCTCTATATAAAGTGGGGTTTAGAGGGGTGTTAACCCTTATCTTGCTGTTCGCGACAACCCCTATCTTTGCAAACAGTGTAGATCTAGATCAGATGGCTTCTGAAGAAGCCGTCTGATCAGGATCCACACTGTTTGGCATTTAGTTTATGAATTTGTAGCAATAAATTACATCAAGTAATTTGATTGGTTGATAGACAGAAATGGGTGTGGCTTAAATGAATATTCGGCAAGATAAGGGTTAATTTCACAGACTTGTTCATGTGATGCTTTCTCTGAAAAAAAAAAATAAATAAATAAATAAAAAAATAAAAAAATTAATTGTTGTCTCCCCCAGAATTTTCATTGCTTGGGACATTGGCCAATCAAACTTTCTCATTTATTAAAAATTTGATCCATATCACATTCTTTCTCCTTAGTGACTGATACCTACCCAGTTGCCCACTCTTTTCTCACCATGGAATCAAAACTTTCAAAAATTTGAACAAGCAGTAACTTTTCCAAAACGAAAACAATTTCCAGTGTCATTATCCAATTACGGTTCATTATTTGCAAGAAATTTTTACCATTTTGTTGTAAATTGTATTTGTACTACAAGACAAGCCTTGTCATCTTGCCATTCCAGAACACAAGCTCTGAAAAAGTGTTTTTGAGCATACAAGCTCCAGAAAGTCAAACAAACTCAGGTCAGAATACGATCCTCTCTGATTGCACGAAGAAGATTGAAGTCCATGGCTATCCATATAGTGCACAGTGAAGAAGTCTTGACTGTGCACACATGCCCAAAGAACCTTTTATGCTCGGTATGGCCCATATCCCTCATGGAGACAATTAGTATGACGTACTTCGTCATTTTGCCACCATCTTTGAAGGGTTGACTCCTGTAAGTTTCAACGACAGCGGGGCTCATTTGTAAATCATCCAAACAAAAAAGGAGAAAAATGTTGTTAAAATTACCTTGGGCAATACTCAGAAATGACAGTATACCACAATTTTAATATAAAATGTTTTTTTTCTTGTTTAAAAGCCACTGAAGCAATTGAATAATGAGAGGGGGCAGGAGGTTGGAGGAGGGGGTGACTTTAAAGTACTTTATTACATACCTTCTATAGTAAAATTACATTAGAATCTTTCCATACAGGCTCATTTTTCGCTATTTTGATGGCAGTCACGTGACGGGGCCAAAAATCCATATAATATGGATTTTTGGCACTGCCTTTCCATATTGGCACTCCTCCACTCTGTTACTATAGCAATAGAACGTTAATGCCATACTCCATAAGCTTCAAAATGGCCGCAGAAAAATCACTTGAAGCAATGTCAACCCGACTTCTAGACCTAGACAGAGCGATAGAAGACAGTGATAACAATAGATTTTGAGAAAAGTCTGATATTTCATGGCAAGCATGAAAAATGAAAACAAAATACTTTTTAAAAGAAGTTCACTCACGATTGGGAAGCATTGTGAAGGACGTTGCTGAAACAATAAGGTCTTGCCAACAACCTTAAACGAACAGATCCCTTCACTTATGAGGAGCTGGAAATTCGAAATTGTGCTGTAGAAATCGGGGGTGGGGGGGATGGGGAGTCCCCGAAAATTGTCTTGTATTTTAACGTAAACAACCTGCGCGACCGACTGCTACACACGGAATCGATTATGCAGTAGCTTGATGAATGACACTAAGAGCCTTTAAAATTAAAATGGTCTTAAAATAAGCACAAAACATTCTGTAAAATACCTTAAAAGCATTCTTTGAACTGCAGAAATTCTGTATTTAAAATGGCGATTTGTTTTTGTTTTTAAACTTACAGTTGCGACGTCACTTGTGACGTAATTTGCTGTGCACTACTATGTGACAAGCACTACTATGTTACTGTAATACCGTGAGCATGGTTAGTGTAGGCCTACTAATAAGTTATATAATTTAAAAGGAATTTCTTTTTTTTTTTTTTTTTTTCGGCGGATACCGAAATTTTTTGATCTGGCGGGTATCCTCAACACACTCGACAAACTTTAAAAAGTAAATATTCTCTTTGTTTTCATTTATTCACATTGCAATATAACTATGCTATATAAATGATGTAATAAAGAGGTTATGATATGGTGAAGGTGTGCCTCTAAGTCATATTGGCACCGGAAGTCATATTGGCCCTCGGGCTAAAGCCCTCGGGCCAATATGACATACCGGTGCCAATATGACTTAGAGGCACACCTTTACCATATAATAACCTCTATGTATTCACTGTTATAAGCACACCAGGAGCATATAATTTCACTCACGGGGCTATCAGCTCTCTATACAATCTTCTGTAGAGCTTATGTGATGGTAAGTCCACTAACCATTGGTTCCTGCTCTGAGAGGAAACTCCAAGGTTATCAGCAACCTGTCAGCATCATTTATTTTATTAGCATTTTTCAAGAGCTCCTGTGGCTAGTGTAAACAAATTTTAATGGTTTACTGCAGAACATAGGCCACATCAGGGAAAAGCGATTCTATACAAAATCTATGGTAACAAAATCAACAAGTCAGAATGCACTATAAAAAGGAACACATTTACTTTTGCAGACTTGTGTAATGTTATTTTCAAGTTTCTTTTAGCATTTTAATGAAAGCCCAAGTTGAGAAAATAGAGATACATGGAAAATGCATGTTCATGTTGAAAATTTTCTTGACACAGCCTTCATTTTTTTTGGCTGCATAAACAGATATATGCCAATCTCTACTGGGAAGCAACAGCCAATGAGATACTACTTTCCTAGGCTTAACATCAACCCTAGCTGACAGCCCCGTGAGTGAAATTATAAGCACACCCAAATACTGTTTCAATAGGTTACATCAAGCTGTTCAGTTTACCTTAGCACACTTTTTTCATAAGCAGTGCAATTTCTTTCTCTCCCAAAACTGACAACTGCCCTTCTGAAATCAGCGGAAGGGACAGAATGACCATAAAAAGATTCCATGATCAATCTTCATGAAAGAATTTTGCCAGCCTGGCAGGTATCGAACTCACGACAGTGAGATGCGCATCAGTCACTGTGTCAGAAAATGTAAGAAAAAATGAAATCCATTACGAATAAATGCCTATACAAATGAATTGTAAACTTGACCGCCGAAAAAAAGAAAATTTTACACTGAAAAATTATGATTTTTTTCTGATTTTTACTCAAAATAAAAATGTTTGGTACACGTTAGAACCGCCTCATTGAAAAAAAAAAGAAAACTTTAAGATGAAAAATTGTGATATGCTCAAAATATAGATGGTGGGTACACATTAGAACCGCCTCGTTGGTTTTTTTTTTTGGCAGTAAAGTTTACAATGTATTTATATAGGCATTCGTTTTTTCCTACTGCAAAAACAATCACAAGAGAGTTTACATAGACACCTGAGAAACATACAACTACATACAACAGCTGACCATATACATAAAACTCCACTCTCCAAAATAACAAAACTATCAGAAAATGCAATTAACTCTTACATCTTTTTACAACTACACCCACAAATGAGCCATCAAAAAATTTGGCATAATATAAAATGTGGATAGGATTGGATTTTTTGGTGGATTTTACATCAATGTGAAGATTATTCCCCTTGTTTTGAGCCATTTGTAAACAGAGGTGGCCAAAAACTATAGAGTATTCGGAGAAAAACCACCAGACTTTCCGGTGCAGAACTTTGAACTGGTGACCCAAGTCAGAACTGTGTGAGAGACCTAATGTTTAAGAGTAAGGGCTTGTGAACTAAAATACTTGTTAACTAAACCACTATGCCATTGATTACTTATAGGAACAAGGTAGAAGTTATGAAAATTCAGGCAGCATGGTCATGAAACCTGATTATTTACACAAGTCATTTTTGATGACCGCTGATGGGAGATTCACTGCTAGATACAAGCTCCAGCTTTAACTCAGTGTTGTGGGTATTATATCTGCCTATAGGTGATACCATATCATTTATTCAAACAGTTGGAACAAACCACTATAACAACGCTTCATGAATTATCCTTTCCATTCAAAAAGCACCTCTTTTGCATGTATAAACATCAAGTAAGTGATATTAAAGATAAGTGCTTCAGCCATCAACTGGTGTTTGTTTAACGAATTCTATCACTGTTAAGAGGCTAATAAATTGAATTCTCGGATAAAAATAGGATCCTTCTGAGAAGGGGGTTCTAGTACTTTGTTCCCTATAGTATGATATGGAGGCCTATGACAGAAGCTCCCTAGATATAGTGGGTAGGGTAAGCTACTCTCCTCACAAAGCAGAGGTCTTGGGTTCAATTCCAGACTTCACATTTAGACTTTTCAGATATTCTTTAAACTGATGTTCCATCTCCATAATGACCTTAGTTTAATGACCTTAATGGTGTCAGAAACAACTGAACAAATAGAGTACCTTGAAATTGTCTTCTCTATTTTGGAGAGCAACTCTTAAAGGAAAGAATTTGCTCCCTGTGGGAGCAAATTCTTTCCTTTAAAAGTAGCCTTTAATAAAATACTGGAAACAATTTCTTTCACCATCTCTTCCACTCCACACTTACTGGCTTATGAGAGCATTGGCCCTTCAACATAGGGTCTCTCAGCACTGTAGTTTCAAGCCCTGTTCAGATCACATGCGAGGCATCAAGATCAGGTGGTTTTTCTCCAGGTTCTCTGGTTTTTCTCCAACTTCTAATTAACAATTCATGAATTGTCACATAATCTTGAAAAAGCTGTTAAACCCAAATCCACACATAACCACTCCACTCAAAATGCACTCCATTCAACTCTCACAGCTCACAACCACCAGTCCATGACCTAGATAGTGTTGACAAGGACATAAAACCTAAACAGTAAACACAAACAAATCCACTGGAAGAAATAGATGGTCTGCATGATGCTTCCATGCAGAGCTGAAACCGACCCACACACGAGTACTGGTAAACCGCTTTGCCTCGTTTGCCGAGGCAAAGCGGTGCGAGTCGGCCCGTCCATGCTTATAAACCCTAACGGTTTTATTGGGCGGCAGGGATTGAGATGTCATTTCGACTCAATGTCGGGTGAAGGTACCACAAAATTGGAAGTAACATCTCCAAAATAACCTTTACAGTGTTGATGGTGACGTTAAACCTCAAATCAAACAAACAAAACCATTCCCACTCCACTTCATGTTTTACACTATGCCTAGAAAAATATAGATGTATCTCAACAGCAACTGACAGTAACCAATCATTTGTCAATACTAAACATGCAAAAATAAATAAGTTCTCATATATCAGGGCAGAGATGTTAATAACCCAGAACTAACTCAAACACCACCTTAAGAACAGAGAGAAAGGGCAAACAAGTATTCTTTTCTTCAATTAACCTTCAAAATGCCAAGAAAATTTGCATTGAAAATGTCTTCTGTTTATGTGGTCTGCTGCAATTTCTTGCAACCTTTTTAAAGAATATTTTTGTATACCGGCAAACATTGTGGACCCTGATCGTACTAATACTAGAGGGGCAGATACTCCTAGAGGAGGGTTCTGATCTGGGTCCACACTGTCTGCAGCAATGATTTTTGGGGGTACCCACGATCCATATTTTGAGCAGAAATAAGAAAAATATCACAATTTTTCACCATTTTTTTTTTTTTTAATTTTTCTGCGGTAAAAGTTTTACAATGCATTTGTATAGGCGTGCTTTTGTAATGGGGGTTAAAGCTTACTCATTCTTACTACAAGAAGACAGTCAAAATGCATATAATAAATTTTTTCTACCAATCAAGTCCAACAAACTTCTCAAATTGCACTCTGATTCTTTAAAAACAGGTTTTAACTACTTTTAAGTCTAATTGTCTGGTCTTTTTTTGTATGTAAACTGGTTTTGAAGCATTAAGAAAACACGCCTATTCAAATACATTGCAAATTTTACCATCGAAAAATGAAAAATTTCAGATCAAAAATTGCAATATATTTATTATTTCTGTTCAAAATATAGATTGTGGGTACATATGTTAGAACCGCCTCATTGAGGCGGTTCTAACAAGTACCCACAACCTATATTTTCGAACAGAGATAACAAAAATAAAGTTTAACCCTGTAAACCCAGTTTTACTATATAAAAGAGGGCCAATTTGAATGAAATGGCAATCCCTGTTTTCAAATAAAATGTCACAGATTATTTTTCACTTGAAAACTGGGATTGACATTTCACATTCATGCTTTGTTTTGATTTTTTTTTTTTTTTTTTTTTGCTTTTTTTTTTCTTTAAATTTTTAAAACTTATAAGAAATGCATGACAAGCAGCTTAATAAAACATCTGATTTGTGTAACAACTGAGGAATTCTATATTAAATTGATAAATTTTATTTATTTTGAAAATTAAGAAATGAAATGACAACAAAAAAGTTACCTTTTCCTTCTTGTAAAAATCCATGAATATTATTGAACTTTTTTAGAACTTTTCCTTTCCATAAAGAACATTTTTATTTCTCTTTTCATTCTCTTCAAAATTAAAAAACGTATTTCCCAACACTTGTTACGAATAAAATTATTTTCACAAACTTGTTAAGAATAAAATTAACTTCAAAAGTGGCTTATATATATTATAAACTTTCCGCTGGTATATAATTAGAGAACTAATAGATCGGAAATTATTATGTTCTAACAATAGCAAGAAGACAAAATGAACAATTGAGAGAAAAGCGAAGGACCTTGGGTCTTATTTTGAGTCACTGTCCAAAAGCCGATAAGCAAGGTTTATTCGAGACATTGTTATATTGTCTTTTGACATGTTATTGGGCATGTACCGTAAATAACACACGATCAAAGGAAAAAAATATCGCTTATCTGGCTCGTACCTGACTTTGTAATTTACAGCGATATTGAAAATAAACAAGTGTTTTCTTAATATTTTGATATGAATGGACTACAATAAACATCTTGAAAATCGGAGACTTTTTTATTGACAGGAGGTTGTTAAATCGTTATCTTTAAGGGTCCAATTATGACTCATCCAATCAAACCTGCATTCCCATTCGGTCCAATCAGAACAAAGCAGTGTGAAATATATCACTTTCGCATTTGGCGGCAAGCGAATATAGTGGTTACGCACTTCAGTGACCATTAATAGATAATAAGTTCATACACCCACTAATTAAAACAGAATCTACTCATGTGTACAACCTCGTGACCATGACCTTATGAGGGCAAATCAATAGTTTTTAGGCCTAAATTTTGAATTCTGAATTTACACCACAGCCTCATTATAGCACAGTTCGTTATAACACAGTTTGGATATAATGCAGTTTCAAGATGGATCCCAAAAATGCGTAGATAATATAAGCACAAAATTGCAAGAAATTCAACAAATGAAAAAACTAATTCAAATACAGCTATACTAAGTAAAATCTACAATTTCAATATTTACATTTTGAATTTGCAGACAATTTATGTTAACCCATTTAGTGCGGAAACCCCAAATTGGGTACCAGGGCAAACAGTGCAGGCCTGATCAGACGCCGCAGAATGCGGCATCTGATCAGGGCCTCCACTGTTTGCAAAAAGTTCAGCCATTTTCCCCATAATTTTGAAGAAAACATGACCTGACATCTCTAAATTTTGAAAGGACTCCTGCTTTATAAAGGGAGGATGATTCCATTTGGTACAAAAAGGGTTAAGGTCCTCTCCTTTCCATCAGTCCTTAATTCCATTAGGACAAATTTAGCTCAAAACAAATATTGCCATCCTTGCATTAAAATGGAAGCATAAGATAATGGCAAAGGATTATAGGTCTAAATCCCAATAAAAACTCCCAACTTGAAATGTCTGGACAAGAACAAACCTTAGTGTCCTTATGTTCATGAACCTTTTCTACCTTTTATCAAAAGATATCTTTAATGGTAAGTAATTTGTTTTGTGTATTCAAGGTATCAAAGAGGACATTTCTGAATTGGATTACCGGCAAATCCATTTCGGAAACACAATATGATGTAATGTTAAAAAGTTTTGATCAGTTCAAGAGAGATTTTTATTAAAACCTTAAGAAAATCAGGAGTAAGATTATAGTAAACGATAAATGACAAAATATATTAAGGGGAGAAGATATGCCTTAATCACATTTTACAAGGCCGACAACTTTTAGTTGTTACTGACGAGGCCTAACTGGCTGAAACTAGCTAGTGGGTAGTCTGGCCCAGAAAAACTTGTAAGCTCCATACTTTTCAGTTCTACAGTGCAGTCCTTGCTTCCAAAGGTGTTATCCTGCTGAATAAATTTATTAAGCCACACCCATTCCTGATTGTCAACCAATCAGAATACTTAACAAAATGTTTCATTCAAATTCACATTCTAATTGACAAACAGTGTAGATCCTGATCAGATGGCTTCTTTAGAAGATCTACACTGTTTGCAAAAGTAGGGGTTTTCACTTTCAGCGGGATATGACTTAAACAGGTAAAGTGTAACAGTAAACTGAAATACAGTAAAACTCCACTGTTAAGACCACCAAAAACTGAGGCTAATTCTGCTATAAAATCTTATTTAGAAAGTTTCAGTTATTCTTTATTTGTGTTTTCTACATATACTGTCCTCTGGTCAGGGACCACCTTTGGGACTATTCAAAAGTGGTCTTTAAGACCACTTTTGAACAGTCCCAAAGGCCACTGGGACTATTCAAAACAGTCCCAAAGGTGGTCTTATTATAGGAATTTTACTGTACATTAAAATTTCAGCTTCAGATATTACCAGTGTTTGTTTTACATGTTTACAACTGGATTATGTCCCTAAAAATGGGAGGGGTGAAAGATAAACCCTTTAATTCTATTTGGTTGTTACTGTCCTGTCTGGCTGACCAAAATGGGAATAAGATTTTCTGAGAGAGACACCAGAGATTAACAGTTATCAACTTGTATGAAGTTAATCTTATTGGTGCAAACAGTTAAGGGCAATAATCCTGTTAAATGCATACAATGAAATTACAGTGACTCTAAACAGCTCATCTGAACCAATTTTCAAGTCTCTAGGAAAATTTCCCCATCATTCCTGATATTAACCCTTATCCTGCTGAACAAATTAATTCAGACACATCGGCCCCGATAGCTTCACTTCGGGATCGGGAAGTCACGGGTTCAATACCTGGCCATGCCATACCAAAGGCATGAAAAATGGTGCTCCCTTGGCTGACACTCGCATTATCAGGGGTAGTCCTAGTAAGATAAATGAAGTCAGGTAAGTATTTGTTAAAAGATACTTAGTCACAATAAAAGCTGTTATTTGTTTCTAATATGTGACATTAAATAAAGCTTCTTTATCTTCTTTTTTTTTATCTTTTTTACATCCATTTCTGAGAAGCCTCCGTGGTGCAGTGGTTACACTACTCGCCTTGTAAACCAGGGATCGCAGGATAGATCCCGGGCTTCTCCAGACTTTCGGATGAGTCTTTAAACCGAGGTCCCGTCTCCATATGACCTTAGCTGTTGGTGGGACGTAAAACTAAAACTCACTCGCTCACATCCATTTCTGACTATCAGCGGTACAAATTACTTGATATAATGTATTCATTTAAATTTGTAAACTGATTCCAGTAATAGCAGAAGTACAAATTCTGGTGTTTAACGTCTCCTGGTAACACGGACTTTCTCCATAGTGGCACTACAAGAGAATTATTTCCTGTATATGCAATGGTTATATTTCATCCTTCTTAATTTTAGCATATGCAAATTAATACAACATACCTGTGATAATTTGTTGAACTGTATGAGGGAGATCTGCCATTGTGATGAGGGAGATGTAAAGAATATATAGGGAAATGCTGAGTTCAAATGAGGGAGACTCCAAAATTTTACTAAAATTTAGCAAAAATTGGGCAAAAATTAGGGAGTCTCCCTCCTGATGAGGGAGGTATCACAGGTATGATACAATGCAGATCTTGATAAACTAAATGATCTCTTTATGACAATAGAATTGTAATTTCTGAGACCAGACTATCAGTTTTCACAATCAGGTGTTTAATTGTTAACCTAACAACTGTACCAGAAAAGCCAAGAAATTATTATTAAAAAAGAAACTTGACAATCTGCATCCAAGTTCCAGACTTTACCCACTTTAGATTGGGAAAATTAAAAATGGAACACTGGAAAACAGTGCAGGCCCAGATCAGATGCCACAGAATGTGGCATCTGATCTGGGCAGCCACTGTTTGCATTTCTAAATGAATATTTAAATATAACTCAACCAACACCTCTTGGTTTCAAAATGGACTCCTGTTATATATAAGGTAGACAAAATGAGTCAGGACAAAATGGGGGCAATATAAACACCTTGGAAATTTTTTAAAATCTGCTTTAATAATACGTGTCCTGATGTCTTCAGTTATTGCAAGACAATTAATTATTCCAACTGCTGAAGTCACTATGCTGCAGTCACTACTGCAATATTGCAATATTATACAAAATCAAATTTATTCAGATATGTATTCTTTTACAAGGTTCATTAAAGTGTCTCAGCCAGTCTACCAAAAATGGTATATACCTTTCACCAGCTTGCTACAATTTGTTTCTATTCTTGTGAAGTACCGTGGAAAGCAACGAACGGCAGATGCAAGCCAAACACCTTTCAACGTAAACAATAGGTGCCTTAATTGTTATGACTCGAGCCATGAAACAGTTCAGTGTAGGCATAAAGAACCAGTTACCTGCTGGTTTTGTGGTCTCGCCGGCCATAAACAGGAGTTCTGTTGGAATTAGCAAACCGGCGATGAAGCCGCACCTTTTGTGCCTCTGAGAAATAACTATGCCGTATTACAGTATATTTGTGACATTTGTAATACACTTGAATGTAACTGCAATCTTGCAGTGGACAATAATGTAAGTATTTCGGGTAGTAGCTGCAACTCTTTATTTGATAGGGAAACGATGTGTAATTCACCACAAAACGTTTGTGTGTGTGTGTGAATTCGGGTTTAACGTCGCTTTCAACAATTTTTCAGTCATATCACGACGGTGTCTGGTTGCGACAGGGAGCTCAATGCTCACGTTTATAGTGCTGCCTCACTGAAGTATCATGTCCCAGACACATTACATGATACCACACCCAGTCACATTATCCTGACACTGGATCGACCAGTCCTAGCTCTACCCCGTAAATCTGAGTGCCAAACGAGGAGCAACTAGTACCATTTTTAACGACTTTGGTATGTCGCGGCCCGGGATCGAACCCGAGACCTCCCGTTCCCCGGAGCGGACACTCTACCAACTGAGCTATCGGGGCCGGTCACAAAACGTTTGTGAGAACTACCACAATGAAACTATACATATAGACAGGGTGGCAGCGCCCAGTCAGTTTGACGTAAATTCACCAAATATTGACAAGTCTAATATTTGTGACAAATTAGTTATCGGCTGTCTGAATACTTGCGGTCTGAAACGTAGGACAGAATACCCCGAGTTTCAGAGTCTCCTAGATCAGCATGATATTCTATGCATATCTGAATCCAAACTTGACCATGATGATGTTATTTCCTGTCCCGGTTATGTATTTTATAACCGGCCTAGGTCACAACCATATTCTAGAAAATCCGGGGGTATTGGCTTTTTTGTTCGAGAAAAGTTATCTGCTTCTGTCGACTTTTTCGATTCAAATTCGGATTATGTCACATGGGTACAGATTTCAAAGAAAGCCCATAAATTAGATAAGGACGTCTTAATCGGAGCGGTTTATGTCCCTCCACAGCAGTCGAAATTTTTTAATGAGGACGAGTTTGAGCTCTTTGAACAGGAAATTTCATCATCATGCAGTAAGGATTGTTACGTTATTTTAACTGGTGATTTTAATGCCCAGACAAGTAACTTACAAGATTTTACATCTGCGGACAGTTTTTTATCCGAGTATTTCCAATTTGATGACAGTACTGTTGAATATTTTGACCAAAAGCGTGTTTTGGAAAGGCATAATATCCAAGTTAATAGAACTTCAAAAGATAGCAAGAAAAATGGCTTCGGTCAACGACTAATTGACATCTGTAAAAATAACAACTTATTTATCCTAAACGGCCGTTATGGTCATGATAGAAATGTCGGAGAGATGACTTTCCGCAATACTTCGGTGATTGACTATGCTTTAGTATCTTCGAAGACTTTGGGCATTCTGTCTGATTTTCAAATTCTTGAGGTCGACCGTTTGTTTTCGGACGGTCACTCTTTACTTAAAGTGGATGTTGTTATGAACTATCAAAAACAAGACAATAATGCAGAAAGCAGCAGGTCTGCTACATATATCAAACCATCAGAATTCAATACATTTGCGTTAAATTTTGATCAAGGTAAAGCCAATGAAATTTTATCATTATTAGACTCGTGTAACGGCAATTCAAGTAAGGAAACTATAAATCACATAACTTGTAAAATTTCGGATGTTTTTAAGGGAGCTGCTTCCCAAGTCAAAGCTGCAAGATCAAAATGTTACAAACCGAAAGACAGCAATAATCGGCCTTGGTTTGGTTTTAAATGTCAGACTGCCAGAAGAAAATATCATCTGGCTAAACGCAGACATAATGTCCACAAATCAGATTCAACCAGAAACGATCTAGTCTCAGCTAGCCGTTCCTATAAGCGCACTATGAATATTTTCATAAATAAACACAAATTTCAAAAACAACGTAAATTGCGGAAAATGCAGAAAAACCAACCCAAAGAATATTGGAAATTCCTTAACAGTCTGAAAAATAAGAAAACCTCAGAAGCCCCATCCTTATCAGAATTTTATGACTATTTTAAAAGCACTTACACCGGTGATACAGATAATGATCTTGACTGGGATAGTAGCCATTCTTATGAGCCTGATTCTGAGATAAGTAATGAATGCCTTAATCGACCATTTACCAGCGATGAAATAATGCGGTGTATAAAAAAATTAAAAAATTCAAAAGCTTCAGGGAGTGATGAAATCTTAAATGAGTACTTGAAAATCACAACGGAATGTATGTTGCCCATCTATGTATCTTTGTTCAATCTTATTTTGGACACAGGGCACATACCAGATCTGTGGTTAGAAGGAAAAATAAAACCTATTTACAAAAATAAGGGAGATTCTCTTGACCCCAACAACTACCGCCCCATTACCCTATTAAGTTGTCTTGGAAAATTATTCACAGCCACTTTAAACAATCGATTAAGCAATTTTCTAGAAGAAAACAATCTCCTCAAAGAAAATCAGGCGGGATTTAGAAAACATTACTCCACAGTTGATCATATTTACAGTCTTTACTCGCTTATAGAACTTCTTAAAGCAGATAACAAAAAATTGTTTTGTTGCTTTGTGGATTTTTCGAAAGCGTTCGACTCCGTGTGGCGCATCGGACTTTGGAAAAAACTATTACACACATCTGTAACCGGAAAGTTTTTAAATGTATTGCATAGTTTGTACGCCGAAGTAAAATCTTGTGTAACACTTAATGGGGAGAATTCGCCCTTTTTCAGCAGTAACAGGGGTGTAAGGCAGGGAGATAATCTCTCCCCTGTTTTGTTTTCAATATTTTTGAATGATTTGGAAGACCATCTTACACTTGATGAAAATGAAGGTATTTCATTCGAACTTCATAATGGAATTACCTTCGACCTCATTAAAGTGTTTGTCATGCTTTACGCAGATGACACTGTGATTTTAGGAGAAACTGCTGAAAATCTCCAGAAAAGCATCGACTCATTCCATAGATACTGTGCACTATGGAAACTCAAGGTTAACGAAAGCAAAACCAAAGTAGTAATTTTCGGAGCACGGAAAACGGATTCCTTTTCTTTCTCTTTTGGGAACAACCCCCTAGAAATTGTTGATAATTATAAATATCTAGGCACTTATTTTTCTAAATCCAGAAGTTTTTTAAAGGCACGTAAACACATCGCTGAACAAGCAAAGAAAGCTATGCATCTATTACAGGTTAGAATTAAAAATTTATTCCTCCCAGTCGACCTTCAGCTCAAGTTATTTGACCAAACAATATTACCTATTTTGACATACTCGTGCGAGGTTTTCGGTTTTGAAAATTGTGGACTCCTCGAGTCAATCCATACACAGTTTCTTAGGTCTATCATTCGTGCGCGTAAAAGCACTCCGCTTTACATGGTGTATGGTGAACTAGGCAGATACCCAATTGAAATCATTATCAAGAGTAGGATGGTTAACTATTGGTCTAAATTAATCAGCGGGAAACCACAAAAATTAGCATCACTACTGTATCAAAAGCTCCGCACCAATCATATTCAGTCTAAATGGCATACGAGTATCCAAAAAATCTTTGAAGAATGTGGCAGACCAGATATCTGGATAAACCAGTCCGCAAGCCCGCAGTGTAGCTCATTAATTAAACTCATTCTACAAAGTCAGTTTTTGCAAACACGGAGCGGCAAATTAGATAGTTCCTCCAAAGGTTTAAATTACAGACTATTTAAGGAGACATACAATTAGAAGCTTATTTCTTAAAAGTTCCAACGAATCTCTATTTTTATTTTGCTAAACTCCGAACAGGAAACCACAGATTCCCTTGCGAACGCGGTCGTTGGCTCGGACTCGAACTTATCGACAGAAAGTGTGCTTTATGTAACCTACATGAAGTAGGGGATGAGTTTCACTATGTATTAATATGCCCTTTTTTCAAAAGTGAGAGACAGAAATACATAGATAAATATTATTATAGATCCACCAATGTGCTAAAATTCAAAGAATTAATGAACAGTGAAAATGAAGTCCAATTACGCAACCTTTGCATTTTTGCAAAAATGATTATCAAAAGAGTTCAGTGATCTTATGCCTCTCCAAAACAGACTTGCCTTGTCCACACCATATAGCATGTCCGTGACGCAAAGTGCATTTTATTATTATTATTTATTATCTCAAAATCGGACATGTTTCTGATGACAAGGTTGTGATATTTTTCATAACTTTGCCTCAGGCATGGGTTGGTGGTTCTCCGTGAAACCGCCTCATTTGTGGCGGTTCTAACGTGTATCCAAGACATGTGTTCTGTGGCAGAAATTTGTTTGTTTGTTTGTTTGATTTGAGGTTTAACGCCCCCGTCAACACAGTAAAGGTCATTTTGGAGACGTTGCTTCCAATTTTGTGGGACTTTTACCCGACACTGCGATGAAATGACATCTCAAGCCCTGTCGCCCAATGAAACCAATAGGGTTTATAAGCATGGACGGTCCACCTCGCACCACGGTTCCTGGAAAGGCTTAGATCCTCTAAGCAGTTTACCAGTACTAGTGTGCACCCGGATTCAGCTCTGCGTGGAAGCATCATTCAGCCCATATATTTCTTCAAGCCCCTATGGGCGGGGGCCATCTGTGGCGGAAATAAAGAAAATAATGTTGACCCCCGTAAACCCCACCTTTCTCTGCATAAAGTGGGGTTTGGGGTATTCATTAGACGGATTCATTGACGTGATACATTGTGTTGTATTTTTGACATTGTGTTAACATTTTTGTTATTGGTATTACTACTATTATTATCAATAATATCGGTGGTGATGACGATAAATATTGTAATTATAATCTTCCACTCATATGTCATATGCATGACCTGAGCTTGTCTAATAAAGAACTATTATGTTATGTTATGTTATGTGTAGTGCCTCATTAAGAAGTTTGCTGATCTTGAGAGTCTGGCCCTCTCAAGCAGAAGATCTCATCATACACTTCCACAGTTTCCAATAAAATATTATGATGG
Source organism: Lucinisca nassula (assembly GCA_963580285.1). Lineage (NCBI taxonomy): Eukaryota > Metazoa > Mollusca > Bivalvia > Lucinida > Lucinidae > Lucinisca > Lucinisca nassula. The sequence goes on along the minus strand of OY757015.1, from coordinate 47,182,352 downwards.
GCTAATACAAGAAATGACCAAGAAATAATCCAATCAAATAACAAAGGGGTTATAACAACTCCCTGCAGTACACCACTGGGAATCCCTGTCAACCTTTCTTTGATCAACATCACTGTAATCAAGATTTATTAAAGTTTCTGAGAGTTTGAATTAAGGGTTTCCAAATGAGACAAAAATCTAAATGATACTTTCATAAAGTAAGAAAGTTTGGTGTAGAAGTTGTTCATAAAACCATAAAGGAGTAACACCACATTTCCCACCAGTTTTACATCACGTGAACAATTCAGAGAAATGAACACCCCACTAAACCTCACTTATATAGAGAAAACTGGGGTTTAAGGGGGTATGCATTATTTTCATATTTCTGCTCCAAGATCTATGTTGTGAGTACTCGTTAGAACCGCCTCAAGGCGGTTCTAACGAGCACCCCACAATATATGTTTGCAGTAAAAATAAGAAAAATATCACAGATTTTCATCAGAAAAATAGCCATTCGGGTCTACTAAGGGATAGACTAATACAAGTCTCATACTTTTATTTTCTTTTTCTTCTATCTCTCCTTTCCAGTCTTAATACTTTGGCTTGAAGTAGGAAATTCCGCTGCTATTAAAGAGGGAACAAAGATGAGACTGAGTATCAGTCTAACTAAGGGACAAAAGGAGCAAATACTTGCAAAAGTAGACATCTACATGAACTTATAAGAAAGACAAAATACCATTGAAAGATTTGCCTCCCCTGAAAGTGATGTTCTTTCATATAAAAGTGATGTTCTTTCATTCACAAAGAGTTTCAACTGGTAAAAATAAATTAAAACATGTTTAAACCCTTTAGCCCATTTCTCGAATGACTTAAAATGTGAACAAATAATCGAATATTTGAATCGTAAGTTTACATAGTCGACATTTAACTGTTGCAATACGTGTGGCTCTCAAGACTGCAAATAATGCATCATTTGTTGACAACAATTGCAAAATAAGCAATAAAATTGTAATTATCTAAGTTTTGTAAGGATATTTAAGTATCATCTTATAAAATATTGATTTTAATGTTGCATAATTCTGTCATCTTTTCATAACATCAAAGTGCTTCCCTTCTTTGATCTAAGGTTAGGTGTAAGGATACATTAAGGTTACACCTGAGGGTTGGTGTGGACAAATAAAGTCCAGCACTGAAAGCAAATACATAAGAATTATTAACATATTCGATTAATGCTTTAAATAGTCCCTCCAGGTGTGCAGAAAACCAATCATAATTTCTTGATCAAAAACACTTTACATGGACTTTTTGACAGAAAAAAAAAATCATAAAAATCAAAGATAGGTATAATGGCCATTAAGAGAATAAATGGCTTTAATGATAAAATCAAAGAAACCTGTTTGATTGAAAACTCATTAAAAGTTTTTAAATAAAAGTAAACCAACTTAAAATCAAATCAGGGTGATTCACTTAGATTTCAGCAATAATTGCTATTACCTAAACAAACATATGCAAAAGTGGTCTGCTCCTTCCAAACACATCACATGACCCCCTTAAACCCCCCTTTTATATAGTAAAACTGGGCTTTACAGGGGTAAACCTAATTTTTTTCTTTCTGCTCCAAAATATAGATTGTGGGTACTCGTTAGAACCGCCTCAATGAGGCGGTTCTAAGGAGTACCCATAATCTATATTTTGAGCAGAAATAAGACAAATATCACAATTTTTCATCTTCAAATTTTAGTATTTTGGTAGAAAAGTTTACTATGTATTTGTATAGGCGTGTTTTCGTAATGAGCCATTTCAACATCTTTATATTTATTCTAATGTTTCGTGATGATGATGATGATGATGATGATGATGGTGAATAATAACAATAATAATCAACCTTATTTATAGTACTAATCTTCCATATGGCCTTCTTTTTCCTGGGTAAAAACCAGTACTAAGCAATGTGGAAAAGTCTCTTGCTCAAGGAAACAACACTTGGCGCTTGCGGGGATCAAACTGGCTACCTTTCATGCCACTGAAGATGATGCTGTTGTTGAAGATGATGACGTTGATGAGGGTGAGGATGATGATGAGCGCTGACCCAGTACAGACTAGTATTACAAAGCAAGAAATAGACACTATTGTTTAACCACAAAACACATCATTTCTGCACCTACAGCAATTAAAATTCTTCCAAACCTAAAACAGACAATCTGACTGCTACCTTTAAATAAACTTTCTCTCACTTCTCAAAAATAATACTGACACTGGCCTTAGAACAATTAAAGGTATAATCATACAAAGATCTATAGATAAACTTTTGAAATCTTCAGATTTGTAATCTGTGACTCTTGAAGATTAGAATCAACAAATAACTGATCATGCTCAATTACCAATGCCATTGTGAGGGACACAATCTTGTCTACAATTTGAAAAAGAAATTTACTGGCAGGTTTCTGGTTCATGAAAGAATAAATCAGATGCGATGACATTATCGGACAGAACTGTCAAAAATACAAACAACCGTACTGTATGAAGTATGTGGTAGGTTCTTAAAAATTGAGACACTTTCTTGTGTATGAATCACTCATTTATATTTTCTTTTGAAGTACATGTATATAAATCTGTTCAACGGCCCCCGCCCATAGGGGCTTGAAGAAATATATGGGCTGCATGATGCTTCCACGCAGAGCTGAATCACTTCCATTATGATGACACCTGTGTGTGCAATAATGGCGTCTCTCCCATCTCTAGAACAAGCATCTTTTAGAAGAAAAAAAATCATATTTTTCTTAAATCTGACCCAAATATAGATTGTGGGTGCTTGTTAGAGCCGCCTCAATGAGGCGGCTCTAACGAATACCCACAATCTATGATTTTCAGCCAAAATAAGAAAAACAATAGCCCCATAAACCCCACTTATCTCTATATACATGTAATACAGAGTGGGGTTTACATGGGGTGTTCATTACACAAACTTCATACCTGTGATATCTCCCGGATCATGCGGGAGGCTCCCGCATTTGAAGCATACCTCCCGCTCTCCTGTCCGGGAGACAGAATCTCCCGCATTTGCAATTTTCCTGTCCCCGATTTTTTTTCAGAGCTACCAGTTGCAGCAAGCGGTAACAGACTTAAAATTTTCACTGCTGAAGGCAATTAACAAATATCTGACACTTAACAGTAAACATCAACTTCTAAAAAGCCGATAATCCTTTGTTCTGCCTCAGCTGACTGCACAGAATAAACATGATCTGGCTGCCAGTAAAGATTACATAAGCTGACGTAATGCAGTTACCGTTATCTGTTACGAGAGAGGTTTTGGACTCAGTTGTTTTGTATGGTAATAGAAAAATGTCTATTTTACTTATATTTAGCTTAGATTTAAATTGAAATTGTGCGTTTATTTTTCTATTTTTTATCACTGTATGTTCCTTTTAAATCACTCTCCCATATGTCTTTTGTTTTCATAATTTATGTAAAGTTAGACATTTTGATTTTGAAAGTGGAAAATAGATATATTTACCAATCAATAACGAGTAATTACTAAAAGTCAAGAAATTAACAGCAGATTTTCTTATTTGGAAATTGCTCCCCTTGAGTAAGCTTTTTACAAGTACTGTATTTTAAAAAAATTTGTGACCGGGAACTTCATGTTAGTGAAATCTATAGGAGGTTTTTTCGTGACGTACTTCCGGTTCTAAAAATAGAACGGGAAAAGCCCTGGCCGTCATCTGTAGTATTGCTTCAAAGGCAGTGGGACAGATAAAGTGTTAATTACAGCGTAAAACAGTGGAATTCTTTTAAACTTTTGGGGAATTCTAATGAAAGATAATGGGAGAAACACCGATATGCTGCCAGATGTGAAATTACGCATTACGAAAATGATATATTGTACATACGATATCATCTCTCTCTCTCTCTCTCTCTCTCTCTCTCTCTCTCTCTCTCTCTCTTTGCCCACCAACAATTAGCGAGCGCAGTCAAGTGAAAATTACAGTTTGTCGTTAAATGACGCTACGTCAATCGACATGTAGCGTGTCAACAACGTCGTGTCTACATCAAACCAACTTCAAAGCGATGCATTGAATTTGACATTGCAACGTCGATGAAACGTCACGTTTCGTTGGCGATAATACGGCGTTGCTTAATAAAATGTCATTTGCCCAGTGCTCGGACCAATCAAGACTCAGTGGGATTGGAACATTACATTCAAAACAAACGTAGAACACCCTTTCAGAGCACAAGAATGTTAAACACTCCTTCGCAAGTGCAAGATTTTACAGTAAAATCTGGTAGATTTGAAGATTGGTTTAACCTGCCAAGCCCTTAGGTCTACATTAACCCATTTGGTACCGGAAGTGGCAAAGGGGTATGTGACAAACAGTGCAGGCCCAGATCAGGCGCCGCAGAAGGCGGCGTCTGATCAGGGCCTACACTGTTTGCAAAAAGTTCGGCCATTTTCCAAATAAATTTTGAAGAAAACACAACCTGACATCCCTAAATTTTCAAAATGACTCCTGCTATATATAAGGAGGAAGATTCCATTTGATACAAAAAGGGTTATGGGTTTCTTGGATACAGGGATCAGTCAGACCATCTCAACGGCCACATGCCATTAAAGTGAGTTGGAGTGGTTGTCGACGGCATGACGTCGAGCCAACCTTGACTCGACGCCCGTCTGTAGGTCCACTCATTGGTTTTTTTTTTGTTTTTGTTTTTTTCGACTACCATTGTGTTTATTTGTCTGTCTAACAGTCCTTCCGTGCGTCTGTTAGTCAGTCACTCAGTCAGTCTGTCTTTGTGTCGTCAGTCTGTCTACTGTCAGTTTGTCAGTCAAACCTCTCTCTCTCTCTCATGCCAACGGTCATGTGACAATGAAGTGAGTTGGGGTAGTTGTCGACGGCATGACGTCGAACCAACATTGACTCAACGCCCCTCCGTCAGTCCACTCATTTGTTTATTTCGACTGTCAGTATGGACATTTAAATTGCACATGTAGACAGGTCGTTGGATAGATTTCTCAAGATAGAGATAGATAGATAGATAGATAGAGAGAGAGAGAGAGAGAGAGAGAGAGAGAGAGAGAGAGAGAGAGACAGACAGACAGACAGACAGACAGACAGACAGACACAGACAGACAGACAGATAGATAGATAGATAGATAGATAGATAGATAGATAGATAGCGAATGAAACGAAAGTTACGTAAAAACTTATTTTGTGAATAACGGTATCTCAAGCCATTGACATGGGTCACTCACGAAAAGATTTTCGCCAATAAAAAAACGGATTTAGGATAAATGAATTTCGGTAATGAATGTAAAATATCATTCTTTCCATCTCGAGGCATTATTTCAATGAAAATGGGTATATATTCTTTCAAAATGCCTGAATATTGTTAGCATTTTAAGTTTCGCCAATACATTTGAATAGCGATGGCCGTTTCAATTGACGGCCAGTACTTTGCGCATGCGCAAGAATGACGTCATTAATGGAATTCCTAAAACCTCCTATAAATAGTGTGCATTTATTAGCTCACCTGACCGAAGGTCATGGTGAGCTTTTGTGACTGTGAGATGTCCGACGTTGTCGCGCGTCGTCCGTCGTGCGCCGTCCGTGCGTAAACTTTTCTTGTGAACACACCAGAGGTCATAGTTTTGGGCCAATCATCATAAAACTTGGTCAGAATGATCACCATGACAATATCTCTGTCAAGTTCGAATGGGGTCATGTGGGGTCAAAAAGTAGGTCAGTAGGTCAAATCAAAGAAAAACCTTGTGAACATACTAGAGGCCACAGTTTTGGTCTGATCATCATTAAACTCAGAATTATTATCTTGACAATATCTCGGTCAAGTTCAAATATGGGTCATGTCGGGTCAAAAAGTTGGTTCGTAGGTCAAATCACAGAGAAACCTTACGAACACACTAGGGGCCACAGTTTTGGACCAATCATCATCAATTTATCTCAGAATGATCATCTTGACAATATCTCTGTCATGCTTGAATATGGGTCATGTTGGGTCAAAAAGTAGGTCAGTCGGTCAAATCATAGAAAAACCCTGTGAACACAATAGACGCCACATTTTTAGTCTGATCATCACCAAACTTGCTAAGAATGACCACCTTGACAATATCTAAGTAAATTTCGGAAATGGGTCATGTTGGGTCGAATGTAGGTCAGTAGGTCAAATCATTGAAAAACCTTGTGAACACACTAGAGGCCACAGTTTTGGTCCAATCATCATTAATCTGAATGATCATCTTGACAATATCTCAGTCAAGTTTGAATATGGATCATGTTGAGCCAAAAAGTAGGTCAAATTGAAGAAAAACCTTGTCAACACACTAGAGGCCACAGATTTAATCTGATTTTCATCAAACTTGCTCAGATAGCTCAGCTTGACAATATCTAAGTATAGTTCGGCAAAAAGTAGGTCAGTAGGTCAAATCATTAATAAACCTCGGGGGGGGGGGAGGGGGGAGTTCGAATATGATCATGTCGGGTCAAGAAGTAGGTCAGTAGGTCAAATCATAGAAACATTCTGAACACACTATAGAGGCCACAATTTTTGTTGGATTGTCATCAAACTTGCTCAGAATGATCATCTTGACAATATCTTGATCGAGTTTAAAAATCAAAAAATAGATCATTAAGTTATTTTGTCATAACTGTTATTCCGTTTAAGATAGAGTCTTCATATTTGGCATGTAGGTTCCTTGGGACAAGGGTTTCTGCTCATACAAAAATGACCTGTAACCTTGACAGGTGACCTTCTTTATCATCTTATCATCACTTTTGGACCATTTGAGATAGTGCCTTCATATTTTGAATGTTTGTTCTATGTGACAAGGACTGCCCACCCATACAAAAATTTTGACCTGTGACTTGACCTTTGACCTACTTAATCATAACTTTTGAACTATTTGGGATTGAGCCTTCATATTTGACATGTATGTTCCTTCTGACAAGGGCCTCCCACCCATACACACAATTTTACCTGCGACCTTGACCTCTGACCTACTTCACCATCACTTTTGAGCCATTGGAGATACAGCCTTTATATTTGGCATGTAGGCTCCTTGTGGCAAGGCCTTCCCACACATCTTTTCTAATCAAGTATTTCTACACTGAAGCATGTTGCGGGTACTTTCAACAATCAGGTGATTCTGACAAATACCCACAACTTGAAATCACATCAGTGGACTTGTGGTTACAGCATTGTTTGTAAAAAACCTACAACTTGCTACATGTATTTTGAAATTAAACTTGACAAAATATGTTCCTATCATTTTAATTAAGTAGTTCCAGTTCCTTTGTACATCTAAACCACAAAAAATGCCAAGAAAAAAACAAAAAAAAAACACACACACACTTAAACATGCCGTCAGAAAGTCTCCCTCATTGGGACCCCAATCTCCCTCATCTGAGAAGCAAATCTCCCTCATGGTCAACATAAAATTATCACAGGTATGAAACTTATTAACACAATGAAACACCTTTTTGCATACAGGCAAACATTGTAGACTCTGATCAGAGCAGTCTGATCTGGATCCCATCTGTTTAGAACAATGACCAGAAACCAGCAGACAACAAAACAGACAACAATTGTTTTGACTGACATATTTTCCCTGTCAATTTTCTCAAGGGAGACAACTTCTGGCAATTTTCTTTTTGGTTTGGTTTTACGGCCCTTTCAAGATCATTTCACTCATATCGAGTTCAATTGTTAATTAGAGGTGGGCAAAAACTGGAGTAACCGGAGAAAAAACACCTGGCCTTCCATTGCAGAACTGGACGTCTCACATGTGATCCAAGCCAGGCTCGAACCAACAGCAGTGAGAGACCTAATGATTAAGAGTCAGCACTCTTTAATCCACTAGGCCATGGAGGCCCGCAACTTTTGGCAATTCCTAAGGACTGAGTCCCTCTGAAAAGGAGTCATTTCTTTTAGACTAAACCATTATTGATAAGAGGGATAAAAATATATTTGAAAGACTTGCCTCCCCTGAAATTATATATATTCCACATAAATACATACCATTAAAATCTGAAAAATTCGGACACCTTAAGGACTTAATGTAATTCTCCAAAATTTTTGACAAATTTGTTTCACCATCCAGCAAGCAGTCCGAAAGGTGCAGACGGAATGGCAAATAGTGTAGACCCTGATCAGACTGCTCCTTCAGGAGCAGTCTGATCTGGGTCTGCACTGTTTGCTCAGGCCAGGCCTATCTGTCCCAATACTTAGGCTCATTACGGTCAATCAAAAAGGGTGTAACAAATGCTGCTATAGTTTTTATAGGATGTTTGCATCAATCTTCACTGTGATGGGGCAAAACAGGGAATGCCCCTACCGGGCATTTCTGTTTTGTTTAAATTGGCATGTATTTGTCTTATATCAAGCTGATTGTTAATCAGAGGGTCCAAAACTGGAGTACCTAGATAAAATGCCTAATCTTCTATTTCAGAACTTGACATCTCACTCGTGAACCCTGCAAGGCACGAACCTGGAGTGGTGAGAGACCTAATGTTTCTGAGACAGTGGCCAATGGAGGCCCGTTTTGCGTTTTCTATTTTGAAGAATTCGAGGAGTTTTACTAACCAGAATATACGAAGACAAGCAGTTCTAGTCAAAGAGACACTCAAAAGAATCTTGTATACATCCAACCATGTCAGAAGTGGTCATCGAACGGCGATTTTTGGCATAGGCTCTTCTGTTACACTCCCTCGTCAACAAGCAGGCGGCATACGCTGCACATATAGTTGGCCCATACACTGCCAGTGAATCACTGTAAGTAAATAATGCAAATGAACATTTAAAGTGTCAAGCAAAATTTCAGCAAGCAATATTCTGCATTTTTTCGCAGCAAGCATTTTGAAATATGTTTCTTATTTTTCCCAGAAAACAGGACTTGACATTTCATACAGACATTTCATACAAATTGTCTCATGTGCAGACAATTTGCATGAGGTGTCAACATGGCTTCCAATCTGGATCTGTGCTGTTTGCAAAGATTTGGACTTGTGTACACATTACAAAAGTAAACAAGAGCACCGCATGCAGGTGCCAACGCTCAGCTGCACCCCCTTTTCACAACTAGTCTGAGTTTCAAGTAAATACCGGTATGTTCAGTAATGACAGAGATATTACAAAATGTCCAAGTTTTTGCACGACGACGCAGAAGACGCCAGAGCTATGACAATACCTTGTCATTTTCTTCGAAAACAGCCTAGCTAAAAATCAGACGACGAAGAAAAAGAAAATGAAGAAAAAAAGAAGGAAAAAGAAGATGGAAAAGAAATAGCAAAATTTGTATGTGTCAAAGATATACACAACACTATAAGCTAACATTGTTTCCTTCTTTGCCGTGGGGACCACACTTACAGGAAAGAATTTGCTCCCTAAAGGGAGCAAATTCTTTCGTGTAAGAGTGGTCCCCATTAAGGGTCGGGATTATTATTTCCAGTATTTTCTTTGGTTTGCGCACAAAATATTTTCTTCTAGTTATGCCCTAGACAAGGATTAAAACTTTTATTACAAAAGCTGACAACACTGATGAACAAAAGATTTATGCTTCCCAGTTCCCAGTTGGAGTGATGTCCCTTGTACAATTACTATAACAAAATCCCAAATAACTTACCAAATATTCTCAAATCGTGTTTGAATGATTGATAGTTGGAGACCAAGTTTATCTAATTTTCTCATTATTTCAATGTCCAAATCACTCTAATTGTCCATTCAGACACAATCAGAACAAGAAAAATGACAAAAATTACACTTTCTTTCAGAATCTAAGGGCAGCTAACTCAATCAAAGAACCTACAATAATTTCCAGATTTGTTCAAACGGCAGCGGATCAAGAGTTCACCGTGAAGAGGTGCAGTAATTTTGCGGAATTGATTTATCCAGCAAGACAAAACGAGACCGAAATAAATATTTCCATAATGAATCGGAGACAATTCGTACCAATTATGGTCTGACGTTATCAAATCAGAGAAACCGGAGATTGAGTGTCCATGTATTTATAGGGACATTCCAGTATTCAGACAAATTGATGAACAACTGCAGTAAACTGAAACTTTGTTAAACCTTATAGCACATCACGTAAACAAGTCCATGTAATGATATGTTCTATAAAAGGGTTATCCTTTGGAAGCAAGGAATACACCACAGAACTAGAAAATATGAAGTGTACATGTTTTCTGGGCCAGACAAGCTACTTTCAGCCAATAAGGCCTCATCAGTGACCCTCAAATATTTTCAAAATTCTACAATGGATTCAATCATTCCAAAGGACTACACTATGATGAAGGGCAGGGAGACTTTTTACGGCCGCCACACATTCCCAGACATCAGCTGCAGAGAAGTTAAATATGTTCTATAAAAGGGTTATCCTTTGGAAGCAAGGAATACACCACTTTATACAGAGAAAAGTGGGTTTTATGGGGGTGTTCATTATTTTCCTTATTTTTGATCAAAAATATGGATTGTGGGTACTCGTTAGAACCGCCTCATTGAGGCGGCTCTAACGAGCACCAACAATCTATATTTAGAGTAAATATAAGAAAATATTGAATCGTTTTCATCTAAAAATAGTTCTAGAGATAAGAAAGATGTCATTTTTTTGTTATAGTAATGGCGGCAATTTTATTTTTTTTATTATTTTTTTTTTTCAGAGTTAACAGACGATTCACATGTATTGTCAAGCCTAATGTTCTCTGAAAAATAAGACAGAAATATTTGAAAATGATATCTGCAAATGCCCTGAACAATCACAAAGATTTATAACTGCATTTTTTTTTAAACTGAACTGAAGTGGAGAAAAATAGTTAACACTTGCATCAAGAAAAACTAAATCTGAAAATGTTGTTTGCTTATGTCATGTGCTGCATCCTCTTGCAAACATTTCAAAGTTCAAACATATTTTGCATACAGCAAACAGTGTGGACCCTGATCAGGCACCCACAATGAATTTTAAAGTAACCAGCAGACAACAAAGCAGATGACAATTGTTGTGATAGGAATCTTAAGGGTTAACCTTCAATTAACAACCAGGACTAGCAGGTGACATTTTTACATACCGTATTCACCCTAATTACCGCACCGTGCGCTTAGTTTTTTCAAAATCGTGTCATAAAACCATGGTGAAAAATCTACCTAATTAGCGCACACTTGATACGAAAAACCAGCTTCCAAGATGGTGCATACTGATATTTGAAGTGACGGAAAAAGATACTTAAGCATTGCCTTCACTGTTGGAAGGAATAATGGTAAGTTTTTATAGATTTACTATGAGAGCTTCAAGGGGAGATTACTGTAAAGTGTGCGCTTATGCATTTCCTTTTCAAAAATAGCTTTGGTGTGCGCTTATAGGAGCATGTGCGGTAATTAGGGCGAATACGGTAGTTTCTTTTTACAGAAAGGCTTGACATTACATGCAAATTGAAATGTCAAGCCTTCTTTTCTCTCTCAAAAAAAGACAGATTGCTATATACTTGTACTCTATAATTTTTCCCATAGGGCTTTCAGGGTTAACCCATAACATTCCAATCACGACAATTGTCGTCTGCTCTGCCGTCTGCTGGTTACCTTAAAAGTAATTTTATGCAAACAGTGTGGACCCAGATCAGACTGCTCTGTAGGAGCAGTCTTATCTGGGCCCACATTGTTTGCCTGTATATTTTTAAAAAAGTTTGCAAGAAGATTCAGCAGACGACATAAGCAGAAGACATCTTCAGATGTTGTTTTCTCGGTTGCTTAAGGGTTAAGAACTATGGCTCAATCCTTGTTACAGTTTTTCAAACTGAAACTGTGTTTGACAGAATTTCGAAATTGATTGAATCCAAACTAATTATACAAGAACTCTGGGTAATGTCTTAGAAATCTAAACAAATTGAAATTTATTACCGTTCTCCTTAATTTTTTTATCCAAAATTTCATTAGTGGCCAAAAGCAATTTCTTCCAAACCAACATTTCATAGGGTGGGTGGGGAATTCTTTTCATCGAAGTGATGTCATTTTTATCACTTGTACTCACGCTCTGTACCAAGTTTGCCGAATCAATATCCCCCTCGATGGTAACTTCACGAAATTACGGTTAATTATCGGCATCTGATTAGATCCTTCACTGTTTCCAAAAAATTAAACCAATTTTACAAAATAAATTTCTAAAAATAACTCAACCGGACACCCAAGAATTTTGAAATGGATGCCTTGTTAAAAATGGGTTTTCTTAAAACAGCCAATAGACCCATCATCATGATTTAGAAAACTTCAACTTTTTATCTGAAGAAAAATGACAAGAGAAATGGACATGTGACATGGTACATGTTATTTATCAAAATCATCCTTTCTGAGCAATTTAGGCCTTATATGATGAGTTTGTTACCCTCACGATAAAACCCCATGCCACATAGGGCATTTTTTCACATCCCCTAAATGGCTACTATTCTGATAAAAAATCCATGCTATTTTTATTATTTATACTGTAAACATAGGTTGTGGGTGCTCGTTAGAACCACCTCATTGAGGCAGTTCTAACGAGTACCCACAACCTATGTCTTGGAGCAGGAATAAGAAAAATAATGAATACCCCAGAAAACCCCAATTTTTTCTATATAAAGTGGGGTGTAAGGGGGTGTTCATTACATGGACTTGTTTTAAAACATGATGTTTTTCTAGCTCTAGACGACAATTCTTCTGATACAGGAACCTGATAAAGACTTTGCCGCCCCACAGAGGAGCACATAAAGAGGCATTTAAAACCATTAACCAAGAGCGCTATCGATGACACACCATCTCAAATCCCCACACTTGCTTTCTCCACAGTGAGAAAACCAAACATAAGACTGCTTTTGTACTACCTTATCGTGTAAGAAAGCCATGTGCCAAATTTGGTTGCATTCTGTTCAGTGGTTGGAGCAGTGGTCTATGAGGAGATAGCGTGATGGATGGATGGACAGAGATTTGTTTGATTTGAGGTTTAACGTCCCCGTCAACACTGTAAAGGTCATTTTGGAGACGTTGCTTCCAATTTTGTTGGACTTTTACCCGACATTGAGATGAAATGACATCTCAAGCCCTATCGCCCAGTGAAACCAATAGGGTTTATTAGCATGGACGTTCCGCCTCGCACCGCGGTTCCTGGACAGGCTTAGATCCTCTAAGCGGATCACCAGTACTAGTGTGCGGGCCGGATTCAGCTCTGCGTGGAAGCATCATGCAGCCCTGGATGGACAGAGATAAATGGATGGTCAGAGGCATTCACAATATCCCCAAATGCTAAAGCATGGGAAGAAAGACGCATACAGCTAAGTACCATTTTTCAGGTCTTGGCTGAATCCAGAATCTTCTGTGAGTCCATTTGAAAATTTAGGGGCGTCTAAGCTTGTGTGAAATTTATCTCAAAAATGGCTGAATTTTTTGCAAACAGTGTAGGCCCTGTTTTCCAGTAACCCATTTTGGGGTTTCCGATACAAAATGGATTAATCCTTAACCCATTGTATGCCAGTGGCCTCTTCCATTGCTATATGCTGGACAAGTCCATTTGTCATATAAGGGGTGTCTGGTCAATTTTTTTCATTTTTGTTCTATTTTCGACAGGAAATTCTGTTTGCAAATAGTGCAGAACCTGATCAGACTCAGATCTGGACCTACAGTTTGCCAAGGTACCCCTTTAGGGGTTTCCCACATGCAATGGGTTAATTAATTAGTAATTTTACCTTCTAACTATTTTCTCCATATAAAAAAAAGACATATATCCTTGTTACAAATCACCCTTGTTACAAACTGATCAAACCCACAGCCACAACTTTATCTTAAAACAGCCAAAACAGCATCAACTGATACAGACATGATATACCCCACCCCCTATAGATTCCTATCCAGATACAAACAGGTGTTGTAGAGAAAAGCACACAAGAAAACAATCAAAATTAAACACCTGCAGAAAAAACATGATCAAACAAGTTTCCGATAAGAAAAGAGATTTGGCTGCATCACACGGAGTCACAAAGATAATTAAAGGATAATTTTTCCTAGTTTTTGTCAGAAACTTATGTTGTGGGTACTTGTAAGAATCGCCTCAATGAGGCGATTCTAACAAGTACCCACAACGTATGTTTTTGTGAAAAAATAAGAAAAATTATACCAAAATTATCGCAGTTATTCCTCCTTATCTAGAACTACACGCAAGTCATCAATAACGAGGTAAGTCGATGTCAAGACTACAGAAAAGGCTAGAAAAGAATCAATCAAGAGGAATGCCTACAAATGGCATTTTCTTGTCATTTTTATAGGGGAGACAATTTTCATAGCCTGCTGTTTGCTCCCCTGGTGAACTGAGCCCCCTGGAAAAAAGGGTCTTCTCTCAGAGGAAAGAATTCACTTCTTTCCTCTTAGAGAAGACCCCTAATTGATAAGGGATACAAAATAATTTCTGTCAGAGTTGCTTCCCCTGAAAGTGGTTCTGTTCCCCTTAACGCCATTTTTACAATCTGAGGTCCTCAGCTTCCTCCCTGACAGTCCTTGTCTGTGACTTACATCCCAAAAATGGGAGACTAGAAAACGAGTTGACAGGATATCAGAGGCCTCAAAATGCCGCGTGAGTGTGTGTGAATTCGGGTTTAATGTCGCTTTCAACAATTTTTCAGTCATATCACGACGGTGTCTGGTTGCGACAGGGAGCTCAATGCTCACTTTTATAGTGCTGCCTCACTGAAGTATCATCTCCCAGACACATTACATGATACCACACCCAGTCACATTATCCTGACACTTGGTCGACCAGTCCTAGCTCTACCCCATAAATCTGAGTGCCAAGCGAGGAGCAGCTAGTACCATTTTTAACGACTTTGGTATGTCGCGGCCCGGGATGGAACTCGTGACCTCCCGTTCCCCGGAGGGGACACTCTACCAACTGAGCTATCGGGGCCGGTAAATTTGTTTTGTAAAACTTACAATAAATTTAACAAATCTGACACTCCTAAAATACTCTGGAATTGGACCTGTCCAAAGAAAGTAACAAAGATCTAAGCAACTGACCTCGCTTGACCTTGACCTCAAGGTCACAGGCAAGGATAAGGAAGAAAAACAAAACACTGGAAACATATCATATCAACTTAATTCATCATAAAGGAGCTGCTAAAAACATTAATGCTGTGGATTCCACACTATGGCCAGTAAAATTCAAAGTGGTCATGAAAAAGATTTCCTTTTTTTCTGTGAAACTTTCCCATTCTAAGTGATTTTAACAGAGAAAATATAGTATGGTTTTAACAATCATGTGAATCACCAACTCAGAGCATCTCAAGTATCTTCTTTTAACCTTTTGTTTAATTTTTTGTTGTTTGATGTTTCTTTTTCTACTTTTTGAAAGAAAACAAAATTGCCATCACTGCTCTAATAATAATAATAATAATATTAATAATAATAATAATAATAGACCTTGTTTATAGAGGGTAACAGATTTAGTACTAGTACTAATCTTCCATGTGGCCCTCTTTTCCTGGGAAGGAACCAGTACTAAGCAATGTGGATAAAGTCTCTTGCTCAAGGAAACAACACGTGGCACTTGCGAGGATCGAACCGGCTACCTCTCGATCTCAAATCTGATGCTTTACCACTGCACCACAGCGCTCCATGAAGAATTTTGACCTAAATAGTGTTGACGTCAACACTATTTAGGTCAAAATTCTAGAGCAATGATGGCAATTTTGTTTTCTTCTTCTACTTTTAAAAAAAAAAAATAAATAAAATAAAATATTAAGTCAAAAAGATACTTGAAAATACTATCTGTTGGTCCTGATACACACCAAAAGCGTTTATGTTCCAGGAAAGTTTACAGTAACTAAAAGCAAAGACGCAAACAATGAGGCTTCAGTCTTCAATCAAAAGATACAGGGATAATTCTAATATCTTGGAGTTAGAGAAATTGGCCCATAATAACAAGATTCCTTGGGTCCCTTGACATGTCTGTGCCGAATATGGTTACAAGTTCATTAAAGTAGGCTTATAGATCATTCCATGTAAGCCACTGCAATATGGGTCTGTGGGGAGCAACAAAAATTCCTTAACCATAAACAGATATATAAACTGGTGAATATTGAGGCTTTGGCCAGATTTTATGAAGTTACAAAACCTGCAAAATTCCTGAAAGTGGTCATGGCTGTCTATGTCTATCATTCAAACATGATCAAAGATTCATGACTAGGGTGTCCATGAGTTAACCATGATCAAAGACCATAACTGCCACTGTCCATGAGTTAACCAATGAATCCATGGGTGTCAATGATTTATCCATGATAAAAGATCATGAAAGTGGCTGTTCATGAGTTATCCATGATCAACAACCATGCACAGCTGTGACTGTCCATGAGTTATCCATGATCAACAACCATGCACAGCTGGGTCTGTCCATGAGTTATCCCTGATCAACAACCATGCACAGCTGTGACTGTCCACAAGTTATCCATGATCAACTACCATGCATGGCTGTGACTGTCCACAAGTTATCTATGATCAATGACCATGGCTGTGACTGTCCAAGATAACCACAATTAAGTGCCGCCATCACTGCGACCATCTATAAATTAATCAAGTGCAATAACAGTGGCTATCAATGTAAAAAACATATACAATGACCATCCCAGTACCTGTCTATGACTGACCATAAGTTACCATGATCAATGACCATGCCTGTGACTGTCCATGAGTTAGCCATAATCAATGAGCATTTATTAACCCTATCAATGACCATGACTGTGGCTGTCCACTAGTAAACCATGAACAATGATAATGACTATGCCTGTTCATGAAGTACCCATGATAAGTTTCCATGACCTTGGCTGTTCATGAATTACCATGGCTGTGGCTGTCTGTAAATTTCCATGAATTAACCATGATCAATTACCATGTCTAGATCTGTGGCTGTTCATGAGTTAACCATGAACAACAACCATGACTGAGCACAGTACACCACCTTAGTTATGCTTGCCACCAAGAAGGCATCCAATTTGACAGTCAAAGAATAGTATGACCATGGTGCACTCTCACAATTATGACTGTGCCATAACTGGAAAGTATCATACAAACAACTTAATTAACCCTTAAAGCACTGCAGAAAATTCTAAGCAGACAACAATTTTATTTTATAAATTATTTTTCAGAGAAAACCAGGCTTGAGCATTTGCATGCAAAGTCAAGCCTTACTTTTGGTGAAAAATAAAAAAAATGCATTGAAACAGCATTTGGTCATGGAAGCATTTAAACACTGCTGGAGCCATGGTCACTCAATGCTGAAATTTTGTACAATTTGCTCATCATAAGTATTCAGACACTTCAACTCCTTTCTATACAGTATACTTGTTCTAAAATTTGGACTAGTACAATCAAATACTCATGTCCAAAACAGCTGTGAAGGAGTGGCAAACAGTGTAGACCCTGATGAGACGCCATGTTCTGCATCTGATCTGGCTTTACACTGTTTGCTCAGGCCTGCCTGTTTAAATACATAGGCTAAATATGGTACATGTGTGTAATAGGATGGCATTCAGAACTATCATGCCTATCATAGTATGTAATATCACTTTCTTTGATGGGAAATAAAAAATTCTAAGAAGGAACAAGAATCTATAGCTGAAGAATAAATCGCAGGTCTGTTCATAAAAGACACACGGCCCCCACCCATCGGGGCTTGGAGAAATAGATTGGGCTGCATGATGCATCCACGCAGAGCTGAAACCAACTGCACATGATTACTAGTAAACCGCTTAGGAGGTCTAAGCCTGCCCAGGTAAAGTGGTGCGAGTGGCACCGTCCATGCATATAAACCCTATTGGTTTCATTGGGGGGCAGGGCTTGAGATGTCATTTCATCTCAATGTCGGGTAAAAGTCCCACAAAACTGGAAGTAAGACATCTCCAAAATGACCTAAATAGTGTTGATGGGAACATTAAACCTCAAATCAAACAAACAAAAGTCATAAAAGACACCATAAAAATACCAATACACCAAAACCTCTTTATAACACTATTAATGGGGTCTAGAGCTGAAACCGTGTTAGTTAAACAACCGTGTTATACCCAAACAAAAATGTATAGATTATATAGAAAAATGACCATTTATGGTCATTTTTCTATATAATCTATACATTTTTGGGATATGACCATTTATGGTCATTTTTCTATATAATCTATACATTTTTTGGATATGACGATTTATGGTCATTTTTCTATATAATCTATACATTTTTGGGATCCATCTTGAAACCATGTTATATCCATAACCATGTTATAATGAACTGTGTTATAATGAGGTTGTGGTGTAATACATACATGTACTGATGAGACGCAACTGAAACAATTAAACCACTAATCCCCCACAAACTAACAAAATCCAAATTTAAACACCTGATTTGTGGTTGAAATTATTTTCCATCTTCACGATTCCAATTCTCATTCCAGTCAATTAGAAACCCACAATTTCCACAGATTCTACAAAATTAAAGTCTAAAACTTTTGTTGGCAGAGTGTTTCATTGTGAATGTCAACTATGCGAGCGACATGACCGGCATAAATGCCCGAAGTAGTTAAGTCTGTTAAAACTAATTTACAAATTGAAAGTGTGAGCGAGAATTTAATAGCACACTAATTTAACACGGACACAGTTGTATAAACTTCAATAAAAATCTTGCAGTGACAGCTGAATGTGCGCTCATCAATATGATCATTCGCTATGGTAGGGGTCCCAACATCAGTCGATGACACGGAGCAAATATTGTGACAATACGAAGCCAATCGGTAAATGGGGGCTTTGCAAACACTAGGCCACTTCACAAGCGTGACAGAAAATGCACACTTTGAAATAAAAGATATTTCACTTTAAAGGCTAATGATCATTATTGAACGGATATTTAAAATCTATCAATCTCAGAAACACAAGAGACCTCCTGTGACAAACTTGGCATGATTATTTGTGGTATTTGCCCAGGAGAACTGGAAATTTCTTTACTTAAAAATTACTTCAAATTCTTCTGGAAAAAATATTGAAACATAATTAACCCTTTTTCTGCTGAACATAACAACCCCTATCTTCATCAAGATAAGATGGCTTCTGATCAGGATCTATCCTGTTTGTCATTCAGTTTTCAAATTCAAATGAATAAAATATATCAAGTTATTTGTTTGATTTGAGGTTTAACATCATTGTCAACACTGTTTAGGTCATTTTGGAGATGCTGCGTCCAATTTTGTGGGACCTTTACCCGACATTGATTTTAAATCGACGCCAAGTGAAACGGGTAATAGGGTTAAAATGCATGGACCGGCCGACTCGCACCACTTTGTCTGGGAAGGCTTAGACTTTTTAAGCGGTTTACTGGTACTCATGTGTGGTCAGTTCCAGCTCAGCGTGGAAGCATCATGCAGCCCAATCTATTTCTCCAAGCCCAGATGGGTTGGGGCCAACCAATAAATTTGATTGGTGGGTTATGTCAAATTAATTATTCAGCGCAGTCATTTTCAAAAACAGCTGCAAATGAAAGTTGTTTCCTTTTCATACAGGGAGAAATGGGCCTCCGTGGCCTACTGGGTAATAGTGCCGACTCTAAATCACTAGGTCACTAACCGCTGTGGTTCAACCTCCCTGGAGAAGCCTCCGTGGTCGAGTGGTTACGCTACTCGCCTTGTAAACCAGGGGTCGCAGGTTCGATCCCGGGCTTCTCCAGACTTTCGGATGAGTCTTTAAACCGAGGTCCCGTCTCCATATGACCTTAGCTGTTGGTGGGACGTAAAACTCAAACACTCACTCAACCTCCCTGGGTAACATGTATGACACCATTTTCTGCAGTGGGAAGTTGGAATTTTTTTTCTCCAGGTTCTCCTTTCTTTGCTCACCTCTGATTAACGATTAGCTCAAAATCAGTAAAATAATTTTGAAAGGGCCGTAAAACCAAATACCCACAAAACTCAAATAGGAGAAAATAATTATGTACTAGGTGTATCCACGGATGCAAAATTTCCACAGTAATTTTGATTGTTAATACATGACTGAAAATGAGGGTTATCAGGTTATCAGCTCTAGATCATGAGAAGTAATGAGAATACGGTAATTACTGACAACATTCTTCAATTCTTGTTAGAAACATATGTTGTGGGTACTTGTCAAAATCGCCTCGCTGAGGTGATTCTAGCAAGTACCCACAACATATGGTATTATGAAGAAATAAGTAGAATTATCTCAACATTATCCACATTTCTCCTCCTTATCTGGAAGTACCGTAAAAATCCAAGAAATTCGGACAACTTGAGGACTTGCTGTAATTCTCCTAAAATTTCAGCAAATTTGTTTCAAGATCAAGCAGGGAGTCCAAAAATTGCCAACGGAATTGCAAACAGTGTAGACACTTATCATGCCTAAGCAAACAATACCGACCCAGATCAGACTGCTACTTCAGGAGCAGTCTGATCTGGGTCGGTATTGTTTTGGAGCAGTCTGATCTGGGTCGGTATTGTTTGCTTAGGCCTGTTTGTCACACAACTGTGACTTAGTATCATTATAGTATGCTTTTTCATCTTCAGAATGATCGGTTTTCAGTACTGTTGTTTTGACATACCGTATTCGCCCTAATTACCGCACTGGGCGCTTAGTTTTTTCAAAATCATTTAAAAAAATCACAGTGAAAAATCTACCTAATTAGCCCACACTCGATGCAAACACAATAGCCCCCCGATGCAAAAACAATAGCCCCCCGAGATTATGCATACTGATATTTAATGGGACGGAAAATGATACTAAAGCATTGCCTTCACTGTTGAAGAAATAACGGTTAGTTTTTTAGTGATTTATTGTGAGAGCTTCCAGGGGGAGGTTACTGTAAAGTTTGAGCTTATGCATTTCCTTTTCAAAAATATCTTTGGCGTGCGCTTATAGGAGCATGTGCGGTAATTATGGCGAATACGGTACTCTATAAAGTCTATGGCTTAGACCAAGAGTCCAAGAAGAAGCCTGGATCCAATTTTAGAACAGACATTTAAGCTTGACCAAATCCAAAAACATGAATTAAGTCAACATTGGGATTGAGTTTGGGAGTTTTCTGAGCCACCTTATGTTTTTCAAGATTATGAAGCAAGGCTATCAGGTTTATTTATTAATCTTTAATCTTGCAACTTCATTTCAAATTATATTTAGAAGCCAAATTAAATAAAAAATTCTTTCTCAAACTGGAACTATTACAATAACACATCTGTGAGAAATATTGCATTCTTTCATATATTTTTTCTCATGAAAAATTCAGGATCTATCCCGGGTTTCTCCAGACTTTCGGATGAGTCTTTAAACCAAGGTACCGTCTCCATATGACCTTAGCTGTTGGTGAGATGTAAAACCCAAACACTCACTCTCTCTGATGAAAATCTGTGACATTTTCTTATTTATATGCCAAACATAGGTTGTGGGTACTCGTTAGAACCACCTCATTGAGGTGGTTCTAACGAGTACCCACAACCTATGACTAACAGCGGAAATAAGAAGAATAATGTTTATCCCTGTAAACCCCATTTTTCTCTTTATAAAGTGGGGTTTACAGGGGTGTTCATTACATGGACTTGTTAACATGATGCTTCTAACATTCCAGAGGAAATTTGCACACAAGTGTCTAGGAGATTCAGAACATGAGAATTTCAGAAATGACCTCTGAATATCAGATTCTCGGAAAACATTTTTTCACCTGCTGAAAAGTGTTGCGGATTTCAACCACAACACTTTCCAGCAGGAAAAAAAAACATTATCCTCATTTCTCCTCCTTATCTGGAAGTACCGTAAAAATCCAAAAAAATTCGGACATCTTGAGGACTTGCTGTAATTCTCCAAAAATATCATCAAATTCATTTCACAATCAAGCAAGGAGTCCGAAAAGTGCCAAGGGAATTGCAAACACTGTAGACACTTATCATGCCAAAGCAAACAATACCGACCCAGATCAGACTTCTCCTAAACAATACCGACCCATTGAAGGAGCTGTCTGCAAACAATACCGACCCAGATCAGACTTGTCCGAAACAATACCGACCCAGATCAGACTGCTCCTGAAGGAGCAGTCTGATCTGGGTTGGTATTGTTTGCTTAGGCCTGTTTGTCACAACTGTGACTTAGTATCATTATAGTATGCTTTTTCATCTTCAGAATGATCGGTTTTCAGTACTGTTGTTTTTACATACTCTATAAAGTCTATGGCTTAGACCAAGAGTCCAAGAAGAAGCCTGGATCCAATTTTAGAACAGACATTTAAGCTTGACCAAATCCCAAAACATGAATTAAGTCAACACTGGGATTGAGTTCGGGTCTATTCTGAGCCACCTTATGTTTTTCAAGATTATGAAGCAAGGCTATCAAGTTTATTTATTAATCTTGCAACTTCTTTTCAAATTATATTAAGAAGC
This sequence comes from Lucinisca nassula, assembly GCA_963580285.1. NCBI lineage: Eukaryota > Metazoa > Mollusca > Bivalvia > Lucinida > Lucinidae > Lucinisca > Lucinisca nassula. Next base: position 47,159,943 of record OY757015.1, on the reverse strand, counting down.
CAAATTAAACCAAAAAAATTCTTTCTCAAACTGGAACCCTTACCATAACACATCTGTGAGAAATATTGCATTCTTTCATATATTTTTTCTCATGAAAAATTCAGGATCTATCCCAGGCTTCTCCAGACTTTCGGATGAGTCTTTAAACCAAGGTACCATCTCCATATGACCTTAGCTGTTGGTGAGATGTAAAACCCAAACACTCACTCTCTCTGATGAAAATCTGTGACATTTTCTTATTTATACTCTAAACATAGGTTGAGGGTACTTGTTAGAACCTCATTGAGGTGGTTCTAATGAGTACCCACAACCTATATGTCAGAAAAATGTATACTCCTGTAAACCCCATTTTTCTTTATATAAAGTGGGGTTTACAGCGGTTTTCATTACATGGACTTGTTAACATGATGCTTCTAACATTCCAGTGGAAATTTGCATGCAAGTGTCTAGGCGATTCAGAACATGAGAATTTCAGAAATGACCTCTGAATATCAGATTCTCAGTGAACTTTTTTCACCTGCTGAAAAGTGTTGCAGGATTTCAACCGCAACACTTCCCAGCAGGAAAAAATCATCAACAATATACTAACATGATTTGATTGCATGATTTTATTCGCTGAATCAAATCAATTAGTTTATCTGTTTGCATTTTAACCCCAGTTAAGCAGCTGAGTCCGAACAAAAACTCAACTCGGAACCTCTATTACTGATTTATTATTAAAATTCAATTAACTGATAAAAAAAAAGTCAAAAATCCCATGGACAGAAAAATATGTGACAACAAGATACACGGTCAAAATTGGTTCACTTTTTATACTTACGAGAATAAATGAGCTTTGTAAAATACAAAATTGGAGCAATTTCCCTAAAGTGTTTACATAATTGAATTCAACTGACATGATTGGTTAATTAAGTCATGTGACCAACGGCAAAACCTTTGTTGTATACATCAGATATACAAGGTCTCCAATTATAGCTCTTCCATACATGGAACTTATTGACAGCCGGGTATGATATGAATATCGATAAAAGTAGTAATTTGTTCCCGTTGTTAGTGAAATTATAAGCTCCCATTGTAATAAACTGAATGATCAACGCTGGGAATGATCATCCAGTGATTTAGAAAACTCCAAACAATTGGAACTTCGATGTCGGTTATGAGCAAATTCAATATGAGCTTGGGCACAGCATTTCCTACAATTTACATGTGCACCCAGAGAAGAATCAGATCAGCCTGCTCATCCATATAGTCTAACCAGAGACTTCTCTTGCTGCATGAAGGAGCATTGGGCCCTTAGCTATCCTTAGAGTGCACAGCGAAGACTCTGATCAGACTGTGCGGATGCACAGGCTGATCCGAGTCTTTGCTGGGTGCACAAGTAATATTGTAGGTTTTGTCGTGCAATGGCTCATATGGCTAGATAGACTGCATCAGATTTCTGAAGACTTGTCAGTCAGGCATCATGTGAGGTCTCCAAACTTCTATCTGTTCTCCCACTATTGTCTGTTACGCACCACCCGTTCAATATGGCGGAAAATCTCTTAACCCATTGTATACTAATGGACTTTTCCATTGCTACCGGTATATTTTGGACAAGTCCATTTGTCATATAAGGGGTGTCAGCCCTATTTTTTGTTTTTATTCTATTTTTGACAGAAAACCCCCTTAGCAAATAGTGCAGTCCCTGATACCTGCACTGTTTGCCAAGGTACCCCTTTAGGGGCTTCCCGCATGCAATGGGTTAAAGATTATTTTTGAGATATTATGAACTTTGGAAAAGCAAACGTTCGGAAAATAACTTTCCAGTCAAATATACTGACAATTATTTAGAGGCTACGAAATGGATGATCTGGTTTGAAATGAAGCCAAAACGTAAAATGAGTCACCAAATCACCAATGAAATGATCAATTACTTCTAATATGTAATAGAAGGTCAGACAAAATTGACTACAATGTAATTTTAAATACTACGAGTGTATCCTGTGTAGTGAAATAGAAATGTTTTTCGTTTGTTTTGCAGTTTAACACTTATCCTGCTGAATAAATTAATTTAGCCACAACCATTTCTGAGTATCAACCAATCAAATTAATTAATATAATGTATTTTTTTTAATTTGCAAACAGCATGACAAACATTGTAGATCCTGTGGCACCAACATCTCCAAAATGATCTAAATAGTGAAAACCTCATTACAAACAAACAAAAGCTTTGAACGACCTCCATTTGGCAATAATGACTTTTCAGGCTATGCAAGAAATAATGTTGATTATTCTCAACTTCTAACTTAACAAAAAACTAACTTTTGCTGATCATCAAATGAAATCATCTGACTTACTGGTACTAGTGATTGTTTTGTTTTTTTCTTCCAATCGACAAAAAACAATCATCAGTAACATTTAACTAGTCAAAAGGAATTAACTGGCACAATAGCAAGTCATTTTCTAAATTTGTACCATACCTCCATTGGCAAAAATTTAATGGAAACAGAAAACTGTTTTGTTTTTTTTAATTTGTTCTAGGGCCCTTTCAAGATAATTTCACTTACACTGACACAATACCTAGTTGTAATTTTAGAACAAGTATGGTAAGGAGTTGAGGTGTCCAAATATCTAGGATAAATACGGCAGGTAGTTGTTGTACTGAAAGTACCAGTTTTATTAACATAAAATTATAACACTATTCTTCATTAACCCTTGTCCTGCTGAATATCTAAATATGTCACACCCACTTCCTATTGTCTCAATCAGATTACTTGATGCAAATTATTACAACAAATTCACAATCTGAATGACAAACAATGTGGATCCTGATCAGATGGCTTCTTCAGAAGCCATCTGATCTGGATCTACATTGTTTCAAAGAGAAGGCATATCCGGGATTAGCAGGACAAGGGTTAAAATTTATTATTATAAAGGATATTTTCTTAAGCAAAACATTTTTTTGTAAAATTTCATAAACTTAAGAGTGTGAATCATAGAAATGCCGAATAATAAAACTCACAAACCAAAACATCGTAAACTTCCCGATTAATGAGTATCAAGTAATAATTGCAAGGCATGAATAGCCGAACACCTTCCATTCATCAGCAGTCAGGTTCGTAACTGCGCTAAGATGGTTTGAATAGACCCGGGATCATAAGACACTCGGACTGACAGGTAATGATTAGTGAAAATTTATGACCGATTCAGGTGCTCAAACCGGTCATTAGCTAACACAAGGTCTAGATTAAATTTCAAGCATCAAAATTTAACAATGCTTGTATCCAACTTTCATTTTCAGACAGAGCAAATAAACTCAGCCCTTTTCATGGCACACATCAAGGCCCCTCACAGCAAAGGGCCAAGCTAGAATTTGTATGCATGCAAGCTTACAAAAGCCTTCATTGATAGCACATAATTTTTATAATATAGTGTACTTGGTCCAAATAACGGGCCAGAGACTGAGCCACTGACTACAGATAGGGCCACTTTTCGTATTTACAGAAGTTTTCAACCCATTATAAATGGGAAACGCCTAAATTGGACACTGACAAACAGAGCAGGCCCAGATCTGTAGGGCCTTCAATGTTTGCAGAAAAATCAAGCCAGTTTCAGAATAAATTTCTAAAATTAATGCAACCTGACAATTGAACTGTGCACTCCAGCAAAAATGTGACCAAAGTTTCCTCAATTTGAGTGGCTTTGATCTTTCTAGCTCCAACAATTAAAACAAACAGATCCTAGCAAAAGACTATAAATCAGATAATATGTCAGACTATCTGATTAAATTCTAGAAAAAGGTACACTGGTTGTAGGAAGGAGATAAAATTCTAGAAAAAGCAGAGTATAATTATTTTTCCAGATTGTAGCAGAGTTGAACATTATTTAGTTTCCATTGACCAGCCTGCTCAATTTTTTTTTGTTTTCATCAGTAGAACAAGTCTGTGAAATGAACGCCCCCCCCCCCCCTAAACCCCACTTTATATAGAGAAAACTGGGGTTTACGGATGTATACATGATTTTCCTTATTTCTGCCCCAAGACATAGTTTGTGGGTACTCGTTAGAACCCCTCAATGAGGCGGTTCTAACGAGCACCCGCAACCTAAGCTTGGAGTATAAATAAGAAAAATATCATGGATTTTCATCAGAAAATTAGCCATTTTGGTGATGTGAAAAAAAAAATGCACTATATGTCACGGCTGTGTTATCGTAATGGTTGTGGTTTTACGGCCCTTCCAAGATTATTTCACTTATTCAGTTGAGCGATAATCAGAGGTTGGCAAAAACCGGAGTGCCCGGAGAAAAACCACGCAGAACTTAGCGTCTCACACGTGACCCCAGCCAGGCTTGAACCCACAGCGGCTTACTCATGTGTTGTCAGTTTCGGCTCTACGTGGAAGCACCATTCAGCTCAATATATTTCTCCAAGCCACGATAGGCGGGCGAGTTTTGGATTGATATTGTGTATGATAACTGAATAGTTGATTCTATGCTAGTTGAAATCTTACCAAGTCTTTTTGTGGGCATATTTACGTAAAGTCGGAGCCGAAGCGTAAAGTCGACATATTTTGAAGGGGCCAAAAATAGACCTTTCCTGATATGACACTTTATAAAAATTCAGGTTGAAAAAATAAATCTGGAATAAGGACAAAGGAATAAGGAAAAAGAATAAGGAAACAAATTATCACTCGTTGCAAACAGTGCAGACCCTTATCAGATACTGCAGAACAAGACGTCTGAGCAGGGCCTTCACTGTTTGCTTGAAAGTTCAACCAAATTTTAACAATGATTAAATTCTAATCAGCCTGGTACCCCTTAACTCTTAAATGCACCCTTCTGAATGCGGGATGGGACATCCCATTCTGTACAAAATGGGGAAAAATATTTATTTATTTATTTATTTATTTTTTCTTTTATTTATTTGTGATTTTTCCTCATTACTAAAACCTCTTAGTTACTTATAAGCATTCTTACTTTACCTTATTTACTGACCTACCTGCTATTGAATCAACGTTGTTTCAACGTTGAATCAAAGTTGAGTCAGTGTTGTGTGCCTGCAAGATCACTTGCTTACTTACCTACTCACTTGCTTGCTCGCGTACTCACACACTCACTCACTCACTCACTCACTCACCCACTCAAACCTGTTTCTTTTATTTTCCTCTGTATAGTTAAAAGCCATCTGTATTGTCCTTAGCTTTAGCAACTTCTTTTGAGTGTTTACAGATTTTTGCCAGCTCTGGTAATAAAATACCCATTCTGACAGTCAAAAGGAGAAAGATGGTTTAGTTTAGAGATTAAAGTCAGATAACAAAATAGAGAAAATTCACAAAAAGTCTGTATTTTGTAAGAGTGTACAGGATAGAATCTTCATAGCTCCAGATAAGGTGCTTTTTTCATCCGAAAAGTACAGATATTTTTCTCATGTCTGCACGAAAACATATGTTGTGGGTACTCATTAGAAGGGCCTTGCGCTATTTTTCTTATTTCTGCATGAAAACATATGTTGTCGGTATTCATTAGAAGCGCCTCGGCGAGGCGCTTCTAATGAGTACCCACAACATGTTATCATGCAGAAATAAGAAAAATATATTTTCATGCAGAAATAGGAATAGTATATACAGCTATTGAATGGTTAAAAAAAAAAAAACTTCCAATGAAAGAAATCAAGTACAAGCTGCAGCATCTGCTCAAGAAAATCACAAAGGAGAAGTTACTGAGCAAATCACTGAACTTAATGAAAAGGAAACTGTTTTGGAAAACAGAGAGGCACTAGTAAAGAAAACAGTAAGTTTCCGAAAATCTGACACAGGTGAACCTCATTCAAAACAGGATGCTTCAGTTCGTTTGCTTGGAAGCAAAATTAATGAACTATTAAAACCCATTTAGTACTTGAAACCCCAAAACAGTAATCCCTGGCAAATAGTGCAGGTCCAGATCAGACGTCGCAGAATGCGGCGTCTGATCAGGGCCTACACTGTTTCCAAATTTTTAGCCAATTTCCAAATAGTTTTTGAAGAAAACAACCTGACACTGCTAAATTTTGAAATGGACTCCTGCCATATATAAGGAGGAAGATTCCATTTGGTACAAAAAGGGTTAATTAGAAAGCTGAGGATAATCAAAGCATTGTCTATTGTCTCTGAATGGAGGCTGGGTAATGGTCCTGAACTAATAATTAAGACTGATTTGTTAAAACCTGGAATTCCTATATTTCAAGTCCTGTTAACAGTGTAGACTCTGATCAGATGCCACATCTGCATTTGCAAAGCTGTTCACATTTTATTACAGACTTTCGGATGAGTCTTTAAACCGAGGTCCAGTCTCCGTATGACCATAGCTGTTGGTGAGACGTAAAACTCAAACACTCACTCACATTTTATCAGCGGAAAATATTACAATATTTGTCATATTTAATGATCAACGTTTTAACAGTATGTTAATTAACCTTTAGCATGCTGTAGACGCATTCGTGCGCCCATGAAAATGTAACGGCGCCACGCTGTAGGCGCAATCGTGCGCCGAAATTGACTGGTGTGCTTGGTGCGACTCATAGATAAAGGAGGAACTCTCGTTTTTCGGTGCGGTTTGGCATTTTGGTATCAAATAACATCCGGGCATCGATGAAAATAAAAACTTGCCGTTTCGATGTTTTTGGATGGATTTTCTTCGGGTTTTCTGGGTAAGGATGCAATTTTTTTTAGGAAATCCCTACTTTTTGACGAACTTGATCTAATCGAGCCCAAAATACGCTCTGAAAGGGTGTTTTAAACGATTTTTCGACTCAGTCAGCTGAGTGACAGTAGGCTACTTTCGTTTTCCATATGCTTTGAATGGTGGAGAAATCAAGAAAAATACGGTTTTTTGCGTGTTAAAAGTTGCTGAAAATGGTAGTATTTGATAACAAGAGGGCCCAGAGGGCCCTGGTTCGCTCACCTGATCCAAAGCATAACAAGTGGGCCCCGGGCAGGGTCAATTTTGGCCCCAGGGCTAAAATTTGAACAATCTTGGTAGAGGTCCACAAGATGAAGCTTCATATCGAATATGAAAGACCTGGGCTGTCTGGTTTCAGAGAAAAAGATTTTAAAGGTTTACCCTGCATATAGAAGTCTATGTAAAACAAGATTTTCCCTATATAAGTCTATGTTAAACCAAAGGGCCCCGGAGCGGGGGCATTTTTGGCCCCAGTGCTATAATTTGAACAATCTTGGTAGAGGTCCACTAGCTGAAGCTTCATAACAAATATCAAAGACCTAAGCCTTGTGTTTCAGAGAAGATGATTTTTAAAGATTTTCCCTATATAAGTCCATGTAAAACCAAAGGGCCACATGGCGGGGGCATTTTTGGTCTCAGGGCTATACATTGAACAATCTTTATAGAGGTCCACTAGCTGAAGCGTCAAAACAAATATCGAAGACCTAAGCCTTGTGGTTTCAGAGAAGAAGATTTTTCAAGATTTTCCCTATATAAGTCTATGTAAAACCAAAGGGCCCCGGAGCGGGGGCATTTTTGGCCCCAGGGCTATAATTTGAACAATCTTGGTAGAGGTCCACAAGATGAAGCTTCATACCAAATAACAAAGACCTGGGCCTTGCAGTTTCAGAGAAGAAGATTTTTCAAGATTTTCCCTATATAAGCCTATGTAAAACAAAAGGGCCCTGGTGCGGGGGCATTTTTGGCCCCAGCACTATAATTTGAACAATCTTGGTAGGGGTCTACTAGATGAAGCTTCATACCAAATATCAAAGACCTGGGTCTTGAGGTTTCAGAGAAGAAGATTTTTCAAGATTTTCCCTATATAAGCCCATGTAAAACCAAAGGGCCCCCATGCGGGGGGCATTTTTAGCACCAGCACTATAATTTGAACAATCTTGGTAGGGGTCCACTAGATGAAGCTTCATACCAAATATCAAAGACCTGGGCCTTGCAGTTTCAGAGAAGAAGGTTTTTTCAAGATTTTCCCTATATAAGCCTATGTAAAACAAAAGGGCCCTGGTGCAGGGGCATTTTTGGCCCCAGCACTATAATTTGAACAATCTTGGTAGGGGTCTACTAGATGAAGCTTCATACCAAATATCAAAGACCTGGGCCTAGCGGTTTCAGAGAAGAAGATTTTTCAAGATTTTCCCTATATAAGCCCATGTAAAAACAAAGGGCCCCCGTGCGGGGGGCATTTTTAGCTCCAGCACTATAATTTGAACAATCTTGGTAGGGGTCCACTAGATGAAGCTTCAAACCAAATATCAAAGACCTGGGCCTTGCAGTTTCAGAGAAGAAATTTTTTTAAGATTTTCCCTATATAAGTCTATGTAAAACAAAAGGGCCCTGGTGCAGGGGCATTTTTGGCCCCAGCACTATAATTTGAACAATCTTGGTAGGGGTCCACTTGATGAAGCTTCATACCAAATATCAAAGACCTGGGCCTAGCGGTTTCAGAGAAGAAGATTTTTCAAGATTTTCCCTATATAAGCCCATGTAAAACCAAAGGGCCCCCGTGCGGGGGCATTTTTAGCTCCAGCACTATAATTTGAACAATCTTGGTAGGGGTCCACTAGATGAAGCTTCATACCAAATATCAAAGACCTGGGCCTTGCGGTTTCAGAGAAGAAGATTTTTAAAGATTTCCCTATATAAGCCCATGTAAAACCAAAGGGCCCCCGTGCGGGGGCATTTTTGGCCCCAGCACTATAATTTGAACAATCTTGGTAGGGGTCCACTAGATGAAGCTTCATACCAAATATCAAAGACCTGGGTCTTGAGGTTTCAGAGAAGAAGATTTTTCAAGATTTTCCCTATATAAGCCCATGTAAAACCAAAGGGCCCCCGTGCGGGGGCATTTTTAGCTCCAGCACTATAATTTGAACAATCTTGGTAGGGGTCCACTAGATGAAGCTTCATACCAAATATCAAAGATCTGGACCTTGCAGTTTCAGAGAAGAAGATTTTTAAAGATTTTCCCTATATAAGCCCATGTAAAACCAAAGGGCCCCCGTGCGGGGGCATTTTTGGCCCCAGCACTATAATTTGAACAATCTTGGTAGGGGTCCACTAGATGAAGCTTCATACCAAATATCAAAGACCTGGGCCTTGCAGTTTCAGAGAAGAAGATTTTTTAAGATTTACCCTATATAAGCCCATGTAAAACCAAAGGGCCCCCGTGCGGGGGCATTTTTGGCCCCAGCACTATAATTTGAACAATCTTGGTAGGGGTCCACTAGATGAAGCTTCATACCAAATATCAAAGACCTGGGCCTTGCGGTTTCAGAGAAGAAGATTTTTTAAGTTTTCGGTGAAAAAAATCTAATTTTGGCTACTGTGACCTAGTTGTGCAACGGACCCGAACCATTTGAACAACTTTGAAAGGGGACCACCTAAGGATCATTCCTGTGAATTTTGCTCAAAATCCGATCAGTGGTTTAGGAGGAGATGTCGTTTGAAGAAAAGTTTACGGACGGACGCACGGACGGACGCACGGACGGACGCACGACGGACGACGGACAAAAAGTGATCCCAAAAGCTCACCTTGTCACTACGTGACAGGTGAGCTAAAAACAATTCAGTGGGACGGAGTATCGATAAAAAAATTAATTCAGCATGCTAAAGGTTAATGACATCTTTAGTTTTGAACAAATGAACCCTGGTCCTTTCCTCTAGTACACCCATGTGGGGTGGGGGTGGTGAGTGTGGCTGGGTGAGGCAAAGTGGCTTGTATGTTGCATCACTGGGGCATCCAGCTGATATTGGCTTACAATCGGGCTAGGCCTGCTGTCCTTGCGACAGGAGTGTTGTTATTTCTCCTGTTTCTACCCTTTCATTCATATTCCTCTTTCTCCTCTGTCCCTCACTTTCATCTCCTCTACTATCTCTTCAATCTCTTTTCTCCCTTTCACTGGGAGACGACACAAACAGGCCCACAAGAGTTGACATGTTAAACCCAAAACAATCAATAAATCATTAGTACACCCATGTTCATAAGGGAGATAAAATATTTCAGAAAGAGTTGTGGCCCCTGAAAATGTATCCAATCCTCTAAAGAATATCAAAATGTTCTCTAGAAATAGGCTAAAAGAATCCCAGGGCATTCTTGTCATTCTTAGTCTACTGTATATAAACATGTTAGAAAAATTTAAACACCGAGGACAATTTTCAACAACTAAAGGCCCAATAAAATACCAAGCAAATGCGGAAACTGAGTTGTAAAGTGGCCGTGGGAGCCTGTTTACATCAGTTTGTATGATCGTAACATAACAATTGTCATCCTACTGTCAATTTATATGTCGAGTTTATAAATGATTCATAAGGTGGAATACAGAATTATGTCTATGTAGAAATTACATGTAATTATTATGACTAATTGGAATTAATTAACCCTTTAAAGGACACGGGAAATCATTCTCAAATAAATAACATCTTAAAATCGCCAGTTAACACTCCATGATGCTGAAATTCCGAGATTTATACACAGCGTAATAAATAAATAGTAGCCAGGTAAACATGTGCATTTGTCTGCTAGTGTAGTGTGCGTGAGAAAATTCCGATAATTAATCAGCTGCCGAATCACGTGGTGTAGTGACGTCAATATTCCCACTTTGCTGTAGTAAACCAACGAAGATGTACATAAATTCGGCCAGAAAACAAAGATTTAAAAAATAAATAAATAAATAACAAAATGCAAGCGAGCTTGAAGCGTATACCAGAAATACAGCCATATATATATATATATACAATCGCAGGCCCCTTACGCGCACATAGATAAAAAATCTATAGAATGTATGATAATTTCCAAATAAGTACGGGGGATGCTTTGCACCCTCGTAACCCCCTCCCAGCGCACGGGTCTGGTTTGAGCCCGCTGAGTTGCAGCAGGACGAAGCCGAGGACTCCTCTTGACGGCCTTAGTAGAACACAGAGGATGCAAGATACAAATTGGTCAGTATGGCACTGCCTTCTTTGTACAGAATTGTCGATTTGATTAATGCAGCGTATTGAAAAAATATTTTCGAACGGCATGTTAGGACATATGTTCTATTCAGTATTTTTTACATTCATCCATCGATATATTTTAATAAAAGCAAATATAAAACAAAATAATATTACACGGATATTTTGTCACGTTGTCGCATCAACGTTGACACGAAGTCATTTCAAATATATATACCCGCTTGGAAGTTTCCTCTGCAAAGCGCCCACTGTAGGCGCCGTTTTTTTTTTTTGTTTTGTTTTGTTTTTGTTTTTGTTTGTTTTTGTTTTGTTTTTGGCATTTGTCTTATTATAAACATTATTGGTCTCCACTTGATTTGAAAACTAGCATCACGAGCTCAAATAGCTGACGTAGATAAAGTGTTATCAGTGCCATTTATAAGACGCTGACTGTCATTATGTGCCGATCTCGGTAGCTCAGTCGGATGCGCGTTAATCAGGAAGGCGCGGGTTCGATACCTGCCGGGGTCGGCAATATTCTTTCGTGGAGATTGATCATGAAATCTTTTCTACGGTCATTCTGTCCCTTCCGATGATTCGAGAAGGGCAGTTGTCAGTTTCTGGCGAAAGAATGCGCACTGTACTCGTTAACCGCTTACTTATAAGCCTGCCCAGGAAGTGTGTTGGGTAAACTGACCGGCTCAAAAATGACCTAATATAGTGTTGACTGGGCCGTTAAACTTCAAAACAAACAAACAAAGACTGTCATTATGCCGCCTTTCCACTTCAGGCTGTACTTCAGCAAGCAGTGTACCAACAACCGAAGATACCAACACATGAGCTGTAATTTGTTTGTTTGATTTGAGGTTTAACATACCCGTCAACACTGTAAAGGTCATTTTGGAGACGTTGCTTCCAATTTTGTGGGACTTTTACCCGACATTGAGATGAAATGACATCACAAGCCCTGTCGCCCAACAAAACCAATAGGGTTTATTAGCATGGACGGTCCGCCTCGCACCGCGGTTCCTGGACAGGCTTACGTAGATCCTCTAAGCGGTTTACCAGTACTAGTGTGCGGGCCGGATTCAGCTCTGCGTGGAAGCATCATGTCGCCCATATATTTCTTCAAGCCCCTATTGGCGGGGGCCGCACATGAGCTATAATAATGATAATAATAATAACTACAAATTAGTGAGTTATGATGTTTGTGTGTGTGTGTGTGTGTGTTCGTGTTTAACGTCTAACCATCAGCTAAGGACATACGGGGACAGGACTTCGGTTTTAAAAATCCGAACTCTACAGAAGCCAGGGATCGAACCCGCGACCCTTGGTTTCTGAGGCGAGAAGCATAGCCACTACACCACGGGAGCTTCAGTGAGTTGTGCTAAAAAGAATGATAGAATTCAGATTAAAACATCACGTAACACCTCAGCGGACACATGATCATTAACCCATTTTGTTCCAGAAAACCAAAAACGGGTGACTGGCAAACAGTGTAGGCCCATATCAGATGCCACGGCCATAAAATAAGTGAATATTCTGCGCTACATTGAAAGTATTCAGTTGTCGGTTAATCTTCTTAGCATATCCGAAAACAAAGAAACGTGCAGAAAAAATACTCGGGGTGAGACTATCCGGGTCTACATCGCTAACTTGGCGTGCGAGTAGCCTGAGGCAAAGTGGGGCCTCTTCTACGGTCAGAAACCTACACACACCCACTTAAAACATCGGCCTTGCATTTGGGTATCCAAATTCAGCCATTTTCTGTGGGTCTCTTTCGTTACATTCACTTGAAAAATACGGCCCCCGCCCATCGGGGCTTGAAGAAATATATGGGCTGCATGATGCTTCCACACAGAGTTGAATCCGACCCGCACACGAGTACTGGTAACCCGCTTAGAGGATCTAAGCCTGCCCAGGCAAAGCGGTGCGCACGAGTCAGACCGCCCATGCTTATAAACCCTATTGGTTTCATTGGGCGACAGGGCTTGAGATGTCATTTCATCTCAATGTCGGGTAAAAGTCCCACAAAATTGGAAGCAACGTCTCCAAATGACCTTTACAGTGTTGACGGGGAAGTTAAACCTCAAATCAAATCAAATCACTTGAAAAATGTAGTCTTCGGTCGTGCTTCTTTTACAATAAAACACCCATTGTTGTCGTAGTTTAGGATCACTTGGGAATGCAAAGAAATGAATCCCACATCCTTTTGAATGTTTACTTGTGCACCCAAATGCTACACAATACGCCATATTAATGTATTTGTTTCCAGAAAATAAAAGCGTAATGCAAAGAAATAAATATTAATCTTTACACGTTCTTCAATGGAATGGGAACTGTGACGTCACTCACCGATAAGCAGCGTAGAGTGGCGGAATACATGCATATTGGAGGTATTTTTATCTCTAAGCGGTTTACACAGGTAGCTGTAAGGTTAACAGACTAAGCTCTGCGGGGATGCGCAGGATTCTTATGACTGAACAATATTTGATTAAAAGTAAAATTGTTTCCGTAGTCCTTTAAGAAACCTGGAAAAAAAAACTTGAGCAGACGACAATGAAATTTTTAAAAATTATTTTTCAGAGAAAATAAGGCTTTACATTACATGTGAATCCTCTGCCTGGCAGACGATTCACATGTAATGAAAAGCTTTATTTTCGCAAATAAAAACTAGAATTGCGCAGTCGATGGCATGCCATGGCATATCCCCATGCCACTACATAATCTACTCATCATGCCATTCGCTTTGATATGTTACACGACCATGTTCTGGAAATTTTGATTTTTGACCTCCCCCCAGAACCACCCCTAGGGGTGTGATCAAAAATCCGAAAGTGTCATGCACTCCCCAGACCAAAGATCTATCAGTTCCATAACCGTCTAGGAGAAGTTATCCGGTAAGACGGATGGACGGACGGACGGACGGACGTACGGATGACGAAGACCATTACAATATCCCCACTTTTTCTTCGAAACGCGTGGGGATAAAAATAACTTTGACAATGCCGTCTGTTAATATCATGATTCACACTAAAAAGGTTATACAAGCAAGAATGAAACTGAGCCACCAAAAGCTAAGGTAATGTGAATGTTCAGAAAATGAAAATTTCATCCGTTCTTCTTTCATAAAGCCGCCATTCTTTCTGAATGTGAGAAACTTTTGTATCATGAAACAAGCTTTTATGGGATGTAACATAAGTGGAATACAATAAACCATGCACATTTTCTGGTACTTTTGGGGGCAAGGGGGACAACTCCTAAGACTTTGTGTTTGCTTCTTGAACATATTGCCTCAGAAAAAGGGGAGTCTACCCTCAAAGGAAAGAATTTAAGAGACCAAGATCAGAACCACAAAATACACTGTTTTCCAGTGAACTCTTCACCAAGGCATAACTACTTATTAATACAGAGTAAAAACTTGTCTAAACATCCAATTCTGTTTCAAATAAAAAGCTAAAAGGATGCCTTTGGAAACAAAGAACAAATACCGTAAAAGAAAGAAAATCGGAGACTCGGTTTTATTGCCTCTAGCGCCAGCTTGAGTGGTATTAGATTTTCAATATAACCAGGATGGGCTCAATGATCCCAAAGGAAAAGAAAATATAGTCTGCACTATGATGAAGCACGGGGAGACTTTTTACAGCCACCATTTTGCATTGATGTAAATTGCTTGTCTAAACATGGCGTAATGCATGATCTGGTTTTGTGAACCAGGAATGGAAGGACAGGGCTGGTATGACACTTTTCAAGACAAAGTTTTTGACAATGAAAGTTTCGAACTAGATGAAACCGCAAAGATGAAATCTGAAATCGTATATGTCATATAGCAATTTTCACCTCTTTACAATGTCCCCTCTAATTGGCCCTTAATTGCACTTATTAGAGCAGTAATTTGTTGAACTTGGCACATGCCTCATGTGAGTATATTACTGCTTAAAATGCCTGCAGAATAATGGTTAGCCCATTTAAACACTGAGAAAAACTACATCTGAAAATGTTGTCTGCTTATGTTGTCTGCGGAATCTTCTTGCAAACTTTTCAAATATATTTTTGCATTAAAGGCAAACAGTGTGGACACAGATCAGACTGCAGTCTGATCTGGGTCTACACCGTTTGCAAAAACTAAGTTTAAAGTACTTGGCAGAACACAAAGCAGATGACATTGTCATGATTGGCATTTTAGTTAAGGTCTAGTCTAAATCATGAACAGGATGGCAAACTGTTGATCAGTCTGCCACCTGGATCCTGATACTGATTATGACCTGTTTCATGTGAATCTACATTTTGTATTTGTTTGGGAACAGTTTGCTCCACAAAGGAACAATCTGATTGGTCTACTTTCTTTGCTCAGACTGATTTTAGTCCAAATACAAATGGTAAATACAGTAAATCTGCAACCACTGACCAAGTGGGCAGGGGCTGCAAACCAGTGGGGCCAGTGTCTGTAGCTTTCTCTACTTCACTGGGTCAATCACTAATCAAGGTAATCTTAAGTGGAACCTGAGTGAGGCTAGAACCTGCGATCTACAAACAAGGTGTGCTCCAGCCAGCTGCTACAGAGACCTTTGGGCAATGCATAATTGTGCCATGTGAAAACTAATTTATCAGTTACCCCCTATATTAAGTGCATTGCAACACTTTGACCTGATAAAGATATGCTATCTCAGGACAAGTGAGCTTTATTAGGTCAACATGACATTGCACTTCTATGAACTGGACTACTGGAACAAGAATTCCGCTGAAGGCTATGTCGCACCTGTGGGGGTGCAAAGTCACCCAACCATGATATGTAGGTAGTCAAGGTCAAACATAGATGCCTGCATAAAAGTTTCCATTCTCAAATGCAAGCTTGTACTAAGTATCATTAATGAAGCTCTAATAATTCTTGAGAAATGAACTTAACCAATAGGGTGAACGCTAGGGTGGTCGCAACATTTTATAAAGTCAGTGAACCATGAAATTTAGATTAAGGTCAAATATGGATGCTTGCATTTAAGTTGCCATCCCCAGATTCAAGTTTGTACCAAATATCATTAATGAAGCTCTTATAGTTCTTGAGAAATAAACTTGACCATTAGGGTGAACGCTAGGGTGGTCGCAATATTTTACAAAGTCAGTGAACCATGAAATGTAGGTCAAGGTAAATATGGATGCTTGCATGTAAGTTGTCATCCCCAGACATAAGTTTGTACCAAGTATCATTAATGAAGCTCTTACAGTTCTTGAGAAATAAACTTGACCATTGGGGTGATCGCTAGGGTGGTCGCAATATTTTACAAAGTCAGTGAACCATGAGATGTAGGTCAAGGTCAAATATGGATGCTTGCATGTAAGTTGTCATCCCAGACACAAGTTTGTACCAAGTATCATTAATGAAGCTCTTATAGTTCTTGACAAATAAACTTGACCATTAGGGTGAATGCTAGGGTGGTCATAAAATTTTACAAAGTCAGTGAACCGTGAAATGTAGGTCAAGGTCAATGTGGATGCCTGCATGTAAGTTGCCATCCCCAAACACAAGTTTGTACCAAGTATCATTAATGAAGCTCTTATAGTTCTTGAGAAATAAACTTGAACCTCAGGGTGAATGCTAGGGTGGTCGCAAATGTGGACACCTTGACAAACGGACGGACGAACGAACGAACGGATGAACTAACGGAAAACCGGGCACCTATATTGTGCCATGCTAATAGCAGGTGCGACAAAAATTGGCAAATTTGTAAGAGTGTACAAAGGGATTAACTGATAAACAGAATACCAGATTCATGTCATTTGATTTCATGTTTACTATGAGAACGCATGTAGAATCGCTCGGTTCGCAATTATACAAGCATTCTCGAAGCTTGCCTGATAAACTTGGTATCAAATGACACAAACCTGGTATTCTCTATGTCCTTGTGCTCATTCAGAATGGAATCTTCAAACATATCATCTTTGCACTTAACCCTCAATATATACATGTATCATGGATCCACTCTGAAATGTACGGGGTGTTGTAGGGGGGGGGGGGGTGTTATGTTGAGTTATTTTATAAAATTTATTTAGAAAATGGCTGAGCCCGAGCCCCTGCAGGATCTTTAACAGTGAAGATTTGATCCACAAAATCTGGTGTCTGGGCCTACAATGTTTGCCAAGATCAGTGTTGTCTTGGGGTTTAAAAATAAGTCAACCAACAAGCTTTACAACCGCGCACCCAGCAAGTTAGCAATACGTCATGTCCCGTCGGTTCATTAAAGAGCAGATACGTCAAAAAACACTGACACGCTACACCAGAATAGGTGTATCAAGAGACAAGAATGTCAAACTGACCGTAATCAATACTTAACATCACCATCCAATACCGGTTAACCCACAGGAGAGGGCGGAGCTAAGCGATTGTCAAAAATCTACTGCATGACGCCACGGGTCATGTAAAAAATCAATCACCAATTAGCGTATATGATTTCAGTAGAGAATGTTCGCTGTGAGAGGCTTGGCAAGCAATGGAGACTCAGATCAGGTGCCACAGAACGCACCGTCTGATCGGGGTCTACACTGTTTACAAAGAAAGTGGAATTTAGGGCTTGAACGAAAGTTTGGATCTCAGTCTGGGACTATTTTCACAGCCTACACGGGCCTCCGTGGCCTAGTGGTTAAGAGCGCTGACTCTGGATCATTTGGTCTCTCACCGCTGTGGTTCGAGCCTCGCTCGGGTCACATGTGAGACGCCATGTTCTGCAACGGAAGGTCAGGTGATTTTTCTCCGGGTACTCCGGTTTTCGCCCACCTTTTATTAACGATCGGCTCGATATGAGTGAAATAATCTTGAAAGGGCCGTAAAACCAAAAAAAAAAAAAAAATTCCCAGCCTACACTCGGTGGCAGTCGGGAACGCTTCCCCTTTCCGCTGGTCGCCTTTGTCGTCCGCTCGCGACTGCCGACGACTGTCCGGTCTGATTACATACATGTGCATACCTTTATCTATAATGGTTGAGTTTAGTCCTTTGCATCTCGCCTTGATTTAGTGCTTATCATACAACAGCTTGTTGAGAACTGATATATAATTACTATTGCCTAATATTTCAAACCTCCATGAAAGAATTAACCCTTTGTCCTACATTTTGCTTTCACAAAACAACTTCTTTATACTCAAAGTATTTTTGACACAAATCCTTGTAATTTACCCTCCCTGTGCAATTCCAATGCATACAGAAATGGTCGGCCCCCGCCCATCGGGGCTTGAAGATAAAGATGGGCTGCACGAGGCTACCACGCAGACTACACGAGTACTGGTAAAGCGCTTAGAGGATCTAAGCCTGCCCATACAAAGCGATGCGAGGCAGCCCGCCCATACTTATAAACCCTATTGGTTTCATTGGGTGACAGGGCTTGAGATGTCATTTCATCTCAATGACGGGTAAAAGTCCCACAAAATTGGAAGCAACGTCTCCAAAATGACCTATACAGTGTTGAAGGTGACGTTAAACCTCAAATCAAACAAACAAACAGAAATGGGCACAACAGGAGGCTCAGTTATAAAGTGGCTTTAGTGTATATTCTCCTACTTTTGCAAACAGAGATGAGGTCCTACACTGTTTGCCATGCAGCTTGTGAATAATGTTAAGAAATTTTCATGTTTGACAGTCGGCAATTGCTGAGGCTAAATATATATATTCAGCAGGATAAGGGTTAAGACTTATTGGTTTTTCTGGGTTTCTTTTTCCCGCCCATTTTTTGTCCAGTTGTGAGGAAGGTTTCAAAATTTAAAAGGGTGGGCCCATAAAATCACGAAATAACACGCAAAAATCCGCCCAAATATTTTACTAATCGTCGAGCAATTAAGTGAAAAATATATTTTTTTCAGACTTTCAGTGGAATGCATACACCTTCAGGGGAGGCAACTCTTTCAAGCGTATTTTAGTCTCCCATGTCAATGAGGGTCAACTCTAAACGAAAGAATTTGCTCCTAAGGAGCAAATTCTTTCCTTTAAGAGTAGACCCCTTTTTCGTGGGACAAAGCTTATAGAAAAGCAAACAGGAAGTTCCGAAAGTTGCCCCCTTTTGAAAAATGTGGAAAATCTGCCAAGTCATTCCCATCAGATTTCATGTGACCAATAACGGACTTTAATTGACCAATAGTTCTGCTTTTCTGTTAGATTGTTTGTTTACATGATTTGAGGTTAAACATCCCCATTAACATTATTTAGGTCATTTTGGAGACATTACTTCCAGTTTTGTGTGAAATTTTTACCCGACGTTTAGATAAAATGACATTTCAATCCCTGCCGCCCAGTTAAACCGATGTGGTTTATATGCTCGGATGGTCCGACTCGCCAGGGCAGGCTTTGGGAGTTTATGGCTAAAGTTAACAGACATCTGAAGCGTTGCATGTCCGACTCGCCAGGGCAGGCTTTGGGAGTTTATGGCTAAAGTTTACAGACATCTGAAGCGCCAGTATTATAGGCTGTTGTGTCAGGCAGCACCATGAACATGTGTCGCGTAAGGATCCGAAAGACTTTGGGGCTTGAACCATATGTAATTCGGGTCATTTCTCCGGCCAGTCGCAATGGCGAACTTCCACATAAAAAATGTTTATTTTCGAATCAATTTTTAAAATTCAAACTAATGCATCTGATAAAATAAAGTTCAGTTATGATTAGTTTGGTTATTCTATTTTTAAAGTTTAATAGCCAAAAATTGATTCATTTGCCAGTTTAACGCATTTTGTTATTTGTTGATGGTATGGATAATAGTGTTAGATAGGGAATCGCAATATCGACGATTCTGTATTTTTTTTTTTAATCAAAATATAGGTAATGAGCGCTTTCTTTAATTATAC
Source organism: Lucinisca nassula (assembly GCA_963580285.1). Classification (NCBI taxonomy): domain Eukaryota; kingdom Metazoa; phylum Mollusca; class Bivalvia; order Lucinida; family Lucinidae; genus Lucinisca; species Lucinisca nassula. The sequence goes on along the minus strand of OY757015.1, from coordinate 47,140,223 downwards.
CCCGACATTTTCTCAACAATCAAATTACCGATAATCCAAGTGTGTGTACAAAAATCCGGAAAGCAAAACATTCAATAAGTGTTAATCAGCCACATGCTTGATTTGTCACAGCACACCCGAGTGTCGCAAGATGGACCTGTCATTTTTTTCCGCAGTCGCGATAGGCAATACCCACCAGCCTACAGACCTGAGACTGTTAAATCCTTTGATCAATTGAGCACTCGCTGTCATTTACAAAGACGAACGCGACAGGAGAAAAAATACTGGCCACGACTGGAAACTTTACGCAAAATCTGCGTAAAAAATGCCCATAGGGGCTTGAAGAAATATATGGGCTGCACGATGCTTCCACGCAGAGCTGAATCCGGCCCGCACACTAGTACTGGTAAACGGCTTTGAGGATCTAAGTCTGTCCAGGAACCGCGGTGCGAGGCGGACCGTCCATGCTAATAAACCCTATTGGTTTCATTGGGCGACAGGGCTTGAGATGTCATTTCATCTCAATGTCGGGTAAAAGTCCCACAAAATTGGGAGCAACGTCTCCAAAATGACCTTTACATTGTTGACGGGGACGTTAAACTTCAAATCAAACAAACAAAACTGGCGTAAAAAATACGCCGGATCCGGCATTTCCCATCATTGATGCTCAATAAAGTTCTGTTCCCAACACTGTGATTACATCTTCATAGTCTCGTAGTTGATACGAACCATACAAACACACCTTTTTAATTTTGACCCCTACCGCTCAAAGTTGGAACTTCCTACTGTTTCTGTGAATAGCCCCGCCCATCATGGCTTGCAAAAATAGACTGGGCTGCATGATGTTTCCACGCAGAGCTGACCGAACACGAACACAGCTTAGAGGTTCTGAGCCTGCCTAGGAAATGTGTTGCGAGTCAGACCGTCCATGTATATAAACCCTATAGGTTTCATTGGGCGACAGGGCTTGAGAAGTCATTTCATCTCAATGTCTGGTAAAAGTCCCACGAAATTGGAAGTGTCGTCTCCAAAATGACCTATACAGTGTTGCGGCCCCCGCCCATCTGGGCTTGAAGAAATACATGGGCTGCATGATGCTTTGGTAGCCAACAATGGGTGTGGCTAAATTAATTTATTCAGCAGGATAAGGGTTAAGTCTCCAAAACGAGACATTAGTTTTTCTGGGTTTCTTCTCTTTTTTTCCGCCCAATTTTTGTCCCGATAAGTTCTCAGTAACCACTAGACAGATATGAAAATGAAGTTGTGCAGGAAGATTTCAAGATTTAAAAGTGTGGACCCAACAGGTCTCCTGGGGGGCACGCAAAAATCAGTAACCGTCGAGTCGAGCAATTAAGTGACAAATATTTTTTTTTTATTTATTTATTTTCTGATTTTTTTATTTATTTATTTTCTTTTCTTAAAGGAAAGAATTTGCTCCTCTCCAATTCATTCTTTCTACTATTTCTATCTATATCGGTCGAATCAACATTGGAGTGTTTTCAATTTTAGTGTGATCGGTCATTGCCGATCCAGGTCTGCAGGATGAAAACATACACAGTAATCATGTAATAACGAAGAAATCTTTAAACTGCACAGAATGGGCCTCCCAGTTAACGTCCCGATGCGGAGGACGGTGCACTTTGTGGCATTCACCCGGAGCATGTTCGGACACCGCAGTTTTATTACCGCTGCCGGGAATCAAACCGGGGGCCTCTAGCATCACAGGCAGGTGCACTATACCATTGAGCTACCACGCTTGATTCAATGTCGAGTGCCGGCTCGACCACTTTAATACATGTATATACAGGGGTTCATCCATTGTTCTTTCTTGTTTCTGCTACAGCCTCGAGGTTTAAACGAGTATCCACAATCTGTTTTGAGATGAATATATATTCGCTTGTGGGTACTGCTGGTCAGAACCGCCTCGAGGTTTTGTGTGTTTTGTTTGATTTGAGGTTTAACGTCCCCGTCAACACTATAGGTCATTTTGGAGACGTTGCTTCCAATTTTGTGGGACTTTTACCCAACATTGAGATGAAATGACATCTCAAGCCATGTCGCCACCTAGAGGTTTTAACGAGTATCCACAATCTCTGTTTTGAGCAGACTATAGATTGTGGGTACTGCTGGTTAGAACCGCTTCGAGGTTTTAACGAGTATCCACAATCTTCTTTTGAGCGGTATTAAAATCGATTGTAACATTAACTGACAGCGCTATTATCCCGCCCACGCTTAAAACGTCCAAAGACGTGTGTCAATCATCTAAAATACCGGTTCAGAAGCACGTGATGGAAAGTTCAAAACGGTGCAACAAAGCTTTCGGCACGTATTTGATATTCGTCTCAAACAACATCAAAAGTACGTCTGGGAGAAGACCGATTGCTAACTTGCCGATTGCGTTGTTGTAAGTGGTTAGCAAATGCTATGACCTGAGGTACTTTCAACAACGTGGGTGCTCGCTGAGCGCTTACCTTGTTGCCTATGCAAGTGAGCACTCGGTGGGCGGCCACTTTGTTGGGCACACATGCACACAGTCTGACCTTTGTCAGGAACACAGGTACATGTATATAAAAGTAATTTTCTTATGACCTTGGCTCAAATGTTAATTGTTAATGTTAGATTAGTTGATTATCATAAAAAAGCTTATTGAAAATCAAAAATAAAATACCATATTCAAATGAAAGGAACAAAAAAACTATAAAAATGAACGTTTAATTAATTCTTCATTTAATTTAATGAGGACAAGATAAAGACCTAATTATTTAACATAGATGTTTGGTGTCAATGTAGCCAGAAATTGATTGACAAGTATGTAAATGACACAGAGTAATGGAGATTGAGTGATGTTGAAATTTATAATAAATGACAGTCAAAATATCAAATGAGACACCTACTAACTAATAATGATTTAAGCAAAATATAAACTGTATTTTTTTTGTTTTTCTTGAACAGAGGGGGAAACAAATTTAAGGGGAATGGATACACCTTCAGGGGAGGTGACTCCTGCAAAAGAAAAGTATTTTTGTCTCCCATGTCAATAGGGGAAATAACTTGCTCCAGAGGAGCAAATTATTTCCTTTAAGGGGAATGGGAACACCTGGCAGGTTTTTCTGCCATTTTTCAAAGGTAGACAACTTTCAGAACTTCCTGTTCGCTTTTCTATAAGGCCTGTCCCACTGAAAAAGGGGTCTACTCTTAAAGGAAAGAATTTGCTCCTCAGGAGCAAATTCTTTCCTTTAAGAGTTGACCCCTATTGACATGGGAGACAAAAATACTTTTGCAAGAGTTGCCTCCCTTGAAGGAGTTCAAGGGTAGACCTGAGGATCAACTTCTTCCCTTTAAAGAGTATAGTCCCTTTTTTTCAGTGTGGTTGAGTTTATAAAAAATAAAGTGATCTGTAGCTCCCAAAAGTTGTTTCTCTTTGAAAATTGTCAGAAAAATCTGCCCTAATGGGGAAATTAGGTATAGTTTCAGGGGAGGCAACTTTGGAAAAAAATTCCCAAAAAGGGAGACTGACAAACAGTGCAGACCCAGACCAGATGCTGCAAAAAAAAAAAAAAAAAAACAGCTTCTGAGCACTTGGCTTTTACAGTTTGTAATTCTAAAATGCATTTCTTCAAATAATTCAAACTTACAATTTAAGCATTCTGAAAATAAACTCTGAAAAGGTAATTCAGAATAAAATGGTTCAGCCCATCAGTCAAAAGTTTGTAACAACTGTCATCTGCTTTGCTGTCTGCTGTTTCTTTAGAATGGACCTACCAATCAGACTGCTCTTCTAGGAGCAGTCTGATCATGATCCTCACTGTATCCATGAAAGCAAACCTATATTTTTAAGACTGTATAAAGTTGACATTTTCAGTAGCAGTTTTTCATGGTATCTAAAGGGTTAACCCATTGCATGAGGGAAACCCCTAAAGGGGTACCTTGGCAAAGAGTGCAGGCCCAGATCAGACGCCGCAGAACGCGGCATCTGATCAGGGCCTGCACTACCGGTATTTGCTAACAGAATTTTCCGTCAAATAGATTAAAAATAAAAAACATGCAGGCATGCCACCCCGTATATGGACAAATGGACTTGTCCAACATGTAACAATGGAAGAGAGTCTGACATCAATTTTATATTCAAGTTTCTACTATCAATAATTCGAGATACATTTGCACTAGCTAATGATGTCATTGTTACAGAACAATATCTAATCAGTTTGTAACTGAAATGAAAAATAGCTACATACATGCCACGCCAAGGTGTAAGAAGAAGACACCTCTGAGACCTTCATGTGACAAATTATTGATCATTTATACGTTTATGAATATAATACATGACCAGACAGGACAAAAAGACTGATGGAAGGTCGAAACTCAAAGGAATGATCATAATGTTAACCCACTGTATACTGGTGGACTCTTCCATTATGCTATATGTTGGACAAGTCCATTTTTGTCATATAAGGGGTGTCAGGCCTATTTTTGCGTTTTATTCTATTTTTGACGGAAGTCCTGAAAGTTGTCTCCTATATAACAATGGCAAAAAAATATGCCAAGTAATGTAGGGTTTTGGATATTTGTCTATTTCTGTTTTGAGGTTTACATCCTCTAGGTCATTTTGGAGAAATTGCTACCAATATTTTGAGGAACTTTTACTCAACATTGACTCAAGGCATAATGCCCAAAGAAACAGCTATTGTTGAAGAGAAGGTGACTTATACCACTTCTGCTAGGCTGGCCTCAGACTTTCTAAGCTGTTTACCATTACCCAAGTTCAGTCGGTTTTAACTTTGTGTGGGAGCAACATGCAGCCCAATCTCTTTCTTCAAGCTCTGAAGGGTGGAGACGAAGGGTTTTGGATGTAGCATGGTTGAAAAAGGCCTAAAAGGGATCCTTAAAATGTATAGATTTTATAGAAATGGTCATTTTTCTGTAAAATCTATACATTTTTATGAGGCTATATTATGGCTTCCGCTTTGGATGCCAATTTTTTTTTTTCTTTTTATTTTGATTTGTCTTTTCAAGATTATTCTATTGAGCCAAAGTGGGCGAAAACTTGAACCAGAGACGAGCCACCTGACCATCTGCTGCAGAACTTCGCATCTCACATGTGACTCGAACTAGGCTCAAACCCAGAGTAGTGAGAGACGTCAGCGCTCTCTAACAAACTAAGCAAAAGAGGCCTGGGACATCCGCTATGGATGCCAATGTAAGTCTGATGTATCATGTGCAGCCAAACAAAGTGAAGCCCAAAGAATGATTATATTCTTACTAATTATGGAATCAATATCTAACAACATGATTTTTTCTGTTCTAATTCAAACATGAGACAAGGTTCTGAAAAACAATATCTAGATATTTCTGATAAGTTGGAAAAATTCAGATGAATCTTCTCAGATTTCCTTCATTATTGATGAAGTTTCCATGAGAAGTAAGAAAAAAAGAATTTTTATTTTACTAGAATTAACGTATTTACCGTCTATATTAGGACAGACAGGCCTGAGCAAACAGTGTAGACCCTGATGAGACGCCGCATAATGCGGCGTCTCATCTGGGTCTACAATGCTTGCCACTCATCCAGCTGTTCTTAGACACAAGATCGGGCAGTAAATTTTACTTGTTCAAATTTTCGAACAAGTATGGTAAGGAGTTGAGGTGTCCGAATATTTAGGGTAAATATGTTAACCTTAAAATCATTGCACAAAACTTCAGCAGACTGCATTTAAAAATGAAAATTTTTAGGATTAAATAAAGCATCAAAGACATTTCAGTTTTCGAGTGTTGTATGGTATGCCATGGAGCTTCATCTAGTGGACCTTTACAGAGATTGTTCAAATTATAGCCCTCGGGTCACAAATGCCCCCACCCGGGGGCCCTTTGCTTTTACATAGACTTATACAGAGATAATCTTAGAAAATCTTCTTCTCTGAGTGGATGTATGAATGACACTGTGATTGAGAGTTAGAAGGGGGGGGGGGGGGGGGAGGGGAGGGAAGCATAGATGATGTTTGGCTGTTTTAGTTTTACATCCTGTCAACAACTAAGGTCAATAGGAAACAGGTAAAATGCTGGAAAAAATTAAAAGGTATGAGATATGTTTCTGTTTCCTTTACTCATATCCTGCTGAATAAATTTATTTAGATAACCCACTTCTAACTATCAACCAATCAAATATCTTGATGTAATGTGTTCAGATACCCCTCTTTACACAAAACTGACATCACAATAACAAGACTATCACAGGTACAAGAAACCGTTATCTGGTTGAAAGTCATATGGACATCAGCAATGTAAAGCTTCTACACTTAGTCACAATTCACACAACGAGAAGAAAAGGGGGGAAAACTGATCTAAATGTGATCAGCTTTTATACTGAAATGTTATATTTTTGTTAGATCAGTATCTTTTACTTTGAAGAGAAATGCAGCCCTACACTGATGGAAGGCCACACTGAGAAAAGAATCAAAATACCATAATTCAGTTGTATTTAATGTAATCTCAAAACAGAACTTTTTACAATTTAACCCATTTTACGCTTTATCCTGCTGAATAAATTAATTTAGCCACACCCAATCCCAACTATCAGCCATATTATGTATACTACATTCGATTCACAAACTGCATATCAAACAGTGCAGATCCTGATCAGATGGCTTCTTCTTCAGAAGCCATCTGATCTGGATCTACACAGTTTGCCAAGATAGGGGCTGTCATGTTCTGCAGGATAAGGGTTATATTGAAAACACCAGCAAACAGTTCAGTTCCAGATCAGAAGACACAGAATGCTGTGTCTGATTAGGGTCTATACTGTTTGCCAAAAAAAAACTTCAGCAAAATATTTTCCTACATGGATTTGCCAAGAACTCAATCTGACACCCCTAGATTTTGAAATGAGCTAAAAAGGTGGGAGATTCCATTTAATACAAAATATCTTCATGGTCACTGGCATAGTGGCATGAAATCAGTGCACTACACTATATTCTTTTATTATTTCTGAATCTTTGCAGTAAATAGGTAAGTTACAAGGTTTTATGGCCCAATCAACAGTAATCAGTCATTCCAAGCTCCAAATCTTGATAGAGAGAGTCATGACAAAAATGTTAACCCTTGTCCTGCTGAACATGACAACCCCTACTTTTGCAAACAGTGTAGATCCAGATTAGATGGCTTCTGGCTCAGAATCTACACTGTTTTATTATGCAGTTTGTGAACTGAAGGAATACTTCATATGAAGTAATTTGACTGGTGGATAATCAGAGATTCATCTATTCAGCAGGATATGGGTTAAGGCATGGGTGACCAGCCTGTGTGTATCTTTGCAGGCTGCTCAGTGTGTTCTCTGTTTACGAGAACCTTCTCTAGCATTTTGACCACTAAAGAGAGACAGTCTCTGGCAGAACAGGGTAGATGCGCAGTCCTATTCCTGGTCTTTGCTGAGCACTTTAAAAGTCTTTTTGTTTGTTCTGCCCTGGTTCAAAAATATTCCATGCCTCCATCCCCCCCCCCCCTCCAAGTTGTGCTTCTCAAAATGTATATTATAATGTTAACTGGTTTATGCATTTAAAGTGAAATGTTGTTGAAAGGTTTGTTTATAAAAGAATAAACAACAATTGACCATTTAATAAAGCATCTGTGGTTGATGCACATTAATCTGAAATCCCTAAACAGTTTGGTTTGATTTGAGGTTTAACATCCCCGTCAACACTGTATAGGTCATTTTGGAGACTTTGCTTCCAATTTTGTGGAACTTTTACCCGACATTGAGATAAAATGACATCTCAAGCCCTGTCGCCCAATGAAACCAATAGGGTTTATAAGCATGGACGGTCTGACTCGCACTGGGTAAACAGGTAATTGGCAAAGAGTGCAGGCCCAGATCAAAAACCACAGAAGGCAGTGTCTGATCAAAGCCTACACTGTTTGCAAAAAGTTCAGCCAATTTTCAAATAAATTTTGAAGAAAAAACAACCTGACACCCCTAAATTTTGAAATGGGCTCCTGCTATAAAAAGAAGGAGGATTCCAACTGGTACAAAAAGGGTTAATATTATAGTTTTTAGTTTTCAGAGAAAATTAGGCTTGACATTTTTAAATGTCAAGCCTGATTGTCTCTAAAAAAATCCTCTGCTGAAAAATTATGCTTGAAACTTTAAGGTGAAATATTAACAACAATAAATTTATTATTATTAACCTAATAACATTAGATAAACCAATTCTGAAAATAGCTATTTCATTAAAACTCAAAGCAAAACACAGGTTGAACATACCTGTCAATTAACTACTATCCTATCTCTGTGTACCAAATACGATTTAATTGACCCGCAATAATCCAATTTTCAAAGTTCAAAATATTGTCACAAAATCATTCGAAATCAAAACACTGCCAAAAAATTCTCCACTTTCAATTTTTCTCAATTTCCACACATGGATGACAGTGTGTAAGAAAAGCCCCACCTTCTGCAGCAAACTGCTGTCAGTCAAAGTCATATGATCACAGAGTACTTCAATCTCATTGGCCACAGTGGTACAGTGCTGTTCCAATTATCTGACTCTCAATTATTAATGAGGAAAAGAAAACAGTGGCAAATAACTGCCTGACTTCACAGTAATAAAGGCTGATTATACTGCAATAAGGTGAAAAAATAAAGAAAATCAGCAATGATGGAGGAAGATGTACAAAGAAAATAAACATAAGGTGGCAATAATTAAAAACATCAATTGATTTTTGAAAGTAGTAAAAAATCACTTCCTTCCTGGAACATACTGTAATGATCCTAAGTATTGGGACAGACTGGCCTTAGAGCAAATATTGTAGACCCAGATCAGACTCCTCTTTCGGGAGCAGTTTGATCTGGGACTGCTTAGTTTGCTCTATTCAAAACTAACAAGGTTGTTAGTTAACCCTTGTCCTGCTGAATATTTTAATCTGCAACACTCACTATTGATTATCAACCAATCAGATTACTTGATTCAAAATATTGCAGCAAATTCACAACCTGAATGACAAACAGTCTACATTGTTTCAAAGATAAGGCAAATCCGGGCTCAGCAGGACAAGGGTTAACCATACCAATAAAACTTTGATATGTGTCTATTTTTGCTGAAAAAATGTGAGTAGCTTTTGCATTTGCAAAAGCTACTCACATTTTTTTTTCAGCAAAAATACCTGTGCATTACATATTGTACTTGCTAGAACACTGCCCCGGCAGAAGAAATAGATGGGCTGTATGATGCTTCCATGCAGAGCTGAAACCAACCACACACGAGTACTGGTAAACTGCTTAGAGGATCTAAGCCAGCCAGGCAAAGCGGTGCGAGTCAGACCGTCCATGCTAATAAACCCTAATGGTTTCATTGGGCGATGACCTTGGACAGCAGGGCTTGAGATGTCATTTCATCTCAATGATGGGTAAAAGTCCCACAAAATTGGAAGCAACATCTCCAAAATGACCTATATGGTGTTGACCGGGACGTTAAACATCAAATCAAACAAAGACCACTAACAAGCTCGTTAAGCTAACAAATGGGCCCTGGCAATAGACAACTTGTTAGATTAAATAAGGTAGTAATAGAAATAGAAAATGCTAGGATAAAGCACTATTTTGGCATTTGCTCTATGCAGCAGTAGAAACAGCCATTGTTTACCATCTTCCAAGCATGCTATATTGTTACCCAAACTGTCTCATTGATTGACAGTCAATTAATTAAGCCTCTCAGACACAAAATGCCATCAATTACTACCCTCTCAGACCTCATGCCAAGGAAACAAGCCTGTCACTCCAGCATCTTCACTTCTTTTCCCCTTGCAAAAACAGTAACAAAATGCTAAATTTTGGATCAAGATCTGTCCATGACCCACAGTTCAGTTAGTTCATGAACACAGTCCTATCAGTTCATGTTCATGAACAGAATATCAGAGTTTATAACCATGAAATTATGCACCAATACAGTTTAGTTTCATGAACCACCGGTACCCGCCCATTGGGGCTTGACGTACAATGTAATACATTAGGCTGCATGATGCTTCCATGCAGAGCTGAAACCAATCGCACATGATTACTGGAACGACTACTTAGAGGTTCTAAGCCTGCCCAGCAGCAAGGCTAGAGATGTTAATAATTAATCATCTCAATATCGGGTAAAAGTCGCACAAAATTAGAAGCAACGTCTCAAAATAACCTAATACAGTGTTGGTGGGGACGTTAAACCTCAAATGAAAAAAAAAATCATGAATCCCACTTACAGGGGTTCATGGACTCACTGTTTATTAAGTTCCTGATACAATGAAGTCATATGAACTGATGGTTACACTATAACACACCCGTGTTACAATGTTGTGCTTGTGTATTAACTAAGGACCTAGGTTTAAATCTCAAGAAGCCCAGAATCCAACCCAAGACCCGTGGTTCATAAGGCGAGTTGCATATATTACAGACTTTAACATCTGGGTGAATGCTATGGTTGATAAAATTTTCAACACAGCCAACCAACCATGAAATGCAGGTCATAGTCAAATATGGATGCTTTTAACCCTTGTTCTGCTGAGCCCGGATATGCCTTTTCTTTGAAACAATGTAGATCCAGATCAGATGGCTTCTGAAGAAGCCATCTGATCAGGATCTACATTGTTTGTCATTCAGAATGTGAATTTGTTGAAATAATTTGCTACAGTTAATTTGATTGGTTGATAATCGGTAGTGGGTGTGACATATATGAATATTCAGCAGGACAAGGGTTAAATAAATGATGCAAGTTTGTATCAAGTCTTGAGAAATGGACTCATTACCATCCCTAGATACCAGTTTGTGTACAAAGTATCATTGATGTTTGTGCTGCAGTTTTACATCCTTGTCAGCATGAAATACCGTATTTGCCCTAATTACCGCACATGCTCCTATAAGCGCACACCAAAGCTATTTTTGAAAAGGAAATGCATACCCGCACACTTTACAGTAATCTCCCCTTGAAGCTCTCATAGTAAATCTATAAAAAAATTACCACTATTTCTTCCAACAGTGAAGGCAATGCTTAAGTATCTTTTTCAGTCCCATTAAATATCAGTATGCATTATCTTGGAAGCTGTTGTCTTCGTATCAAGTGTGCGCTAATTAAGTAGATTTTTCACCATGATTTTATGACACGATTTTGAAAAAACTAAGCGCACGGTGCGGTAATTAGGGCGAATATGGTAGGTCATTTTGGAGATGCCGCTTCCAATTTTGTGGGAATTTTACCAGACCCTGTGATGTAAAGCCCAAAGAAACCACTAGGGTTTAAGGAGCAGTCCGACTCACACAACTTTTCCTGGGCAGGCTTAGACCTAAGCAGTTATCCAGTACTGAAGTTTGGTCGCTTTCCGCTCTGCCCAGAAGCACCATGCAGCCTAATCTATTTCTCCAAGCCCCAATGGGCATTGGCAATGAAGCTCATTGTCATTAATCAATACATGTTTTGGATCCATCTTTTAACCATACTATATCCAAAAATGTTTTATATGTACCGTAAAAGTCCTAAAAATTCGGACACCTTGAGGACTTACTGTAATTCTCCTGAAAAAATTTGTTGCCATGATCAACAAGGAGTCCAAAAGGTTTAAATGGAATGACAAACAGTGTAGACCCTGATCAGACTGCTCCTTTAGGAGCAGTCTGATCTGGGTCTGCACTGTTTGATTTGGCCTATCTGTTCCAATACTACGGATTATTACGGTACAAGCAAACAGAAAATGGCCTATGAATACCAAAATGTTGCTAAATATTATTGACAAAAATGACAATGAAATTTGCAGTCATGAGTTCAATAAGAAAGCCTCTCTGGGATTTGACTCCAAGAAATATTGGCCAATATCATGATATGACCTCTCGATACATGTCCACCCCACTAATCCAGTAATGGAATAGCAAGAGCATAAACTTTATAGAGGCTGTCAGAACAAACAATAGTCAAAATTTCTCATAAAGGAACATTTGATTCTTGCTCAGTGAACATGGGCCATTGTCGTGTGAAATGGTCAATACGTGACCCCTGACCTTCAAATGTGAAATAATGACCTTGATAAGGGTCCCACTGAGATCGGGCTCTTAACCAGATGGTAAAAATCAACATAAACTGGTCATCATTGTTGAGATCAGTCAATAGTTAATGAGTGTTAGGAGTCAGTTCCTTTATTTCTTTATTAAATCTTCATTAAATCAAAGTCCTACTATCCACCCCCCCCCCCCAACCCCTATAGGAGGACTAAGCCTGCTCAGGCACAGTAATTTGAGTCAGATCTTCCAATTTTGGTTTCATTGGGAGGCAGGGCTTGAGATGTCATTTCATCTCAATGTCGGGTAAAAGTCCCACACAATTGGAAGCAACATCTCCAAAATGACCTAGATAGTGTTGATGGGGATGTTAAACCTCAATTCAAACAAATCAAAAATCAAAGCAATGACATCTCAATCCCTACATACCCAATGAAACCGATATGGTTTATATGCATGGATGGGCCGACTTGCACCACTTTGCCTGGGTAGGCCTAGACTTTCTAAGCAGTTAACAGTATTTGTGTGCAGTTGGTTTCAGCTCTGTGTGGAAGCATCATGCAGCCCAATCTATTTCTTCAAGCCCCAATGGGCGGGGCCAATAAGGAATTGAGGTGTCTGAATAATTCTGATAATTATGTTACCCTGGTAGTCCCCATTCCATAAAAAGTTTAGTTGCAAAGGTGTTCATTACAAGATGAAAATGCCACCTGCAGAAAATTCAGACAGTTTAAATGCTGGAAACAAGTTAGCTAATAGACCAATCAAGCATTATTAAAACATCTGTTTTTTAAAAATTCAAACATGGCCTCCATGCAATATGCTAAATTTTGCATCTTTTCAATTTGAAATATTAATTAGCATCCGAAACCAAGTTATCAACTTTCTTTTAAAATAAAATTGAGCAAAATTATGACAATCTATCACTTTTAACCCTTCTCTTGCTGAATATTCATTTAAGCCACACCCATTTCTGTCTATCAACCAATCAAATTACTTGACGTAATTTATTGCAACAAATTCATAAACTGAATGCCAAACAGTGTAGATCCTGATCAGATGGCTTCTTCAGAAGCCATCTGATCTGGATCTACACTGTTTGCAAAGATAGGGGTTGTCGTGAACAGCAGGATAAGGGTTAAATTGAGCATGGAAGCATATGTCTTTTTCAAAAGTGACAGCTTGTCTAATGAGACCAATTATGTTTGTACAAAAAATTCAAAGTTATCAGCTATTATAATCAGCATCAGATTGTGTAAAAAGAAGCCCATTCACATCTTGTGCAGATGACGAAGTCAATTTTATCCTATTTTATAGGGATCAACCATGGTTTTTCATGCATTAACCCTTCTCTTGCCGAATATTCATTTTAGCCACACCCATCTCTGACTTTGAACCAATCAGATTACTTGATGTAATTTATTCCTACAAATTCATAAAATCAATGTCAAACAGTGTAGATCCTGATCAGATTCAGAAGCAATCTGATCTGGATCTACACTGTTTGCAAAGATAGGGGTTGTCGTGAACAGCAAGATAAGGGTTAAGATGGGTTCGAGTCTCTCAAGAAAAGGAGAAAAGACAGTAGGCTCATACTTTTATACAAAGGTCTAAAGGGTGTAGTCAGCATTCCAACAGAAGACCTTGTTCCCCCTACTAGGCACTGTAGAAATCATCATTCAATGATGTTTCAGACCCTTACTGCAAGAACTGATATTCTTCTTTCCCTGAACCATTAGAGATTAGAATGCCCTTCCCGACTCGATTATTTCAACGGCTGAAGGTACTGAGGATTGTGTAGCAAATTTTAAGTCTTTGGTGAGAGCTGGGGCTAACTTCCCATCACAGGTCCTGGTGTATGAATGTCATTTGACATGCCACCAGTAACAATTCTGATTCGGATTCGGATTCACAACTGTTTAGTACTTAATGTATGAATGCATTTTTCATGTCCAAGCTTTGAGTTAGCCCTTGCCCATAGTGGCCCGATGAAATAGATTGGGCTGCATGATGCTTCCAAGCACAGCTGAAACTGACCAGACAGGGCTTGAGATGTCATTTCATCTCAATGTTTGGTAAAAGTCCCACAAAATTGGAGGCAACATCTCTAAGGACTTTGTTGGTTTGTATTTGAAGTTTAGTTACAGTGTATGCAAGCCTTACAAGACGCCTACCATCACAATTGCAATTGGTAGACAAGTTCACCTACCTTGGAATCACATTGTCAAGAGTCATGCACATTGATGATGAAGTCAATGCCAGGATAGTGTTTGAGATCAAGGTGGAAAAGCTGAAAGTCTACAGAGCTGTGGATGCCATTAGTCACAAAGTTCATGAACCATGAAATGTAGTCAAGGTGAGATATGGATGCCTGCATTGAAGTTGCCCCAAGTATCATTAATGAAGCTCTTATAGTTCTTGAGAAATGGATTCTTACATTAGGGTGAAAGTTAGGGTGGTCACAATAATTCACAAAGTCAGTGAACCAAGAAATATTCTTGGACTCTTACATTAGAGTGAAAGTAAGGTGGTTGCAAATGTTGACGGCTTGATGGACAGACGAACAAAGGGATTGAAAACCAGATTCCTATATTTTGCCATGCTTAAAACAAGTACGACAAAAACACCAGACCTTCTATTACAGAACTTGGAGTCACAACTGATGCCAGCATTATAAATCTAGATTGAAGGCAATTTTTCATCAGGAAAGTTCTGATATTTTTCTTATTTCTGCAGGAAAACGTATGCCGTAGGTACTCAACAGAAGCACCTTGGTGAGGTGCTTATAACTCATTAGAAGCACCTTGCTGATGTGCTTCTAATGACTAGCCACAACATACGCTTTCCAGCAGAAATAAGAAAAATAGTATGTGAATACCCCCTCTTATCTGGGGTTATGATTAGCAAGGCGCGAACCCGCAGTCGTGAGAGACCCAATAGAAGAATGTTTCTTACATGCTTTTCAATGAATGATAGAGATTTATCAGTGAAATATAAATCGATATTTTCACTGTTTCAAACAGTGAAAATACGATTTTTTATTTTTCACTGTTTGGGACTACTTTTTTCTTCAAATCTAACTCTAATTTCAATTTTATCTTTGTCAGATAACTGAACAATACTATAATGTGTTCTAATTGACGCATAGCCCGTTCATGTGTGACGGGGACGTTACTGACGTCATTTATGACGCTGACGTCACGTCTTTTGTCGCGCGACGTTAGACTTGCCAGCAACTTCTTTGGAAAACTACTCTCTCAATTATTTCATTAATCATTCATAATAATACCATCCCAGGCCATTTCTCAGGTGCAAACTATCAGTTTACACCCAATAGTATACCCACTAAACACGATGGACACCACGAAATTGACGCGAAACGAATTGGAACAAAGATACTTTTCTCCGAATGTGAGCGACACCATTAAAGACGCTAAATATTGCCTTTTGAAGCATGTAAGAAACAGAAAATTTGATTTTTTCAGTGCAAGATCAAATTTTATTTCACTCATGAACACCAAAACTGCTATTTTCACTCGTGGCTACGCCACTCGTGAAAATAACAGTTTTGGTGTTCATTCGATGAAATAAAATTCGATCTTACACTGAAAAAATCAAATATCCTCTATATATTACTCGGCCTTGTTAATGTGATCTAGTGACAGAAATGACTCTTTATTCAAACATTTAACAAGTTCTTCAAAACATTTACATAAATATTTGACAACAATCAAAAGTAACGAAGCTGTATCTTCTATGTCTGACATATCCTTTTGTGTTTGAGCATACGTTTTGAACCACAAAAGACATGCTCATCATCAAATCATAAAGCCACAATTTCAAGCCGACTTGTAACTTGATGTCTTCATTAAACATACAACATGCTGGGGTCAGGAGGGTAAGAAGCAATATTTTCTTTATTATAACTCATAAAATTTCAAATCTTTTCAAATTGTACAAAATTTACATCTGCAATTTTTTCATTGCTTCAACAGCAAATGCAATAAATCTTGTCATTTATGATCAGTAGTTGGGGAAATTTTCTGAATCAAACTGGCAGTTCAGAGAATGTAACTTACTGAACATTGAACAGGAAAATTATTCTGAAAAAGAGGTCCTATATTGCTCACCTGATACAGAAGCATCATCCAAAACACCATAACTTTGCCGATTTTGTGCAATGACGAGCCTCGAGAACATATTGGGAGGGATATCGTTCTTCAACATTTGCTTCTTTCTTGAGAAGAATTAAACAGTGAATTCGGTCCCAGCTTTCACAAGCTATACCTAAGACATGGTTTGATTTCATTAGGGGACAGGGCTTGAGATGTCATTTCATCTCAATGTCGGGTAAAAGTCCCACAAAATTGGAAGCAACATTTCCATAATGACCTTTACAGTGTTGACGGGGACACTAAACATCAAATAAAACAAATACCTAAGACATTACCCTAAATATTCAGACACCTCAACTCCTTACCATACTGTTCTAAAATTTGAACAAGTACAATATACTACCTTATGTAGTGTATAAAAATAGCTGGATAAGTGTTAAACATTGTGGACCCTGATGAGATGCAGCATTCTGCAGCATCTCATCTGGGTCTTCACTGTTCAATGCTGAAGGCTGGCTGTCTGAACACATATGGTAAATGCGGTATCCACATCAGGATACAGGACATGCTTATATGTACATAACTAGTATGTACAATGCTGTAGATAAGGAGGATAACAAGAATAAATCAGGGATAATTTTCCTACTTGTGGGGAGCAAGAAGGATAATTTTGGGATTTGTTTTGTATGATTTGAGGTTTCTTGTCCCCATCAACACTGTATAGGTCATTTTGGAGACATTGCTTCCAATTTTGTGAGACTTTTACCCGACATTGAGATGAAAAGACATCTCAAGCCCCATCGCCCAATGAAACCAATAGGGTTAGAAGCATGGACAGTCTTTGCCTGGGCAGGCTTAGATCCTCTAAGCGGTTTACCAGTACTCATGTGCGGTTGGCTTCAGCTCTGCTTGGAAGCATCATGAGGACCATCTATTTCTTCAAACACCGATGGGCGGGGGCAAAGGGTACTTGTTAGAAGCCTCTGGATGAGGTTGTTCCAACAAGAAGCCACAACATATGATTTTATGCAGAAATTAGAAAAAAATATCCCCAAATTATCAACATTAATCCTCATAATTATGAAGCTATGTTTTACCTCAATTGTTTAGTGGTTAGCGCGATTGACATATGATCGAGATGTGGGTTCAAATCCGGCCACCAGAGGTGAGGTGTGTCCTTTGGCAAGACACGTAATGCCACTGCCCCACTCCAACCAGGTGTAAATGGGTAGCAGTGGGATAAAAGTCACTGCCTCTCTCTCATGCATGTGATAAAACATGGATTGAGTGTTCAAAAGCGATTCAGATAAGCTTGAAGCTTTTAAAAATTTGACCTCACAAATTGTATGATCACTAGGACCTGCATTATAGTGCAGCCTGACATAAGATTCCCAAGAAATGATCACGTAAAATAAACATGGCTGTTAAGCGGCCATAAAGGTCTAAAATGACAATTCATTATACAAACCACATCCTCTCGTGCCAGTATTAGCACTTTGGAATGCGTGAACATGTCATGAAATGATACAAACATGTGATCTTAATGTGCTATATGTCATTATACCAGTAAGGGCCATGTAATGGAGCAATTAGTTGGGACTGCAATACCGATTAAAGTAGACCATGATTAGTAGGCATAATTTGCAGAAGTAGAAAATAACTTCGCAGCTGTCTAAAAAGTTATCCAAAATCCTGATCAGAAGATTCTTAAGACAGTTGCCTGCTAGGGCCTTTGTGACATTGACTTAATGTTTGTTTCCACATGTTTGGGCTTAACTGTTAGAGCAGGCTATGCATCACAACATGAACAATGGAGGCGTAGACAAGACTGCACAGACTTATCAATTGAGAGTGAAAGATTTGGCCTCAAACAGTACGGACCCATGCTCATTGCAACATTCATTTACTGCAATATACATGTATGTTGAGGGTCCATCTTCAAGTGACATGTCTCAGGCCATTTTATTGTTTCTTATGAACAATAAACCCACTGCAATGCTTGAAAGTGGAGATCGTGTTACTGCAGAAGAAATGCCAGGAAATGAGCAAGAATCGGGCGCCTCAACTGACGTGACAGCCAATGACAACCGTGCCTGATGAGAGGAAGCACTTAAAAGTGAACATGCAACAACAGGAGATGTGAGAGAAATGGTTATTACAGTTCTGATGGAATCTGGTAATAGAAATAAATTTGCAGTAAAGTTCTCATTATAACATGATTCTGGATACAACAGCTACCATGTCATGACTCCCAGATGTAGTCTTTTATGGATATCACACAGTCTTATTATAACACGGTCTTGTTAAAACACTGTCTTGTTATAACACGGTATGTATTTTTATGACTCCCAACAGAAGCCTACCAAAGGAGAATTTAATGAACAAGAATTTGACATTGAAATTACTGTAAAGATCCTAAAACTTTGGACACCTTGAGGACTTGCTCTAAGTCTTCTAAAATTTTAACAAATTTGTTTCATGATCCAGCAAGGAGTCCAAAAGGTGCAGATGGAATGGCAAACAGTGTAGACCTTGATCAGACTGCTCCTTGAGGAGCAGTCTGATCTGGGTCTGCACTGTATGCTAACATAGGCCTATCTGACCCAATACTTAGAATCATTATGATAGTTCCTTAGCCATTCTTAAATTAGCAGAGGGGAGAAGAAAGACCAATATTTCATGATCAATCTCCACAAAACAATGTTGCTGGACAGGGCGGGGATCAAAACCATAACCAGCAGATCACCAGTAAGAGGACTGGTGCACAACTGACTGGGTGGGCCCAAAAGGTAGATACATATAATCATATGGTTGTTGTTGTGTCAGCATTTAATGACAAGTCAACCGTCTATGGTCACTTTATGTTACCTCCCAGAGACAGTTAAAAAAGAATAAAAGACTGATACTTATATATACAGTGGAGCTTAAATTAAGAATAATTCTTCTAAAAATTTCAGTTTTTCTTGCGTTTTTTATACCCAGTATCTTGGACTAGAAAGAGACCTCCTTACTATGGTAATTTACTGTACCATATAGAGAAACAAGATATAAGGCAAAATCACTGAACCATGAACTATAGGTCACAGTGACCTAGATATATTTTGAGGTCAATCATGGGGTCACATGGTACTAATATCCCAGGTATGACATTTCTCCAACAAATAGTCTTCAAGATATAAGGAAAAATCACTGGACCGTGAAATGTAGGTCACCATGACCTTCACTCTTTTACACTTGAACCAATGTCACATGCTTGGCTGATATATAACCAATTGTGTTTGTAACTTGCTTGCATATTGGAAACATATATAACAAATTACAAAGGTGTCCTAGATTTTGACCCCTAGCCCCACCCCATCCGTCCTCCCAGGCATGAACCCAGGGGTGTGTTGTCTTGGAATCTCAGAAGACACGCCCGGGTATCCAACTTATAAAATATGAATCCTTTGTGATGAGTGTCTGTTGAGATATAAGCAATTCAAAAACTTTAACACAGTTTTAAATAGGTGTTCTAGATTTTAACCCCTAGCCCCACCCCGGGGCATGAACCCAGGGGTCTGATGTCTTTGAACAACAGAAGACCCTCCCAGGTACTTAAGTTCCAAATATGAGTGCTCTGTGATGAGTAACTGCTGAGATACAAGCATTTGAAAAACTTTAACGCAGTGTGACGGGAACGCACACGCACACGCGCACAAATGAGGTGACAACAATAGCTCTCCATGTACTTCGTACAGGCGAGCTAAAAAGGGAATGAGTCACAGAGCGAGTGAGTGTTTGCGTTTTACGTCCCACCAACAGCTACGGTCATACGGAGACGGGACCTCGGTTTAAAGACTCAACCGAAAGTCTGGAGAAGCCCGGGATGGATCCTGCAACCCCTGGTTTACAAGGCGAGTAGCATAACCACTACACCATGGAGGCTTCTAATTGAGTCACAGAAGAAATGGAATCATTCCCCTTCTACCATACTTGCTACTAGCACTATGGGGCACTGGAAAAAAAAAACTGTTGACCCATTTTGAGCTGAATAAAATCTTCCTCACTATAATCAAACGGGCCTCCATGGCCTAGTGGTTAAGAGCTCTGACTCTTGACCATTAGGCCTCTCACCGCTGTGGTTCTAGCCTCACTGGGGTCACATGTGAGACGCCAAGTTCTGCAACGGAAGGTCAGGTGGTTTTTCTCCAGGTACTCCAGTTTATGCCCACCTCTGATTAACAATCAGCTTGATATGAGTGAAATAATCTTGAAAGGGCTGTAAAACCCTCCCCCCCCCAACCACTTTAATCATTTAAGAGCTCATTTTGAAATTTTGGGAAGTCTAGTTGAGTGAGTTTTTAGAAAATTTATTTGGAAAGTTTCGGAACTTTTGTAAACAGTGAAGGCCCTGTTCAGACCCTGCATTCTGTGGTGTCTGGTCTGGGCCTTCACTGTTTGCCTAAGCCCTAGTTTGGGCTCTCCCATCTAAAAACAAGAAGTCCGCCAAAAGCAATGTTGTGCCTGTAGTAAACTTGGCCATTTGGGTAAATTCTAGGGTGGTCGTACTATGTAGATGGTTTGACAAACGGATGAACAGACGGATGGATGGATAATTGGACTCCTAATTCGCACCATGCTAATAGCTGGCGCGACAATGAGTTAAACTATTTAACAGAAATATCAAATAGTACTTGGGAACTATTCAAATATCATTTGTAAATAATTTCTTTAGATGACACCCTCGTACCATCTTATCACCACAGAAGTGTATTAGCTCACACTGACAAATTTGTACATCAAAGATGACAAGAGCTCTTCAATGTCAATACTCATCACAATTAGAAGAAAAAATGTGCAAAAAAGGTTGACAAAGTTTCAAAAGAGATACAAATATTAAGAAATGAACAAACAGTTTACCTTTTTATATAGGACTGAAAATGGACCAACATCGTAGTTTATACTAAATGGGCCATGCCAGGCAAAAAAGGGTTTTTCAACTATGATTGTGCACCCAGCAAAGATTCAGTTCAACCTGTGCATCTGCACAGTCTGATCAGAGTCCTCGCTGTGCACTATCTAGCTATGTGGATGCCTTCTGTCTCGAAGCTTCTTTGGTTGAATTACGAACTAAGTTTGTGAACAGGATGGCTGGAGTCGTTGCCGAGTGCACATGCTTGAATGGAAGCTGTTTTTTGATGGTCTGGCCCCAATCATAATATATGTATAAGCCTAATCATGCAAAAAATGTGTCTTTTGATACATGTGCCCAGCAAAGACTCTGATCAGACTGCACATTTGTGCAGTCTGATCAGAGTCTTCGCTGGGCACTACATAAATGCATTTTGACCTCAAGCTTCTCGTAGTAGCAAGAGGAGGCTGTGCTGTGACTGAGTGGGTTAGCAGGCCGATTCATGTATATATTGTGCCCACATGTCGGAAGATGTATATTTCGCTTGACGTTGCTTATAAGCATGATTAAGCAGATCAATTTCAAAGAAAAAGAAGGAACTAAATAAATAATGACTACTCTGTAATCACTGCTTTAGAGAATTCGAAAAAGCAAGAAGAAGAATAATGTATATAATATGTATATAACAGTGAGAATTAATGGTGAATTACGAAAAAGCAAACACCAATGTATCTTCCCAAAATCTATATTTCATACATGCTTTTCAATGAATGATAGAGATTTCTCAGTGAAATCTAAATCAATTTCTTCACTGTTTGAAACAGTGAAAATATGCTTTTTATTTTCACTGTTTGTGAACAATGTATCCTAAAAATTAGCATAATATTCTCTGTTTGGAAAAGTCAATTAGCTAAACATTTTTATTGTATGACAGAAATTAGGTCACACTAGTTTTCACGTAGGTCCGATGTTGATAACATCACTTTTTGCACCAATGCAATGTTAATAATGCACACAACACCAGACAAGCTCAGCAACTGTGGACATTATTTAAATACACGTTTGATAAAGTTACCCAGGTGCAAACTTTCAGTATACCCAGTTAACACACTGAACAAGTCTAAATTGACGCGAAATCACCCTGAAAAAAAAGTTTGTGCCGACGCTTTGAAACTGTTACAAATTACAATTTGAAGCATGAAAGAAACAGACTAGAAATGCATCCATAGGACACAGATGCCCCCGCCTGAAAATATGTCTATGTTTGTATTCATCCATAGAAAGTTATTGACTGTGTTTAAGTTTTGGACCCTTTTTTCACATTAAATTTGACCTCTAAGTATGACCTTGACCTGGGAGGTAAGGACCTTAGTTTTGCGTGAGGTAGATTGTCTCATGATGGCCAACATTTCTGCCAGGTAACTTCAAAATCCATCCAGAGATAAGAAAGTTATTGACTGCATTTAAGTTTCGGACCATTTTTTTACCTTTGAGCTCTAAGTATGACCTTGACCTTGGAGGTACGGATCTGGGTTTGCACGTGACACATCGTCTCATGATGGTTAACATTTCTTCAAAGTAATTTCAAAATCCATGCAGAAATAAGTAAGTTATTGACTGCGTTTACGTTTCGGACCCTTTTTTTGACCTTTGACCTCTAAGTATGACCTTGACCTTGGAGGTACGGACCTGGGTTTTGCACATGACACATCATCTCATGATGGTTAACATTTCTACAAAGTAATTTCAAAATCCATCCAGAAATAAGAAAGTTATTGACTGTGTTTACCTTTCTGACACATGGACAGACTGGGGCAACGCTATATGCCCTTTCAATCATTCTTCGAATGGCGGGGGCATAAAAATTTGATTCCTCTATTTCTGTAGGTTTACCCTCTTTGGAGAAGTACAATTTGGACAAGAGGGCCATGATGGCCCTGGATCGCTCACCTGACCCATAGAGTAACAAGTGGGCCCTGGGGAGGGCCATTATTAACCCGTGGGCTATTGTGCATAATGTTGAGAGGGGTCTAAAAAGGTGAAGCTTCATACCAAATATCAACAAAGGCTATAATTTGAACAATCTTGGAAAAGGTCCGCTAGATGAAGCTACACACCAAATATCAAAGACCTGGGCCTTGCAGTTTCAGGGTAGAAGGTTTTTATAAAGATATTCCCTACATAAGCCTATGTAAAACCAAATGGCCCAGGGGCGGGGGCATTTTTGGCCTCAGGGCTATAATTTAAACAATCTTGATAGAGGTCCACTAGATGAAGCTTCACACCAAATATCAAAGACCTGGGCCTTGCGGTTTCAGAGAAGAAGATTTTCATGGATTATTTCTATATGAGTCTATTTAAAACCAAAGGGCCCTGGGGCAGGTCAAACACTCACTCCTTTTCCCCTCCCTCTTAACCCATAAAAAGCCAATCACGACAATTGTCCTCTGTTTTGACGTTTAAAAAGTTTGCAAAAAAAATTTAGCAGACAACATTTTCAGATGTAGTTTTTCTCGGCGTCTTAAAAGTTAATCCCAAAACCCGTGCCCCTTTCAAAATGTGCGAGTGGAGTTTGTTTCTGTATAGAGAGATTGGAGAGAAACATGCTACTGACTTCTATTTTAAGGGAAATAAGTCTGGGCTTTGAATTTTCAATATAAACCTATTTTGATATTTCCTATGGGCTGTTCTATCTACTGTAATTACAGTGAAACCCATACATTAAGACCACCTTTGGACTGATCAAAAGTGGTCTTCAAGTAAATGGTTTAAGTGCTACAACTGTTCATTGTAGCATGTCTTGTAGGTCAAGGTCACAAATCAACCTTGCACTAAGTAGAATTTAAGGTGTTTATGATGACATGAGTGGCAATGCTCCAGTCAATGCCAATGACTTTTTTTCATTTGAGTTATATGTTATAAAGGGACTAAAAGCACACTGACAAGAGATGTTACATTTAAACAGATTCTGTTTCGATAACTATCTATCAATAAATGCATCCAAATACTCCATAAAAATGAACAAATCGTGCTTAGAGATTCCATTGTAGGAACCACCGCCGTGTCTATTCAACCATCCACCACGCGATTACCATAAGAATATCAGGCATTATGAACCATGACCACACATAATGAAGATAATTCCCTGACAAGCAGCATTTCTATATAATCTGTAGCTTTTGAGCAAGGTTTAACCCTTTTAGTACCAAATGGAATCTTCCTCCTTATATATAGCAGGAGTTCATTTCAGAAGTTAGGGGTGTCAGGTTGTTTTTTCATCAAAATTTATTTTGAAATTGACTGAACTTTTAGCAAACAGTGGAGGCCCTGATCAGACGCCGCGTTCTGGGCCTGCACTGTTTTTGCCAGGGTACCCGTTTTGGGGTTTCCGGTACTAAATGGGTTAATCATGTGTTCAATATGGTTTACAAAGCTTAAATGAGATCTAATAACTATGGTAATGAGATTAGGGGCAACACACTGGGCATTTCAAATGAACTACCTGTGAATTTCTAAATAAGTTATGACAATATTTCTATATTTCAAAGGAGGGAATTAATAGTCTAATAAGCTACCTACAAGCTATGGTATGAATGTCTGTGGTTTTCCAGATGTTAAAATGAACAGAACAGAACAGAATTTCATTTGATAGACTGTAGCCCCATAGTAAGGCTGGCAATCAGGCCCTGTATTTAGGTACACAACTACAGTAAACCTGTAGAAATATGTATCATTATTTGCCCCTTATCTAAAATACGTTAAATCAGGACGAGCCTCCATGGCCTAGTGGTTAAGAGTGCTGACTCTTGATCATTAGGTCTCTCACCGCTGTGGTTCGAGCCTCGCTCGGGTCACATGTGAGACGCCAAGTTCTGCGACGGAAGGTCAGGTGGTTTTTCTCCGGGTACTCCGGTTTTCGCCCACCTCTGATTAACGATCAGCTCGATATGTGAAATAATCTTGAAAGGGCCGTAAAACCAAAACCAAAAAAACCCCCAAAAAACGTTAAATTAGACATTACTTTAGAACATTATATTAGTGTATGTTTTGCAATGTTTTATTAACAGACTGATACCAGTCTACCCCATAGTATACAAACATACAATACCAGTATGCATGGACAAATGGTAACATTATAAACACAAGAAGATACTAGTGGAAGATACACTGAAATTCTTAGTGCAGTAGTTCTTTTGCTTTCGGTAGCTTGGGGTTATATTTTTTTGCGACATTTTAATTGTAAGCTTAAAACTATTATATATTCATGTAAATTTGTTCAAAATACTCTAAACAAATTTTGTAAGCTTTAAAAGACCAGAAATTCAACTTCGGTGAAGTTGATGTCGCACCTGCTCCCCACCTGCCCCACACAAAATAATAAAAGTTTATTTAAGGCAGAAGAAATGAATATAGGGCTTTGAGAAGAATCCATAGCCTATATATGTGAGGTAAAAAACTGACTAAGTTCACAATGTGGAAAAAGTGATAAAAATTGATCCCAAGATAAAGTCAAAACCACATGCACATCCTCATACCATAGGTAAAAACACACACAAAGTTTTAAAATGATCAATATAAAACTGTAAGAGAAGTTGCGATGACAAGAGGTACCTATTGTATATCAACTAAAGCTTAAAAGTTCACAATGTGCAAAAGTGAAAAAAAAAAATATTCTGAGAATTATGTCGAAATCACATGCACAGCCTCATACCATGGCGAAAGCACACGCAAAGTTTCAAAATGATCGGTATAAAACTGCAAGAGGAGTTGCGATGACAAGAGTTACCTATCATATATCAATTGAAGGTTAAAAATGACTAAGTTCACAATGTGGAAAAAGTGAAAAAAAAATGATCCGACGATAAAGTCCAAACCACATGCGCATCCTCATACCATAGCGAAAGCACACGCAAAGTTTCAAAATGATCGGTATAAAACTGCAAGAGGAGTTGCGATGACAAGAGGTACCTATCATATATCAATCGAAGGTTAAAAATGACTAAGTTCACAATGTGGAAAAAGTGACAAAAATTTATCCGAAGATAAAGTCCAAACCACATGCGCATCCTCATAGCATGGCAAAATCACACACAAAGTTTCAAAATAATCGGTATGAAACTGTAGGAGGAGTTGCGATGACAAGAGGTACCTATCGTATATCAAATGAAGCTTAAAAATGGCTAAGTTCATAATGTGCAAAAAGCGGAAAAAAATATTCTGAAAATTATGTCGAAACCACATGCACATCCTCATACCATGGTGAAAGCACATGCAAAGTTTCAAAATGATCGGTATAAAACTGCAAGAGAAGTTGCGATGACAAGAGGTACGTATCGCATACCTAAAAATGACTAAGTTCACAATATGGAAAAAGTGACAAAAATTGATTCGAAGATTAAGTCCAAACCACATGCGCATCCTCATACCATGGCGAAAGCACATGCAAAGTTTCCAAATGATCGGTCTAAAAGTGTAGGAGGAGTTGCGATGACAAGACATCCAGTGTAAAATGTGGACGGACGGACGGACGGACGGACAGATGAACAGACGGACGGAAACTTGCACGCCTATGTCTTCCTGCTAAAGCAGGTGCGACAAAAAGCATTTTTTGTTGTTGTTGTTAGGTAGGCAGTAATAGACAGGTTTAGAGTATGGCTTTCCCTCCGCCTGGAAACAGGGGCACGAAAGGTAGTGCAGTTCATCTCCTATATCCTTTTTGTTGAATAATCTTGGTAGGGTGGTTATTCAATAAGTACTTGTATTATAAACAATGTCATTAATTAAACTATTGTTAAAACTTTGATCATTTAATTAGGAATAAAATATACATGCTCACATTTTTTTCTGCGAGAATATCGCCGTATTAGATATACTTAATAGAACAATTATCACTTTCACCGCAAATGATGGAGAGCAAATGATACTTTAAACAACAGGGCTAAGTTTGACAATTGGGCTTTCTAGACTAGTTTAGCAATTAAAATTGTTGTGTAAATTTTCCATGAGAATGTTCAGGAATTTTCAAAAACAATCAACCAATTTAGCAAATCTATTTAACTGGCAATGATAATTATCTTCCACCTGTAAAGGGAAACAATAAATGACCACAACAGGGATTTTTCTAAGGATCATAGTTAGTCCATTGGACTAGCTTACCTCAAGATCCAAACTAGACTCATGACACTTAGTGACTTTTTGAACTGGTCCACTGATTTTGGCATTGGATGTCTCACAACTAGCAGACTGGTATCTTTAGAAGCATTTTTCCTACTTTTCACAGAAACTATGGCTTGATATTTTCAGTCAATTGTGTGCCCCAGCAGATTCACATGAAATATCAATCCTCATTTTCTCTGATAAATTAAGAAAACATTCTCTGAAAAATTAAGGAAAATTTCTCTGAAAAAATTACAGGAAAAAAAAGTTTGATTCTGCGCTACCATTGATCTAGGACTGATCCAATCAAATTAGCCATTATGAACATGTTTTTCTATTTTCAATTCAGAGAAACCAAATACCAAAATGGACCACCAAAAATCAGCTGGTCCACAGTGGACACACTGTGTGGCTAATCATAACTGATCCCAATATAAAATAGCTGGTCCCACTCTTATTTCAGCCCATGACAAAAGGAAAAGGACAGTGTTAATGATACTAGAACAATAAAACTTTGAAACAAATTTCTTGACAGAAAGCAAATTCAATAGAAAACTTGGTAGAAAATCCTGGAGAATGGACTAAACTTTTCGTTAAAATTTTGGCATTTTAATGGGCATTTAAATGAGTCACCTAGGATGGGCTTTTCTTTCAAATTTTGATCGATTTCTGCAACAATTCTTGTATTCAGAGTTTGAAACAGACTCCTGAATCTTGGAGGTGAATGTGTCGTAGAACAAGAGATTTCTAAAAGGTTTATTAATGATTTTAAACACACAAAGAAATCAAACATATTGTTGAAGTTTGCTGCTATTGTAGCCCAGCTTTATACCATCGTAAATTTAAAAGTTAAATTACATTTTAATGTTGTGTTACTGCAAAGCTGCATTCATCATGATTAAGTACCCCATCTTAAAACTCCGGAACACCAAAATCGCGAGGCCACCGATGCTCCACCCACTTGTATTGTTGCTGTGACTTCCGAAGACATCTCAAAGGACATTTGCTGCTCAGGTTACTCCGTACTATGTCACATGTCAACCCTTGGAGAAGATTGATAAGGATAATGATTGGTGGAGTAAATTGTCATAGAAACATACAAAACATAAATGTTTATCTTGAATCCATCTCTTGACATATGAGCAGGTTAACATGTTTTCTTTGTAACAGAACCAATGTCTTCCCCATCTATGTTTGTTGTTTTTTCGGAGATGTCGTGACTCCAGATGGGGGAAAGTATTGAGAAAATATTGGGATAATTTTTCTTATTTTTCCATCAAAACATATGTTGTGGGTACTTGTTAGAATTGCCTCAACGAGGCAATTCTAACAAGTACCAACAACATGTTTTAAACAAGAAATAAAGAAAATTATCTCGGAATTATCATCATTAGGGCTCATCCAGAGCACTGCTGTCAGAAATAAATGAATCTTGTCTATCATAACAGTTTATCCCTACAACTGTTTCTTGTACAAGTATTTGTTCAGGAGATAAATCCATTATCATATTGGCAAAATATAATTAATATATAATTATTCTAAATCATGTTTTCTTGTTTTTCTTTTCTGACAAATTTATTTCACCTTTGCTTGGAGTATAGTAACCAAGAACATAAATTTTATTCTGTTTTGATGACATTTCCATAGAAAGGATTTTCTTTTGCTGATCGAAGCCTTAGTGTAGTGGCTCAGTTGGAGGCACATTGGAACTGGTGATCGGTTGATTCTTGTCAGTGTAACAGTGCATTTTGTCCCCACCCTCCCCCGTTATCTTGTCACTGAGAACAACAAAACCTGGTAGGCAACATACCAGGCGACAAGATAGACTGGGACATCAGGTCTGGCAAGACTGATGATGAGTGAGTGTTTGTTTTAGGTCCCACCAACAGCTAAGGTCATACAGAGACGGGACCTCGGTTTAAAGACTCATCCGAAAGTCTGGAGAAGCCAGGGATCGTTCCTGCAATCCCTGGTTTACAAGGCGAGTAGTGTAACCACTTCACCACGCAGGCTTCTAAGACTGATGATGACATTTTTTTTATCAGTTACCCCCTATATAAATTGTATTGTAACACCTTGCCTGATAAACTTGATATCAAAAGACATGAATCTGGTATTCTACATCTATAAACATTATTTGTTTGTACTGGAGTTTAAGAGCCCTGGAGCCCTGTCAACACTATTTTAGGTCATTTAAGCTTTCAATTCAGGACAGTTAAATGTATGTTTTTCTTTCTTTTTCCACCCCCCCCCCCCCACCCCCCCCCCCCCCCCCACCCCCCCTTCAATAGTTCAAACTACTCCTATCTTGAAATGAACCAATTTTCATGGTCAGAAAAGTTTTCAAGCAAAGATTTGGACTCATTTGACCTATTTACTGCACCGTGCGCATTTTCTTTCCATAAACAGCTTGGGTGTGTGTTTATATGAGCATGTGCGGTAAATAGGGAGAATATGGTATGTTCACTTATGTTTTTAGAAGTCTCTGTGGTGCAGTGGTTACGCTACTCGCCTTGTAAACCAGGGGTTGCAGGATCGATCCCAGGCTTCTCCAGACTTTCGGATTAGTCTTTAAAGCAAGGTCAAGTCTCCGTATGACCTTCGCTGCGGGTGGGATGCAAAAAACTCAAACACTCACTCACTCACTTATGCTTTCATTGTTTCTAAACAACTGCCAGGGACCTAATCTGCAACTGTTTCAGGATATTCAAATTGTAAAATCAATTATAAAACACAAGTCATCAAAGAAACTGGACCCCTTACAGATGTTCTTTTAGCATTAATAATAATTGCCATGATAAATATTTCATTGAGTTTTACATTATTCTGACCCTAATAAAGTCTGTTTCTCAAAATGACCACCAGTCTAATGCCATACGAGTGTCAATGAGGTTATAATTATAAAAACGCCAATCAGCTGAACCAATGAACAGTAGCTAATAAAAAGACGAAAATCGCAAATTTAGAATTTAAATTACGAAAACTGTGAGACTGATAATTTGACGAAATACCATGTGTGATAACATTCATAAACTGCCTGCCAGGGTGACGGAGCGAATAAAGGGTGAAAAATTACAAACCATTAATTACTGGTCAGTTATATGATTGGACAGGGGTATGTATACAGTATGGTATGGTGTCGGCCATTCTGATGGGGTGTAATTATAGACAACGATGCAAAACTGATTGGGGGAAGTAGCAGGATCAGAATACAAACAGTTGACAAGGGATTATTAGCCAGACCCCGAGAGCTAAAATATTGAGGGGTAGTTGGTACATTACACTAGAACTAAACATAAGATACAATTCACAGACAAGGGCAATCCACCACATTTTTAAGGTCCATTAAGTATTTAAAACTGATTTAAATGAAACTAGCACTTGAACCTTCAAACACCACAGAGTCTAGTGATCTGCACTTACTGAAATCAATGTTAACCCTTAAGACGTCGGCCCCCACCCATCGGGGCTTGAAGAAATAGATGGGCTGCATGGTGCTTCCATGTAGAGCACAAACTGACCACACACAGGTACTGGTAAACCGCTTAGGGGATCTAAGCCTGCCCAGGCAAAGCAGTAGGAGTTGGACCGTCCATACTTATGTTTCATGGGGTGACAGGGCTTGGGATGTAATTTCATCTCAGTGTCGGGTAAAAGTCCCACAAAATTGGAAGCAACGTCTCCAAAATGACCAATACAGTGTTGACGGGGACGCTAAACCTAAAATCAAACAAACAAACAATAACCCTTAAGACGTTGAGAAAAACTACATCTGAAAATGTCGTCTACTTATGTCGTCTGCTGAATTTTTTGCATTTTTTTTTTAAATATTTTTGCATACAGGCAAACAGTGTGGGCCCAGATCAGACTGCTCCTACAGGTGCAGTCTGATCTTGGCCCACACTGTTTGCAAAAAATTACTTTTAAGGTAACAAGCAGACGGCAAAGCAGATGACAATAGTTGTGATTGGCATTTTATGGGTTAACAAGTTTGTGTAATGAACTGAATACCCCTCTAAACTCCACTTTATATAGAGAAAATGAGGGTTTACAAGGGTATACATTATTTTTATTATTTCTGCTCCAAGATATAGGTTGTGGGTTCTCATTAGAACCGCCTTAATGAGGCAGTTCTAATGAGTATCCACAAACTATATTTGGAGTTAAACTAAGAAAATATCACAAATATTTTTAAGAAATATTACCATTCTGGAGAAATGAAAAGTGCTAAATGTCCCATGGAAGTGTGTTATCATAAAGAAAATGTAGATGACAATCCATTTCTAAAAAAAAAAAAAAAAAAAAAAAAAAAAACAAGAACAAGAAAAATCAAATCACTGGTGAGTCTGTTTTTGTCTCTGAATGTAGGCTGTTTTTCAGTCCCTAGGAGACGCCTCCGTGGTGTTGTGGATAAGCTACTCGTCTCATAAACCAGGGGTTGTGGGTTCAATCCCAGCTAGGCTTCTCCAGACTTTCGGATGAGTCTTTAAACCGAGGTCCCGTCTCCGTATGGCCTTAGCTGTTGGTGGGACAGAAATCTCAGACACACTCACTCAGTCCCTTGGAATACATTCCCATGACTCAAAATATTAATCATGTTTTGGACAATTTAAGGAGAATGTTCTTATTCTATCATGAAAATGTTTGTTGTGTATACTCATTAGAACCACCTGCATGAAACAATTCTAATAAGAACACACAACAGACATTTATTTTGAAGAAAATGGAAGGATATCCCTATTATGCCTTATTCCACATCATAAAAACACACCTATATAATTCTGACCCCCTTGAACCCCACTATTATATAGAAAAACTGGGATTTACAGGGGTAAGCCTTGTTTTTCTTATTTCTATCTGCTCAAAAATATAGATTATGGGTACTTGTTAGAACTGCCTCAATGAGACAGTTCTAACGTGTACCCACAATCTATATTTTGAGCAGAAATAAGAAAAAATCTCAATTTTTCATCTTAAAATTTTCGTTTTTTTTCGGCGGTAAAATTTATAATATATTTGTATAGGCATGTTTTCGTAATGTGACCTGATACTATGGTTAACCCACAGTGGCTCGAACTATCCCTGTCTTGAACAAATTTTCATGATCCCAAAGGTGTTTGAGCCATCGAAGTCTTTTGTTTCAAGCAAGCAAACTACACTATATTTGTGTATCTAGGGCCAGTTGTTCAATGAATGTTCATGAACTGTCCACTAATATTCATCATCATAGTCATGAAAGCAGTTCATAAGTAGCTTATGAATCTAACTTGATACATCTTTCATGAACTCACAAATCATAATTCATCAAAAAAGTTCATGAAACAACTGTCATTTAATCATTCTTGTACAGTTCATGAATTTGCATCATAAAAGTTCCTTTAATCATATAATATGTAAATATAATGGTATATGCCGATGTTTGCTTTGACATAATGTACGTCTCCCCTTCAAAACTAACAACGTTGTTAAAATTTCTAATACTAATATGGCAGATATACTTATATTTTTGCTGAAAAAAAAATGTGAGTAGCAAAAGCTACTCACATTTTTTTCAGCAAAAATACCAATGTTTTCTTCATTGAACTTGCTAGAGTTAAAGAGTTGAAGTAAAACAAGTGGTTGGTTATTATTATTCCCTTATGGAAAAAATCTACAATTGTACTTGCTAGAACAGTTAACATTTTGACCACTAATGAGCTAGTTAAGCTAACAAGGCTTTGAGCAACTGGTCCCTGATCTCTAAACTTTTATTCATGACACTCAGACATTTTTCAACAATTTTGCCAAAATTCAGAGAAATTTCACAAATTTTAATTAGAATACTCAAAATAATTATATGTTCCTTGGTCAAAATGTGATTTACTGGTTTACCAGGTCAACTGTCTGGCAGATTTTATGGCAAGATGCTTTGTACCACCTTAAGGTAACATTGTTGTGTTGGCCCCAGGGACAAAAATTATTAAAGGTGCGATACCAGATAACTATCTACCGAAGACAATTATCGGACTGTCAACTGTCTTGTCCACGATATTAATACCCAAACATCAATAATTCTAAATGGTCAAATGTCTTCATTTTGTTCATATGGCAGGGTAGTATCCAAGTTATTAGGTAGATAAAATATGAACCAAACATAAATCTTAGAAATAATTAATACTTTATAAATGACTGAGAAGATGCCAAACATGAACTTTGATACTGGTCAGATTTGACTGAAAAGAAAATGAGAAGGATTTTTAAATTGATTCTGACAAATTTGAAAACAAATGCATGGCATATCTGACTACAACATCTGATTACTGTATTTTAAGAAAAATTTTTGAGATCAAGAAAATATTATATTTATCTTCCATTGTTATCTGCTGACACCATAGTATTAGGACAATATATCCGATTGAGATGATGCCACTGTTCATGGCTCAAAAAATGATAAATCTCTGATGATTTTTTTTTTATGTTTAAAAACACTAAGTGCAGTAGCTTTACATTTCTCATGTCAATGTGACTATCACTGATTTGTACAAAAGCCGGGTAATGTTTTTTTATAGCCATGAAGATAATCAAGAATATTGTATTTGCAACTCCAAAAACAAAATATTGTGGAAATTTGTTATAATCGCCTTACCTTGGGCTTGGCAAGACCTTTGTGAAAAATATCCACATCATTTGTTTCTTGGAAAAGGGGAAAAGGCCCTTAATATTTAATTCAGTTGCGATGAAAGCTTCAAACTCATTGAATCGCTCTTGAACACTCACACAAGGTGTTAACAGATGCGCACGCGAGAGAGAGGCAGTGGCTTTTACACCACTGCTACCCATTTACACCTGGGTGGTGTGGGGCAGTGTCATTACGCGTCTCGTCAAAGGACAAACCTCGATACCGGTGGCTGGATTCGAACTCACAACCTCTTGATCATAAGTCCAACGTGTTAACCACCGCGCTATTGAGGCCTTAAAATTTGTTACCTATTATATTCGGATTCTTCAAAGGGGAAAATTCTTTACAATAGTGTAGTGTAGAAACAAATATTGTGGTTCTGTATAGAAGGATTTTCTTTAGGACTTTTTTTTTTTATTTTTCAAAAAAGAATGAAATCTCTAAGCAGCCGGTGCCCTTATTATGGGGAAAAGGTAACTTTGTCCTAATGTTTACAAGATTCTGTATGGTGCAAATGATGTTCTCATGGAACTATTTTTCCTACAGCCAACACAGATAAACAAGAGGCTCAATGAGCCTAAACCGCTCACCTGAGGAACTTAAGTTTTAACAATTCACAGACTTGACTACTAAATCTGCTAATAGAATCCAG
The DNA here is from genome assembly GCA_963580285.1 of Lucinisca nassula. NCBI lineage: Eukaryota > Metazoa > Mollusca > Bivalvia > Lucinida > Lucinidae > Lucinisca > Lucinisca nassula. Next base: position 47,105,759 of record OY757015.1, on the reverse strand, counting down.
CCCATTGACCCTTACAGGATATAAGCCATGATTATTGCATTGCATTCCAAGTTTGAGACTTCTAGCTTCTATAGTTCCTGAGAAATCTTTGATGAAAATTTAACATTGGTCAAAATGGAGAGAAAGAAGAATGAAAGAACAGATGAACAAATAAGCTGAGAAAGCCCAATGTCTCTTACACAAAATAAGTCATCATTATTCTATTGAATACCAAATTTGATGCTTCTAGCTTTTATAGTTCCTGAGAAATCTTTGATTAAAAATTTAACATTAGTCTATTATCTCTATATGGAGAGAAAGAAGAATGAAGGAACAAATGAACCAGACTAGCTCCAAAACCTAATGCAGCCTTTCCCCTTGCCCAATGGTGCTACACATAAAATTTAAACAAGATTGGTCGACTGCCTTCTGAGATATGCTTCATTGAAAGTGTGGACGACGGATGGACGGACGACAGACGACGGACTCCGGAGCCTTGGTATACTATCGGCTCACTGGAGCCTTTGGCTCAGGTGAGCTAAAAATTCAAGTCGCTATTTCTGTCACAACATTTTCCCTACGTTAAGTCTATGGGCAAATTTTTTTGTCTCTCAAGGTCACGTAACTCCGAGGTCAATATTCCGATTCGGCCCAAAATCGAACTTAACCGAGATTTTATGCCTGTCCTCGTTACCTGCAAGTTTGAAGCTGATATGAATAAAAATAAAGTTGCTATCGTGGTCACAACGTATTTTTTTATGCTCAAGGGCAGGTAACTCCAAGGCAAATATTCCGATTCGGCCCAAAATCGAACTTAACCGAGATTTTATGTCTGTCCTCGTTACCTGCAAGTTTGAAGCTGATCTGAAAATAATTCAGGTCGCTATCGTAGTCCCAACATTTTCCCTAATTAAGTCTATGGGCAAATTTTTTGTCGCTCAAGGTCACGTAACTCCGAGGTCAATATTCCGATTCGGCCCAAAATTGAACTTAACCGAGATTTTATGCCTGTCCTCGTTACCTGCAAGTTTGAAGCTGATATGAATAAAAATAAAGTTGCTATCGTGGTCACAACGTATTTTTTTATGCTCAAGGGCAGGTAACTCCAAGGCAAATATTCCGATTCGGCCCAAAATCGAACTTATCCGAGATTTTATGTCTGTCCTCGTTACCTGCAAGTTTGAAGCTGATCTGAAAAAAATTCAAGTTGCTATCGTAGTCACAACATTTTCCCTATGTAAAGTCTATGGGCAAATTTTTTGTCGCTCAAGGTCATGTAACTCCGAGGTCAATATTCCGATTCGAACTTAACTGAGATTTTATGCCTGTCCACGTTACCTGCAAGTTTGAAGCTGATCTGAATAAAAATAAAGTTGCTATCGTGGTCACAATGTAATTTTTCATGCTCAAGGGCAGGTAACTCCAAGGAAAATAATCCGATTCGGCCCAAAATCGAACTTAACCGTGATTTTATGTCTGTCCTCGTTATCTGCAAGTTTGAAGCTGATCTGAAAAAAATTCAAGTCGCTATCGTAGTCACAACATTTTCCCTATGTTAAGTCTTTGGGCAAATTTTTTGTCGCTCAAGGTCACGTAACTCCGAGGTCAATATTCCGATTCTGCCCAAAATCGAACTTAACCGAGATTTTATGCCTGTCCTTATTATCTGCAAGAATGAAGTCGATCAGAAAAAAATTGACGGAGCTAGAGTGATGACAAGCTTTTCATATGTTAAGTCTATGGGAGCTATATGTTGCCATGGTAACCAGAGTTCCACTCAGATCTGCATGAAAACCTTATGCAGTCTTTCCACTTGCCCAATAATGTTACACATGAAATTTGATCAAAGTCGGCCAAGTAGTCTTCAAGATATACATTTTTGAAATTCACATTAACCCTTATGCAAAAATGCACAAGGGCAGGTAACTCCTAAGTGTATGATCCGATTCTGCCAATTATCGAACTTGACCGAGATTTCATGGCTGTGCTGGTTATCTGTAAGAATAAAGCCAATCCGAACAAAATTGAAGCAGCTACAGTGATGACAACATTTTCCCCATGTTAAGTCGATAGGCAATTTTTCGGGCGCTCAAGGGGACGTAACTCTTGAGTGAATTATCTGATTCGGCCCAAAATCGAACTTGACCGAGATTTTATGCCTGTACTGGTTATCTGCAAGAATGAAGTCTATCAGAAAAAATTTGACGGAGCTAGAGGGATGACAAGCTTTTTCCTATGTGAAGTCTATGGGAGCTAGATGTTGCCATGGCAACCAGAGTTCCACTCAGATCTGCCTGAAAACCTAATGAAGCCTTTCCACTTGCCCAATAATGCAACACATGAAATTTGATCAAAGTTGGCCAAGTAGTCTTTAAGATATACATTTTTGAAATTCCCATTAACCCTAATGCAAAAACACACAAGGGCAGGTAACTCCTAAGTGAATGATCCGATTCTGCCAGTTATCGAACTTGACCGAGATTTCATGGCTGTGCTGGTTATCTGCAAGAATAAAGCCAATCTGAAAATAATTGAAGCAGCTACGGTGATGACAACATTCTCCCCATGTTAAGTCAATAGGCAATTTTTTCAACGCTCAAGGGCACGTAACTCCTGAGTGAATAATCCGATTCAGCCCAAAATCGAACTTGATCGAGATTTCATGCCTGTCCTCGTTATCTGCAAGTATGAAGTCGATCAGAAAAAAATTGACGGAGCTAGAGTGATGACAAGCTTTTTCCTAACGCTCAAGGGCACGTAACTCCTGAGTGAATAATCCGATTCAGCCCAAAATCGAACTTGATCGAGATTTCATGCCTGTCCTCGTTATCTGCAAGAATGAAGACAATCAGGGTGATGACAAACTTTTTCCTATGTTAAGTCTATGGGAGCTATTTGTTGCCATGGCAACCAGAGTTCCAATCCGATCTGCCCGAAAACAGTATGCAGCCTTTCCCCCTACCTGATAATGCTTCACATGAAATTTGATCAAGATTGGCCCACTGGTTCCGGAGATATACTTCTTTGAAAGTGTGGACGACGACGGACTACGGACGACGACGGACGACGGCTCGTGGTATACTAATACCTCACATGAGCCTTCGGCTCAGGTGAGCTAACAAACTGACAAAATAAAAGCCTTTTTGAGGAGATCAACCACAACTGAACAAAGTCTATGTTACCATCTTGGAACAGACCAAAAACATGGACTGGTACAATCCCGAGGGTACAATTTATCAATATAGACTGGTTTTCTGGTAAAAGGACTGTAACATTACAAAACTATGCATGAACAGCAAAGACACTGTCCAGCCTGCTCAGATGAGCAGGCTGGACTGTGCCTTTGATGTTTACCAGTGATAAAGCACATTTTGTTGATGCTTTGGTTGAAATAAAAATGAAATGAGGAAATAGTTTCCAGAGACAGAATTGGCTCCTTCAGGAAGAGGGAGAATAAACATTGAGAACAACACATGTTACCCTGTGGCATTCCTTCATAAACAAATCTTCAGATTTTAGTGATCTATTAAACCATATTTTATAACCAACCTTTGATATAACTTTATGTTTTTCACCCCATGGCAGCATCTTCAAATTTATCAGAAGCAGTTTGTGGTTCTGGCAAACTGCAGACCCCAAAATTTACAACATATGAAATTTATAGATTTCGTAATGTGGAAAGACAGCCTACTGAGCAGATTACCTAGAAAGCATAAATGAAATAATAAAAGCATCACTAATCCGGAGAAAGCCAAAAAAGCATTATTAACTTTTTCAAATGGCATATATTTTTAATCAAACTATTATACACAAACCTCTGCTGCCCAAGCCCATCGAAACTTGAAGAAATAAATGGGCTGCATGATGCTTCCACACAGAGCTGGAACCAACCACACAATCCGTCATGAGTACTGGTAAACCGCTTAGAGGATTAAGCCTGCCCAGGCAATGCAGTGCAAGTCGGACCGTCCATGCTTTTAACCCCTATTGGTTTCATTGGGCGACAGGGCTTGAGAAGTCATTTCATCTCAATGTCGGGTAAAAGTCCCACAAAATTGGAAGCAAAGTCTCCAAAATGACCTATACAGTGTTGACAGGGACGTTAAACCTCAAATCAAACAAAACAAACACACCATTTCAACCCTGCAGACCAGTACAGATACATATGCAAAGTTTATTTGGAATTTAATGGTGTAGTCAACACTATTTAGGTCATATTGAGCTAGTTGTTTTACCTAACCACATCCAGGGGAGGCTTATATGTAAGAGGTGTACCAGTGTATTGCACGTTCTTCCACCAGAAACTGACAACTGCCCTTCTTTAATCAAGGGAAGGGAGAGAATGACCATAGTAATAATTTCATGACTAATCTCCAAGAAAGAAAGTCTTCATCATCATCATCATCATCATCATCATCATCATCATATTCATCATCATCATATTCATCATCATCTGATTTTTGATTAATGTGCAGGCCCCTTCCAGGTGGCTGCATGGCAGATCTCACACCAGATCTCCAGGTGTGACTATCATAAGGGTTGATAGCCAAGACCTTCTACTCTCTGTGATCTCTCTCTGTCAGCTGTTTCCGGGTCATCTTGAGCCTCCCAGACCCACCCTTTTTACATCCACCTGTATATCACAGGCTGTCTTGACTGCACCGATGGAGCATTCCACATATCCATACCAGCACAACTATCTCTCCTTCAGGATGAGGTTCAGGTCCTTAATGCCAAGCTGCGCAAGTAGCTCACTGGACCTGATGATGGCAGTTGTTTTGCCACTTGATATTGTAGAGCTGTCATTGCCCTGACATTCCACCGCAGATATTGAAGATTTGGCTTTGTCAATGGCCAAGTCTCACTGGCATGGAGCACTGCCCTCCGAACACAAGAGCTGTACACACGGCCCACTGATCATGTATCGAACCCTCGGCCTCCAGATTACCTGAGACACATCTGCCTGAGCTTCCAAGTCTGGCTATGCAAACAGTATAGTGCACATTCTTTTGCCAGAAACTGACAACTGCCCTTCTTGAATCAGCAGAAAGGAGAAAATGACCATAGGAAAGATTTCATGTTCAATCTCCACGAAAGAATGTTGCCAACCTGACAGTTATTGGACGAACATTAAACTTCAAATCAAACAAACTCCAAACATAGATTTTGGTGCTTCTTAGAACATTGAGGTTGTTCTAACAAGAACTGACAATCTATGTCCTGGAACAAATGCAAGCAAATTTAATGTATACCCTTGTAAATCACACTTTTCTCTAAATAAGGTAGGGTTTAGGGAGGGTGTTGGGGGAGGTGTTCATTTCACAAACATTTTCATGTGATGAAGCTTTGTTGATGTGATGCCCAACTCAAGACTTTTTTCCACATGAACTGCATGAGTCCCAACATTAGAATATACAGGACTGCTTTCTCTTCACATATAGCATGGAACCAGTTATGCCCAACACCTCCACTTTCTTCTAACAGACTTAGGCCACACATTTGAGCATCAATATAACCCACACAGTAGTCAGTTTAATACAATCAATCAAAACAAAACATTCTGAAATAAAAATAAATGCCAACCCCCAAAATTCCACTAAAATGCATTTATAATTCCTCACAGATTTGAAAAAGAGTCTTAAAATCAGTAACCAAAACCTCAAATATTTGTATTTTACTTCTCCCCAGTTTGACATTTAGAGCCAGTGGGTGCCATGAATCAATCTCCAAATATTGTGCAAGACCCAGACACCCAGAGGAATGCATAATAATGAGAAAAAAAATCTTATTTTTTCATCAAAATGTATGTTTTGGGTACTCATTAGAATCGTCTCGAAGAGACGATTCTAATGAGTATCTACAACATATGTTTCTAGGTTTCTATGAAGAAATAAGAAACTTTTTCTCAAATTCATCACCAAATACTGTGTTTATCTTCTTCAATACCAGAATCATTTCTGTCACTTTCAATTATCTTTCTGAGAATTAAGTGATCACTTCAGTATGTGAGAGGCATGTGGAATGATCTGAAATTTCCCAAAGAATCTTTGAACAGTTTCAGCTCAATTTGCTTTTATTACAGCTTCCGATGATTAGCCTATAAATTAGGTTTAAACCAGGGTGCAAACTTAGGACATTTATGCATCACCAAAATTTATTGGCAAAAATATCATAAAAATGAACTTGGATAAAAGGCTGTGAAATTTTATGTTTGACCATGAAAGACCTTGAGCATGTACAAAACTACTCAAGCAGATAGTGGAGAAGCAGAGGAGACAGTAACTGCATCAGTGATATTTCAAGCAAGCTCCCTCCCTCCTCCCCCTTCCCCCCCGCCACCCACCCCTAGTGGCAGGCCCAACAATAGATAGAAAACATCCAAATGGGACAATGGGAAACAGTGAAGGACCAGATCAGATATGCAGCACCTCATCAGGGCTTTCATTGTTTGCAAAAGTTCAGCTATTTTTAATCCCCCCACCGCGAAGCGGAGGGGGATTATAGAAATGGCCTTCGTCTGTCCATCCGTTCATCTTCTGTCCATCCATAATACTTGTTTTTTCCGCTCCATATCTCCTAAACCCTTTGATAGATTTTCATTAAACTTTGGTCAATTTGCAGAACCTATAAATGAACCATGCCGACTCAAGGTCAAGGTTACAGTTGAAGGTCACGAGTTTGAAACTTGGAATTTTGTGTCCGTTCCATATCTCCTTTACCCCTGGAAGGATTTTCATTTAACTTTGGTCAAATATTGTTCTCAGTGAGCTGATGTGCAGAACCCATAAATTAACCATGCTGACTCAAGGTCAAGGTCACATTTGAAGGTCAAGAATTTAAAAGTTTGATTTTTGTATCCATTCCATATCTCCTTTACCCTTCAAAGGATTTTCATGGAAATTTCGTCAAAATTTAATATCCCCTGCAGTTGGCTGATGTGCAGAACCAGGCCAACTCAATGTCAAGGTCACATTTAAAGGTCACGAGTTTAAAATTTTGAATTTTTTGTCTGTTCCATATCTCCTTTACACCTCAAAGGATTCTCATTAAACTTTGGTCAATTATCCCCCTCAGTGAGCTCATGTACATAAATGAATCATGTTGACACCAGGTCAAGGTCACATTGAAAGGTCACGAGTTTGAAACTTTGAATTTTGTGTCTGTTCCATATCTCCTTTACCCTTCAAAGGATTTTCATTAAACATTGGTCAAATGTCTCCCTCAGTGAGCTGATGTGCATAGCACATAAATAAACCATGTTGAATCAAGGTCATAGTTGAAGGTCACAAGTTTGAAACTTTGAATTTTGTGTTTGTTCCATATCTGCTTTACCCCTGGAAGGATTGTCATTAAACTTTTGTGAAATATACCCCACAGTGAGCTGATGTGCAAAACCATAAATAAACCATGCCAGCTCAAGGTCAAGGTCACAGGTGAAGGTCACAAGGTTGAGCCTTGATGTGTGGCAAGGGATTTGGCTGTCCCTCAGACTGCTTTCTTGTCTTAAGGGGAATGGGTACACCTTCAGGTGAGGCAACTCTTGCAAAATATTTTTTGTAGCCATGTCAATAGGGGTCAACTCTTAAGAAAAGAATTTGCTCCTCAGGAGCAAATTCTTTCCTTAAAGAGTAGACCCCTTCTCCAGTGGGACATGGCTTATAGAAAAGCGAACAGGAAGTCCTGAAAGTTGCCTGCCTCTGAAAAATGGCTGAAAAATGTGCTACATGTTCCCATTCCCCTTAAATGTCTGAAAGAAACTCTACCTGACAGTCCTGAATTTACAAATGGGTTCCTTCAAATTCCTGTTGAGAAAATATTCATGAACTGATGAACTGTTGATGAACATTCATGAACTGTTCATAAAATGTTCATAACTGTCTATTAATATTCATCATCGTATTCATGAATGAAAGTAGTTCATGAGTAGTTCATGAACATAAGTTGATATATCTTTCATGCACTCACCAATCATAATTCATTAAAAAGTTCATGCATCAAATGTCATTTAATCTTTCTTGAAAAGTTCATGAATTTGAATCATCAAAATTAGTTGAATTTTCAATTTAATGACATCTTGAAACAACGTCTCCCCTTCTGCTGATTCAAGAAGGACAGTTGTCAGTCAATGGCAAATGGTTAACTGCTTATGTTTAAGCCCAGGCTACATGACACAACTTTGATACACAATAAGTGAGTGAGTGAGTGTTTCAGTTTTACATCCCACCAAAAGCTAAGGTCATACAGAGATGGGACCTCAGTTAAAGATGCATCCGAAAGTCTGGAGAAGCCCGGGATCGAACCTGTGACCCCTGGTTTACAGGCCAAGTAGCGTAACCACTCGACCACGGAGGCTTCTTTGATATACAATGAAATTCCGCTATTAAGACCACCTTAAATTAAGACTAATTCTGCTTTAAAAAGCTTATTTAGAAGCGTGCAGTTATTCTTTATTCGTTTTTTCTGCACACAATGTCCTCTGGTCAGGAACCACCTTTCAGACTGTTCAAAAGTGGTCTTAATGACCTTTTTTGAACAGTCCCAAAGGTGGTCTCAATATAGGAATTTTAATGTATAAACATTGAAATAGATCGTGTAGCCCACACTTAAACTTTGATACGTACAACTTTCTGCACATTTTGGAATAAAGCATATTTTCAATTTAATGACATCTTGACACAACATCTCTCCTTCTGCTGATTCAAGAAGGACAGTTGTCAGTTTATGGCGAATGGTTAACCGCTTATGTTTAAGCCCAGGCTACACAATACAACTTTGATATATAAACAATGAAACAGATTAAAACTTTGATACAATCAACTTTTTGGAGTTTTGGAATAGAGCATGTTCTGTTAGAACAAATTTTTCCAAGACAAGGATCGTTGAAAAATTTGACTATTGCATATGCATTCTGACTGTCTATAAAGAAAGATGTAGAGCATAAATATACCTGTGATACGTCCCTAATCAGGAGGGAGACTCCCTCATTTCGATGCTAATTTTTGTCCAATTTACGCTAAATTTTAGTAAAATTTTGAGCCTCCCTCATTTGAACTGAGAATTTTCCCTATATATTCTTTACATCTCCCTCATCACAATGGCAAATCTCCCTCATACAGTTAAAACAAGAGCACTGCATGCGGGTGCCAATGCTCGGCTGCAAAAATTCTAAGTCGAAAAAGAGGCACTACTGTGCCAAAAATGTTTTGAGGGTTACCTCACCTATTGGTATGAGTTCCCCTTTTCATAATGAACAACTAGTCTGAGTTTCAAGTAAATATGTTCAGTAATGACAAAGATATTACAAAATGTCCAAGTTTTTGCATGATGACGCAGACGACCATGATAACGACGCAGACGACGCCAGAGCTATGACAATACCTCGAGCTAAAAATTATAACAGGTATGCATAAAGTACAATACACATAATATACTGACCCTTGTTAACCTTTATCCTGTTGAACTTGAACCTTTGCAAACAGTGTAGATCAAAATCAGATGGCTTCTGTTTGCCATTTAGCTTGTAAATTGAATGAATCATAATATCAAATAATTTGGTTGGTAGATAATCAGAATTTGTAGCAAACAGTGCAGGAGGCCTAGATTAGATGTCTGATCAGGGCATACACTGTTTGCTAAAAGTTCAGTCATTTTCCAAATAAATTTTGAAGGAAACACAACCTGACACCCCTAAAATGAGAAATGGACTCCTGCTATACATAAGGAGGAAGATTCCATTTGGTTTATTTCTTTGTTTGATTTGGGGTTTAACGTCCCCGTCAACACTGTAAAGGTCATGTTGGAGACGTTGCTTCCAATGGACAGGCCGACTCGCACCGCTTTGCCTGGGCAGGCTTAGATCCTCTGAGCGGTTTACCAGTACTCGTGTGCGGGTTGGTTTCAGCTCTGCGTGGAAGCATCATGCAGCCGATCTATTTCTTCAAGACCCGATGGGCGAGGGCCGTCGACAGTATAGTAAGGTGGGAGATTTTATTCAGTTCAATTTGGGTAAACAGGAAGAACAATTACAGGGAAATTCCCATATTAAGACCACCTTTGTGACTGTTAAAAAGTGGTCTTGAAGACCTACGGCGTCTGATCTGGGCCTGCACTGTTTGCATAGGTACCCATTTAGGGGTTTCCCGCATGCAGGGCTGAGGGTATAAGTAGAAGGGGAATCAAGACAGACTTCTCTTGAATGAGTACCCATTTCCCTTTTAGCAAAATCATGGTCATTGTTATTAGCTCCTGTTGCAGGAAAATAGAATTTTTTTTATTTTTTTTGTTTTTTTCGTTTTGGTTTTACGGCCCTTCCAAGATTATTTCACTCATGTCGAGCCGATCGTTAATCAGAAGTGGGCGAAAACCGGAGAACCCGGAGAAAAACCACCTGACCTTCCGTTACAGAACTTGGGGTCTCACATGTGACGTGAGCGAGGCTCGAACCACAGCGGTGAGAGACCTAATGATCAAGAGTCAGCGCTCTTAACCACTAGGCCACGGAGGCCTGTTAGGAAAATAGAAATAATTATGGCATCAGTACTGGAGGGCAGTAGACTTGCAAGTCTATGGAGGGCAGTTAACCCTTATCTTGCTGAATATTCATTTAAGCCGCACCCATTTCTGTCTATCAACCAATCAAATTACTTGATGCAAATTATTGCAACAAATTCATAAATTGAGTGGCAAACAATGAAGTTCCTGATCAGATGGCTTCTTCAGAAGCCATCTGATCTGGATCTACATTGTTTGAAAGGTAAGACAAATCCGGGCTCAGCAGGACAAGGGTTAAAAGGAGAATTCTTGATATCCCATTTCTTGCTCATCATGTCAAGATATCAGCAATAAATAACCCTTTTACCCCTGTATTTTGAAAGTAATTTCTTCCATATTTGAATTTGGGCCAGTCCAGTCTTGTTTTGTTTGTTTGATTTGGGGTTTAACCTCCCCGTCAACACTGTAAAGGTCATTTTGGAGACGTTGCTTCCAATTTTGTGGGACTTTTACCCGACATTGAGATGAAATGACATCTCAAGCCCTGTCGCCCAATGAAACCAATAGGGTTTATTAGCATGGGCGGTACGCCTCGCACAGCGGTTCCTGGACAGGCTTAGATCCAGTACCAGTACTAGTGTGCGGGCCGGATTCAGCTCTGCATGGAAGAAACATGCAGCCCATATATTTCTTCAAGCCCCTATGGGCCGGGGCCAGTCCAGTCTTGTAAATAGAGGATTGATTGCTGATTGACTGATTGATTGAGTGCATGTGGTTTAACATCCCAATCAACACTGTTTAGGTCATTTTGGAGACCTTGCTACCAATTTTGTGGGAGTGAGTGAGTGAGTGAGTGAGTGAGTGAGTGAGTGAGTGAGTGAGTGAGTGAGTGAGTGAGTGAGTGAGTGAGTGAGTGAGTGAGTGAGTATATATGATCAGTCGATGGATAGATGGATGGATCTGGTATTAGTCTGTTCTTTGGATTGTTTATTGAATACAAATACAAATATTTGTTGAATAAAAAAGAAATTTATTTTATTGCATGTCATTTGTAAGTGATCTGCAGGTTTTGTATTCACTTTTTATATGACTTTTGTTATTAGTAAGACGATACAGCAGCCCATTAATTATTAACAATCATTAATGTATTTATCATTAGGCTTCCAACATTTTATGGGTTCATGTTACCCCACCCACTTTTTGTCCAGAAGAATGACCCTTATAAGGGGAAAGTTGACTCTTTTAGTCCCACATCATTAAAACTAAATGGAAATACAATAGGGGACAAGGGAACTGACTATTAATTAACATATGAATACTGATGCTCAACTTTGTAATCAGAGAATGGGTTCCACTTCTTTGAGACTCATTAAAAACTCATTTAACCTTTCATATGCTAATCACATTAATCAAAGTTCTTTTTTTCTTATTTTTTTCTCAGCAGATAAGACTTTTCATTACATGTGAATTGTCTGCTGGTCAGTTTACCTAACCACACTTTTCCTGAGCAGGCTAAACAATAAAACTTGATAGACCCCCACCCATCCGGGCTTGAAGAAATAATTGGGCTACATGATGCTTCCACACAGAGCTGAAACGGACCCGCACACGGGTACTGGTAAACCGCTTAGAGGATCTAAGCCTGCCCAGGCAAAGCGGTGCATGTCGGACCGTCCATGCTTATAAACTCTATTGGTTTCATTGGGCGGCAGGGCTTGAGATGTCATTTCATCTCAGTGTCAGGTAAAAGTCACACAAAATTGGAAGTAACATCTCCAAAATGACATTTACTATACAGTCGACGGCCCCAGCCCATCGGGGCTTGAAGAAATACAGATGGGCTGCATGATGCTTCCATGCAGAGCTGAAACCGACCCGCACAGGAGAACTGGTAAACCGCTCAGAGGATCTAAGCCTGCCCAGGCAAAGCGATGGGAGTCGGCCTGTCCATGCTTATAAACCCTATTGGTTTCATTGGGCGGCAGAGCTTGAGATGTCATTTCGTCTCAGTGTCGGGTAAAAGTCCCACAAAATTGGAAGTGATGTCTCCAAAATGACCTTTAAAGTGTTGACGGGGACATTAAACTTCAAATCAAACAAACAAAAATACTATACAGTCGTTGTATATACAGCTTAAGTCAAACTCACAATGTAATGGTGTCAGGTTATTTTTTCAAATTCATAAAGAAAATGGTTCTATTTTCTGCAAACAGTAAAGACCCTGATATGACATCACATCATGTGGCCTCTGATCTGTGCCTGCACTGTTTGCCAAAGACCCGTTCTGGGGTTTTCCCTTATTTAAACGGTTAAGGGTAGCCCTGGGCCTTCTCTGGATTCACATATTAACCCTTGACCTGCTGAATATTCATATATGCCACACCCACTACCGATTATCAACCAATCAGATTACTTGATGCAAATTATTGCAACAAATTCACAATCTGAATGGCAAACATTGTAGATCCTGATCAGATGGCTTCGTCATTGTTTGGAAAATAAGGCATATCCGGGCTCAGCAGGACAAGGGTTAAGGGAAAGGAAATTCCTGTTTGCAAAAATTGTCTTCAGCAAGATTCTTCTGGCGTAGCTATCCACATTAAATTTAGACTTGTCACAGAATATGATTACAAAAATATTTGTCACTGCCTAAAGGCAGTAATGAAGACCAGCCTTAATTAAATAAAGGCCATCAAAACTCTCATTAGGAGCATTTGAGCCAGTGGGCACCACAAGAAATGGGTGATTAACCTGTATGCAGATGGAGAAGGCTCTAACCATTAGGAAAACATGTCCGTAAGAATTAATGGCGTCCAACATGGTGTCAGAAAATGATAAATATGAGGTAGAAATTAAAACATCTTTATTATTTCCGCTTTCAACATAGATTATGGGTGCTCGTTAGAACCGCCTCAATGAGGCAGTTCTAATGAGTACCCACAATCTATGTTTTTGGGCAAAAATAAGGCAGATATTGTTTACCCCCGTAAACCCCACTTTCCTCTATATAAAGTGGGGTTTAGGGGGGCCTTCGTTTCATGGACTTATCGTGATCCGAATTGCCCATTATGTGCAGTCTGGTCACAGCCTTCATTAAGTCTTCAAGCATTTAAACAATAGAAATAGGATCAAAGATTGTTCAGATGTGCAGCCCCCCCCCCCCCCCCCCACACACACACACACACAACCCCTACCCCTAAAGTACATTTTGGTGATGATGACTTGCAAAGGCACCTATACAAACAGTGTAGATCCTGATGAGATGGCTCTTCTCATCAGAATCTACACTTTATGTCATCCTGTGAATGATTTTGACGAAAACCCCTATTTAACAAAAATGGGCACATCTAAATTCAACGATGGAAGAGTCCACTTCAGAAACACAGGGGTGAAAGGGCAAAGCAAGCATCAATTGTAACGATGACCATTTCAGGACATGCAGCAGACCACTGCCATTGCATGCGGGACGCCCAAAAAGGGGTGCCTTAGCAAACAGTGCAGGCCCAGATCAGACGCCGCAAAATGCGGCGTCAGATCAGGGCCTGCACTATTTGCTAACAGAATTTTCCATCAAAAATTGAATAAAAATGAAAAAAAAAAAAAAATGCAAAGACCGAAGGTTCTAACAACAGTTATCCTTAAACTGTCTATGAAAAATCATTTTCAACTTTTTTTGGTTACTTTTCAGAGAAAGTAAAGAGCCAGATCAGATGGCTTCTAATAGGATCTACACTGTTTGTCATGCAGTTTAAGAACTGAATGAAAACATTATAGATCAAGTAATTTGATTGTTTTATAGTAAGAGCTGCTTGTAGTTAAATTAATTTATTCAGCAGGATACTGGTACATGCATTTTTAAAAGCCTTTCACTGGCTTTTTACCAATACCATACCAGTTGGTAGAGTGTCCGCTCCCGGGAAGGGAGGTCACGGGTTCGATCCCGGGCCGCGACATACCAAAGTCTTTACGAATGGTACTAGCTGCTCCTCGCTTGGCACTCAGATTTACGGGGTAGAGCTAGGACTGGTCGACCCAGGTTCAGGATAATGTGACTGGGTGTGGTATCATGTAATGTGTCTGGGACATGATACTTCAGTGAGGCAGCACTATAAAAGTGAGCATTGAGCTCCCTGTCGCAACCAGACACTGTTGTGATATGACTGAAAAATTGTTGAAAGGGATGTTAAACCCGAATTCACACACACACACATACACACACACACATTTACCAAAACCATAAAAAAAACATTCGTTTTTATTGGTACTGTAAAATCATTTCTGTGAAATATTAGGTAGTTAGAGATGGGTATCATGAGTTGAGTTGACCCCAAGGTATGAGGTGAATCCTAGATGTAATTGCTGTGAAGATCACAGCCAGATAACTTACACAGCTATATCTTGATAAGCCAACAACTTATGTCTCAATTTGTCAAACTTCATTTCATCCTCTTGCATGAAGCAATAATCTAAAATGCAGAGAAAAACTACATCTGAAAATGTCGTCTGTTCTGTTTATGTCCTCTGCTGAATTTTTTTGCAAATGTTTTAAAAAATATTTTTGCTTCAAGGAAAACAGTGTGGACCCAAATCAGACTGCTCCTAGAGGAGCAGTCTGATTTGGGTCCGCACTGTTTGCAAAAATGACTTTGAAAGTTACCAGCAGACGACAAAGCAGACGACAATTGTCGTGCATTTAATTCAGACTCTCAGTATAATCAAAACACTGAAAGCACTGGTGGTTTGACTGTCTCTGAGTATCTAACACAAAATTCAAGGCTCAAATTCATGGCCTTGACTGTGACCTTGACCCAGGTTGAGTTATGGCTCACTAAGGCCAACAGCTGACTTAAGTTTAATGAAGTTAACCCTTAAGACAACGAGAAAAACTACATCTGAAATTGTCGTCTGCTTATGTCAACTGCTAATTTTTTCTGCAAACATTTTAAAAAATATTTTTGCGTACAGGCAAACAGTGTGAGGAGCAGTCTGATTTGGGTCCACACTGTTTGCAAAAATGAGTTTTAAAGTAACGAGCAGACATCAAAGCAGGTGACAAGTGTCGTGATTGGCATTTTATGGGTTAATGCAGACTCTCAGTATAATCAAAGCACTGAAAGCTTTGGAGAGGAGCAGTCTGATTTGGGTCCCCACTGTTTGCAAAAATGACTTTTAAAAGTAACGAGCAGACGACAAAGCAGACAACAATAGTCATGATTGGCATTTTATGGGTTAAATGCATACTCTCACAGTATAATCAAAACACTGAAAATAATGGTGGTTTGATTGTCTCTGAGTGTCCAACACAAAATTCAAGGCTCAAATTCATGACCCTGACTGTGACCTTGACCAAGCACGGGTTGAGTTATGGCTCACTAAGGCCAACAGCTGACTTAAGTTTAATGAAGTTAACCCTTAAGACAGCGAGAAAAACTGCAACTGAAAATGTCATCTGTTTATGCTGTCTGCTGAATTTTTTTTTGCAAACATTTTAAAAAATATTTTTGGGTACAGGCAAACTAGAGGAGCAGTCTGATCTCACTTAGGCCAACATTTGACTTAAATCTGTCCAGGGGTAAAGGAAATATGGAGGAGACACTAAATTTGAGGCTCCAATTCTCTTGACCTTCAAATGTGACCATGACCTTGAGTCTGCATGGTTTAGTTATGAGATCACCATGAAAACATGGCTCTGGAGTGACAGGGGTTTAAAAGGTTTGAACATTTTAACCCTTGTCCTGCTGATCCCGGATATGCCTTATCGTTGAAACAATGTAGATCCAGATCAGATGGCTTCTGACGAAGCCATCTGATCAGGATCTACATTGTTTGCCATTCAGATTGTGAATGTATTGCAATAATTTGCATCAAGTAATCTGATTGGTTGATAATCGGTAGCGCGTGTGACATATATGAATATTCAGCAGAACAAGGGTTAATACATCTGAAGTTTATTGGTTATTGATTCTGCTGTAGTAATGTTAACTTCGGGTTGATTGACAAACAACTGTTCCAAAATATGACTGTCGTAAATTTTTGAATTTTATCCAATGGAAGCTGTTTCTTTTCACATGAAACAATCATTTTCCTAAGAGCATTTTAAAGAGTCTGCTATGAAGATCTCTGAGAATTAGAAATTCCTGCAGAGAAATGGAAAACTCATCAATTATTATAATATTACATCTTGTTATTCGTTAATTAACATAACAGATTCATAAACTTTGGGCTTCGTTAATGATGTGGGGAAAATTCTCACACAATAAACATAATGACTGAGACATGCAAATCTTTTTATTTTCCTATGCTAACAATAATGCACTCAGCATGCATAGGGCATGCTTTTTTAAATGATGGAATTTTGCTCAAATTAGTGACCAAATCAGTGAGTGGACATTACATTTCAATTATCAGATTCCTTAGGTTCCCGTACCACTTGCTCACTGAATGTGGACATCCAATTTCAAGTGTCTGATTCTTTGACTTCTCGAAGTATTTGTTCATTAAATATGAAACTTGTATTTCAATGTATTAGTTCCAACCTGTTTTCTAAAGCCCCTGTCACACTATGCCGCGTTTTCACTGCGATAGGACGGCATTGTTCAATTTTTCAGAACGCCGCGAGATCGCAAGAAATATGGGATATTTTTGTGAACATGGACCTGTCATGGCGTCCCTACAGCGACCAAGACGTTGCTACGGAGCTTACATGGCGATCTATCGCGATCCTGCGGCGTTCTTGATGGCGATTTTATGCGCTCTCACGGCGCTTCCTCTGCGCTTTTACGGCGCTCACAATGCGTGCACTGCGCTTTTACGGCGCTCCCAATGCGTGCACTGCGCTTTTACGGCGCTCATATGTTGAAGACTTTCTCAAAGTGTAAACAGACACCTTCATCAGTCGAACAGTTTTGTTTGATTTGAGGTTTAACGTCCCATCAACACATTATAGGTCATTTTGGGGACGTTGCTTCTAATTTTGTAGGACTTTTACCCGACATTTGGATGAAATGACATCTCAATCTCTGTCACCCAATGAAACTAATAGGGTTAATAAGCACTGATGGACCGACTCGCGCCCCATTGCCCAAGGTTAGATCCCCTAAGCGGTTTACCAGTACTCCTGTGCAGTCGGAAGCAAGTCCACCGCAAGCAGGAGCAAGTCCACCGCCATTACCTTACCCGGAATGAGTCACCTCAGAAGTAGGTTTTTCAGGACAGTACACAATCAAACTCTACTCTAGCCTCTGTTTATACAAGCGGGAGGCCCCTCCCATCGGGACTGGAATAAATAGATGGGCTGCATGATGCTACCACGCAGAGCTGAAACTGACCTTACACGAGTACTTGTAAACCGCTTAGAGGATCTAAGCCTGCCCAGGCAAAGCGGTGCGAGATACGTGTAAACTGTATTGGTGTAAACATGCTTATACGTGTACACTCTATTGGTTTCATTGGGCGACAGGGCTTGAGATGTCATTTCATCTCAAAGTCGGGTAAAAGTCCCACAAAATTGGAAGCAACGTCTCCAAAATGACCTATACAGTGTTGACTGGGGCGTTAAATATCAGATCAATCAATCAGTTAATCAATTATACAAGCGGAGCTTATATGGCGTTGTAGGAGACCACTGTGCGCCCCTGCCGAGCTCCTGTAGCGTTGTAGGAGACCTTACTGCGCTGCTATGGCAACCTTACGGCGACCTCACTGCGCTCTGATCACAACGCCGAGCGACGGCGTTTGTTTTGAGCATGCTCAAAATGCGCGCCGTCGCTTGGCGTTCTATGCGATCCCAACGCGTCTACTGGCGACGCCACTGCGTTGCTACGGCGATGTTTGCGATCGTACTGCGCGCACCTTGGCGTTCTGCATTTTTCTTGGACGCCGTGAGAACGCAGCCCTGGTGTGACAGGGGTTTAAATGTGGACATTATATTTTGGTTAACAAATTGCACGAGTTCCAAAACCACGTGCTCACTATATGTGGACATTAAACATGTATTTGAATTATCATTTTCCATAAGTTCCTGAACCATTTATTCACCAAATGTGGACATTCTATTTCATATATCATTTTCCTGGAGCTCCCAAACTGCTGTTTTGTTCACCAAATATGGATATTATATTTCAGTTTAGAAGCCTCCATGGTGTAGTAGTTATGCTACTCGCCTTGTAAACCAGGGGTGTCAGGATCGATCCCGGGCTCCTCCAGACTTTCAGATGAGTCTTCAAACCAAGGTCTCATCTCCGTATGACCTAAGCGGACGTAAAACACAAACACTCACTCACTCATTCATTTCAGTGATCAGATCCTTGAGTTCCCAAACTACTTGATCATCATATTTCAAGATTTAGTTTTCTAGAGTTCCCAAACTATTGTTCACTATGAACAACACATTTCAATTATCAAATTGAACTAGAGCTGCCGCCTAACGGGCGCCAATTATACCCCCGCATGCGTTGTCAGACAATTTTTTACAAGTATTTGACCTTGAAGAAGGTCAACGTAAAGGTCAAGGTCAGGTTTGTGTATATCAATCTTAAGTACTAGTGGCAAGGTGTGTGGTGTGTGAATATTAAAGAAATCGGTCAAAGAATAAGGAAGTTATGAGCAATGTTAAAGTTTTTTGTAACGGACCGACGACGACAGACGACGACAAGTTGACTCCTATATACCCCCTTCAAACTTCGTTTGCGGGGGTATAACTAGAGCAGCAGTCGATGGTATACCATCGCAAATACCCGCTTTTCCTATGAACAAGCCTTTTCTTAGAAATTTGACCTTTGACCTCACCCCATGACCCCCGGGGGTCAGATGAAAATTTCGACACCTTCATGCACATCTGCAGTCCCCAAGCAATGTATGTACCAAGTTTGGTCACTGTAGGTAAAGAAATAAACAAGAATTCCGCCGAAGGCTATGTCGCGCCTGTGGGGGCGCAATGTCATCCAACCATGATATGTAGGTCAAGGTCAAACATAGATGCTTGCACAAAAGTTTCCACTCTTAAATGCGAGCTTGTACTAAGTATCATTTAGCTCTAATAATTCTTGAGAAATAAACTTGACCATTAGGGTGAACGCTAGGGTGGTCGCAATATCTTACAAAGTCAGTGAACCAAGAAATGTAGGTCAAGGCCAAATATGGATGCTTGCATGTAAGTTGTCATCCCTAGATACAAGTTTGTACCAAGTATCATTAATGAAGCTCTTATAGTTCTTGAGAAATAAACTTGAACCTCAGGGTGAACGCTAGGGTGGTCGCAATATTTTACAAAGTCAGTGAACCATGAAATGTAGGTCAAGGTCAAATATGGATGCTTGCATGTAAGTGGTCATCCCCAGATACAAGTTTGTACCAAGTATCCTTAATGAAGCTCTTATAGTTCTTGAGAAATAAACTTGAACCTCAGGGTAAACGCTAGGGTGGTCGCAATATTTTACAAAGTCAGTGAAACATGAAATGTAGGTCAAGGTCAAATATGGATGCTTGCATGTAAGTTGTCATCCCCAGATACAAGTTTGTACCAAGTATCATTAATGAAGCTCTTATAGTTCTTGAGAAATAAACTTGAACCTCAGGGTGAACGCTAGGGTGGTCGCAAATGTTGACGCCTTGACAAACGGACGGACGGACGAACGGACGAACAAACGGACGGAAAACCGGGCGCCTATATCGCGCCATGCTAATAGCAGGCGCGACAAAAAGTAGTTGCATTCACAAGAAACGTGACAGACGGAAGGTCGGACAGACGGACGGAGGGACACCCGTGACGAAAATTATATCCCCTTTTTTTTTTCAAAAAAGCGGGTACAAATAAGCGGGTATAATGACTTCTCAAACCACTTGTTCACTACATGTGGATGCTATATTTCAATTATGAATCTCCTTGATGACTTGAGCTTTGTTTGTTTGATTTGAGGTTTAACGTCTCTGTCCACACTGTATAGGTCATTTTGGAGAGGTTGCTTCCAATTTTGTGGGACTTTTACCCGACACTGAGATGAAATGACATCTCAATCCCTGCTGCCCAATGAAACCAATAGGGTTTATAAGCATGAGCGGGCCAACTCGCACTGCTTTCCCTGGGCAGGCTGAGATCCAATAAGCGGTTTACCAGTACTCGTGTGCGGGTGGGTTTCTCAGCTCTGCGTGGAAGCATCATGCAACCCATCTATTTCTTCAAGCCCCGATGGGCGGAGGCCAAGAGTACTTGAGCTACTTGTTTACTAAATATTGACATTATATTCAATTATCAGAATTTTTTTTACATGTTCAACCTTTTTGGTTCCAAATGGAATCTTCCTCCTTATACAGTGAAATTCCGCTATTAAGACCACCTAAAATTAAGACTAATTCTGCTTTAAAAAGCTTATTTTGGAGGCTTCACTTAATATTTCTGTGTGATTTCTGCCCACAGAGTCCTCTCGTCATGGATCACCTTTGGGACTGTTCAAAAGTGGTCTTAAGACCACTTTTGAACAGTCCCAAAGGTGGTCTTAATATAGGAATTTTACTGTATATAGCAAGAGTCCATTTGGTTGTGTTTTCTTCAAAATCTATTTGGAAAATGGCTGAACATTTTGCAAACAGTGTAGGCATTATGCGGCGTCTGATCTGGGTCTACATTGTTTGCCAGGGTACCCATTTTGGGGTTTCTGGTACAAAATGGGTTAAGTTTCCAAACCATTAAATGTTCACTAAATGTGGACATCACATTTCAAGAAGTTAAAGGTAATTTTCAGGTCATGAATTTGTAACTAGGGAGACTATTTAGCAAATTACAGTGAAAGTTTATTTTCTAAAATCATCATCAAACAGTATTCAGCTAATTTCTCATGTAAATTAATAATTATAATATAGATCAAGAGCTAACAGACCTCCCCATAACATAAATATACCACTGCTAAAAACAACATCTCCATTCACATATAATTGCTACCACTTACACTTCAATGGCTGGAAATTGCAGTATTTACCTTAAAATTCAGATCCTCAAAAGATTTTCGGTTTTACAGTCCTTTCAAGATTAATTTGATCTTTAATGAGAGGTGGGCAAAAACTAGTAAAAAAACATGTGACCTTCCGTTGCAGATCTTGACCTCTCACATATGACCCAAGCCTGGCTTGGGTCATATGTCAGATGCCAAGATCTGCAAAGTTACATTTACATGCCCAGGCCAAAAATGCAGTTGATTGTTCTGCTAGGCAGGTAAATGTAATGAAGGTCTTTCCATTCTTTTCTTTCAGTTTAATTGCCCAGTCAACACTAGAAAGATCATGTTAAACCTACTGACACCCTTCCTGGGCATACTATTTGGTTTGAAGAGCACTATTTATTAGGTCATGCTGAGACAGTCAGTTTACTTGACAACACTTTTCCTGGGCAGGCTTATTAACAAGTGGTTAATCAGTACTGTGGACAGTCTTGGATCAGAAACTGACAACTGCCCTTCTTGAATCAGCAGAAGGGAGAGAATAAAGGTGAAAATGCATTTCATGATCAATCCTAGGTAGTTAACCAGTAATATACACTTCATGATCAATCCTAGGTAGATAACCTGTACTATACATTCATGGTCAATCATAGGTAGCTAACCAGTACCATACATTTCATGATCAGTCCTAGGTAGATAACCTGTACTATATATTCAATGTCAATCCTAGGTAGTTAACCAATACTATACATTTAATGATTAATCCTAGGTAGATAACCTGTACTATGCATTCACGATCAATCCTAGTTAGTTCACTATTAATCCTAGGTAGTTAGCCAATACTTTAAATTTCATGATCAATCCTAGGTAGTTAACCAGTACTATACATTTCATGATCAATCCTAGGTAGTTAAGCAGTACTATACATTTCATGATCAATCCTAGGTAGCTAACCAGTACTATACATTTCATGATCAGTTCTAGGTAGATAACCTGTACTATATATTCATTGTCAATCCTAGGTAGTTAACCAATACTATACATTTAATGATTAATCCTAGGTAGATAACCTGTACTATGCATTCAAGATCAATCCTTGCTAGTTCACTATTAATCCTAGGTAGTTAGCCAATACTTTAAATTTCATGATCAATCCTAGGTAGTTAAACAGTACTATACATTCCATGATCAGTCCTAGGTAGTTAACTTGTACTATACATTTCATGATCAATCCTATATAGCTAACCAGAACTATACATTTCATGATTAATCTTAGAAAGTAAACCAGTACTACACAATTCATGGTAAGTCCCAAGTAGATTAACTGTACTATGCATTCATGATCAATACTAGGTAGTTCACTATCGATCCTAGGTGGTTAGCCAATACTTTACATTTCCTATACATTTCATGATCTATCCTAGGTAGTTAACCAGTACTATACATTTCAAGATCTATCCTAGGTAGTTAACCAGTACTATACAATTCATGATCTATCCTATTTAGTTAACCAGTACAACACATTTCACGATCAATCCTAGATAGTTAACCAGTACTTTACATTTCATGATCTATCCTAGGCAGCTAACCAGTACTATACATTTCATGATCTATCCTAGGTAGTTAACCAGTACAACACATTTCATGATCTATCCTAGGTAGTTAACCAGTACTACACATTTCATGATCAACCCTACGTATATAACCTGTACCATATATTCCATGATCAATCCTAGGTAGAAAACCTGTACTATGCATTTCATGATCAATCCTCGGTAGATAACATGTACCATACATTTCATGATCATCTCAGGTAAATAACTTGTACAATACATTTCATGATCAATGCTATGTAGATGTCCTGTACCATTCATTGCATGATCAATCCTAGGTAGACAACCTGTACTTTACACTTCATGATCAATCCTAGGTATATACCTTGTACTTTACATTTCATGATCAATCCTAGGAAGATAACCTGTACTATACATTTCATGATCAATCCTAGGTAGATATCCTGGGATTACATTTCATGATCAAACATAGGTAGATAACCTATACCATACATTTCATGATCAATCCTAGGTAGATAACCTGTACTATACATTTCATGATCAAACATAGGTAGATAACCTGTACCATACATTTCATGATCAATCCTAGGTAGTTAATCAGTACTAAAAAATTAATGATCAACCCTAGGTAGTTCACCAGTATTATTCATTTCATGATCACTCCTAGGTTGGCAACCTGTACATAAAATCAATTTTCATGGCCAAACAGAACATGCTCCAGCCAACAGCATAAATGTTTAAGCATATTTTCTTTCTCTTATGTCACAAGAACTACAGTGAAATTCCGCTATTAAGACCACCTTAAATTAACACTAATTCTGCTTTTAAAAGCTTATTTAGTATGTCTTTGTATTTTCTAAATACAACCTCCTCTGGTCAGAGACCACCTTTGGGATTGTTCAAAACTGGTCTTTAAGACCACTTTTGAACAGTCCCAATGGTGGTCTTAATATAGGAATTTACTGTAGTTATTCCTTGTCCTGCTGAACCGGGATGTGCACTTCCTCATGCAAACAGTGACGATTCAGATCTGATGGCTTCTGAAGAATTAAACAAGAATTCTACTGAAGGCTATGTTGCACATTAGGGTGAAAGTAAAGGTGGTTGCAAATGTTGAGGGCTTGACAAATGGAATTGAAAGGATGGAAAACTGACTCCTATATCATGCCATGCTGCAGGCCTGAGCAGGCGTGACAAACTCGAGTGTGGACAAATTAATTTATTCAGCATGACACGGGTTGAATAAAGTTCTGTTCTGTTCCACACTTAGAAAATTTTGAGAATATTTAGAGAATTTCTGACAGGGATGCAGAAATTCTTGAATAAAACAGCATTTGAGAACCCCCTCTCAAGAAATTCATATGTTTAAAATTACATTTTAAGTGCCAAGCCATGTTTTAGTAATTAATGCTTCAGGAAATACCAGCACCTAATGTCTAAATTGAAAGTTATGAAATGTCTGATCCAAAATAAATATACAATCATTGGGTTATTTTTATGTCTGCTGCACACATGGAAGCACAAACTATGGAATTATGAAAACAAAACAGCATGGAACCAGGATCATTTCCCAGATCAAAATTTGTGGCATCTTGGGTTAAACTAAAGACAATGCCACAGATTTTCAACCCATTTTGGTTAAAATAAAGACAATGCCAAAGACAATGCCACAGATTTTCAACCCATTTTGGTTAAAATAAAGACAATGCCACAAATTTTCAACCCATTAGGTTGCCACAAATTTTGGCACTGTCAGAGAAAGTAAGCCATTATGACAAAAACAGAATCTTCCCCTTACATATTGTAGGATTTGGGGTTTCAGGCATGTGTATAGTCCATCCGACTGTGTCCAAAATGGCATTAGCAATTTCTGAAGAAGCAATTTGATCAGGATCTGTACTGCTTGTCATTCTGTTTGTGAATTTGAATGAATAAGACATCAAGTAATTTGATTGGTTTAAATGTAGATAGGTTTGGCTAAATTAATTTATGCAGTGGGATAAGGGTTAAGTTTTTCTACCAGGCAGGGGTATCCGTGTCCTTTGGACACATTTCTCAGAGTTACACTGAAGTTCATGATGGATATTTACTAGATCAAAACTCAAGGAGCTAAGTTCTGTACTAAAATTAGAAACTTTAATGAGTTACATAAAATGACTTTCACATAAATGGCCAAAGACAATGCCAACATTTAATTAATCCAAGTTATCTAACATACTTTTTCTTTCATCTTTTGGCACCATTAGCTTCATTAGGCAAGGTACAAGAGAAAAGCCAAGGCTCTGTTTTTCTGATATATAAGTTGTTTTTTTTTGTTTTGTTTTTTTAACAGTCAAACTTCAATAGCTCAATCACTATTTATTTGAGACAACTGAACGTTTCTTCTAGTGACAGGCCTGGCTGGGAGGCCTAATTGGAATGTTCTTTTCAATATGTTGTGTGTACTCATTAGAACTGCCTCGCTGAGGCAATACTAATGAGTATACACAATAAACAATTTCCAGTTACAAAGAGAAGGCAGTAAAATCTCAATAAACTATATCCTTTACATGTATTTCTTATCTGGGGTCTATGGTAAGGATTTCTTAGGGATTCCTGAGTGCAATGGACTCAGCCATTCGGAGAAGCCTGGAATCGATTCCATGAACCCTGGTTTGCAAGGTGAGTAGCTTATCCATGACACCATAGAGGCTTTTACTTGGCCATGGTAAATGAGCCACTTGTGTTTGAGTCATTAAAGATTCACTGTTCGTTTAAATTGAGGTTTCATGTCTCCATCAACACTATTTAGGTCATTCGGCGAAGTCTCTTCCAATTTTATTGGACTTTTACCCAACAATGAGATGAAATAACATCTCAAGCCCTGCCACCCAATGAAACCAAAAGGTTTATATGCATTGGACGGTCGGACCCACACCACTTTCCCTGGGCAGGCTTAGTCCTTCTAAGCAGTTTACCAGTACTCATGTGTGGTCAGGTTTCAGGTTACAGCTCTGCATGTAACACAGTGCAGCCCAATCTATTTCTCCAAGCCTCAAAGGCTGAAATTTTCTCATAGCATCCGGCTGGGAGGCCTAACAGGAATTACTAAGATATTTTTTCTCAATGTTCTACATATTGTGTGTACTCATTCGAATTGCCTCAGTGAGGCAATTTTAATGAGTACATACCATACACATGTTCAAGATGCAAAGCAAAAGCAGCAAAATCTAAAAACAAAACTGTATCCTTTACATGTATTCCTTATCTGGGGTTTATGGTTTGTTTGATTTGAGGTTTAACGTCCCCATCAACACTGTAAAGGTCATTTTGGAGACGTTGCTTCCAATTTTGTGGGACTTTTACCCAACATTGAGATGAAATGACATCTCAAGCCCTGCCGCCCAGTGAAACCAATAGGGTTTACAAGCATGGACGGGACGACTTGCACCGCTTTGCCTTGGCAGGCTTACATCCTCTAAGCGGTTTACCAGTACTCGTGTGCAGGTTGATTTCAGCTCTGCGTGGAAGGATCATGCAGCCCATCTATTTCTTCAAGCCCTGATGGGCGGGGGACGGATGGGGTTTATGGTAAGGGTTACTTAGGGACAGAAGAGAGCCATGGTAAATGACACACGGTGTTTGAGTCATTAAAGTTTCAATGCTGCATCCTACTGCATCTCATCTGGGTCTACACTGTTTGCTCTGACCTGCGTATATTAGCCCATTGTATACTAGTGGACTCTTCCATTGCTACATGTTGGAAAAGTCTATTTGTCATAATATATTATAAGGGGTGGTGGGCTTATTTTTTCATTTTTATTCTATTTTTGATGAAAATTCTGTTAGCAAATAGTGCAGGCCCTGATCAGTTGCTATGTTCTGCAGCATCTGATCTGGGCCTGCACTGTTTGCCAAGGTACCCCTTTAGGGGTTTCCCGCCTGTAATGGGTTTGATATAGTAGTTGCAGTGCTGGCACAAATGCATGGACTGAAAAATCTTTGATTGTGGGTAATGTCTTACTTGGACAGCTTATTTTTACCCCCTGTGATAGCCATTGAATCATACACTGCCAGTGGGCTATAACACTTTACCATCAACCCACTATAGGGGATTCTGCCCCATTAGCCTCTGCTGGGGGAGGACCCTCAGACCCCTCATCATATATGAACCAGCTACACCTCATAATCATGATGCTAAACAGAAATAAACAAAAGTGCGATCATAGACCACATGAACAGCACAAACCACATTATAGACTGGGAGGGCTGGCATATACAGTCCAACCTGTATTCAGCAAGCATCTAAGGGATAACCAAAATGTACTTGCTTAAGACAGGTGCTTGCTTAATACAGGTGAAATTTAACACATTCACCTAGCATGGGAACTGAATGCATGCTTGCTTAAGACAGGTTGCTTGCTTAATAGAGGTGGCCATTAAGACAGGTTTTACTGTAGTAGACTGTGAGGGGGGATACACGGACTAGACAGATAAAGGAAGCAATACACATCAGGTGTCACACATCGGTCATGAACCGGCATGAGGGGACCTACAGTCTCTCAGATTTTCCCCACAATGACAGAGAGTGGTGGAATTTCCTGAAGGGGACTGAAGATGTTAGTCGCGGAAAAGTTCTGAGGAAGACCACAGCTGTTGGTCGGAACTGTCAAGGTATTTACTTTTTCAAGGTTGTGATGAAAGCAATATTTAAAATTTATCTTTACCTGCCAGTGCAGTAAAGGACTTGGTAAAATATTCCCTACCATCTTAGTAAAGCCATTAAAAGGTTGTTAAACTAAAATAATGACACTGTCACTTCAGAGGCAGAGAATATGAAGAGCATCTTTCAGCATCATCTTTCCGAAATGTTTGCTCAAGCTACCTGCCAAGAAAATAGGCATTTTTTCTGAATTTTTGTGTAAAATGGAAGCAACAAGTCATATTTCCTGCCATTTTAAGGTGAATGGGCAGAAACTTTTTAAGAATATTCTTGCCTCGCTTAACAATAGGTGTCTACATTCGAAAAGAAAAAAAACTGTCTCCATTGTTAAAAGTGACATTTCCATGCCCCTTTAAAGGGTGATAACTAAGCCCTTCCGAAAAGGGGTCTACTATCACTTTGTCAGCAAATTCTAACGTTAAATTGTATGGGAACAAAGACTGACTGATTGATTGTTTTGGGTTTAACCACATGTCAACCCTTGTGGGTCATTTTGTGTAGTCTCACAGAGAAAGGGAGAAAAGAGATAGAAGAGGAGATAAAAGTGGGGAACAGAAGAGAAACAGGAAAATAAATGGAAGTGTAGAAACACAAGAAATAACACCAATCCCCTCTACCCTTACCTGCTGCAAAGACAGCAGACATGCCTGACTCTAATTTAGCCAATGTCAGTTGGACGCCCCCAGGTCACCGTTGCCTCTCCCAACCACCCCAGGAAAAAATACTGTCTGTTATAATTATGGTCCTCTGTATCATTTATATAAAATGTGGGTATAACCAGGAGGGTTGACTGTATATTGTAGTCAAATAATAAATAATGATGAAGATTATGTTGGGAGGACATCATCATCAACTTATTGTTATGACAAGTCACTGACAGGACCCTGGTGATTAATGAGGGATGGGGGTGTACAAGATTTTCAAACCCAGGAGATGGTATGCAAGTCTGCATAGATAAAATATCAGATTCTGCTGATCTTTCACTCACATAAGAAAAGAAAACAACAGACTGAAAGATTTTTGGTAACAAGCAAAACATATAATAAATCATGTCATGTAATTGCAATGTTATATATTTATTATATCTTACTTTATAAGCAAAAAGAAATGCCTACATGGAAAAATAAATGTACTTGTATCACAGTCTTACCATGATCTCTTTATAACATAACTGTTGGGGTCTAAAGCAGAAACCAAGTTACTTTAACCCTTATCCCATTGCATAAATTAATTAAGCCACTCCCATTGCTCAGATTATCAACCAATCAAATTACTTGATATAATATATTTGTTCAGTTCGTAAACTGCATGATAAACAGTGTAGATCCTGATCAGATGCCATCTGATCTGGATCTACACTGTTTGCAAAAGTAGCTGTTGTCCTGAACAGCAGGATAAGGGTTATCAACCATGTTACATCCAAAAACAAGATGGACTAATCAACGTTTATGGTCACTAGTTTCTATATAATCTATACAATTTTGGGATATGCTATATACCCGGTAAAGGGATTGATGAATATATGAATTTCTAAAAACATAAATGTTTGCCGACACGGTCAAATGTTGGCTTTTGTGTTAGTTTGCTACTGCAACCAAACATGTCAAGTCATATATCATCAATGCCCTTCCAAAGCTTGGCCCTTATCCGCAAAATAAATTAATTTAGCCATACACATTTCTGACTATCCACCAAATTACTTGATAGAATTATATTATATTAGAATTATATATATTATGTTCAATTCGACAAAGAGTGTAGATTCTGATCAGATGGCTTCTGCCATCTGATCTGGATCTACACTGTTTGCAAACAGAAATTCTTGCCGACAAGGTCAAAGGTTGGTTTTGGCATTAAACTTCTATAGCAACCAAACATGGCAAGCCATTTGCATTGAATGTGTATATCATCAATGCCATTCCAAGGTTTAGCCCTTATCCTGCTGAAAAAAGTAATTTAGCCATACCCATTACTGACTATCCACCAATCAAATTACTTGATAGAATTATATTAGTACAATTCACTAAATGCATGACAAAGAGTGTAGATCCTGATAGATGGTGATGACCATCTGATGTTTGCAAAGGTAGGGATTGTTGTGCTCTGCTGGATAAGGGTTAGTATAATGCCACAACGTTACTGGTGAATGAATGTCATTGGACATGATGTCACCCGTAATAAGTAAAAATTCTGATCAGATTCTGAACAGACAAGACTGGATTGAGATCAACCTGCAGGATGCAGAGATAAGACCGCCGAAAAAGTGTTCAAAAATGATGAACAATGAAGGCTAACAACTTGCAAGCTCCACCCCAAGCTTCCTCAACCCATTTAGGTGAGCTAAATGAAAATCCATTTATTCCTAGTGGACTCTTCCACCTCACCCATTCTCAATATTACTTTATTTTACAGAAATGTCCATTTTTAATACAAAACAGTGAATGCCATGATCAGGAATATGATTCTACAAAATCTGATCTGGGTTTCCAACACACTACTATCCAGTGAGTATTCTTTTCATGAAGGTTAACTTCACCAACAGAAAAAGGTTTATTATGCATAAAAAGTGAGGTTTAGCTCTTTTTAATATTATTCTTATTATGACACGGAAAAGCTTTTTATATCATTTTTATTGTATCATAGATACAATCCAAATGCGAAGAGGTGGAGTCATGCCAAGCATGAGGTTCATTTAAAGATCATTGCAACATAAAATATTAAGTGCTGTGAAACACAACAACTGAATGCAGTCTTTTTGAACATAGAAGACACAGGTGAGACTGCACAGATGTGCAGTCTTACCATCTGTGCAGTCTTACCTGTGTTTTCTATGCTTGCACACAAAGTAAATGGTCCTTTAACAGAGCTGAAGCTTTGACCCTTTTCAGTGGCAGCTAATGAGCATTCCCTTAGCTGATCAGGGATCCCAAACATGCTTAAAAGTCTTTTCTTGCATGACATGGTATATTCTTGTAGAAGAATAAAAGACTTTTATTGATGCTAGATGGTGCAGTTTTAATTATTAACTTCCTCATATTTTAAATACAGAGCCTCCCACAGTAAATCAACTCATACTGCTTTGATTTACTTGCATTTTTTCATCTTCCTGAAAATCAGAAACTTCAGTTCCTATGGATCTGAGAAATGTTTAGATAAAAATACATGTAAACTAAAAGTACAGACAAAATTTTCTTTCATTCTGAGGTAAGGAATATTAAAATATACTGTATACAAAACCTCCCTATACTTTTGAAGAGAGGGGGACAAAAAAGACATCCTTGCCGTAAGCCAATCATAGGGACTCTTAGAAGTTCAGGGGAATATTTTTTTTTAGAAATTAACTAGTAGAACATGGCTGAATAATTTTCAAAGAGTGGAGGCCCTAATTAGATGATATCATGCATTCAGTGGCACCTGATCAGTGATCTGGGCCTGCATTGTTTTTCCAATTTCCCATTTTGGAGTTTCCCATCTGAAATGGGTTAAAAAAGCAGAGGAAATTAACCAATTTTGTAACAAATGGAATCTTCCTCAGATCAGAGTCAGAATCAGAATTGTTTCTCAAAAGCAGAGGAAATTAACCCATTTTGTAACAAATGGAATCTTTCTTCTTATACAACAGAATTCTAGAAGGAGTCCAGTTCAAAATTTAAGGGTGACAGGACAGTGGTAAGGTTGTGCTATCTTTGAATTTTATTTAGAAACGGCTGAACTTTTTGCAAACAGTGTATGCCTCAATCAGACACCTGTATCCCGTTTTGGGGTTTCCTGTACGAAATGGATTTTTTTTCTTTTTATTAAAAACATTAGGAAAGTAATGTTCTTTTATTAAAAACATTAGGAATATTATATTATTCCTCCTTACTGATTTAATCTTAGCAAAATGTTGGTGCATTGCAAAATGCAGAACAGCTTTCTCCAACAGCTTACATCATGAGTTTAATTAAAGAAATAAAAACTTCTAAGCTCTTTTATTATAGCTGTAATAGTTTGCTGCAGATACTCAATTCTGGAGAATTTAATCCAATTCATAAGAAGCCAGAAATCAGTTCTCCTCCCCCTTCTTTCATGTATAATCCCAGACAGGCTTCACCTAGTAGGATGTTTATGGTTCCCCTGAATCCCCCAGATTAGCAAACAGATTCATAATCATACACAAATGTGTTTTTTCAAAGCATCAATCTCAGTTTACCAATGCTTGTTAGTGGTAAAAAATGTCAAATTCTTTTTACTGAAAAAAAATGTGAGTTAAACTTTTGCAAACATACACCCCAACCTCTTTAAAACACTAACTCTTGTTGGAGTCCAAAGGTGAAACAGTGTTAGTTAAACAACCATGTTATATCCAAACAAACGGCCCACAGCCATTGGGGCTTGAAGAAATAAATGGGCTGCATGATGCTTCCACGCAGAGCTGAATCCGACCCGCACAAGAGTAATGGTAAACCGCTTAGAGGATCTAAGCCTGCCCAGGCAAAGCAGTGCGAGTCAGACCATCAATGCTTATAAACCCTATTGGTTTTATTGGGCGAAAGGGCTTGAGATGTCATTTCATCTCAATGTTGGGTAAAAGTCCCACAAAATTGGAAGCAACTTCTCCAAAATGACCTTTATAGTGTTGATGGGGAGTTAAACATCAAATTAAACAAAACAAACAAAAATATCCAAACAAAAATGTATAGATTATTTAGAAAAAAGACAATTTATTTTTGGAGATCCATTTTTATACTGGGTTATATCCAAGCCATTGTTATAGAGAGGTTGTGGTGTATACGCATTTTTCACGAAGAACTAATTTCATCATTAGCTTTGAATAACATTTGGGCCCTGATTTCACAATAACTGAATAAAAGAAACATGAAGAATACTTGTCCTGTTGAATAAATTAAATGTACCACACCAATTGCTAATTATCAGCCAATCAAATTCGTTGGTATAATGTATTTATTCAAATGCACAAACTGAATGACAGTGAAGATCCTGATCAGATGGCTTCCAGATCAACACTAACTGCAAAGGTAAGGGACTCGTATTGCAGTTAGAAATCAAATTAAACTTGTGAATATTTTATGACTGAAAAAGAGAACAATATGGCATTTTTAATCAGCTGGAACTTAGTAACCCCTAATAATATAAATCCCGGACAAATTTTCATGGTATTAAAGGTGTTTGACCATTGCTGCTCAACTGTAGTTTTGCT
Organism: Lucinisca nassula; assembly: GCA_963580285.1. NCBI lineage: Eukaryota > Metazoa > Mollusca > Bivalvia > Lucinida > Lucinidae > Lucinisca > Lucinisca nassula. The sequence goes on along the minus strand of OY757015.1, from coordinate 47,072,882 downwards.
AGAATCTTTGCTTAAAGGAAGTTTGTTGATGGACTCTCAATTCTGAACCCTTACCATCACGAAAACACGCCTATATAATTTTGACCCCCTTGAACCCCACTTTTATATAGGAAAACTGGGGTTTACAGGGGTAAACCTTATTTTTTTTGTTTCGGCACTAAAATATAGATTGTGGATACTCGTTAGAACCGCCTCGATGAGGCGGTTCCAACGAGTACCAACAATCTATATTTTGAACAGAAATAAGAAAAATATTGTAATTTTTCATCTGAAAATTTTCATTTTTTGGCGATAAAAGTTGCAATGTATTTGAAAAGGCGTGTTTTCGTAATGTGTCATAATGTTCATAATTGTCTTACTCCACAACCTATTTTCTCATGTTAATAAAACACCCCAGGAAAAGTAGTGCCAAAAAGTGCCACAGCAGAGGCCTAATGAAGATCCTTATTACCTCATTAAAGGATCCAGTACAGTTTTCATGCAGTTTATGTTTTTAGATATCAATTAAATGGGACATACCAAGTGTGCCTGGCTATTACAAGGGCATTCTTGGGAACACAAAATATGACAAAAATCCACTGAAACAGCTAGCTCTGTACCAATGTAAATAAAAACACATGAAATTCTGGAATTCAAGACAACAATATAATGGAGAAGAAAATCCACAATCAAAGGTGGTAGACATGAATAATGGCAAATTTAATATGAAAAGACATTCTACAGATCTTGTTCATTAAAAATAATATTCATATCATTCTTTTTGTATGTTAGCTAATTGTTAATTATCAAAATCCCTCCCAAATTCATGTGAACTTGACAATGCAACCAAAATGTCAAACTTAGTGTAAGCCACTTTGAAGCAGCAGCAGAAAAAGCAAAAACTGATAAAACTGTAAAAGTCAATGACAATGGCAACATTAAATAAACCTGGGAATAGAATGCAGCCCTGCTTGACACCAGTTCATCACAGAATGGTATCAGATAGCACAATAGCATAAAGCATCACAAAAACATACCTATATAATTTTGACCCCCTTGAACCCCACTTTTATATACTAAAACTGGGGTTTACAGGGGTAAACCTTATTTTTCTTACTCCTGCTCTAAAATATAGAATGTGGGTGCTGGTTAGAACCACCTCATCGAGGGATGAGGCTGTTCTTACAAGTTTTGAGCAGAAATAAGAAAAATACCATAATTTTTTCAGCTTAAAAAATATTCTTTTTTTGGCGGTAAAGTTTACAATGTACTTGTATAGGCCTGTTTTCGTAATGACAACAACAAACTGATTGTCATTAAGGATAAACTACACCATGATTTGTCAATTTTTATGAAGTTTTCAAAAAGTTTATTTTCATTGACAATTAAACCAGTACCAGCATTACAAAGAATGTTTAGCAGTCCAATGCTTTAAGTAAGCAGGACATTTGAAGAAATATAAAATTCTAACTGTCCATGGTGGAATATGTTTTGTTATCAATTTAAGCATGATATGGCCATAAAATTTTCACAGTCAATAAAGATTATCAAAAAACATCATCAAGAAATTGCAGAGAAAATGTAATTTGAAGATGACCACTGCTGTATGGTATAGACGGATCCAATGTTTTGACACGTGACCTTGTTTACATTTCACTGCGCATGCGCCAATTACCTCCCCTGTATAGGTACTCTTTTATCTGGTTGGCAAAACATGACTGTTGCCGTACAGTGTCAATGAGAATTTTGAATATTTATCGTGTGATTAAACTCAGTTCTTCTCCACAAAATTAACTGACCATTGTCAGGTTGTGTTTTTGAAGTAATAAATGATATAGAACCAGTCTCTTCCGACATTTTATCGCACATTTTGTTGCCTAAAAAGCGTTATAAAAGTACCTACCATCATGCCAAAACGTAGTCGATGCGCTTTATTTAACGAACTGAAATAAGATTAAAGCATGTATATTTTCTATCCAATTTGATACGAAAAAGAATCAGCTTAATGTCAAAAATGGTTTGTGGCAAACAGTTTTGATAGAAAGACGATTTAAGAATAGTTATTACAGAAAATAATTCGTGCTACATCAACGGTAGAGTATGGAACAGGAAGTTTTTTTGCCCACCAGATTAAACGAGGCTAATGACCTTTGACCTTGTGTGACGTAGACTTTGGCTGTGTCTATACTAACACACAATGCCTCCCTAGAAAATTTTCAAACATTTGTGGTGCATGTTTTAAATTTCTAATATGGATTCTGAAGATGGATTCTGAGAGAAAAGAAGAAATGAAACAGAAGAGATAGTACAAAAGGATGTGATTATGCTGAAAAGTTGGACAATTTGATTGGCTTATGGGAATGGATATTTCTGACATATTTTCTGACATTTCTAGAAGGAAACAACTTTATCTTTCCTATCAAAAGTATGTCTACTCTCAAAGGAAACAATTTGCTCCTTAACCCTTATCTTGCTGAATATTCAATTTAGCCACACCCATTTCTGATTTTGAACCAATCAGATTACTTGATGTAATTTATGCCTACAGATTCATAAACTGAATGTCAAACAGTGTAGATCCTGATCAGATGGCTTCTTCAGACATCAAAAATACTTTCAAAGAGTTGTCTCTCCTGTTAACTGAAAGTGAATCCATTTCATTTACACAAATCATTGATTCTCAGTTTCATGCATAGTGGGTACCTTTATGTCTATATCCACCTCAAGTTTACTTTTAATGAGCTCTTGATGGCTTCATTTCTAGCATACTTTGTGAGTAATTGTACTTAAAGTATTGTTATTTATTTCTTTGATATCATCTACAGATTCATCATAAATGGTAAGTTGATATCCCTACCATACATGGCTGATACCTGGTTAGGTTTGATTTATTTGGAGAAGGGGTCAAGGGTTAGAGTCAAAACCAGGTGGTCCTGTCCCAGTCAGCACATCAGGCTGTCAAATATGTGGATTGTACATTAAAAAAAAAAAAAAACACATAGCTCCAGAAAAGGTGTTGTTTTTTTTTTCATCTGAAAAGTCATTATATTTTTCTTAATTCTGCACGAAAACATATGTTGTGAGTACACTGTATTCATTAGAAGTGCCTCACTGAGGCACTTCTAATGAACACCCATATGTTTTTATGCAGAAATAAGAAAAACAATATGTGGATACCCCCTCTTATCTTGGGCTATGTTAACAGAACAGATACATCTTCAGGGGAGATAATTCTCTGAAAAATATTTTGTCTCTCTTATCACCAGCAGACATGTTAAGTCTCCCGAAAATCGCGGGATACTCCCGAAAAAATAGTTTTTCTCACGCATCACGAAATTCAGGATAAAACTCCCGGAAAAATGAAAATACCATTTTGGGGCAAATTTTTGAAACGCTGCCCTTGTATTTTTGTGTGTGAAATCCAGCGGAAAATCACGAGTTAATCCGTGAGTAAAACTGATAATAATTAATGCAATGTCCAGTATTCACATTTCCACACCTGTCGATGAGCATTAACAAATGAAAACAGTTGTTTCTTGAAGTGTTTGCGAAAATTAAAGTAAATCATACCAGTTAATTTCCTTCAACCATCAGCAGTACAAGTTCACTCAATCTTGTTAAAAACGCCGACCGTATATGTCACATATCAGTCTACTTTACTATTACACTGTAAACAAAAGCCCCAGGTGCTCTGGATAAGCCTACAATCTTCCGTGTGACAAGGTGTGAAAATAGGATTAATTATGTCTCTTATTTGCATTTATCCCTCTATCATAACATTTAAACCACAATCAATGTGAAAATGATGCAATCGCTCCTAAGATGTTTAGCTACTTCTAACGGTAGATGTATGCACAATAAAAACGGACTATTCTACTGTCTTGTGCATGGTTAAGTTTTGGTGCCAAAATAGCAGATGCTGCGCGGGAAAAGTCGAACACATTTGTATGCTGCTGTTGGTGGTTGACACGAAGCTTCCGGGGATAAGTCGGGAATTGTGCGAGGTGCCGTTTTCTATCCAGCTCTATCCCCAGCCGTTTAGCTATCGAGAAATTTTTTTACAGGTTGCAAACATTTTTTATGAAAAGAAATGCCCCATTAAAATAAAACAATGACATTAAACAGGTGAGGGTTTCTGGGGTCGCATGACGTCACTTACCGATCGCGTGCAGAAAAACGGAAGCTTCGGTTTTTGGATGGTGGATTTCATGTCGATTTTGGTGGCGGAGATCTTTGATGTTCGCCTTGAACTTGTCTGTTAAGCGGGTGTGAAAGTTGTGGATGGAGGGGTACTCGTCTTGCAGCTGAATCATTAAATTATAAACTAATCTGCATTCTTTATTCTCTTATCTAACTAAGCTGACAATTTTGATCTTTTGAGTATATCGACTGCAGCTCATGTTAATCATGCGTGTCAAATTTATATAACTATCAGTATCTTTAATTGCTAATTGGACAAGCTGTTATGACATATCTGCAGTTAACTTCCACTTGAAAAAGTACCGTTATTGACGGTGACAACTACCATATTATCTACCATATTTCCGCACTCAAAAGTCAGGCGTGGGGGGGGGGGGGGGGGGGATAAAGTTGCTGTGCTTGAAACTTGATAGAAACCTTGGATTATATTTATAAATGTTGGCTAGGGGAAATTTGGGGTCCAAAGCAAAACCGTGCTATATCCGAATTCGTGCTGTAACGAATCGTGCTATAACAAGGTCCGGGTGTATCTATCTGTCTATCTGGGCATAAATGATAAGATATGCACTTTTGCTGTAGCATTATATACCTGGGGGGTGTGGTTGGGGTGGGGGGCAGTGGTATGGCTAGGTGTTAGTTTGAAGGCATCTTCCCAAGGAAATGATTATAAAAAATTTAATTAGATATTTATCCATGAACAGGAGTGTAAAGATTAAACAAAATAATGTTCAAAAAGCTTTCAGAATGCACCATTTTCTAACCTATCCTGGAAGCTTGCCCCCAAGGCTTTGTGCCTTTGGCGCTCGCCAATCCTCCTTGAACGCTTTGTCTCCCTCATTTTTATTTTCAAAACTTAACATGTCTGCAACAGGGGTCTGGGTCTGCTCTTAAAAGAAAACGAAATGCTCCTTTAGGAGTACATTCTTTCCTTTAAGAGAAAACCCTGTGAAAATCCCTTAAATTCTTTTATTCCAGAGTACCACAGAAGCCTTTTTCAGAAGGGGTCAGCAAACATGTACACAGGCGCAGTAGTTAACGTGTTCGACTTATGATCGAGAGGTTGTGCGTTCGAATCCGGCCACCAGTATCGAGGTGTGTCCTTAGGCAAGACACTTAATGACACTGCCCCACTCCACCCAGGTGTAAATGGGTAGCAGTGGTGTAAAAAGCCACTGCCTCTCTCTGGCGTGCACGTGAAAACACCCGGAATGAGAGTTCGAGAGCTATTCAAAAAGCTTGAAGCCTTCATCGCAATCGAACTAAAATAAATTAGTATAAACTAAACAGGTACACATAAGTTGTCTCCCTTGATTGATAAAAAATGTTGAAAATATGTAAGTTGTATGTGATGACCTTTAATGATATAGAAGTAACAAATTAGAGTAATGAAAGAGACATTGATACATTTCAGAAGGAACAAACAACTTTAGCAAGAAAAAAGCCCTTCCTTTTGAGAAAAAGCAAGAAAAAAAAGGCCCACTTTTTGGTAAAGTAATCTTACTATAAAATAGAATTAATGGAGTCAACTTTGATCTTAGACTGTCTTTAGCACTGGCGCAAACAATCCCAAGGTTTAATGTATGAGAAAGTTTTTTTTTTTTTTTTTTCAGAAAAAAAAAAAAAAAAATTGAAATACTGAAATCACCACATAAACTTCTCCAGAAAAATAACATAAAGGCAATACAACCTCTTTCTGATTTACTATTTTTGGCGATCCAAAGCAGATTAAATCATGTTAAAACAACCTTATTTATCAATATTAAATGCAAACAAAAATGTATTCACCATATTTGCATTATTTGCTGGTTCCCAGCTTGCACATTGTCAATATTGGAAAAACAGGTAACCAGACCCCCCTGACCTTTCAAGGTCAGGGGGGTCTGGTTACCTGTTTTTCAAACACTGATAACCTTCAGACTAGGAACCAGCAGATAATGCAAATAAGGTGATGGAATGTTAACACATGAAGATGTTATAATGAAACTCAAAACACCTGCTGCAAGGACAGCCAAACTCGTCATATCAGTCAGACATACTGATGCTGAAAGCCTCACCCAACCATTACTTGAAATCTGGTGACCAGGGCCCAGTCGTTCAACGAGCTCTTTAGTGGTCAAATTGTTAACTGTTCTAGTAAGTACAAAATCTAATACTGTGATATTTTCACTTAAACAATGTGAACAGCTTTTGCATTTGCAAAAGCAGCTTTTGCATTTGGAGCAAAAGCTGCTCACATTTTTTTCAGCAAAAATATTAACATATTTGCAAAGTTTTAATGATATGTTAACTAACAACTTTGATAGTTTCAAAATTAACATTGGTATTGTTAAAAACTTTGATCATGTTATATGGCAGATATGCAGTGCAATAGTTTTGCTGAAAAATGTGAATAGCTTTTGCAAATGCAAAAGCTATTCACATTTTTCCAGCAAAAATACCCGAGTATCAGATAGTGTACTTGCATGCGTAGATTTAATTTCGGTATAACGGCCCTTTCAGGATTACATGTATTCCATTAATATTGAGCCTATCGTTAATCAGAATCAAAGGAGGGCAAAAATCAGAGTGCCCACAGAAAAACCAACTGGTCACTGTAGAACTTGGCGTCTCACAGTCATTTGAACCAAGCTGGGCTCAAACCCATAGTGGAGAGAGACCAGTGGTTTTAACCACTTGGGGAAAAAAAAAAGTCAGCACTCTTAACCACTAGGCCACAGAGCCCCGTTACACTTGCAACAACAGTTAACAATTTGACCACTATTTGATATCTCGTTAAACTATCAATGCTCTCAACAACTGGGTCCAGACAGACGGACAGACAAACAGGGGGAGTAGTACTGGGCCTCTGCTTGAGTTCGATACAAAATTGTCAGTTTTATTGCTTGTACAGTGATATTAAGCCATCTCTTTAACAATCACAAGTTAAATTCATTACAGCACTTTATGCAAATCCAATACAATTCGGTACTCTAGTTCTGTGGAAAAATGAAAATCTGCATAAAAATAAACGAGCTTACAGACCAATTTACAGTCTCATTAAAAAGCTAATACTTAAAATGTGATTTTGGATGCTTAGGAATTTCGCAGTTGCTTCAAGTAATTCTTCACCGCTGATTGATTTCTCTCTCTTTCTCCTGATTGCCACTAGCAGCCGCAACAGAATTACATTTCCCAAAACATATAATGGCTTTTGTTCATGTCTTAACCTTAACCTTTAGAGCACCAATCATCACTAGCAGACAACATTTACAAAATATTTTTTTCTAATTTTTCACAGAAAATATGGTTGGACATTCATTTGCTGGGCTGACAATCCACATGTGGAGTGCTGTGGTGCAGTAGTAAAGCATCGGATTTGAGATCGAGAGGAGCCGGTTCGATCCTGGCATGCCCCAAGTATTGTTTCCTTGAGCAAGAGACTTTATCCACATTCAGGACTTAGTTCTGGTTTCTACCCAGGAAGAGGAGGAAAAGGGGGTCACATGGAAGATTTGTACTACAAGGGCTGTTTGATATGTTGTGAGCCTCATATTGAAGGGTTTGAATTTTGTCGGACATAATGCATTATTTTTCCACATAATCTGTTTCAGTATCTATACACTTTTGCCAGTGGTGTTTAAGGGCCTCAATGCCACTTTTATAGAACTCCTTTTCTTGGCTGTCCAGAAAGTCATCCACTGGATACGACATCATCATCGGACTGAAAGTGGATGCCTGAAATAGTTGTTTTCAGTTTTGGAAATAGATGAAAGTCTGATTGAGCGAGATCAGGTCAATAAGGTGGATTCTCAATCAATTTAAAGCTACAATCTTGAATGGCAGCCATAGCAATGACAGACTTGTGAACAGGAGCACTGTCCTAATGGAACAACACACGTTTAGTGAGCTTTCTGTGGTACTTAAGTTTAATATTTTCCTGTAACTGTGCTAGAAGCATAAGTTTGTCCCTTTTGGAGATAATCTATCAGCAGAATAGCATCTGCATCCCAGAAAACCAAGGCCATAACCTTCCCAGCTGATGGAACAGTCTTTGCCTTCTTTGGCGGGGGTGAGCCAGGGTGCTTCCATTGTTGCCTCAGGGGTAAAATGATGGACCCATGTTTCATCCATAGTGACAAATCTCGAAAGTTGGCAGGATCTTCCTCAAAAAGGTTAAGATAAGCACATTATAATGTGCACCTGGTGTGCGGTCTTGGTACCCATTGGGCCGAAAGCTTTCTCATTGCAAGATCCTCTGTCAGAATGGAATGTACTCTTTCCTGTGAAATGCCAACTCTACTGGCTATATATCTTTCTGTGACTTGTCTGTCAGTCATCACAATATCATGGACTTTACTGACCATTTCTGGGGTTGCAACATTGACAGGCCTTCCAGGCAGGCATCATCCTCCAGGCTCTGTCTGCCACGCTTAAATTCTGCCACCCACCTTTTCCCTGTAGCATATGAAGGGACATCTTTCCCTAGAGCTGCAATGGCAAACCTTATTTTCACCAAGATTGTCAGCTGCTCTAGATTTTTCTGTAGTGCTTTAAGGGTTAATCTCTGAAGAACCAAGGTTACATGGCAAAATCATCTCAGGGCCTTAAAGGTCAACCATTTTCATAAAAAAAAATTCTAAAAATAACTCAACCTGACAACCGTAAATTTCAAATGACTTCTGCTTTATTTCCATTCAGAACAACAATCCTTAAGTTAACTAAAAGGGAATTAATGCAGGCAGACACCAAAACTATGCACATGCTTATATGTAAGCTCAATTTTTTAAAGTAGTAAAAGTTTTACCTTTTTGTCACGTTTTCCAGCAATATCTTTTTTATTTTTTTATTTTTGGTCAACACATCCAGCGAGAAAGTTGTGGCGAAGAAGCTCCGCCAACTTCTTGTAAAGGAGTCAGCGTCCACAGCTGTATATATTTTGCTCTAATCAGATGGAATTTTTACAATTTTTTAATTTTTCAACCAAGTCCATTTCTGTCAGTCTTGTAGCGACTTGCTTATAGGAAATCAGGGCCCAGTTGTTAAAAATTAACAATGTCGTTAGTTAACGTATTGTAAAAACTTTGATCATTAAATTTGGCAAATATGCTAAAATTTTTGCTGAAAAAAATGTGAGCAGCTTTTATGGATGCAAAAGGGTGCTGACATTTTTCAGCAAAAATACCAAAATTTTCAATATTGTTCTTGCTAGAACAGTAAACAATTTAACCACTAACAAGTGCGTTTAGCTAATAATGCTTTGAACAACTGGCCCCAGATCTATAAACCACACCATCAAGGCAGGACTTGTGGAAACAGAAAACTTCGCTCAGATAACTTCAGGAAATGGAAACTTTTTAAGAAGTTGGCAGAGCTTCTCCTCTACGACCTTCGACCTTCGCGATGGATGTGTTGATAAAAAATTAAAAATAAAGAAGTTATCACTGAAAAACGTTGACTTTAGAATCTTCTTGACTATATACATCACGTGAACAAGTCCGTGAAATGAACACCCACATACACCCCATTATATATAGAGAAAATTGGGGTTTATGGGGGTATACATTATTTTTTTTATTTCCGTTCCAAGACATAGGTCGTGGGTACTCGTTAGAACCGCCTCGATGAGGCGGTTCTAAAGAGCACCCACAACCTATGTTTCCAGAATAAGTAAGAAAAATGTCACAAATTTTCATCAGAAAAGTAGCCATTTTGGAGATGTGAAAACATGCACTTTGGCACACGGGTGTGTTAACGTAATGTATACAAAGACTTAAGAGTCCATACGAGTATAAAAATTTTGTAATTTATAGAAATGTGTTTAAGGGTTCTGTTGGACCCTGTTTATTAGGATATGGCTAATGCTCTGCATGCAGGGTATTTTTTTTTTTCGGACAACATTTTGAAATATTTTACAACTTGCATGAAATGTCAAGTCCTGTTTTCTGGGAAATGAATAAGAAAAGTATCAACAATTTGTCATCTGCTGAATTAGCCTTGACAGTGGTAAAGGTTAACTAGCAAGTCCTGCTAAATGTCTGGGCATAAAAAAATCACTTAGCATAAAAAAAAAACAGAAAATCTGTATATATCTGGTGGGAATTTCTGCTAGAAAAACGTAAATGATTATCTGATGGATAATATTATATCCCCACAGAAGCTGCCTGAACTTACTAATTACTTTATTTGCCAAGTTTTTGTCATGCTTTGCACGCACAATATGCGAGGCATTCCACTTTGGGATCATAGAGGCACCACTGCCAAATCCCTACGCCCTTTGCTAAATATGTAAACATCGAAATTACCAAACTCTGGATTCCCTGAAGAAATGAAAATGATAGGTAATGAACATTATTAGTATGGAATTTTAATCATAACCAGTCCATTTAAATTATATAATCATATGGCAAGTATCAAAAGCAGTCTGTCATAAATCAACCAATCACAGTTCAGAATTTCTCAGACTGCTTTCAGAATAATTAAAATGTTAACCCATCTTTGCCTGGCAGCCATATGAGATACCACAGTGTATAGCATCTTATCAGGGCCTACACTGTTTGTTTAAACAAAAAAAAAAGACACTTGTTGTAAAAACTTTACAATTTCACCAGACACCCCTTAAATTGGTAATGGGCCTGTCCCATTAGCTATCAGGTGGAATACTGCCCACACAACATTTGCAGAGGTCATTTTTAAACAGCGTTTTTTTCTGATTTAAAAAAAAAACAAAAAAATTTTGGACATTATTTGTCAACTGTCTGCCATGCTGATGTTGCACATGTAATGTCAAACCATCACTTGAACAAGTCCGTGAAATGAAGAACCCCTAAACCACACTTTATATAGAGAAAACTGGCTTTACAGGGGGTATACATTATTTTTCTTATTTCTGCTTCAAGACATAGGTTGTGGGTACTCGTTAGAACCGCCTCATTGAGGCGGTTCTAAAGAGCACCCTCAACCTACTTCAAAACATAGGTTGTGGGTACTTGTTAGAACCGCCTCATTGAGGCGGTTCTAACGAGGACCCTCAACTTATGTTTTGCGCATTTATAAAAAAAAATTATAAGGATTTACATCAGAAAAGTAGCCATTCTGGAGATGTGAAAAATGCACTATGTCGCACGGGTGTGTTATCGTAAATTAAATGCTTATTTTCCCTGAAAACTTCTTTAAAAAAATAAAATTGTGGTCTGCCCTAAAAATTTAAATGGTGCATTATGGGCTTTGAAAACAGACACAGAATCTGCCAAATGCCTATCTGGGTCCAAAAGACAAAGACTAATGAGGAAAAGATGAAAAAGTGAAACAGAAATGTTTGAGTCTGGGCAAAAAGAAATTTATAAAAAACAGGAAATTAACTATGTTTCCAGATCCTGGCATGCTGCAGTAGAAATTGAATTGTCAGTCAAACCTCAATATGATTAACTGCAGACAAAACAAGTTTAACAAACTTTAACATTTGTAAAGTGCCAAGTTAAGAGCTCTGATTATTCAATATTCTAGTTTTTCTAGATAATTATGCTCTCAAGAATGTCCTCCCCACCAGCACCCCCCCCCCACCCCAGCACCCCCCCCCCCCCACACACACACACATACACACACAGAAAAAAAACAAGAGGCCCAAGAGGGCCTGTCGCTCCACCGGCCAACTTCAGACAATTGTCATATTTATTACATTAACCAATTGTATACTAGTGAACTCTTCTACTGCTATATGTTGGACCAGTCCATTTGTCATATAAGGGGTGTCAGGCCTATTTTTTCTATTTTTGATGGAAAATTCTGTTAGCAAATAGTACAGGCCCTGATCAGACACAGTGTTCTGTGGGGTCTGATCTGGGCCAGTACTGTTTGCCAAGGTACCTATTTAGGGTTTTCCCGCATGCAATGGGTAAAAAAAACAAGAGGGCCATGATGGCCCTGGATCACTCACCTGATCCATAGTGTAACAAGTGGGCCCCAGAGAGGGCCATTATTGGCCCCAGGGCTTTAATGTGCGTTTAATGTTTCAGAGAAGAAGATTTTCAAAGATTATCTCTATATATAAGTCTTTGTAAAACCAAAAGGCCCTGGGGCAGGGGCTATAATTTGAACAATCTTGGTAGAGGTCCAAATCTTGGTAGAGGTCCAAATATAGGGGGGGGGGGACCTGGGCCTTGTGGGGTGAAGCTTCATACCAAATATCAAAGACATGGGCCTTACGGATTCAGAGAAGAAAATTTTTAAAGATTTTCCCTATATAAGCCCATGTAAAACCAAAGGGCGCCGGGGCAGAAGCATCTTTGGCCCCAGCACTATAATTTGAACAATCTTGGTAGGTGTCCACTAGATGAAGCTTCATACCAAATATCAAAGACCTGGGCCTTACGGTTTCAGAGAAGAAGATTTATAAAGATTTTCACATAAGCCCATGTACAATCAAAGGGCCCCGGAGCAGGGGCATTTTTGGCCCCAGCACTAAAATTTGAACAATCTTGGTCGGGGTCCACTAGATGAAGCTTCATACCAAATATCAAAGACCTGGGCCTTGCGGTTTTAGAGAAGAAGATTTTAAAGATTTTCCCTATATAAGCCCATGTAAAACCAAAAGGCCCCGGGGTGGGGGAGGGGGGGCGGGGACCTGGGCCTTGTGGGGTGAAGCTTCATACCAAATATCAAAGACATGGGCCTTACGGTTTCAGAGAAGAAAATTTTTAAAGATTTTCCCTCTATAAGCCCATGTAAAACCAAAGGGCCCCGTGGCAAGGGCATTTTTGGCCCCAGCACTATAATTTGAACAATCTTGGTAGGGGTCTACTAGATGAAGCTTCATACCAAAAATCAAAGACCTCGGCCTTACGGTTTCAGATGAGAAGATTTTTAAAGATCTTCCCTATATAAGCCCATGTAAAACCAAAGGGCCTGGGAGCGGGGGCATTTTGGCCCCAGCACTATAATTTGAACAATCTTGGTAGGGGTCCACTAGATGAAGCTTCATACCAAATATCAAAGACCTGAGCCTTGCGGTTTCAGAGAAGAAGATTTTTAAAGATTTTCCCTATACAAGCCCATGTAAAACCAAAGGGCCCTAGAGCGGGGGCATTTTTGGCCCCAGCACTATGATTTGAACAATCTTGGTAGGGGTCCACTGGATGAAGCTGCATACCAAATATCAAAGACCTGGGCCTTGCGGTTTCAGAGAAGAAGATTTTTAAAGATTTTCCCTATATAAGCCCATGTAAAACCAAAGGGCCCCAGAGCGGGCACATTTTATGGCCCCAGCACTATAATTTGAACAATCTTGGTAGGGGTCCACTAGATGAAGCTTCATACTAAATATCAAAGACCTGGGCCTTGCGGTTTCAGAGAAGAAGATTTTTAAAGATTTTCCCTATATAAGCCAATGCAAAAACCATGGGGCCCCAGAGCGGGGGCATTTTTGGCCCCAGCACTATAATTTGAACAATCTTGGTAGGGGTCCATTAGATGAAGCTTCATACCAAATATCAAAGACCTGGGCCTTACAGTTTCAGAGAAGATTTTTAAAGATTTTCCCTATATAAGCCCATGTAAAGCCAAAGGGCCCCGGAGCGGGGGGATTTTTGGCCCCAGCACTATAATTTGAACAATCTTGGTAGGGGTCCACTAGATGAAGCTTCATAGCAAATATCAAAGACCTGGGCCTTGTGGTTTCAGAGGAGAAGATTTTTAAAGATTTTCCCTATATAAGCCCATGTAAAACCAAAGGGCCCCGGAGCGGGGGTATTTTTGGCCCCAGCACTATAATTTGAACAATCTTGGCAGGGGTCCACTAGATGAAGCTTCATATCAAATATCAAAGACCTGGGCCTTGTGGTTTCAGGGAAGAAGATTTTTTAAGTTTTTGGTGAAAAAAATCTATTTTTGGCTCCTGTGACCTAGATGTGCAATGGACCAGAACCATTTGAACACCTCTGAAAGGGGACCACCTAAGGATCATTCCTGTGAAGTTTGGTCAAAATCTGATCAGTGGTTCAGGAGGAGATGTCGTTTAAAGAAATTGTTTACGGACGCACAGACGCACGGACGCAAGACGGACGAAAAGCAATCCCATAAGCTCACCTCGTCACTACGAAGGAATTTAGAAGAGGACTAAGTAAGGAACATTCCTGTGAAGTTTGGTTACAATTGGCCCAGTAGTTTAGGAGGAGAAGATGTTTTAGCATTACACTATATGTTAAATAGGGAAAATAAGCCCCGCCCATGGTGGCTATGTTTTTTGTCGGATCAAAATTTCTTCAAGGAATCTGAAAATGGTCCGCCCAAGGAACATTCATGCATAATAAAAATGAAATCCAACAGGTGGTTTTGGAGCAGAAGATTTTTAAAGATTTTTAATTTTTTGTGTGGTTTTGTTGCCATGGCAACCAGAGTTCTGGGTATAACAAAATTCTTTGAAGGAATTTAGAAGAGGACTAAGTAAGGAACATTCCTGTGAAGTTTGGTTACAATTGGCCCAGTAGTTTAGGAGGAGAAGATGATTTAGCATTACACTATATGTTAAATAGGGAAAATAAGCCCCGCCCATGGCGGCCATGTTTTTTTGTCGGATCAAAATTTCTTAAGGAATCTGAAAGAGGTCCACCCAAGGAACATTCATGCAAAATAAAAATGAAATCCAACATGTGGTTTTGGAGGAGAAGATTTTTAAAGATTTTTAATTTTTTGTGTTGTTTTGTTGCCATGGCAACCAGAGTTCTGGGTGTAACAAAATTCTTTGAAGGAATTTGGAAGAGGACTAAGTAAGGAACATTCCTGTGAAGTTTGGTTACAATTGGCCTAGTAGTTTAGGAGGAGAAGATGTTTTAGCATTACACTATATGTTAAATAGGGAAAATAAGCCCCGCCCATGGCGGCCATGTTTTTTGTCGGATCAAAATTTCTTCAAGGAATCTGAAAGAGGTCCACCCAAGGAACATTCATGCAAAATAAAAATGAAATCCAACAGGTGGTTTTGGAGGAGAAGATTTTTAAAGATTTTTATTTTTTTGTGGTTTTGTTGCCATGAAGGAATTTAGAAGAGGACTATGTAAGGAACATTCCTGTGAAGTTTGGTTACAATTGGCCCAGTAGTTTAGGAGGAGAAGATGTTTAAAGAAAAAAGTTAACGCACGGACGCACTGACGCACGGACGGACGGACGCACGGACGCACGACGGACACAGGGCCATGACAATAGCCCCGCTGGCCTTCGGCCAGTGGAGCTAAAAACGAAACAAAACACACTACCATTTACATGTAGAATAACAGACCCATTTTAAGAATCATCATGTAAAACCATCTTTGCAATGAATACCCTTGTAAATCCCAATTTACAAAGATAAAAGTTGGGTGTAAATTATTCTTTAAGTTGGCTCACATTACGATAACATATTCATGTATTTTTCATATCTCCAAAATGGCTACTTTTAAATTTGTGATATTTTTTCTTATTTATACTCCAAACAAAGGTTGTTGGTGCTCGTTAGAACTGCCTCATTGAGGCGGTTCTAATGAGTACCAACAACCTATGTCTTGGTGCAGAAAGGAAAATAATGTACCCGCCTGCAAAATCATGTTTTCTCATATAATTTGGGGTTTAGATAGGTGTTCATTTCACAGACTTGTTACATGATGAAAACATAGATCATTGTCCGGCTAATAAATGTTAAAATGCCAACAATTATTGGCATTTTAAAAATTTATCAACAGGATAAAAATTCCTGCTTGACAAAGGTTTATATTTTGTCCTGCTTTTAAATTGTTGGCATTTTAAAATTACTCAGCAGTATGAAATTCCTGCTCAAATTATTTATATTTAGTCCTGCTTATAAATTTTAAAATGCCAACAACTGTTGGCATTTTAAAATTAATAAGCAGTACAAAATTCCAGCTCAAGTGACTTTTGCATAAAAAAAGTCATAACCGGGAGGCCAGATGTTCTTATTGCGCGGAGGAAGCATTTAATGACAAAGATGGGTAGATTTCTTCAAAGTCTTCAAAAGATATAAAGCAATGACCTTCCATTTCCGAACCAATATTAATATCAACTGGTTTAGTCACTATTTACGAAAAGATTTAATTTATACCCCTATCTTATTATTAGGAACATTTATCATACTTGGTAGAATTGAAACAAAATTTATACAGGGGTCTAAATTTCAATCCAAACTTAAATGGTTATAAAATGGCTTAAAACTAATCTATCTTGATAGAAGGTTATTCCTGCATGGAAATTATGAAATGCTTATAAGATTTCTGGCTCAATCATCACAAAATTGAATGCCATAAAACATATAATCACATTTAGTTTGATTAAATAAAACTTTTTATCAGTTTTTTAGACATTGTTAAATCTCTAATATCTTTGACCCTGTATAAATACATCATGTTAACAAAAAGCTAAAAGGTTAAAGAAGGAAAATTGGAGACTCAGTTTTATTGAGTCTCTTCATACACAGCAATATACATAGTTTGCAAGGCTGCATAATGCCTCCTAGCGCCGGTTAAAGCGATATTTGACAAGTCTGTGTAATGAACACCCCCTTAAACCCCATTTTATATAGAGAAAACTGGGATTTACAGACGAATGCATTATTTTCCTTATTTCTTCTCCAAGACATAGGTTGTAGGTACTTGTAAGAACCGCTTCAATGAGGCAGTTCTAACAAGCACCAACAACCTATATTTTGGAGTATATATGGAAAATATCACAAAATTGTATCAGAGAAATGACCATTTTGGACATATGAAAGAGGACTCAATATCACATGTGTGTGTTATCGTGATGGGTGTGTTATCGTAATGTTTACAGCATAATTGTTTTGAGCAGGAGTTATGAGGGATTCAAGAAGTACAATAAAACCTGTCAAAGTGGCCACCTCTAATAAGCAAGCAACCTGCATTAAGCAAGCATGGTTTTGCTTCCCGAAAAAAGCAATTGCATTAAGATTCACCTGTATTAAGCAAGCACCTATCCTAAACAAGCGTATTTTGGTTATTCCGTAGGTGCTTGCTTAACCCCAATCTTGCTGAATATTCATTTAGCCACACCCATTTCTGTCTATCAACCAATCTAATTACTTGATGTAATTTATTGCTACAAATTCATAAACTAAATGCCAAACAGTGTAGATGCTGATCAGATGGCTTCTGAAGAAGCCATCTGATCTGGATCTACACTGTTTGCAAAGATAGGGGTTGTCGCAAACAGCAAGATAAGGGTTAATACAGGTTGGACTGTATAGATAATGCTTAAACAGATGACAAACTGAATTTTTTTCTTGATGTTCAGACAAAGAAAAAAATTGTTTGCCGGACTGACGATTCACATGAAATACTGAAAATATCCTTAAAGTTCGGACCCCTTGAGGACTTGCTGTAATTCTCTAAAAAATTTTAACAAATTTGTTTCAGGATCCAGCAAGGAGTCAAAAAGGTGCAGAGGGAATGGCAAACAGTCTAGACACTGATCAGACTGCTCCTTTAGGAGCAGTCTGATCTGGGTCTGCACTGTTTGCTTAGGTCTGCCTGTCCCAATACTTAGGATCATAAAGTATCAAACCTTATATTTAACCCTCTTTCAATAAGTTATGAATTATTTCAATAAGAAATCTCTATATTTGCCTGGCAAAAACAGCCATATACAGATACTGCCGGTATCTTCTTAACAACTCATTTCTGACTAAACTATCTTGTCAGATTTCAACTTACAACACAACTGTTAACAACAGTCTTAATTCTAAAAAGTCTTACCCCCTAACCCCAACACCCGCAAAAAAGCCACTCGCCCAGAAAGAAGTTGAAATACATCTGCACCCTTCAGACACCCATTGGAAGCCCACTTTCTGGGACGACTATACCACTTACTGTATGTCTGATGTTTTTCTCTGCAGTCTTGTCTAAGTGTTCACTGTTATTTGTGTTAAGAACTCTTTTATGTATGATTGGGCTTGTATGGTTTTTCAATTTTTAGTTAAAGTTTTTTGCAATTTCTGCTTGTAAAATCAATTTACTGTGACTGATTTAGAAAAGAGATTTCACCAGAAACTTGTAAATTTAGCTCTCTCACTTTTTGTGTTTCTGTTAAAACCTAAAACCTTGAAAAGATTCCAAAAAAAATAAACAGAAACAGCCAACTTAGTTCTGCTTGTATATGGGCTTGGCCTAAAAAGTTTAACCAGAACTTCCATTGACTTGAGGTTTTATGTCCCCGTCAACAATATTTAGGTTATTTGGGATATGCTGCTTCCAATTTTGTGGGACTTTTACCCGACACGGAGATGCAATGACATCACAAGGCCTACTGTCCAAACAAACCAATAGGTTTTCATGCAGGGACTGTACGACTAGCATCACTCGGGCAGGCTTAGATCTTCTAAGCAGTTCACCAGTACTCTTGTGCGGTCGATTTCAGATCTGTGTGGAAGCATCATGCAGCCTAATCTATTTCTCCAAGCCCCGATGGGCAGGGGTCAGCATACTTCCAACAGTGTTATATCCACAACTGTGTTATAATGAACTGTGTTACAACCAGGTTTTTGTTTACTATAAAATCAGTTCTGTGGTGTAAATGTAAAACCAGTTTTGTGGTGTATTGTAAAACCAGTTTTCTAGTTTCTAGTGGTCCAGGATCCTTTTCACAAAATGAATATCAAAAGATATTATGGGCCCTTTTTGACCTTTTCCAGCTCATATAATACTGAAGTATGGGCGCTCAATTATTTTTACATTTTTAACCCATAGATGACAAATAAAATCTTCCATTTTAACCCTTATCCCTCTGAATATTTAATTAGCCACATCCATTTCTGACTTTGAACCAATCAGATTACTTCATTTAAGTTCTTCCTACAACTTTACAAACTGAATGTCAAACAGTGTAGATCCTGATCAGATGGCTCCAGATCTACACTGTTGTCTAAGTTAGGGGTTGTCCTGGACAGCAGGATAAGGCTTTGAGTCCATTTCCAAGGAGAATTATTTTTTTTTCTACTGTATGGAAATTAAACAGTGTAGACCCTGATCAGACACCATGTTCTGTGGTGTCTGATCTTGGGCTACACTGTTTACAAATGTCCCTTTCATGGGTAATTTGGAGTTTATTACAAGGGTCACCCCAAGGGACAATGTTGCATGCTTCAGACGCGTTGACCACCAGCTGGCGTAAGGGTTTGTCAACAATAACACCCATGGCTATTAAAGAAACAGTGTGACTGTCACACGTCAGTGGTCAAAAGATGAGGGTCTCCAAATGAGATTTTCCATGAGCTAATTGTCTATTAGCCAGCGATTATTAATGTTATACAGCAATTCTAAGAAATCTGATGAGACTATATATAGAGTCCTTCATTGTGATATTGAAGAAGACAAGCTCACATCAATATTATTGCAATGATCTTTTATTTTTAGCTATAACTTTTTTCATCACATGAACAAGTCCGTGAAAAGAACACACCCCTAAACCACACTTTATTTAGAAAAAACTGGAGTCTACGGGGGTATACATTATTTTTCTTATTTCTGCTCCAAGACATAGGTTGTGGGTACTCGTTAGAACAGCCTCAATTTGCATGCAGTATAAATAAGAAAAATATCTCAAATTTTCTTCAGAAAAGCAGCCATTTTGGAGTTGTGAAAAAATAAGAAAACACGCCTATACAAATACATTGCCACCTTTATGGCCGAAAAAATGAAAATTTTATGATGAAAAATTGTTATATTTTTCTTATTTCTACTCAAAATATAGATTGTGGAAATAAGAAAAATAAGGTGTACCCCTGTAAACCCCAGTTTTACTATATAAAATTGGGGTTCAAGGGGGTCAAAATTACATAGGGGTGTTTTTGTGATGGTTGCACAGGTGTGTTATCGTAATGGTGTCATTACCAGTAGTTTGAGCCTCACAAAAGTCATTTAACGTAATATGTACATGAACATAGCAAATCTTTCACTTGACTTCATTGCTGTAAGACATCATTTGATGCAGCCACCCAATGGTAAAATCCAAAGTACCTGAGTAAGCATCCTTGATCAAGTTACCGCTCACTCAGTTGCTCACTCAAAAGTAATCTAAAGATCACTTTTGAATATTCCCAAAGATGGTCTTAACCCTTATCTTGCTGTTCGAAATAACCCCTATCTTTGCAAACAGTGTAGATCCAGATCAGATGGCTTCTGAAGAAGCCATCTGATCAGGATCTTCACTGTTTGGCATTCAATTTATGAATTGGTAGCAATAAATTACATGAAGTAATTTGATTGGTTGATAGACAGAAATGGGTTTGGCTTAAATGAATATTCAGCAGGATAAGGGTTAATATAGGAATTTTACTGAGCCGTCAGGTTTAGTTATTATTAACCCAATTTTACTGTGAAACCCATAAAAGGAACAGATACAAACAGTGCAGACCCAGATCAGATGCTGCACAATGTGGTGTCTGATCAGGGTCTACACTATTTGCTAACAGCATTTTCTGTCAGAAAAAAGAATTAAAATGGAAAAAATAGACCCTGACATGCCTTAAATGACAAATGGACATGTCTGAAGAGTGCACCAGTATACAATGGGTCAATCAATTTTATTTAGAAAATGGCTTAACTTTTTGCAAACAGAGAAGGCCCTGATCAGACACCCTGTTCACCTTCTGCAGCATCTGATCTGGGCCCGCACTGTTTGTCAGCGTCCGTTTTAGGGTTTGCCATAAAAAATGGATTTAGCACTTCAAAAGAGGACATTTAATAAATACATGAACTTAAGCGTTCAAACAATTAATAATAACTATAATTGTACTCAAACCATCTTAGGGATGCCAAATCCACAATTATAACCATAATAATAATGATAAATGAAAAAGTGAGAGAAAATCTCCGTTATTTTTCATATTTATTTGATTTCGTGACAAACTAAATCGTCTGGTTATCCGTTCTACAAAGGACAGAGGCATAACGTCAGGATATAATTGACTAAGATAAATGCTTGTCTTGGGATGGCCTTTTAAGGATCAGAGCCAATGAGAAACCGGCTGTAAGGGGATATGACTGCATGACAGTGTTATGGAGAATGATGACTGTGGGCTTAACCTTTGACCTTTCACTCCTGGGTTTCTGGAGAGGGCTTTATCTTTTTGTTTTGTTTCAAATCTGGCAATGTACATTTAACCCATATAAGTCCAATCATGACAATTGAATCACGACAATTGTTGTCTGCTTCGCCGTCTGCCCGGTTACCTTAAAAGTAATTTTTTGTAAACATTGTGGACCCAGATCAGACTGCTCCTGTTGGAGCAGCCTGATCTGGGCCCACAATGTTTGCCTGTATGCAAAATAATTTTTAAAAAGTTTGCAAAAACATTCAGCAGATGACATTTTCAGATGTAGTTTTTCTCAGCATCTTAAGGGGAATGGATACACCTTCAGGGGAGACAACTCCCACAAAAGTTTTTTTGTCTCCCATGTCAATAGGGGTCAACACTTAAAGGAAAGAATTTGCTCCTGAGGAGCAAATTCTTTCCTTTAAGAGTAGACCCGTTTTTCAGTGGTTCAGGGCTTATAGAATAGTGAACAGGAAGTCCTGAAAGTTGTCTCCCTTTGCAAAATGGCAGAAAAATTTGCCAGGTGTCCCCATTCCCCTTAAGGGTTAAACTTCAGTGGCTCAAACACATTTCTTTCTATAGCTCCAAACAACAATGATCGATTGACTGTTTTGGGTTTAATGACATGTCAGCCTTTGTGTAGTCTCCCAGAGAAAGGGAGAAAAGAGATAGAAGAGATAGGAGAGCAGACAGAGGAGAAAGAAGAAAATAATTAGAAGTGGAGAAAAAGAACAAAATAACAACATTCCCCCTTACCAGAGGCCTTGTCCAACTGTAAGCCCCAGTAATGCAAGATACAGGTCACCTTTGCCTCATCCGACCAACCCCGCTCCAAATAACAAATATTTAGGGATAAATTTATAGTTCCAAATAACAAATATTTAGGGATAAATTTATAGTTCCAAATAAAAAATATTTAGGGATAAATTTATAGCTCTTAATAACAAATATTTAGAGATAAATTTAGAGTTCCAAATAACAAATATTTTAGGATAAACTTATAGGTCCAATAACAAATATTTAGGGATAAATTTATAGCTCCTAATAACAAATATTTAGGTATAAATTTATAGCTCCAAATAACAACTATTTAAGGATACATTTATAGCTCCAAATAACAAATATTTAGGGTTAAATTTATAGCTCCAAACAACAAATATTTAGAGATAAACTAGGTCTAAACAACAAATATTTGGGGATAAATTTATAGCTTCAAATAACAAATATTTTGGGATAATTTAGCAAGAGATTTCTTATTTTATTGAGAAAATGAATGTCAAAAGAAATCATTAAAATTGCCTTAGCAAGGCAATTCTGATGAGTACACACAGTATACTATTATTTTAAAAAAAAGAAAAAAAAAGATATCACTATTTTACCTAGAAGCCTCTGTGTTGTAGTGGATAAGCTACTCGCCTTGTAAACCAGGGATCGCAGGATCGATCCCGGGCTTCTCCAGTCTTTAAACCGAGGTCCCGTCTCCATATGACCTTAGCTGTTGGTGGGACGTAAACTCAAACACTCACTCATCACTATATTACCCCCATTAGCATTGTACGTAATTAACCCTTATCTTGCTGAATAACTGTATTAGCCACACCCATTTCTGACTATCAGCAAATTAGATTAATTACCTTGTTTTTTGGGGGGGGGGGGGGGGGGGTTGGTTTTATTGCCCTTTCAAGATTATTTCACTCATATCGAGCCGATCGTTAATCAGAGGTGGGCGAAAACCGGAGTACCCGGAGAACAACCACCTGACCTTCCGTTGAAGAACTTGGCGTCTCACAGATTAATTAGCTTACATGATATAATGTTTTTGTTCAAATTCACAATCAAATGACAAACAGTGTAGATACTGATCAGATGGCTTCTGATCTGGATCTACATTGTCTGCAAAGGTAGGGGTAGTTGTAAACTGCAGGATAAGGGCTAACTCTCAGTAGCTGGAACCACCCAATCTCAAAAAAAAAAATTCAAGGCCTCAAAGGTGTTGGAGCCAGATGGGAGATAACTACACTGGGTCACAGTGATGACACCATGCCCGATCCATATGTTTATTTATATATATATATGTGTATGTATGTACATTACATTCTGTGTTAAGCAAGCACCTAAGAGACAATCAAAATGCCCTTGCTTAAGACAGGTGCTTGCTTAGTACAGGTAGGTACTAAACAATGGCCTGTTTTGGGAACTGAATGTATGCTTTAATACAGGTGGCCACAATGATAGGTTTTTCTGCAGATGGAAAATTCTGGAACTCTCAAATCATTTCAGTAGGTATAAAGGCTCAAAAGGACTGAAAAGAGTTGACCCTATGAGGAGTAAAACACATTGAATTCTTTGAATGACCCTTCAATTCAGGACAGTATTGTAGTATTCATTTTCCTTTTTACAAAGACCTACAATGAAGGTCATTCCATTGACATCATCCTTGGTGACTACCCTTCAAAGGCAGCAGGTATGGTGTCATAAACTCTCATGATGAATGATTCTATAATTAACCCATTTAACCCATTTTATTTGGAGAAACCCCAAAATGGGACACTGGCAAACAATGTAGGCCCCGATCAGATGCTGCAGAATGCAGCATCTGATCAGGGCCTTCACTGTTAGCAAATTTCAGCCATTTCCTAAAAACTTTTCTAAAAATAACTCGAGATGACATCACTAAATTTGGAAAGTTCTATTCAGGACATAATGGGTGAAGAATTTTACTAAGGATTTGGGTGATCACCTCATCTAACAACAGGCATCAGAAACCAACCAGTCATCAACAAAAGGCCATGCCATTTGGCAATTTATCTTGTTCAAAATGGCTGACCAGTTGCTGACCACACTCCATGATTACCCACAATCCATCATACTTCCTGTGATCACCCACCACATGCAACCTTCACATCAGGATCATCAGTTTAAATACTGCAATTATTGATGTATTCTGCAAGCACAAATGAATACAAATTGCAATCATTTATCACAAAAATTATCTGTCTCTTTACAGTCACCCATATTCAATGCCTTTTTTTCATACTTTTATTTTTATTTCAATGACATGGCAATGATTGACGGTAAAGTTTTACATCAAGGTAAGCATTGTTACCTGAAGAAAAAACCTCCAAAACAGAAAGCCTCTCATTTTGGCTTCCAACCTGCACACTCAAAAATAAAAACCCTCCAAACCATCAGAAAAGTTTCTGCTTTTATCTCACCTCCCCTAGGAGATACCCTTTAAATTACAAATTAAGACTTAAAGAGAATAAAGTATCTTTACCATGTCCTCAGAGCTTTAACTCTATGAGAAAAATGACATTGGTGACGAATTTCACTATCTTTTTGTATGTAATCATTTCACATTGCATTAGCAAGCCTATGTAATATGTGATCAAGACCCCAACAAGGAAGGAAAGGTGTGTTCGTCTTGTTCCATCAAGGAGTGTTGTTGCATTACAGAACTGCTTAAACATGACGGGATCCACAGTCTTTTTTTTTTTGTCTTTTTCCTTCTTTTTGCTTTTTTGCATAGGCATGGTAAGATGATGTCTTTGCTTCCTTTCATTGTTGCATTTGCTTGTTTATATATGTCTGTTGCATGTCACCTGTTTGTATAATTTGCTCTTACCCCATCTGCGAATTGCACGAGTTGAACTTCAATAAAGTTCTGTTGTGTATTCCTTGCTTCCAAAGGATAATCCTTTAATAGAACAGATTTATTTTGAGCTACCTATAATGAAAACGAGCAAGTCCACGTAATACTTCATCTTTATTTATATACATATAATAAATATATTTGGCATCAGGAGAACCAGCCCAGTGCAACAAATATACTAGCTTATCACGCGGGACCAAGCCGGAACCTGCATGGCGCGCAGATCGCTTGGACGAAGGATGGTCTAAACCTGGCGAAAGAAGCTAGTATTTGATGAACCTGGACAAAACTGCTGACTAGGAAAATCAATGCTGCACAACATGAGCACTACACTATCCTGCTTAGATGCACGCTGTCGCATTCGCAGTTCTGCCCGAC
Source organism: Lucinisca nassula (assembly GCA_963580285.1). Classification (NCBI taxonomy): domain Eukaryota; kingdom Metazoa; phylum Mollusca; class Bivalvia; order Lucinida; family Lucinidae; genus Lucinisca; species Lucinisca nassula. Next base: position 47,047,605 of record OY757015.1, on the reverse strand, counting down.
GGCAGAGATGTCGCAATTCCACATGGCGCGTGGAGCAGCAGAGATATCGCAGTTCCGCATGGCGCGCGGAGCAGTTCTGCCCGACGGCAGAGATGTCGCAATTCCACATGGCGCGTGGAGCAGCAGAGATGTCGCAGTTCCGCATGGCGCGCGGAGTGTAATTCAGACAAGCAGTATTTCTGATAGTATAGTGCTATGCTAATTACTATACGGTCATCAGCAATGTTTGACCAAGGAGAATGCAAATATCATTGTAAATTACTGGCGACTTGGGGAGAAAACAGGTTAATTTCAATAAGAAATTAACTGTTTCCCCACTTCGTCCTATCATCTGATATGTCCACAAAAAAAAAAAAATCAATTAAAACTCATCTTAAAACCTGGGCTGATCATCCCCACTGAAACTGATGATGGTTAAGGTGGTGGGGCGGTGGTGGATAACATCCATGCTAGTCAGGCTCAATGCCAAAACTGAAATGATGCAGTTTAGAAACAAAGTTAAATATCTGCACAGGGAGCACAGAGCAAATGCTGACAGTATGTAAATGTCAAACGCTCAAAATAAACCACATTTATTCCTTAAATAAATTATCATTTATTTTGAGCTACCTATAATGAAAACGAGCAAGTCCACGTAATACTTCATCTTTATTTATATACATATAATAAATATATTTGGCATCAGGAGAACCAGCCCAGTGCAACAAATATACTAGCTTATCACGCGGGACCAAGCCGGAACCTGCATGGCGCGCAGATCGCTTGGACGAAGGATGGTCTAAACCTGGCGAAAGAAGCTAGTATTTGATGAACCTGGACAAAACTGCTGACTAGGAAAATCAATGCTGCACAACATGAGCACTACACTATCCTGCTTAGATGCACGCTGTCGCATTCGCAGTTCTGCCCGACGGCAGAGATGTCGCAATTCCACATGGCGCGTGGAGCAGCAGAGATATCGCAGTTCCGCATGGCGCGCGGAGCAGTTCTGCCCGACGGCAGAGATGTCGCAATTCCACATGGCGCGTGGAGCAGCAGAGATGTCGCAGTTCCGCATGGCGCGCGGAGTGTAAATCAGACAAGCAGTATTTCTGATAGTATAGTGCTATGCTAATTACTATACGGTCATCAGCAATGTTTGACCAAGGAGAATGCAAATATCATTGTAAATTACTGGCGACTTGGGGAGAAAACAGGTTAATTTCAATAAGAAATTAACTGTTTCCCCAAAAACAAGTCAGATGTGAATTTTGTTCACAGCTGAGTGGTTCCCCAAGGAGTAAGGTAAATAGGTAAATAAATAAAAAAAAAAAAAAAAAAAAAAAAAAATAACCATCATCAGCCTCTAAATGATCACAAAAATGTTTAACAGTCTGCTAATATTTCAACACTGTTGTTAAATGTCATAGCAGATTTAGTCAGAATGTAATTAGAACAATAAATACATATCAAGTAAAACAAATGTTAGCTCAGGGTCATTGTGTTGATAAGGCAATTTAGAAAGCATATGTCTGTTGTCATTATTGTAATAAATTGCACTGATATCTGACAAGACCACCTAGGCTTAAAATTGAAACTGATGATTACAAATAAAATGCCTGCATTGCATTCAGCTTGAGTAAAGGTCAAATTGCAGGGCCACAGCTCTTAACTAGCATGTCCCGCAATCATTTAAAACCCTTACCTTTGCAAACATTGCAGATCCAGATCAGATGACAGAACTCATCAGGACCTACACTGTTTCCTAGACAATTAATGACATGAACAAATGTTTGTTTGATTTGATGTTTAACGTCCCCGTCAACACTGGAGACAGTGCTTCCAATTTTGTGGGACTTTTACCCGACATTGAGATGAAATGACATCTCAAGCCCTGTCGCCCAATGAAACCAATAGGGTTTATTAGCATGGACGGTCCGCCTGGCATCGCGGTTCCTGGACAGCATTAGATCCTCTAAGCGGTTTACCAGTACTAGTGTGCGGGCCGGATTCAGCTCTGCGTGGAAGCATCATGCAGCCCATATATTTCTTCAAGCCCCTATGGACGGGGGCTTAATGACTTGAAATGACTTGAACAAATTCATAAAATCTAGTGATTTGATAGCAATTGGCGTGGCAAAATGAATTTATTCAGCAGGACAAGCATTAAACAAAGCTGTTTGTGCCTGTTTAATCACACGTCTTGATGCTTTGTTTTGTTTGTTTGATTTGAAGTTTAACGTCCCCGTCAACACTGTAAAGGTCATTTTGGAGACGTTGCTTCCAATTTTGTGGGACTTTTACCCGACATTGAGACGAAATGACATCTCAAGCCCTGCCGCCCAATGAAACCAATAGAGTTTATAAGCATGGACGGGCAGACTCGCACCGCTTTGCCTAGGCAGGCTAAGAACCTCTTTAGCAGTTTACCAGTACTTTTGTGCGGGTCAATTTCAGTTCTATGTGGAAGCATCATGCAGCCCATATATTTATTCAAGCCCCGATAGGCGGGGGCCTATACACATGAATATACAGTCTGTAACAGTCTGGTGACCATCTCGCCACTGTTTTCAATAAATGATCTAAGCGTGCTGTTCAGGCCAAGCTTGCAGCACCAATTGGAAATGAATGACCAGAACAATTGGTAATGTCTGGTCCTGTTATCTAAAGCAACTCTATTTAAAGTTCTATTTAGATGATCACCCAACTCCGTTAAGAATAATGGTTTCTATGGTAAGTTCCTCAACACAAATCTGTAAGTGTGTTGAGAGTAGTTTTTAAGAAAGTGTAAGGACATAAATCCAAACTGGTCTCTAGCTCAACCCTCTTCCTGCTGAGCCCGGATATGTCTTATCTTTCAAACAATGCAGATCCAGATCAGTGTCAGAAGCCATCCGATCAGGACCCTCATTGTTTGTCATCCTGTTCACAAATTAGTTGCAATAATTGGCATCACATTATCTGATTGGTTGATAACCAGTAGTGGCAGTGGCTTATTTAAATATTCAGCAGGACTAGGGTTAAAAAGATTATTCCTTGTCTGAATGGATCTGTTTTGGATGACTTTAGAAATAAGCAGCACGAACATCAGAAAAAGTTAACGTCACTCTGACACAAGTAACTGTGAGGATCAAAGGATTTCTGCTCAGTGGTAAATTCCCAACATCATAAAATCCAAAGAAGCGGTACCACATACAGTCAGTATATTCCTGTTTTAGAAGTCCACATATCTATCTCAGAATAGCCCCAGTAATTGGATGTCTGGGATGTTTGGTCTGTGCTTGAAGTCGGTAGGATATAAATACAAACACAGGAACTGCCACTTTGAAGTATGTATGTAATAGCCTTGGTATATATGCCATTATATACATGAAATGTACGCCAGAAATACATGTATCCATCTGAATTGTAGAATGTTTGAGCCACAAATTCTTAAACCATGGACAATAAACAGAAGAAAGGTCTTTGCTGAAACTTCTGATCTTTGACAGAAACATCTTGAAGGCCCATAGAGATGATTCATATGTTCTTTTCAATGAACAGCACTTTTTTCATTGTCATAAAGACGTCATTGTAACGTTTAGATTATCTAGTCCCATGATAGCTCCTCTGGTTTGGGCTCATTTATGGGTGTAGATCTGTATGAGGAGCAACCATACAAAGTGTCTTGTCCGTCCTTTCCGTATTATAAACACAGCTGAATTGTCACAAATGAACTGGATACGTTTTTTGGCCCAGCATTTCCCTCAGATGACGGCAGCAGCACCTATAGAATAAAACTCGCAAACGGCCACCGACAGATCACCGTCAGATACTGAAAGAAGTTGTTCTGGCCATTTTGAATAAGACACTGTGAACCGAATACTGCTGCAAAACTGCCAAAGATACAGCTGAATAACAAAATATGGACAGACCTTACCATTCTCTAAGGATTTTTGCCACATTTGCGAAATTATTTTTACAATGCTGATTTGGTGTGATTCTATGCAACAAATCTTGACTAAGACTGACCTTCCTTGAAAGATCACTGGAGGCAAAAAATTCAATGATCCTATGCACCTTATCAGAAGGCAAGCAGACCTGCATAATCATACTGTCGAGAATCATGTCCAGACGTTCTAGACACACCAAGGGTGCTAAGCTATGTTGAACATCAGAAAAAATATGACACATGTTCAATGCCCAGCTCAACAATCTGGTATATCTATAGTGAGGGAGTTATCAAAGAGATTTTGTTTGTTGGCGTGTATTGGAGTTTAACGGCCCAGTCAACACCATTTAGGTCATATTAAAGCTGGTCAGTCTACCTGTCCACGCATTTCCTGGGCAGGCTTATACCTAAGCACTTAACCAGTACAGTGCACATTCTCTCGCCATAAACCGAAAAAAAAAAAAAAAAAAAAAAAAAAAAATGCACTTCTTGAATGAGTGGAAGAGAGAGAATGACCATAGAAAAGATTTCATGATCAATCTTCATGAAAGAATGTTGCCGACCCAGTCAGGTATTGAACTCGCGTCCTCCTGATCACCAGTCAGACGCGCATCCGACTTAGCTACTAAGGCCGGCTTATCAAACAGGTAGAATATTGTATGAATCCAAAATCAATTTTTGGACATTAAACTCCAAAAGTAGGATAACCTGATGTATTTTTATCTGATTTTTCATTTTAGAATTTTTTTTAAAAGTCATTTGAAATAAGCGTTTTTTGTTCTCATATGTGCTGACCGGAGACTGATTCATAACCGACCTCAAAAGGGTACCCTGATGTACATACTAATATTTTCCAGATATGCATGCTGTATCACAAAATCAGAATCGCCCATGAAAATTGGTCAACTTGAGCTTCCAATTTATCATAACGTAAGCAATTGTTCAATCACCAGTGTGTTCTCCAAGGTATGTCCAACAAATGAAATTAATTTAGTAGCAAAATGTGCTTTGAAGCGAAAAGGCTATTTATAATAGCTCTGTCTCATATTATATACACGAGTTTAGAGAAAAATGGGGCACATGCGAGAATGTGAACTGACCCCATTAGCACTACCAATCAAATGCTGAAAGAGGTCGTTATGCCTTATTGACTGATCTTATTTAATTTTACCGAGAACTGAACATGATACTACAAGAAAACATCTCCATAAAGCTCATAAAGATTTCCTACATATAATACAAGTCCAGTTCAGGTTGATGCCGAGGGTACTTCTCACACAAAACCCCTTATATAGACGCCAAAAGCCTGACAGAAATGAGTAATAGATACAGATATATCTGGACGGTGATCTGCATGGCCCATCTTGAGTGTTAGCTGTAACAGCAGAGAATGGTTCAGCACTCTCGGCATCACAGATGAACTGTCTGATAACACTTGAATTCCTGGGTCCAGATAAGAACTGGTATCCAAGTGTCATTCCTCCCACCTCCGCGCAAAACACATGCCGCAGGCACCCACTACAAGCACCTCTCTGAGGCACCTCCAACAAGCACCCACAACCCATGCCCCCACGCAGAAATAAGAAAAATATCAGGACTTTTTGGATAAAAAGTGCCTTATCTGGAGCTGTGCTGGATTATGTCCTGAGTCCTTGAAGACATAGTTTCTGATTTATTAGAAGAGTTTTTGAGTTCTCTGTTCATTTATTTCCACTTGTTCTCTGGCATTGAGCCCACTATTATTGTTTCTTTTGTTATCACAAAACTGACTTTTCATGTGAATAACATGTTCATATATCGTCGTAAGAGCACTCGCAACCGGTATCCCAATTTAACTAACTCAGCCCTTAGTTGAGCTTTTGTCTTCAAGTCATATGGTTGTGCGACACTGAGAATCCATTTACAAAACTGATAAAGTCCAACTTTTGTAATAAATATGGTATTGAAGCACCAACAAATTGTAAATAATAATGTCACACACACACAGGCACCAAGTCTCAAATTTTATTAATCCAATATATAAAGGAAATTAAATTGTAAATGTAATTGAATAATAACATCCATGCTAGTCAGGCTCAATGCCAAAACTGAAATGATGCAGTTTAGAAACAAAGTTAAATATCTGCACAGGGAGCACAGAGCAAATGCTGACAGTATGTAAATGTCAAACGCTCAAAATAAACCACATTTATTCCTTAAATAAATTATCATTTAACGTCACTACAGCTGGTGTCTGGGAATGTGTGGCGGCCATAAAATGTCTCCCTGCCCTACATCATAGTGTAGTTTATATTTTCTTGTCCTTTGGGATCATTGATTCCAGTGTTGAATTTTGAAAATACTTCAGGGTCACTGATGAGGCCTAATTGGCCGAAACTAGCTAGTCTGGCCCAGAAAACATGTACACTTCATATTTTCTAGTTCTGTGGTGTATTCCTTGCTTCCAAAGGATAATCCTGTAATAGTACATATTCAATAAAGTTCTGTTCTGTTATTTTCAGTATATCTTTTTTTTAAAGCTGTTTAGATCCAGATCAGCTGACTCTTCAAAAGCCAGCTGATCAGAATCTATACTGCTTTCCATTCTGCATCTGAATCCAAGGTAAAAATTGAAATCATGCAACACAACAGGCTGAAGATTGGGGAGGAGGGTACCATACTGTACAATTCAGGGTAATGAGGGTTAATTTCACAAAAAAAAACTGTACTTAAAACAAACAGTGAAGACCAAGTTGATCAGATGTATCATTCTGCATTTGTCCATGCTCCATTTCTGGGAGGCTAGGCTTATATGGGTTAACCCATTTTGTACCGGAAACCCCAAAACGGGTACCCTGGCAAACAGTGCAGGCCCAGATCAGACGCCGCAGAACGCGGCATCTGATCAGGGCCCTCACTATTTGTAAAAAGTTAAGCCATTTTCCAACTAAATTTTGAAGAAAACACAACCTGACACCCCTAGATTTTGAAATGGACTCCTGCAATATATAAGGAGGAAGATTCCATTTGGTACAAAAAGGGTTAATGTACAGCTATTTATTTTCCATAGTTCAGCTGGAATAATTTCATCAATTGTCATGCACAACTGAGGAAGATGCAAATTATTCATGATTAAAACTAAGAAATTTAATGTTCTTCCTGGATTAAAGGCTGAGGCTATGTTATTACAACCAATGGTCAGAATGATCATATTTCTGGTCATTTATCACCTATTTATCATCTTCAAACCACCCACCCTCCTCTCTGTCTGGTCAGTTTCACCATAGTTTTCCTAATAAATGTACACCTCATATAGTTGTACACCACACCTCTCAAATGTTCAGCTATTATGGATATATCTGCCTATAATATTCAGTGAAATCCAGCTATTATGACTACCTTAAAGAATATTCAGCCTTCAAAAACATATCTAACTCAAATGCCAGTCATGACAAATGTCGTCTGCTTTGTCGTGTGCTGGTTTCTTTAAAAGTCATTTTTGCAAACAGTGTGGACCCAAATCAGACTGGGCCCCACTGTTTGCCTGTGCGCAAAAATATTTTTAAAAAGTTTGAAAAAAAAAATCAGCAGACGACATTTTTAGATGTAGTTTTCCTCGGCATCTTAAGGGTTAAAAGGTTTCAGTTCTTCTTTCGGTGTGTTTTCACACACGGTCATCTAGTAAGAGACCTACCTTTTTCACTGTTCACTGTCTTACAGACCACTTCTGAACAGTCCCAAATGTGGTCTTAATATAGGAATTTCATTGTACTTCCTGGCATCCAAAACAGAAACCATGTTAGTTAGATTATATAGAAAACTGACCATTGACCATTCGAAGTCAATATTTTCTACCATTTATGGTGATACTTCTATATAATCTATACACTTTTGGGATCAAATTTTAAACTGTGATACATCCAAAACTGTGTTATAACGAACAGTGTTATTAAGGGTTTTTGTATTTTTAAAACTACGCTAAAATGAACAGTACTAACTTGCAACTGGCATGCTGATGTTAACTCACAACAATTATCGTCTGCTTTATCGTCTGCCAAGTACTTTAAAATTAGTTTTTGCAAACAGTGTGGACCCAGATCAGACTGCAAACAGTGTGGGCCCAGATCAGACTGATTTAAAAGGTTTTTCAAAAGGTTCGCAAGAAGATTCAGCAGACGATATAAGCAGACGACATTTTCAGATGTAGTTTTTCTCAGCATCTTAAGGGTTAAATATTAGTGGGAGTTTCTTTTGGAAGAAATACAAAATGCTAATATGGACTCATAAGGTCAACCGTAGCGTGTTCAATTTCACAGTCATACGCTTCCTGGAGCCACAGGGATGGTGGGAGGGGTGATTCTAAATAGTTCCAATCCATCATTGTCCAGCTATAACCAGTGCCTGATGATGTTAATTACTAACTGGGACCATCAGTGACTGGTCTAAGACCTTTCATTATTCATATTTTTCATAGTAATTACAATGGATGCAGTGTTTTAATCTGCTGATTATAAAGATTGATCTGTACAAATTGTAATGTATATCTTTCAAGATGCATCTCGGAATCTCCTGAAGAAACTTCATGCTTGTTCTTTTTCTTTTTTGTACTTGTAGCCTACATAATGAGAGAGTGTCCGCTCCTGGGAACAGGAGGTCAAGGGTTTGATCCCGGGCCGCGACATACCAAAGTCGTTAAAAAAAAAATGGTACTAGCTGCTCCTCGCTTGGCACTCAGATTTACGGGGTAATTTACGGGGTAGAGCTAGGACTGGTCGACCCAGTGTCAGGATAATGTGACTGGGTGTGGTATCATGTAACGTGTCTGGGACATGATACTTCAGTGAGACAGCACTATAAAAGTGAGCATTGGGCTCCCTGTCGCAACCAGACACCGTTGTGATATGACTGAAAAATTGTTGATAGACGTTATGTAATGGCTATTTAACTTATTGTTGAAAATATCATTTCTAGAGCAGACGACAGTCAAATTCTTTTTGATTCTTATTTTACAGCGAAAATAAGGCTTGACCTTAGTTTCTAATCATCTGTTGGGTAATGTCAAGCCTTATTTTTTTTGAAAATAAAAAAAAAAAAAACAAAAAAAAAAAAACAAAAAAAACCAAGCTCTCAAAATGCTGTCTGCTGATGAAGGAAATATGATAATGCCAAAATCAGTGGACCATATAAAAAGTATGGGACCTGTAAATGTTGAGGTAAACTTCTGTGGACCAACAGAAAAAAAAAACATGAATATAAGTACTGGTGTACATTCAGTTCTGACTTGGTTCTGCTCAGTATAAAAGCCATCACTCACAGACTGACCAATACTAATGTAAATGTTACTGGAGTCAAAAGTTCCATAGCATGATAAGTATAAACTCATCTGTCACTTTCTGGTCAATATATCATTAATGACACAAATGTAAATATCAGAATAGTCTCAAGAGAAAGTTGGCAAAATGAAAGGGCATCAACATTAATATTAACATAGACACCATTGCTGCTGTTACATGGTTCTCTCTCTCTCTCTCTCTCTTTCTCTCTCTCTCTCTCTCTCTCTCTCTTTCTCTTTCTCTCTTCTGGAAACATTAATAACCCTTGTCCTGCTAAATAAATTAATTTTGCCTCACCCATCCAATCAAAATATTTGACACACTTTATTCCTGTAAATTCACAAACGGAGCGACAAACAGTGTGGACCCTGATCAGATGGCTTCCCAACACCACTTCTGAAATAAGACCTCTAAGAAAATAGCTCCAAGTCAAAAGCCTTATTTCAATTTATCTTCTTTTTAAACATGAAAAATATATGGTCACTCATCACACCTGTCCCCTATTTCACACCCTCTTTTACACACAAAAAGAAAAAACAAGAGAACAAATCTGTATATCTGATAGAGAGGGGGGTGGGCCGTGTTATTATCTGGGGTTTTGTCAACAAAGTGTTGCCTATCACAAAATTATCTGGACTTCCTTAGTAAACACAAGATGTCCAGTTTTTCAATAAAAAGATGGGGGACATTTCTCCTAATGAAATACAAATAAATGTTCATCTCAGCAGTATTTACTCTCCAGCAAAGTCATATTTGCTCTCTGCACAATTGGTGTCTGTTCTTGGTCCAGAGAAATATGGAAAGATATATCATAGCTAAAGAGAATATTTATTTTTCTGTTTGACAAAGCCAATTAATTATGGCATTCCCATCACTCAAAGTCTGAAAAAAATTATATTGATAAACAATACTGGCATACAGCGAAACCACAAGGACTCAAACATGGATTTACATGTAGTTTGTGTACCATGGCCAAGTCAAACACAAACTGCATCTCCCCACCCCTCCCCCTCCCCATTCTTGAGTCCCTAGGGAATTCTTCCCACAGCTCAAGATAACCCTTCTCTTGCTGAATATTCAGTTTAGCCACACCCATTTCTGACTTTGAACCAATCAGATTACTTGATGTAATTTATTCCTACAAATTCATTAATTGAATGTCTAACAGTGTAGATCCAGATCAGATGGCTTCTGAAGAAGCCATCTGATCTGGATCTACACTGTTTCCAAAGATAGGGGTTGTTGTGAACAGCAGAATAAGACATAAGAATTAGTGACATATACTTACTGAGATTTTCTTTCTTGATCTTGAAAAAAATGTATGTTGTGTGTACTCATTAGAATTGCCTCGATGAGGCAATTCTAATGAGTATACACAACATACCTTTATTTTACAGAAAAATGGAATATATATACCTAAAATATTGCCTTTATGCCTCCTGGCCTTGTGCTATGAGTAACTCTCCGTGCTTCTAATGAGTACCCACAACCTATGCTTGCTTCTAATGAGTACCCACAACCTATGTTTTCTACTGCGAGGCACTTCTTCTGAGTACCCACAACAAATGTTTTCATACAGAAATAAGAAAAATATCAGTACTTTTCGGATGAAAATAGTGCTTAATCTGAAGCTATGCTCGAACAAAATTTCATGGTTCCAAAGATGTTTGAGCCATTGAATTTCATGGTTCCAAAGATGTTTGAGCCATTGAATTTCATGGTTCCAAATATGTTTGAGCCATTGAATTTCATGGTTCCAAAGATGTTTGAGCCATTGAATTTCATGGTTCCAAAGATGTTTGAGCCATTGAATTTCATGGTTCCAAAGATGTTTGAGCCATTGAATGTTAACCCATTAACCATTAAAGACTAGCCACATGGTTTCATATTTGATTAGAACATACATATAAGGGTTGGAAGATCTAGGAGCTGGACCAGATATATTTATTTATTTGTGATTCTGATATGTCTGAATAAGACTACTGTTTCTTTCCTTAAGATATGGTCTACTTTGTGCTGATCTGCCCCAAAACTCCAATCAATATCATGTTTTGTTCGACTTACTTTTTGACCACTGAACTGTTGTCTGTAATACTGTGTGCCCAGAAGGAGAATGTACCCATTGACCCTGAGAGTAAATCACCTTGACCTCCACATCTCCTTGCACTTCCTTCTCCACAACATACCAATACTGAAACATATCAGACAAAATGTGCCAAATGAGTGAAAGGACCTTTAAAAATTTAACCCTTGTCCTGCTGAGCCTGGATATGCCTTATTTTCCAAACAATGAAGATCCAGATCAGATGGCTTCTGACGAAGCCATCTAATCAGGATCTTCATTGTTTGCCATTCAGATTGTGAATTTGTTGCAATAATTTGCATCAAGTTATCTGATTGGTTGATAATCGGTAGTGGGTGTGGCATATATAAATATTCAGCAGGTCAAGGGTTAATGTTCTGATACAAGTCAACTACAGTCTATAATACTGTGAGATGAGTAGAAGAATGTACTGATTGACCCCGAGAGAAGATCACCTTGACCTTCCCATCTCCTCACAATATACCAAAACTGAAAGAATTCAGACTAAATCACTCTGACCTACATATCCACCAAGACTCTTCACCAAAACTTACCAAAATTCATCTTATTTTTTTAGCCGAATGTACCTAGTGACCTTGATATCTGGTGACCTTGATCTTCTTGGCATCCTCTGGCACTGTACTGGTGCTGTACATCACAACATGTATGTTTGTTTGTTTGTTTGTTTGTGTTGAGGTTTTACATTCCTGTCAACCCTGTTTTGGTCATTTTGGAGATGGTTGCTTCAGATTTTGTGGAACTTTTACCCAAGATTGAGATAAAATGGCATCTCAAGCCCTACAGCCCAAAGAAACCCCTAGGGTTCAAGAAGCGGTCCAACTCGCACCACTTTCCCTGACAGGCTTAGACCTTCTAAGCATGTGCAGTTAGTTTCAGCTTTGCGTGGAAGCATCATGCAGCCTAATCTATTTCTCCAAGCCCCGATGGGTGGGGGTATTTCTATTAAAGCTCAAGCTATAAACAATGTGTGTGTGTGAATTCGGGTTTAACGTCGCTTTCAACAATTTTTCAGTCATATCACGACGGTGTCTGGTTGCGACAGGGAGCTCAATGCTCACATTTATAGTGCTGCCTCACTGAAGTATCATGTCCCAGACACATTACATGATACAACACCCAGTCACATTATTCTGACACTGGGTCAACCAGTCCTAGCTCTACCCCGTATATCTGAGTGCCACGCGAGGAGCAGGTAGTACCATTTTTAACCACTTTGGTATGTCGCGGCCCGGGATCGAACCCGTGACCTCCCATTCCCCAGAGCGGACACTCTAAGCTATAAACAAAACACATATAACATGAAAAACATGGTTTTGTTTGATATGAAGTTTAACGTCCCCGTCAACACTGCATATTTTGGAGATGCTGCTTCCAATTTTATGGACACTGAGATGAACTGACATCTCAAGCCTGTTGCCCAATGAAACCAATAGGGTTTATAAGCATTGACGGTCAGACTCGCTTTACCTACACAGGCTTAGGTCCTCTAAGCTGTTTACCAGTACTGGAGTGCGGTTGGATTTTAGCTCTGGAAGCATCATGCAGCCCAATCTATTTCTTCAAGCCCCGACGGGCGGGGGCCTAGAAAAACATGGTTTTATTGTGACTGCATAAGCAGTAATGAAGAGGTTTTTGAGGCGATGAAAGCCTCACTGTCTTTGGGCACCACACATAAGGGGTGTGACCCATAAGGGATATTTGATTTTTTCAGGGTAAGATGAAATTTTATTTCATCGAAATGAACACCAAAACGAGTATTTTCACGAGTGGGGTAGCCACGAGTGAAAATACCAGTTTTGGTGTTCATGAGTGAAATCAAATTTGAAATCGATAGTGCAGTGGTTGCCTCGATAGCGCAGTGGTTAATGCTTTCGACTCATGATTGAGAGGTTGTGCGTTCAAATCCGTCACCAGGTATCGAGGTGTGTCCTTGGGCAAGACACACTGCCTCACTCCACCGAGGTGTAAATGGGTAGCAGTGGTGTAAAAATCACTGCCTCTCTCACGCGCGCGTGAAAACATCCGGAATGAGTGTTCGAGAGCGATTAAATAAGCTTGAAGCTTCCATCCCAATCGAACTGAAATAAATTAGTATAAACTAAATTTGAAATCAAATTTTCTGTTTCTTACATGCTTCAGAATGGCAATATTTAGCTTCATTAATCACACTACTCATCCTTGGAGAAAACTAACTTATTCCTGTTTGTTGTGTGTCAATTTAGGGGTGTCCAACGTGTTTATTGGGTATAATATTGGGTGTAAACTGAAAGTTTGCACCTGAGAAATAGCCTGGGATGGAATTATTATGAATGGTTACTGAAATAATTGAGAGAGTAGTTTCCCCAAGCAGCTGTGGACTGATCTAACGTCGCGCGACAAAATAAGTGACGTCAGCATCGAAACTGACGTTATTAACGTCTTCGTGACGTGTGAACAGGCTAAGCACCAATTCTAATAAAGTTCATTAGTTGTCAATTATCTGACAATGGAAAAAGTGACAATATCGATTTCAATGTGACTGAGAAATCTCTATATTTCATTTAAAAGCATTCTTCTTTTCACTGATTTTATCGTTCCCTGAAAAAAACTAGATGGACAACAACAGTTTTAATTTGCCAGTAAAGGTATCAGTTTTAACCCTTATCCTGCTGAATAAATTAATTTAGCCACACCCATTGCTAGCTATCAGCCAGTCAAATTACTTGATATAATGTATTCATTCAATTCACAAATGATGATGATGATTTCGTGTTTAACGACGCGTCAACCCTCTTTGTGGGTCATAAGCGTCAAGCAGTTAATGGTTAAACGGCATTGAATTCACAAACTGCATGACAAAAAGTGTAGATCCCGATAATGTGAGTTGGATCTACATTGTTTGCAAAGGTAGGGGGTGTCGTGTTCAGCAGGATAAGGGTAATGGAGAATGGATACCCATCAGGGACAACAACTCTTTCAAAACATATTTTTGTCTTTCTTTTCCATATAGAACGAGAAATGTGTCCAGACAACACAGATGCCCCTGCCAAGGGCCCCGCCTCACCCCGAAAATCCATGTTGCAACAAAATTTTCTAAGTGTGTGACCTTGTCATCAGGAACATTTGTGAGAAGTTATATTGAAATTGGTGAAAAAATGTAAGCGCTAGAGCAATGACAAAGTTTTTCTAAAAATAGCCACAGTGACCTTGACCTTGAAAGTCAAACTCGTATTGTCATAAGGAACAGTTGTGTGAAGTTATTTTGAAACCAGTGAAGAAATGCAGGCGCTAGAGCGATGACAAAGTTTTTCTAAAAATAGCCACAGTGACCTTGACCTTGAGATCATGACCTTGAAAGTCACACTCGCTCGAGATATTGTCATAAGGAACATTTGTGTGAAGTTATATTGAAATCAGTGAAGAAATCTAGACGCTAGAGCTATGTTGTGCGAGGGGATAATTAAAATTTTTTAAGTCTGTGACCTTGACCTTGAGCTCATGGGCATGGGTGGGGGTATCGCTGAATAAAATGGACAGGTATCTAACATCATACCAAATATCAACTCAATCCATCACACGATTTGGAAAATATCAACTCTTAAAATATCTAATTAAAAATTTCTAAGTCTGTGACCTTGACCTTGAAGCCATAGGCATGAGTGGGGGTATTGCCAAATGAACATTTGGACCTGTATCTATCGTCATAGCATAGATAAGCCAAATCCATAATATAGTTTGGAAAATTTGAGCTCTTTAAAATCTTTCACATTAAAATTGTCTAAGTCTGTGACCTTGACCTTGAGGTCATAGGCATGGGTGGGGGTATTGCTGAATAAAACATTGTACCTATATCTATCATCATATGAACCAAAGCCATCATAAAAGTTCAGGTTCTACCAGGTACAAATACCTTAACTGGAGTCTTTAACATGGAAAATTTCTAAGTCCATGACCTTGACCTTGAGGCCATGGGCATGGGTGGGGGTATCGCTGAATAAAACTTTGGACCTATATCTATAATCATACCAAATATGAACCAATTCCATCGTATGGTTTGGAAAATATGAGTTCTAAAATTTCAAGTCTACCTGTTACAAAAACCTTAACCTGAGTCTTTAACATTGAAAATTTCTAAGTCTGTGACCTTGACCTTGAGGTCACAAGCATGGGTGGGGGTATTGCTTAATAAAACTTTGGACCTATATCTATCATCATACCAAAGATGAACCAGTTCCATCAAATGGTTAGGAAAATATGAGTTCTAAAAGTTCAGGCTCTACCTCTTACAAAAACTTTAACCTGAGGTTACAGGATCACGTACGTACGTACGTACGTACACACACACGTACAGACAGACGTTGTTACCTCCCTTCCATTATCTACCTTGGTAGATCATATGCATAGCTTCTAGGTTCATAAACACTCTCTGACAACTGCGTCAGAGAGTCGACTCTTTGGCTCAGGGGTAAGAGCAGTGGACTATCACCCGGGCGGCCCGGGTTCGAATCCCACCATAGGCGGGGATTTTTTTCAGGCTATGCATCTTTCCTTTGTTACGGCTTTCAGGTCGTAAGATGGGGGCTCGTCCGGGATGCCAGAATTGGCTTGTGCCGAAGTTGGTATCCTTCACGTCATCATAAATGATGACTTCCTTGAAGAGGGGGTGTGTTACCTCCCTTCCATTATCTACCTTGGTAGATCATATGCATAGCTTCTAGGTTCATAAACACTCTCTGACAACTGCGTCAGAGAGTCGACTCTTTGGCTCAGGGGTAAGAGCAGTGGACTATCACCCGGGCGGCCCGGGTTCGAATCCCACCATAGGCGGGGATTTTTTTCAGGCTATGCATCTTTCCTTTGTTACGGCTTTCAGGTCGTAAGAACGTACACATGTACGCACGTACACACGTACGCACGTATGGAAAACCGAAAAACTATATGCCCCCGGCATCATATGATGCGGGGGATTAATAAAAATCCTATATTAAGACCACCTTTGGGACTGTTCAAAAGTGGTCTTTAAGAAAAGTACACTGTACATGTTAAGATATGTGTAAGCCTAACCAGGAAAAGTGTGATGGCTCACCATTTGTTTGTTTGTGTTCGAGTTTAAGGTCCCAGTCAACACTATTTAGGTCATTTTTGAGCCAGTCAGTTTACCTATCCACACTTTCCTGGGCAGGCTTATATGTAAGGGGTTAACCAGTACAGTGCACATCCTTTCACCAGAAACTGACAATTACTCTTCTTGCATAAGCGGAAGGGAGAGAATGACCAGAGAAAAGATTTCATGATTAATCTCCACGCAAGAATGTCACCAACCCCGGCATGTATCAAACCCACATCCTCCTGATCATCAGTCAGACGTGCATCCGACTGAGCTACCGGAGCTGGCAGATGATGGCTCAACATGACCTAAATAATGATAATCGGGCTGGTAACTAAAATCCCAACCAAGGTCAAACTAACAAACTTCAGCTCCAAAGCCTGACATAGGACACACAAAAATGAAATAATTGCTTCTATAATTTCTGAATATTGATCATGAAATCTTTTCTACGGTCATTCTCTCTTTTCCGCAGAAGGGCAGTTGTCAGTTTCTGGCGAAAGAAGGTGCACTGTACTTGTTAACCTGCCCAGGAAAAGTGTGGATAGGTAAACTGACCGGCTCAAAAATGACCTAAAATAGTGTTGACTGGGCCGTTAATATAATGTTATTAATCAAGTAATTTCATATTGGCACAGGTACAGGTCCAAGGTCTGCTGAATTCGGGCCAATGCAGCCGACCGAGGACCTGTACCTGGGTCAATATGAAATTACTTGATTAATGACAATTTTATTAATTGACACAATAAAAAAACATGATTATTGATTTTTTGACTTCACTTGACCTCAGTTAATATTGACTGACCTGGTGTTAATATGGATGACCTCCAATCAATACAGGATAGTCAATTAATAAACTCCAATACAAACAAACAAATAATTTCTGAATAAAATCAAACTGAAGGTTATCATCTGTACTTACAGCAGATAATTTCTGCTATCAAGATGTATGATAACATGATAAGGCACTGTAGAATCATGTAAGATTTGACAGGTAATGGGGGAGAATGTGATGAATATCACTGCTAACTGCTTGTGTAATGCTGATATCTGATAAATGCTGATATCTGATTGATAAATACTGATATTACTATGATTAGGCTGACAGACATGCCATTTTAATACTCTTTGCTATACTTTTAACCAAAAAATAATTTGAGCTAGAAACCTCAGGTAAACCCAACTTTGTAGAAAGAAACTAGTGACTTTGAGGGTATATACCAAGTTTATTCTAATAAAGGCCCCAGGAGCATCGGAAATAAGGAGCACTCATAAGACACATCAGAGCAAATTTACCAGGGGTCAGTTGTTCAAAGCATCGTTAGCTTAACGAGCTCGTTAGCAGTCAAACTGTTAACTCTTCCAGCAAGTACAATATCTAAAATTTTGGTATTTTTGCTAAAAAAAATGTGAGCAGCTTTTGCAGATGCAAAAGCTGCTCACATTTTTTTCAGCAAAAATATTAGCATATTATGCCATATTAAATGATCAAAATTTTCACAATACATTAACTAACTACATCGTTAGTTTTGAACAGCTGGCCCCAGGAGCGTAAGTTTCTGGCTTGGAGGGGATATACCATATTTATTATGATAAATGCTCCAGCTGGATTGCAAATCAGGAGTAGGCACTCCTATGAGCAAAAACAGAGTCTTGTAGCATATCTCTAGGTACAGAAGAGTAATGAGTGTTCTTCTTTCTCTCTACATGCTTGTATAAAGTTGCCATCTCATGATGCAAAATTGTAGAAAGTGTCACTAATGAAGCTATTATGGACTCAACAAATGTTGAGGGCTTGACAAATGATTGGGTGAACGTTTGAACAGATGGAAAAAAAGAATCCTCGATCAGCCATGCAGCTTAAAGTTGGCACCACATTAAACTGGAGCTGTCAGAGGATCTGACCATAGCTTCTCTGCAACACTATTAGAGTTGAAATAGTCTGAATTCATGCTTAAGAGATGACATCACTGTAGGACATGGTATGTGGCAACATAAAACTTATCAAGGGATATAACTCGATGAGTTATGGGCCATAAGCCCTGGGGTAGCCCCAATGTGCAGCTAGCGCCCGGTTACCTTAAAAACCAAATCAATCAATCACAAGCCCTGATTATGGTATACACAATTCATTAACCCACTGTACATGTGTGTACCAGGTTTCAACTTTGTAACCTTCACAGTTTTTGAGAACAGGTATAAGCTTCATCGAAGTAGGACAATAAAGTTACCAAGCAAAATGCATTTATATTTTCTGAAAACCTACCAAGAGATATAACTCAAAGAGTTATGGACCCATGGCCCCTATTCCAGTATACACAATACAGACAGTCATTGTCGATATTTATAAAAACTTTAAGCTTTCTCTGAGAAATCTGATATGAAAATTTTCAAGAATGGCTAAAATTTGAAAACCTATCAAGGGACATAACTGGAAGAGTTATAAACCCTTGATCCCTATTACAATATACACAATACAGCCAGTCATTGCCCGTCTTTATACAAAGTTTCAGCTTTCTAGCTTTCATAGCTCCTGAGAAAGCTGTTACAAAAATTTTCAGGAATGGCAAAATTCTAAAACAAACAAAGGGACTTAACTCCAAGCGTAATTGGCCCTTGGTCACTATTCTGCTACCACACCTTCCTTACCTTAGAGACCAAGTGTAATATAAGTTTCACTGAAGTAGGACCACAAGTACAAAAGCTATTACACAAAATGCATTTTAAAATCTGAAAGCCTATCAATGGACATTATTCAGAGGGTTATGAACCCTAGACCCCTATTTTTTTATACACAAAACAGCCACTCATTGTCCATGATTATACGAAGTTTCAGCTTTGTTTCTAGCTTTCAGAGTTCCTGAGAAAACTGTTCCAAAAATTTTCAACATTGGCACTAATTGAAACTCTCACAAGGGACATAACTCCAAGAGTTATGTGCCCTTGAACACTATTTTGCTACCACACCTTCCTTACCGTAGAGACCAAGTGTGTTATAAGTTTCGTTGAAGAAGGACCCCAAACATAAAAGTTATTAAAGTACAATGCATTCTAAAATTTGAAAACCTATCAAGGAATATAACTCAAAGAGTTATGGGCCTTGGTCACTATTCTGCTGCTACACTTTTCTTACCTAAGAGACCAAGTGTAGTAAAAGTTTCATTGAAGTAGGACCACAAACATCTAAGTTATTAACCCTTCTCTTGCTGAATATTCAGTTAAGCCACACCCATTGCTGACTTTGAACCAATCAGATTTCTTCATGTAATTTATTCCTACAAATTCATAAACTGAATGTCAAACAGAAGCCATCTTCAGAAGCCATCTGATCTGGATATACACTGTTTCCAAAGATATGGGTTGTCCTGAACAGCATGATAAAATTTAAGCAAAATGCATTTTAATTTTGCAATCACTGAATCTGTTTTACTAAATCAGGGAAAGACAGAATCAGGGAAGGACAATGCAAATCCAGTTTAGCCCAACATTTTCAAAGTGGAGGGTGGGGATGGGGGGGGGGGGGATGCAGATAAAAACAAGACACCCATTAATCTGATCATTGTAGTGGCATGAAGAAAGATTTACAGTAGAAAGTTTAAAGAGTTATCCCTAACCAATTAACCCATGAAATGCCAATCAGGACAATTGTTATCTGCTTTGCTGTCTGCTGGTTACCTTAAAAGTCATTTTTTACAATCAGTGTGGACCCAGATCAGACTGCTCCTGTAGGAGCAGTCTGATCTGGGCCCACAATGTTTGCCTGTATGCAAAAATATTTTAAAAAAGTTTGCAAAAATATTCAGTAGATGACATAAGCAGACGACATTTTCAGATGTAGTTTTTCTCAGTGTCTTAAGGGTTAAAGAGTTATCTCTAACCAATTAAACAGTTATATTCAAGCTGTTTGCTATCAGGCAGTAATCTCTCTTTAATTGTTCTTACTGTAAGAGGTTCCATATGGTTCATTTAAATCTGCTCCAATTCTTGTTTATGAGAATTTAAGTATTTTTGCAGGAAAAATCATAGAAAACTGGACCTACCGTATTCCTCCCATTTAGGGCCCCGGGCACTTAAAAAAGGGGGCGCTTAATAAGAGACAAAAATCTTACCAGAATGGAGGGTGTAAAAACCCATTACATGCGATGATTTTCCATTAGAATACGGTGGATTCATGACATGTAAAGTACCAAGTGGTCAACAAAGACACTCTTTGATAGCAGCAGGCCCCGCCCATTGAGGCTTGAAGAAATATATGGGCTGCATGATGCTTCCACGCAGAGCTGAATCCGGCCCGCACACTAGTACTGGTAAACTGCTTAGAGGATCTAAGCCTGTCCAGGAACCGCGGTGCGAGGCGGACTGTCCATGCTAATAAATCCCATTGGTTTCATTGGGCGACAGGGCTTGAGATGTCATTTCATCTCAATGTCGGGTAAAAGCCCCACAAAATTGGAAGCAATGTCTCCAAAATGACCTTTACAGTGTTGACGGGGGATATTAAACAGCAAATCAAACAAACAAATCTTTGATAGCAGGCTTGCATGATATGATTTACAGCAGATACGGCTGTGACTGAAAGGCCAAAATATTTACTTTAGGTATAAGCCAAAATATTTTTTCCTCTGACAGCAGGAGGGGCGCTTATTACTTTGTTCTTGGAAAAACAGTGAGGGGGCGCTTATAGGAGCAGGGGCCCTAAATGGGAGGAATACGGTAATGCCATATATCGGTTGTTACACTTTTCCTGGGATTTAAAAATATTGGAAAATGTCACATGCTAATGTTGTGTAAGGCGCTTTATGGGTTAATGCTTATGACACCAAGAAAAACTAAACCTGATGAAAAGTCTCCTGCTGCATATCTTAGCAAAACAAACAGTATGACCCAGATCAGACTGTTACTTTTGGAACCATCTGGTCTGGGCCAACTCTGTCTGATGTTTGCACTAATGACTTAAACAAGAATTCCGCCGAAGGCTATGTCGCGCCTGTGGAGGCGCAAAGTCACCGAACCATGACATCAAGGCCAAGGTCAAACATAGATGCTTGCATAAAAGTTGTCACTCTTAAATGCAAGCTTGTACTAAGTATCATTAATGAAGTTCAAATAATTCTTGAGAAATGAACTTAACCATTAGGGTGAACGCTAGGGTGGTCGCAATATTTTACAAAGTCAGTGAACCATGAAATTTAGGTCAAGGTCAAATATGGATGCTTGTATTTAAGTTGCCATCCCCAGATACAAGTTTGTACCAAGTATCATTTATGAAGCTCTTATAGTTCTTGAGAAATCAACTTGACCATTAGGATGAACACTAGGATGGTCGCAATATTTTACAAAGTCAGTGAACCATGAAATTTCGGTCAAGGTCAAATATGGATGCTTGCATTTAACCCTTTCCAACTCAGATACGTGTTTTTACGTGTCTGCACCCCCACCCACAGAATCACCTAAAATCTGCATTTCTACCCCTGGATAGTTATGTTTGCTTTAGGATTTGTTGGGCAAAAAAAGTGACCTGTTTTTTCGCGCGCCTCCTCACTAAAAATATTCCAGGGGGGATTGAAGGGGGGCAACGCCCCCCTGACATCCCGAAAAAATTTGGGTGTATGGCCCAACCGGCCGCTAAAATTTATATCTGAGGGTGTCTGGGGTCAAAAATGCCTGAAAATTGATGCTGATAAAACATGCTGCAAACAGTGAAAATGGCCAGTGCCAAACACCTTAATTGTTGCCTTGACAGCTGTGTGAAGATTAAAATGTGGTCAAAAATTCATGTGAAAACACACTTTTTGCCAACTTTGAGATGCCCCCTCTTTACCATGACAACAATGATCAAGTAATGAAAGGTTGCATTTGAAAGGCTACTGCCCAATGAACATTCACACCGAGTTTGGTGTAAAACAGACCATCCATTATGAAACAATGGCTAGTTGAAGTTGCTGTCAGGTGCAACACTGTGAAAATCAGCGAAATTCACAAAATCCTTGAGTGGTAAAGGGTTAAGTTGCCATCCACAGATTCAAGTTTGAATCAAATATCATTAAAGAAGCTCTTATAGTTCTTGAGAAATAAACTTGACCATTAGGGTGAACGCTAGGGTGGTCGCAATATTTTACAAAATCAATGAACCATAAAATGTAGGCCAAGGTCAAATATGGATGCTTGCATTTAAGTTGCCATCACGAGATAAAAGTTTGGACCAAGTATCATTAATGAAGCTCTTATAGTTCTTGAGAAATAAACTTGACCATTAGGGTGAACGCTAGGGTGGTCGCAATATTTTACAAAGTCAGTGAACCATGAAATTTAGGTCAAGGTCAAATATGGATGCTTGTATTTAAGTTGCCATCCCCAGATACAAGTTTGTACCAAGTATCATTTATGAAGCTCTTATAGTTCTTGAGAAATCAACTTGACCATCAGGATGAACACTAGGGTGGTCGCAATATTTTACAAAGTCAGTGAACCGTGAAATTTAGGTCAAGGTCAAAAATGGATGCTTGCATTTAAGTTGCCATCCCCAGATTCAAGTTTGTACCAAATATCATTAATGAAGCTCTTATAGTTCTTGACCATTAGGGTGAACGCTAGGGTTGTCGCAAATGTTGACGCCTTGACAAACTGACGGACGAACGAACGTACAAACAGACAGAAACCCGGGCGCCTATATCGCGCCATGCTAATAGCAGGCACGACAAAAATTATGTCAACAGAAGCAGCAGCAGTCAAGTTTTGTTGTGACTGGTGGAGTGAGTGAGTGTTTGAGTTTTACGTCCCACCAACAGCTAAGGTCATACGGAGACGGGACCTGGGTTTACAGACTCACCCGAAAGTCTGGTGAAGCCCGGGATTGATCCTGTGACCCCTGGTTTACAAGTCGAGAAGCGTAACCACTACACCACGGAGGCTTCTGTGATTGGTGGAAGAAGTAATGGAAAATGAATGTTTGGGGCTGAGGAAGGCAGCTACTGTGTGAGATCATTAATGCAGTTGATATACTCTAGGTCAAAAAAGTTCCTATACCCGAAATTTAATTCCATATTTTTCATATTTCGAATATAAACAAAATTTCAAAGTATGAAAATAATGAATTCTTTGTTGTAAGCTGATTATTTCATATAAGAATTGTTCAGTTTGATTTATAAATTTGGCGTCACCATCACGTTTTGTCACTCTGGGGTATGTTGACCAAAATCACAAAATGTCAATAATTTGTATGGCCTCCGTTTGAGTCTGGCACTGCCAAACAACGACGTCGCATGGAGCTGATCAATGTTCTAATCTGCTGCTGAGGTATTCTTCCACCAGAAAAGCATGCAGATCACCAAGGGTCTGTGGCTTACGTTGTCTAACGCGTCGATCAAGCTCGTCCCATAAATGCTCTTTGGGTGACAAGTCAGGTGAACGTGCAGACCACGGCAGTAAGTCAATGTTCTGTTACTAAAGGTAGTCAATTGGTATACGTGCTGCATGACATCTGGCATTGTCTTGTTGAAAGAATGTGTCGTTCCTGTTGACGTTAAAGTATGGAACCACCACAGGGGCCAGGATCTCATCTCGGCAACGTTGTCCTGTAAGGTTCCCATTGAGGGTGATGAGCTGCGTGTGTCTGCTGAATGATATGCCGCCCCATACCATGACACTTTCATCACCAATGCGATCGACTTCATGTACGCAGGCATCGTAAAGGCGTTCTTTTTGACGTCGATAGACCCGGGAACGTCGATCTATGCTCTGAAGGCAAACCGCGACTCATCAGTGAACAAGATTGAGTTCCATTGGTGTCTAGTCCAACGTTGACGCTGACGTACCCAATTCATACGTTGACGTCGATGACGTCGCTTTAGCACCTAGCCATGGTAGGGACGCATGCATTTGGTGCCACGTTTTGCGAGTCGGTTGCTCACTGTCTGTGCAGTGATTCTGTTGTTCGCCCGACTAGGAGTTACGGCAGCGGTTGCAACGGCGGTTTGGGACCGGTTACGTAGATGTGACGTCAGGTATATGACGAGACCGCCTAGCCGTTGTAACGCAAGGAAGACCAGACTGTCGAAGGTCGTTTACAGTCCCACACAATCTGTAATGAGCAAGAAGTCTAGTGACCGTAGCACGTGTCACACCAAAGCCCGTAGTGACGTCATGTTGACGTAAACCGGCCTCGACCATCCCAACTACTTGTAAACGCTGATTTTGGGAAAGTCTCGCCATGTTACTGTATAAAAATCATGAATTGTAAGGTGTTATCCCTAATTTATACACATAAGACTTCCACTAGGGATAGTTTTTATACTCGTATGTATACCACACGAACCTGTGCACTGAATGAACGTGAAAACACAAAAACGACGTGTATACCTTTACGGTTAGTTGGAGCGTTCAATATTGGTTTCATGGCGAAGGCTGGACGTCTGTCGCAAAAGATAAAGGCACCATTTAAAATATGTGGGCTTTCCTGGGCTCACTGTGTAAACCGAAATTTGGTATAGTTACTTTTTTGACCCAGTATAGTTCTTGAGAAATGGACTTGAATATTAGGGTGAACTCTATAGAGTTGACACAATAGTTCACACAGTCAGTGAACCACGAGATGTAGGTCAAGATCAAAAATAAGTTGCCATCCCCAGGCCAAATATCATTAATGAAACTTACAGAAATGGCCTTGACCATTAGGACACTATGGTTAAAATAACTAGAGCTGTCAGTGAAACTGACTAGGGCCCCGGCAGCGCTATCAGAGGAGTAGGAAAATGTTGATGTTAAAAAAGACGTTTTTTTTTTTCCTTTCACCTCTAAGTATGACCTTGACCTTTGAGGTACGGACCTTGGTCTTGCGCGTGACACACTGTCACATTATGGTTAATATTTCTGCTAAGTAATATTTAAATCCATCCAGGTATAAGAAAGTTATAGATTGGACACAATAAAAAAGACGCTTTTTTGACCTTTTATCTCTAAGTATGACCTTGACCTTTGAGGTACGGCTGTGGGTCTTGTGTGTGACACTTCGTCACATTATGGTTAACATTTCTGCCAAGTAATATTTAAATCCATCCAGGAATAATAACAAAGTTATTAATTGGACACAGGAAAGACCCTTTTTTGACCTTTAACCTCTAAGTATGACCTTGACCTTTGAGGTACGGACCTCAGTCTTGCGCGCAACACTCCATCACATTATGGTAAACATTTCTGCCAAGTAATATTTAAATCCATCCAGGAATAAGAAAGTTATGGAGGATAAAAAAATTTGTGGACGGACAGACGGACAGACAGACAGACAGACGGACGGACAGAGTGATGCCAAGTAATATTTAAATCCATCCAGGAATAATAAAAAGTTATGGAGGATAAAAAAATTTGTGGACGGACAGACGGACAGACGGACGGACAGACAGACAGACGGACGGACAGAGTGATTACTATAGGGCACCCACACTTTCAGTGCGGGGCCCTAAGGTTAATATTTCTGCTAAGTAATATTTAAATCCATCCAGGTATAAGAAAGTTATAGATTGGACACAATAAAAAAGACGCTTTTTTGACCTTTTATCTCTAAGTATGACCTTGACCTTTGAGGTACGGCTGTGGGTCTTGCGTGTGACACTTCGTCACATTATGGTTAACATTTCTGCCAAGTAATATTTAAATCCATCCAGGAATAATAACAAAGTTATTAATTGGACACAGGAAAGACCCTTTTTTGACCTTTAACCTCTAAGTATGACCTTGACCTTTGAGGTACGGACCTCAGTCTTGCGCGCAAAACTCCATCACATTATGGTAAACATTTCTGCCAAGTAATATTTAAATCCATCCAGGAATAAGAAAGTTATGGAGGATAAAAAAATTTGTGGACGGACAGACGGACAGACAGACAGACAGACAGACGGACGGACAGAGTGATGCCAAGTAATATTTAAATCCATCCAGGAATAATAAAAAGTTATGGAGGATAAAAAAATTTGTGGACGGACAGACGGACGGACAGACAGACAGACGGACGGACAGAGTGATTACTATAGGGCACCCACACTTTCAGTGCGGGGCCCTAACAAGAGGGCCATGATGGCCCTGGATCGCTCACCTGATCCTATTGTACAAACGAAATGGTGGGTAATATATGGTGGAGTGGAGGGTTTGAGCAATTTTGGTTGGACCCAAAGACCATTTCTGTGAAATTAATTCAAAATCAGTCTGCCTGTTTAGGAGTAGAAGTCATTTTGAGAAGTAGAAGCCATTTTTGATGAAATGACATCTCAAGCCCTGCTGCCCAATGAAACCAATGGGGTTTAAATGTATTGATGGTTCCACTTGCACCACTTTGCCTAGACAGGCTAAAACCTTCAAAGTGGTTTACCAATATTCCTGTAGAAGCACCTTGCAGCCAAGGTGGGTGGGGGCCAAAACTTTCAAAAGACATCTGTCTCTAAAAGGAAGCAATTTTATAGGAATGTTCTATGAGTGACCCTCTAACAATATTGCTAAAAATATTTTGCTTAACTGAACATGATGGCCACCACAGCTAAAAACCTCAAACCTCATTCCTGTCAAATAATTTCATAATCAATCCACTGGTTAAGGAGAAGAAGTTGTTTAAAGGTTTTGTTCACCAGAGCGGCATAGTTTGAGCAATTTTGGTGGAGGGTCACCCAAGGAACATTCCTGTCAAGTAATTTCAAAATCCATCCACTGGTTAAGGAGAAGAAGTCGTTTAAAGGTTTTTCTATTTTTAGCTCTGGTAGCCATCTTGTTCACCAGAGCAGAATGGTTTGAGCACTTTTTGTAGAGGGTCACCCAAGGAACATTCCTGTGAAGTTATTTCAAAATCCATCCACGGGTAAAGGAGAAGAAGTTGTTTAAAGTTTTTTCTATTTTTAGCTCTGGTGGCCATTTTATTCAACCGAGCAGAACGGTTTGAGCAATTGTGGTAGAGGGTCACCGAACGAACATTCCTGTGAAATAATTTCAAAATCCATCCACTTGTTAAGGAGAAGTCATTTAAAGGTTTTTCTATTTTTAGCTCTGGCGGCCATTTTGTTGACCTGTTTGTTGGAACGGTTTGAGCAAATTTGGTAGAGGGTCACCCAAGGAACATTCTGGCGAAATAATTTCAAAATCCATCCACTGGTTAAGGAGAAAAGTGCGTTTAAAGTTTATTCTATTTTTAGCTCTGGCGGCCATTTTGTTAACCCGAGCTGAACAGTTTGAGCAATTTTGGTGGAGTGGCCACCCAAGGAACATTCCTGTTAAGTGATTTCAAAATCCATCCGCTGGTAAAGGAGAAGAAGTTGTTTAAAGGTTTTTCTATTTTAAGCTCTGGTGGCCATTTTGTTTACCCGAGCGGAACAGTATGAGCAATTTTGGTAGAGGGTCACCAAACAAACATTCCTGTGAAATAATTTCAAAATCCATCCACTGGTTATGGAGAAGAAGTCGTTTAAAGGTTTTTCTATTTTTAGCTCTGGTGGCCATTTTGTTCACCCGAGGGGAACAGCATGAGCAATTTTTGTAGAGGTTTGCCAAAGGAACATTCCTGTGAAATTTCAAAATCCATCCACTGTTTAAGGAGTAGAAGATGTTTAAAGGTTTTTCTATTTTTAGCTCTGGTGGCCATTTTGTTCAATCGAGCGGAACTGTTTGAGCAATTTTGGTAGAGGATCCCCCAAGGAACATTCCAGTGAAATAATTTCAAAATCCATCCACTGGTTAAGGAGAAAAAGTCGTTTAAAGCTTTTTCTATTTTTAGCTCTGGCGGCCATTTTGTTCACCCGAGTGGAATGGTTTGGGCAATTTTGGTAGAGGGTCACCGAAGGAACATTTCTGTGAAGTAATTTCAAAGTCCATCCACTAGTTAAGGAGAAAAAGTCGTTTAAAGCTTTTTCTATTTTTAGCTCTGGCGGCCATTTTGTTCACCCGAGCGGAACGGTTTGAGCAATTCTGGTAGAGGGTCACCCAAGGAACTTTCCTGTCAAGTAATTTCGAAATCCATCCACTGGTAAAGGAGAAGAAGTTGTTAAAAGGTTTTTCTATTTTTAGCTCTGGCGGCCATTTTGTTCACCCAAGCTGAACGGTTTGAGCAATTTTGGTAGAGGGTCATCCAAGGAACATTCCTGTGAAACAATTTCAAAATCCATCCACTGGTTAAGCAGGAGAAGTCGTTTAAAGAATTTTCTATTTTTAGCTCTGGCGGCCATCTTGTTCACCTGAGCGGAACACTTTGAGCAATTTTGGTAGAGGATCACCCAAGGAGTATTCCTGTGAAATTAGATCAAAATCTGTCCAGCAGTTTTGGAGGAGAAGTTGTTTAAAGCAAAAGTTGACGACGGACGGACGCACACACGGACGACGGACAAAGACTGATCCCAAAAGCTCACCTTGAGCACTTCCTGCTCAGGTGAGCTAAAAATCACAAAGTCAGTAAAATGTGAAATGTACGTCAAGGTCAAATATGGGTTGCAATCCCTAGACAAGTATCATAAATGGAGCTCTTATAGTTCTTGAACATTAGGGTGAACTCTAGGGTGGTGGACTGAGAAACTAATCGACAAACAGACAGAAATCCGTACTCCTTTATAGCTTTATCCTGCTGTTCACGACAACCCCTGACTTTGCAAACAGTGTACATCCAGATCAGATGTAGATCCAGATCAAATGGCTTCCCTGATCAGGATATACAGCGTTTGTCATTCAGTTTGCAAATTTAAATAACTATAATATATCAAGTAATTTGATTGGTTGTTAGTCAGAAATGGGTGTGGCAAAATTAAATATTCAGCAGGATGAGGGTTAAAGCAGGTGCAACAAAAATACATTATCATCTGCTCTAGAATTTTCTATGCTGCTACAAAAGTTAAAACACACAGCTCAATATTTGACAATGCCAAAAACAGCAAAAAGTCATTAAAATGAAATTGATCTACTCTGCACAAAGTGATAATAGAGCCATCAATGACAGTGGACCATTTAATGATGATTTATGACCAAATGTCATGTCATTTTTTCACTTTCTAAAATCCTTGCATATACATACTCCTGCATATGCATCTTTCTGTCCATCAAGTCAACAATAAAACAGGCCTCAGTAGCTCATCTGATATTGATCAGAAGGTCACGGGTTCCATATCTGCCTTTCATGGAGAATGATCATGAAATCTCTCCATTCCGCTGATAAAAAAATGGCAGTTTTCATGGTTAACCACTTGCCTAAACAAGAGGGCCATGATGGCCCTGGATCGCTCACCTGATCCATATGATAGAGTAACAAGTGGGCCTCCGGGAGGGCCATTATTGACCCCAGGGCTACAATGTGCATAATGTTGAGGGAGGTCTAAAAAGGTGAAGCTTCATACCAAATATCAACAAAGGCTATAATTTGAACAATCTTGGAAATGGTCCACTAGATGAAGCTACACACCAAATATCAAAGACCTGGGCATTGGGGTTTCAGAGAAGAAGATTTTTTAAAGATATTCCCTACATTAGCCTATGTAAAACCAAATGGCCCCAGGGTGGGGGCATTTTTGGCCTCAGGGCCATAATTTTAACAATCTTGATAGAGGTCCACTAGATGAAGCTTCATACCAACTATCAAAGACCTGGGCCTTGTGGTTTCAGAGAAGAAGATTTTTTAAGTTTTTGATAAAAAAAATCTATTTTTGGCTCCTATCACCTAGATGTGCAACGGACCGGAACCATTTGAACAACTTTGAAAGGGGACCACCTAAGGATCATTCCTGTGAAGTTTGGTCAAAATCCGATCAGTGGTTTAGGAGGAGATGTCGTTTAAAGAAATTGTTTACGGACGGACGCACAGACGGATGCACAACGGACGAAAAGTGATCCTTAAAGCTCACCTCATCACTACGTGACGGTGAGCTAAAAAGTGTGGTTAGGTAAACTGACTGGTTCAATATGACCTAAATTGTGTTGACTGGGCTGTTAATATAATTTTAAGAAGTTGTGGAGGGAACCTAAAAAACCCAAAATTAATGTTACTGTATTGATCCTAAGTATTGGGACAGATAGGCCTAAGCAAACAGTGGAGATCCAGATCAGACTGCTCCTTCAGGGGTCTCCACTTTTTGCGATTCGATCGTGAAAATTTAGGAGAAATACAGTTGTCTTCAAGGTGCCTGAATTTTTAGGATTTTTACAGTAATCTAGGACAGAGAAAGCATCTCTTTCTGTTAAGGAGTAAAAGCCCTCTTTATACAGAAAAACAAAACTTTT
Organism: Lucinisca nassula; assembly: GCA_963580285.1. Lineage (NCBI taxonomy): Eukaryota > Metazoa > Mollusca > Bivalvia > Lucinida > Lucinidae > Lucinisca > Lucinisca nassula. The sequence continues at coordinate 47,016,961 of OY757015.1, read as the reverse complement.
AACCCTTATCCTGCTGAATAAATTTATTTAGCCACACCCATTTCTTACTATCAACCTATCAAATTACTTGATTTATGTAGCCATTCCAATTTGCAAACTGAATGATAAAGTGTAGAGCCATCTGATCTGGATCTTTTTGTTTGTTTGTTTGTTTGATTTGAGGTTAAACGTCCCAATCAACACTGTATAGGTCATTTTGGAGACATTGCTTCCAATTTTGTGGTACGTTTACCCGACATTGAGATGAAATGACTTCTCAAGCCCTGTCGCCCAATGAAACCAAAAGGATTTAACAGTATGGACGGTTCGACTCGCACCGCTTTGCCTGGGCAGGCTTAGATCTTCTAAGCAGTTTACCAGTACTTGTGTGCGATCGGATTCAGCTCTGCATGGAAGAATCATGCAGCCCATCTATTTCTGCAAGCCCCGATTGGCGGGGGCTGAAGAGGCCCTTTATAACATGTACATACATGTATCTGCTATAGTACTCAATATTGGGTTTCTTTAGAGAGGCAAATTCTTTATAAGGGCAAAATGTTAGAGAACAATTTATAAGGAGGTATTAGTCCAGTTTTTGTGTACTCTGAATCTCATAAATAAACAACCTTTTATGATAATCAAAAATCCAGGAATTTAAGAGGGTCAAGTAGGGGTAATATTTAAACAAATGTCAAAGAACAATAACTTTTGAGAAAATTTAAAACCTCCAACCACAGCAGGCCACTAAGGTGAAGTAATAAATCAACCAAAGAGTGATTAAGGGGAGATAAATCAGGATTAGTGGTTGATTGGAAAGTGCATTTTGTTTGTCTAAGATAATTGGGAATGAAAGCCCAAGAAAAACAGAAATTTTGATAGGAATTACTTTTTAGCCCTTTTTTCCATAAAATATATTGTAAGATCTCATTAGAATTGCCCTGCATGGACAATTCTAATGAGATGTACTAATATACATTGTATGTAACAATGAGATGTAACAATATTCATGTATGTTTTCATAGAAAAATCACAGAATTTTCCCAATTTCAATCCCCTTCCTGTAATTTTAAATCATCTGGACCTCTGATTAGATAAGATGCACATGCCCCAATACTGACAGTTAGGGGTCCTTTTGGGACAGAGAACAACACTGAATGGCATGCAGGTTGACAGATAAAGACAGTTTATGGTGAGAGCTTAATGGCTGCTAATGATGACCACTTGCCAAAGCAGTATTTGCTCTAATAAACATTCTCACACAGTGTGGGGAACTATGATTTATTTTATACTTAGCAGTGAAAGCAATAAAAATGTGAAAGTATATGTTATTTTCACACTAGCAGCACAGACTATCTTTTTTGGTCTGTTTTTCGTGTAAAATAAAAAGAAAATTTACTGTTCTTTTTAATGAATACCAATATTTCATCAAATGTGTAGAAAACATATTACATAGAATGTGTTGAAAATACCAGATTTTTCATGAGTACGAAGCACGTTAGTTACAAACAGCTGTTCAATTACAGTACATGGCCAAAGTCACTTACAAAATAAAAAGAGAATCTACTTTTTTTCGATAAATCCCAAAAATATTTCATGTGTTGAAAACATCAGAATTTTCACTCGTGCTTCACACTCATGAAAATTCTGATGTTTTCAACACACTCAATGAAATATTTTTGGTATTCATCTCAAAAAAGTAAATATCCTCTATTTATCATATGACGTCGCGTCTGAGAGTGTAATAATGCCATGTAATATTTTCGATAATCCACTAGTGGATTAAATATGCAAATTAGCTAGATATGTCCCGTAACGTTACATGTACGACGTCTTTAATGACCTCGCGTTTACTAATGGCGGAATATTGATATTTTTGTAAACAATCGAGAATAAATGTGTTTTAAATGTCATATGATAAATAGAATCTTGCATTCGTACTCATGTATTATTGAATTTATTAAACTCGTTGAGGAAAAGGGAACCTCAACTCGTTTAATTCAATAATACATGAACACTCATGTAAGATCCTCTATAAATTTGCACCAATAAACATTCTCACACAGTGTGGATGTGGCTATATAGGCAATGAAGAGGAACTGTGATTTATTCTACAACAAATCACTGGGGGGAAGAGTGTGACATAAAAAGTTCTTGTTTTATGACCTCACTTGGAGATCCTTCACTTTGAGATCATTGGACATTCACTTTGAGATCATTGGACATGAGACTGTGCATCACTATTTTCTGGCATCAAATTGGCCCCATCAAGTGATTTTGGTACTTAACGCCTATGCGAGCAGCGAAGGTTCAGGCGAGCCTGCGCATCTGCGCAGTCTCGCCAGAACCTTCGTTGCTCGCTCATACAAGCAGTCAATCAAGAGGAACCTTCAGACAGAAAAACATATCCCTGGGCCCCTCTGAATGGCTTGGCATGCGCAGTTAAGATTTGTCATGACGGAATGCTCCAAGACACAAATTCGCTTGGCAGGGCTCAAATATATTGTATAAGGACTTTATTGCATGTACTGCAGTCAATAGTGTTGGCATTTAAGTCCTTTTAGTTGGGAGACTCTGATGGAAACAACAGATTACATTCCATTTTTAACTGTGTGTTACACTGGAAATAGATCAGCATTGTTGAGTAATAAATCACAGCTTGTTGGTAAGTTGTAAGGAGACAAATCACTCTCAATACATGCTCATGATTTGATCTCCTGTACAAGTGCCCTCCAAAACAGTGACTTATTACTTAACAATTTACCTTGCAGAAGGTAAAGGAAAGGGAATGGGTTGGAACGTTGTTATTTCTTATAAGAATCTTATATGGCTGTGAAGGGTGGATGGAAAAATCCGTCCTGAGGGAAACTGTCTGGCATCAAGAGGCTTGCCGAGTGATGCCGGACAGTGTCCCGAGGGACAGATTTTTCTATCCACCCCTCACACCCATATTGGATTCTTTTTCTTGCATACCTTCCATTTCTTAGCGCGAATCTTATATGGGTGTGAGGGGTGGATGGAAAAATCCGTTCCGAGGGAAACTGTCCGACATCATGAGGCTTGCCGAGTGATGCCGGACAGTGTCCCGAGGGAAGGATTTTTCTATCCACCCCTCACACCCATATTGGATTCTTTTTCTTGCATACCTTCCATTTCTATAGCAAATTTTTAATGCTGCTGTCACTTCGGTTACCGACGTCCGCCATTTTGTGATGACATAACAGGAATGTTAAGTGACGTCACGCATGACGACGCCCCACATGAGGTTGTCATCAACCAGTGCATTTATCAAACACGCGATTATATTCGATTTGGGGTCGGAACACCAGGGTCAGAACATAAATTTCTATCCCAGGGTAAAATCACGGATTTCCTTGTCTGGTGTGCAAGAAAAAGGAGTCTCACACCAAAAGCAGCCAGTCACCTAATGCTAAAGAGTGAGCATTTTTGACCACTAGGACACTAGGCGTTTTCTTTGCCATGTCAAGGGTGGGGGCAGAGAATAATGGCAGCCAGAACCGATAATATATGTTAGCTTTTTTCCTTGGCCAGACAGTCGAAAACGGGGCTGTGCTCTGACACATTTGGCAGCCGAAATTGGCAACGTGTCAACACACACCAGAGCCCGTCTTTTGTCCGATTCATGCACTCAAAATTCTAAAATGGCTAGAGAACTGCTCGTTTTTTAGGACAAACACTGTTCCTTGGGTGTGATTTGTGCCTTCCTCTGACCAAGAGGACAGTATATTCCCAATGGTCAGCTGACACCTGTCGAATTGACAAGTGCCTGCAACATTGAAGGCCTCATAAACTAATCCCATTTAGCGAGCTGGGGGTAGCCCCTATGTGCTTTAAGCGCCCGGTTACCTTACAAAATCTATTAAGTCAAGTCACTAGGACACTGAAACCCATTTTTAAGAAGCCATCAGATCAGGATCTTCACTGTCATTTCGTTAGCTTGCGAATTTGGATCAATACATTGTATCAAGTACCGTAATCTGACTGGCTGATAGTCAGAAATGGGTGCGGCAAAATTACTTTATTCAGCAGGACAGGAGTAAAAATATATACAGTGAAATTCCTCTATTAAGACCACCTAAAATTAAGACTAATTCTACTTATAAATGCTTGTTTAGAAGGGTGCAGTTATTCTTTCTTCAGGTTTTCTGCACACAATGTCCTCTGGGCAGGGACCACCTTTGGGACTGTTCAAAAGTGGTCTTAAAGACCACTTTTGAACAGTCCCAAAAGTGGTCTCAATATAGGAATTTTACTGTATTTGCCAAGCAATGTTCAGGTCACCTACCCTGAGTACCATCAGAGATGATGTCATTCTCTCCCTTGCGTACAATGGTCACATGACCCATCTTCTCAGAGAGAGATCTCACACTGGCAACTGGTTCCTCTGATATCGGCTTCTCACCAATCTATAGCGTAAAAATACACAAACACACCATGATAGCACTGTTTAAAATATTTTTTATGTGACACAGCTTAACCCTATTCGTTCCAAATGGAATTTTCCTCCTTATATATAGCAGAAGTCCATTTCAAAATTCAGGGGTGTCAGGTTGCGTTTTCTTCAAATTTTATTTGGAAAATGGTTGAACTTTTTGCAAACAGTGTAGGCCCGGCCTGATCAGATGCCGCAGAACACAGCGTCTGATCTGGGCCTGCACTACTTGCCAGGGTACCCATTTTGGGGTTTCCGGTACTAAATGGGTTAAAGATGGGTCCAAAAATATCATCATGTAAACAAGTCCGTGAAACAAACACCCCTATAAACCCAACTTTATACAAGAAAACCCCATTTTATGCAGAGAAAATTGGGGTTTACGGGAACATACATTATTTTCAAGACATAGGTTGTGGGTACTTGTTAGAACCACCTCATTGAGGCAGTTCTAACAAGCACCCACAAACTAATGACCACTTCAGATGCGTTATTGTAATGGTATACAGATTATATATACAAGAGGGCCATGATGGCCCTGAATCGCTCACCTGAATCCAAGATGTTTCAAAGCTTATGGAAATGAAGGAGGAGGAGTCATTTGAAGATTTTTCTATTTTTAGCTGTAGTGACCATTTTGTTTAGCAGAGCAGAAAGATTTTTGGCAATTTTCAAAGAGGGTCTCTCAAGGAACATTCCTGTGAAATTATTTTCAAATCGGGCTATTTGCCTAGGAGGAGATGTAATTTAAAGGTTTTTCTATTTTTAGCTGTGGCGACCATTTTGTTTAATGGAGCCAAACAATTTAGGCAATTTTGAAAGAGGGTCACTCAAGGAACATTCCTCTGAAAATATTTTCAAATCCAGCCATTTGCCTAGGAGGAGATGTCATTTAAAGGTTTTTCTATTTTTAGCTCTGGTGGCCATTTTGTTCAACGGAGCGGAACGATTTAGGCAATTTTGAAAGAGGGTCACTCAAGGAACATTCCTGTGAAATTATTTTCAAATCGGGCCATTTGCCTAGGAGGAGATGTCATTTGAGGGTTTTTCTATTTTTTGCTCTGGTGTCCATTTTGTTTAACAGAGCGGAACAGATAAGGCAATTTTGAAAGAGGGTCACTCAAGGAACATTCCTGGGAAATTATTTTCAGATGCTATTTGCCTAGGAGGAAATGTCATTTAAAGGTTTTTCTATTTTTAGCTCTGGTGGCCATTTTGTTTAACAGAGAGGAACGATTTCGGCAATTTTGAAAGAGGGTCACTCAAGGAACATTCCTGTGAAATAATTTTCAAATAGGGCAATTTGCCTAGGAGGAGATGTCATTTAAAGGTTTTTCTATTTTTAGCTCTGGTGGCCATTTTGTTTAACTAAGCGGAACCATTTAGGCAATTTTGAAAGAGGGTCACTCAAGGAACATTCCTGGGAAATTATTTTTAAATCAGGCCATTTGCCTAGGAGGAGATGTCATTTAAAAGTTCTATTTTTAGCTCTGGCGGCCATTTTGTTTAATGGAACAGAATGATTTAGGCAATTTTGAAAGAGGGTCATCCAAGGAACATTCCTGTGAAATTATATCAAAATCCATTCACTGGTTTAGGGGGAGATGTCGTTTTAAGAAAAAGTTTACACACACACGGACACACGCACGACGGACAAAAAGTGATCCCAAAAGCTCACCTCGTCACTACGTGACAGGTGAGCTAAAAAAAAATGACCAAATGGTGGTCATTTTGCATAATATAATCTATACAGTTTTGTGTAGGTATAACTTGGTTATTCTAAATCCTGTTTAAAGATGGATCCCAAAAATATAAAGATTATTTAGAAAAATTTTCTATATGATCTGTGCGTTTTTGTTTGGATATAAAATGCTTTTTAAACAGTTTTAGCTTTGGACCCAAAATCAGTGCTATAAAGAAATTGGGGTGATTTATATTTTTCTTAGGCTTCCAACTCAAGTTTAATTCCAATCTGATTGGTTTGTTTGTTTGTTTGTTTTGGAGTTTTACGGCCCAGTCAACACTATTTAGGTCATTTTTGAGCCGGTCAGTTTACCTATCAACACTTTCCTGGGCAGGCTTATACGTAAGCGGTTAACCAGTACAGTGCACATTCTTTCGCCAGAAACTGACAACTGCCCTTCTTGAATCAGCGGAAGGGAGAGAATGACCGTAGAAAAGATTTCATGATCAATCTCCACGAAAGAATGTTGCCGACCCCGGCGGGAGTCGAACCCGCATCCTCCTGATCACCAGTCAGACGCGCATCCGACTGAGCCACTGAGGCCGGCTCCAATCTGATTGGTAAAAACCAACTAAATATATATATGCCCAATGATATATGATAAAATTTCAAACTTTTTCCCATTTATGATAAAATTTCAAACTTTTTCCCCATTTATTTTTCTGACAGGGACAGAAAAAAATTAGCTGATCATATTTGGGAACAAGGTTAAGATATTACAATGACCATAAATTATAGTACATGCTGACACTATCAAAATGTATCTAGATTTTACTGTCTGATGCAGTGTATTTGACTGATAATATACTGCTCAAAGTTTGATAGGGATCACTTTTCAATGCAAAATAAATTTAGGATAAATTAATCAGCTGATAACAGAAAAGGTACACTGACAAGTTTTATTTTTCTGTTGGAATGCAATGTTACGCAAGATTTTTGGGGTGCATGAATTCATTTGGGAAGTGTGAGAAGTGTGCACTTTCATGAGTACTGAACAACACATGAGTTTCTGCTTAAGATATTTATCAACTAGAAATGCGTCCATAGGACACGGATGCCCCCGCCTGAAAATGTGTCTATGTTCGTATTCATCCATAGAAAGTTTAAGTTTTGGACCACTTTTTTTACCTTTGACCTCTAAGTATGACCTTGACCTTGGAGGTACGGATCTGGGTTTGCAGGTGACACATCGTCTCATGATGGTTAACATTTCTTCAAAGTAATTTCAAAATCCATCCAGAAATAAGTAAGTTATTGACTGCGTTTAAGTTTCGGACCATTTTTTTTAACCTTTGACCTCTAAGTATGACCTTGACCTTGGAGGTACGGATCTGGGTTTGCAGGTGACACATCGTCTCATGATGGTTAACATTTCTTCAAAGTAATTTCAAAATCCATACAGAAATAAGTAAGTTATTGACTGCGTTTAAGTTTCAGACTTTTTTGACCTTTGACCTCTTAAGTATGACCTTGACCTTGGTGGTACGGACCTGGGTTTTGCACGTGACACATAGTCTCATGATGGTTAACATTTCTGCAAAGTAATTTCAAAATCCATCCTTAAATAAGAAAGTTATTGACTGCGTTTAAGTTTCGGAGCCTTTTTTTGGCTTTTGACATCCAAGTATGACCTTGACCTTGGAGGTACAGACCTGGGTTTTGCATGTGACACGTCGTCTCATTATGGTTAACATTTCTGCAAAGTAATCTTAAAAATCCATCCAGAAATAAGAAAGTTATTGACTGCGTTTAAGTTTCGGACCCTTTTTTTGGCCTTTGACGTCTAAGTATGACCTTGACCTTGGAGGTACGGACCAGGGTTTTGCACATGACATGTTGTCTCATTATGGTTAACATTTCTGCTGAGTAATTTTAAAATCCATCAAGAAATAAGGAAGTTATTGACTGCGTTTAAGTTTCGGACGCACGGACGAATGGATGCACGGACGGACGGACAGGGGCAACGCTATATGCCCTTTCCACCATTCTTCGAATGGCGGGGGCATAATAAACGGGAGTACAAATTCGGTCAAGAAATTTTAAATTTTCAGTACAATATTTGGTGTATAAAAAGTGATCTCTATCAAACTTTGAGTAGTATAGATAGAGAGCATTTGAAAACTGGACAATGTCAGCAGTGAAAGTAACTCATACAAAGTCCATTCAACATCAACACATAGAGATGAAAAAATTACAGCTAATATACTTGTGTTTCATATCTGTAGAACAAGCATTTATCAGACAACATATTTTTATATTTTCCATATTTCTGCTCTTAACATAGACTGTGGGTGCTTGTTATTGGGGTGGTTCTTATATGAGTACACACAATATAAGTTTCTGAGCCAAATATCCCCATTTAGTACCAGAAACCCCAAAGCGGGTACCCTGGCAAACAGTGAAGGCCCAGATCAGTTCTGCGGCATCTGATCAGGGCCTACAATGTTTGCTTAAAGTTCAGCCATTTTTCAAATCAATTTTGAAGAAAACGCAACCTGATACCCCTTAATTTTGAAATGGCCTCCTGCTACAGTGAAACTTCGATGGCTCGAACACCGATGGCTCGTTTACCATGGCTGAGTCGAACCACTTCTTTAGCCCCTAGGGAAATGCTCTAAATAATAAATAGTGGGTGGATAATTTGGGAGAGTTTCGTCTTTTATATTACAAATGTATGCTGTGTGTACTCATTAGAATCGCCTCCATGAGGCGATTCTAATGAGTACACACGGCATACATTTTCATTATAGAACATCGAAAAGATGTGTAAAAGTATCTTGTTATGCCTCCTGACAGTAACCTCAGTGGCTCGAACTACCCCTGTCTCGAACAGATTTTCGAGGTCCCATAGGTGTTCGAGCCATCGAAGTTCGACTGTATATATAAGGAGAAAGATTCCTTGTTAAAGCAACATTTTTTTCATATTCTTTTAATTAACCAATTTTATAACAAAACAGGATTCTAGGAAATAGCGCAGGCCCAGATCTGATGCAGGTGAGTGTAGTGCCTTCTCTGTTTGCAAAAAATACAGTCATTTCAATCTAATGGTGGCATAAATTCAACTCAATATGTCAAAAATGCTATTTATTCATCCAAAATAAGCTTATTTTGATGCATCATACTGACAAAAATGTTATAATCAATGTGACCTTTCACTACTATACTTAACCTTTGAACCACCGAGCAAAATTGTGGAGCAGACTATATTGTAAATTTTCAGTTATTTTTCAGCAAAATCAGGCTTGATATTTCATGCAAATCATCTGCTAGGCAGAAAATCAGAAAAAAATGTCATCTGCTTCACTCATGATTGGTGCTTTTAGGGTTAGGCTAACAGTAGCATGTAGCAGTAGCTACCTTCCCTGCAGACACAAAACATTGACTCAACGCTGAACTAACGTTGAAACAACGTTTTCAACGTTGTTTCAACGTTAGTTCAACGTTGAGTGCCTGCTGGGTTGCTACCTGTACAAACAACTTTTGAAGTGTTTGATTACTCTTTTTTTTCCATTTATTTTCAGCAAAAATAAGGCTTGACATTACATGTGAATAGTCTGCTGGGCAGATGGTTCACATAAAATTATTGTCCCTGAAAATTAAGGGAAAAAATATAGTATGAAAATATCATCTTTGTATTTGGGAAGGGAAAACATTTTTTTTTTTTTTTTTTTGCTGTCATGTAGATGCTTTTTGCTACCTACTTGCTATGTGTCAAAAAATTTTCAACACTGACCAGTGTTGTTTGGGGACATACATGTAGCAAGGGAAATAACTGGGAAAATTTTCAAGCACTGTAATTTCATGGATTACCAATCCTGAATACCACAATATCAATGAGTGGCCATACTGAGGCATTCATCAAACTCCTAAGGGACAATCTGTATAAAGCAAGCACATACAGGATAATCAAAGACCGCTTGCTTAAGACAGGGGCTTGCTCAATACAGCTGATCTTTTTTATGAACCCAAAAACAGATTTGACATATAGCAAGGGGAGTAACTGGGAAAAGTTTGAAGCTTAATAACTTCACTGATTACCTATCTTGAATACCACATCAAATTGTCATCGAAACAAATCTGCCCAATCACTTCAGAATATAACCCCAGATTTCATGAAATATTTAAGTTTCTATCTTCCCATGTGTATCTTTTTTAAATTAACAGTACAAGAATTACCAAGTAACTGATCCTGCAGAGATTAAATTCTCTTACTAGGCAATTTGAATTTTATCAGAATCTTTCTGCTTTTGACAATGTCAATTACTCCAACTTACCACTTTTTCATAAAGTCTACTGAACTCTATCACATTTGGTGTAAGAATTGCTCTTTCATAGTTCTTGATTACATCTGGGTACTGGGTGACAAGAAACAGGCCATCCTGGAAATGAGACAAATGGGCTTCATAATGTTCTATTTATAGAGGTCTCATCACGTGGACAAGTCCATGAAATGAACACCCCCCTATACCCCATTTTATATAGAGAAAACTGGGGTTCAAGGGGGTATACCTTATTTTTCTTATTTCTGCTCCAAGAGATAGGTTGTGGGTACTCGTTAGATCCTCAATGAGGCGGTTCATTCTAACGAGCATCCACAACCTATATTTGCAGTAAAAATAAGAAAAATATCATGAATTTTCTTCAGAAAAGTAGCCATTTTGGAGATGTGAAAAATGCACTATGTCGCACGGGTGTGTTATCGTAATGTATAGAAATGTTCATTTCATATGAAGTTTATGAAACAAGCTTCTGGCGTGGATAAAATTGCATTTATTTCAAACTCGAATTTCCAATCTGTCTAGACCTGATTTGTGTTCATACTTTACTATACCAGTCCAGTCAGAACTAGATTTACATTTTCGAACATCACTGTAATATTAGCCCTCAAACCAGAATTTTTCATTATATAACAGATGGAAATTTCTGGGTTTCACTTAAATTTTCCTAGTGACTGGATGCTGTTCATACTTCAATGAATTTTAAATAAATTACATTCATTTCTTAACCCTTGTCCTGCTGAATATTTATATATGCCACACCCACTACTGTTTATCAACCAATCAGATTACTTGATGCAAATTATTGCAACAAATTCATGAGCTGAGTGACAAACAATGAAGATCCTGATCAGATGGCTTCTTCAGAAGCCATCTGATCTGGATCTTCATTGTTTGAAAGATAAGGTATATCCGGGCTCGGCAGGACAAGGGTTAAGTTAGATGCCAAACCTAAGTGGTTAGAGCATTCAGCCTTCAGCCTAAATTGGCCGAAACCACCCAGTCTGGCCCAGAAAACTCTACACTTCACATGTTTATGTTCTGTGGTGTATTCTTTGCTTCCAAAGGATAACCCATTTATAGAACATATTCAGAGCTGAAGGTCACAGGTAAAACCTTCCCATGGGCAGTGATTGAAAACCCAGTTTAAGGCCAATACTTATCCCGGGCAGGCTTATGCATACGGTGAACCAGAACAATGTATATTCTGACAGCTGGCCTTCATGTATCAGTGAATCAGACAGCCTCGATAGCTCAGTGGTTAGCACGTTCGACTTATGATCGAGAGGTTGTGGGTTTGAATCCGGCCATCGGGGGCAAGGTGTGTCCTTGGGCAAGACACGTAATGCAACTTCCCCACTTCACCCATGTGTAAATGGGTAGCAGTGTTGTAAAAGTCACATGATAACATCAGGAATGAATGTTTGAGAGTGATTCAAATAAGCTTGAAGCTTTCATCACAATTGAACTATTAAAATGAAGTAGTATAAACAAATCAGTGAATCAGTGGAAGGGAGCAATGATCACAGAAAAACATCTCATGATCAATTTCTATGAGCTAGCAAAATCTAGTTATGTGTATCCGACTTAGACACTGAGGCTGGCTTGTGGAATTGTACTATTTAAGAAATTAATTTAATTTTTCTGCTGTTGATGAAAGTATGAAAGCAGTGGGTTGCCTTCAAAGTAAACGAACCCCCGGACGGACCCACATTTTGGGTTTGTGTGGCTGCACCTGTCCATATTTTATGGGGCTAAAATTTTTATGTGGCTAACGGTTTATGTGGCTATAAGACACACAAATCTGTACATCTAATGTGGCTAGCCACACAAACTTTGGACATCAGCCACATAAAGGCTGTCTGTACGAAACCGTCTTTGTCTAAACTTATGTGGCTACCAGAAGTTGTGATATCTAGCCCTCTAAAGGTAGAACAGAACTTTCTTTATAGTGCACTGATACATCTTATGGGTCTAGCTCCTCACATAGAGGGACTTTTTCCTACTGCAGCATTCAGCCCCAGGACAGCCAGTTAAATTTATGTGGCTCAGCCCCATAATCTCAAAGTTTAGCCTCATAATCCTGGACATCCATGTCCAAGGATGTCCAAGGTGATGGACATAAATTTATGTGTCTTTTTTTTATTTGATTTTTCTAGTCCCCCTGAACCCCTCTGTACTAACAGAAAAATGGGTTTGTGAGGCTAGCCACACAAACCCATTTTGCCACACAAAACCCTTCTGTACCTAAAAGAAGCCACATAAACCCATTTTGTAAGAACGAAGGGGCTCATGTAAACATTGTTAGCGAACCGCTATCATTCATACTTTCACAGACAGCAGAAAGTGAATCAGTGGAAGGGAGCAAATGATCATAGAAAAACATCTCATGATCGATTTCCATGAGCTAGCAAAATCTAGTTATGTGTATCCGACTTACACACTGAGGCTGGCTTATGGAATTGTACTATTTAAGAAATTAATTTAATTTTTCTGCTGTTGATGAAAGTATGAACGCAGTGTGTTGCCTGCAAAGTAAATGAACCCCCGCAGGGGCTCATGTAAACTTTGCTAGTGACCTTCTATCATTCATACTTTCATGGATAGCAGAAAAATTAAGTTTATTTCTTATATTTACAATCTTTGCTCTTCATCCCTGGACGAAAAAAATGCTTCTAGGGCAAACTTTTAAAGCTGAAAAACATTTACACGCTGTTTCTCTACAAAGAGTGGAACAGCGTTGACATTGCTAACACCAAATCAGATTGTAGAGAACTATGGTTTAGACTGACGTCACTTGATGTCACTGAAAATCATGTGACTTGATGCTTTCATGGAAGTATGAACTACATTGTTTTCCATAGGTTTAGGCTTTACACAGATATGTAAATATTATGACCTGAAAGTCGCAACAAAGGAATGAAGTATAGCTGAAAAAGAATCCCCCACCCACATATGGTGGAGTTCGAACCCCAGTTGCTCAGGTGAAAGTCCAATGCTCTAACCACTGAGACAAAGAGTTGACTCCTTGATGCCGTTTTAAACTATACTCTATAAATAATCTACTAAGGTAGATACAGTATAATTCCGCATTAAGACCACCTAAAATAAAGACTATTTCTGCTTTAAAATGCTTATTTAGAAGGGTGCAGTTATTCTTTCTTTGTGTTTTTGCACACAATCTCCTCTGGTCAGAGAGCACCTTTGGGACTGTTCAAAAGTGGTCTTAAAGACCACTTTTGAACAGTCCCAAAGGTGGTCTTAATACAGGAATTTTAGTGCAAATAAAGGAAGGTGTTGTTGTTTGTAACAGCACTATCCAAGCAGCATTAAGTGCTGATCAGATTGCGCGGATGCACAGTCTGATCAGCACCTTTGTTGTTTGCAAATGGGAAAAACTAGTTTGTATTGGAGTTTAACGGCCCAGTCAACACTATTTAGGTCATTTTTGAGCCGGTCAGTTTACCTATCCAAACTTTCCTGGGCAGGCTTATACGTAGGAGGTTAACCAGTACTGTGCACATTCTTTTGCCAGAAACTGACAACTGCCCTTCTTTAATCAGCGGAAGGTAAAAAATGGCCGTAGAAAAGAATGTTGCCGACCCCAGCAGGTATCGAACCCACGTCTTCCTGATCACCAGTCAGATGTGCATCCGACTGAGCTATAGAGGCTGGCGACATGACACAATAATGAAAAGAAACACAACTTACAGCATCAATGACAATAGGAATCTTTCTTTCTTTTATCTGCTCTATCACTTCCTGAAAAATTCCAAAAACATATTTGAGCCAACACATGTGAAGAAAGACATCAGCATACTAAGTTTCACGTTCTTCAAATGTGTGTGTGGAGCCAGGTGGACACTGGCGGACTCTACCACAGTTATTTCCTTTGTTTGTTTGAGTTGAGGTTTTTCACGGAGATGTTGCACTGATGAGTTAGGAGTTTCATGTTTGTCTTTCTTTCCCTTTGGTGTCTCTGATGGGAGCTGTGGGTTAATTGTATCGATTTCTGATCATTGCCTTCACTTCTATTTTACGTCCCCGTCAAAACTATTTAGGTCATTTTGGAGATGTTGCTTCCGCTTCTACAGGACTTTACCCAACATTGAGATGAAATGACATCTCAAGCCCCAACTGCCCATAGAAACAGCTAGGGTTTACAGAGTGGTCCGGCTTGCTACACTTTTCCTGGGCAGGCTTAGACCTAAGCTGTTTACTAGTACTCAAGTTTGTTCAGAAATTAGAGACATAACTTGACCTTAATTTCACACCTTGTTATGCAGAACATTGTAGGCTTGTGGTCATGTAAAATCTATTTAAGCCCCACCCCCCCAGTGGAATTTGTTTCACTGACCGTTCCAATGCTGTTCTTCTGTCATGGTTTATTTTTGTAATGGCTTTTCTTTGATTGTGTGTATCGTTTATACTATTTTGCTTTGGATAGCCAATTGGCCATTTTGTGGGAAAGTAACTGTCCTTTTGGCTTTCCGCAAGTGATTGGGGTCTTGTTGTTTCGTGTTTGTGCTTCTTTCCCTTGGTGTCTCTGATGGGAGCTGTGGGTAAATTGTATTGATTCCTGATCATTGCCTTCACTTCTATTTTATTGAAAATGCCGGTGGCTTGTGTTTACAATTTAATAGTAGAATAGTTTGATCCGTGACAAATATGGTCCTTGTTTATAACACGATTCGGTAAACCAACACGGTCCATTGGTTGGACCCACAGTTCCGTGTTACAATGAGGTTGAGGTGTACCTTGACAAGTTATTTGTCACGTTTCTTGTCAAATTTGATAAATAGAATCTGATGAGTTGAATCTAACAGTTTTATGACAGGTGGAAAGCTGAGCTTATATTAATTTTGTCAACTTAAAAAAGTCTAACTCTTATCCTGCTGTTCACGACAACCCTTTTCTTTGGAAACAGTGTAGATCCAGTTATGAATTTGTAGCAATAAATTACATCAAGTAGTTTGATTGGCTGATAGACAGAAATGGGTGTGGATTAAATGAATATTCAGCAAGATAGGGGTTAATATGATGAAAACAGATCATATGGCTTTGAAATTACCTTAACATTATGCATGATCTTTTCATCTCTTCCCAGACCTGGTCCTACAACAACAGCATGTAACCGTGGCAACCATTCTCCAATCTCAACAGCAGCATTGTATGACTTGTCACTGAAATGATTAAAACTTTTTATACAAGAGGGCCGAGAGGGCTTGATTGGCACACCTGACTGTCACTGTCTCTAGTACATTCTGTTTTTAGCTCTGGTGGCCATCTTGTTCGTCAGAGTGGACTGATTTTAGCCATTTTGGTATGGTGTCACCTAGGCAACATTCCTGTGAAGTTTGAATCGAATAGACCCAAGGGATTGGGAGCAGTTCTCGTTTGAAGACAATTTACGATGTTTTTCTAGTTTTAGCTCTGGCTGCCATTTTGCTCATCAGAGCACAACCTAAGCAACATTCCTATCAAATTTGAATGAAATTGGCCCAAGGGTACAGGAGGAGTTGTCGTTTAAAGATTTTTCTACTTTTAGCTTGGGTGGCTATCTTGTTTATCAGAGCGGAACAATTTTAGCTATTTTGGTATGGTGTCACCTAGGCAACAATCCTGTGAAGTTTGAATCAAATTGACCCAAGGATTTAGGAGGAGTTTGCATTTGAAGCAAATTTACAAAGTTTTTCTATTTTTAGCTTCGGTGGCCATATTGTTCATTGGTGCGGCATCGTTTTAGCTGTTTTGCTAGAGGGTCATCTAAGCAACATTCCTACAAAGTTTGAATGAAATTGGCACAATGGTACAGGAGGAGTTGTCGTTTGAAGATCTTTTCTTTTTTTAGCACTGGCGGCCTATCTGTTCATCCGAGCGGGATCTTTTTAGCTGTTTTGGTAGAGGGTCATCTGAGAAAGATTCCTATGAAGTCTGAATGAAATTGGTCCAAGGGTACAGGAGGAGTTGTCATTTGAAGATTTTTTCTATTTTTAGTTCTGGCAGCCATCCTGTTCATCAGAGCAAAATGATTTTAGCTATTTTGGTAGGGAGTCACCTACGTAACATTCCTGTGAAGTTTGAATCAAATTGACTCAAGGATTAAAGAGAAGTTCGCGTTTGAAGCAAATTTACGATGTTTTTCTATTTTTAGCTATGGCAGCCATTTTGCTCATTAGAGCAGAAACGTTTTAGCTCTTTTGGTAGAGGGTCAACTAAGCAACATTCCTATGAAGTTTGAATGAAACTGGCCGAAGGGTACAGGAGGAGTTGTCATTTAAAGATTATTTTTCTATTTTTAGCTCTGGTGGCCATCTTGTTTGTAGGAGTGGAACATTTATTTCTTTTTTGGTTGGGAGTCACCTAGGCAACATTCATGTGAAGTTTGAATCGAATTGGCTCAAGGTTTCGGAGGAGTTCGTGTCTGAAGCAAATTTACGACATTTTTCTATTTTTAGCTCTGGTGGCCATTTTGCTCATGGGAGCAGAACTGTTTTAGCTATTTAAGTAGAGGGTCACCTAAGCAACATTCCTATGAAGTTTGAATTAATTTGGCCCAAGGGTACAGTAAAGATTTTTCTATTTTTAGCTCTAGTGGCCATCTTGCTTATCGAAGCAGAAGGATTTTAGCTATTTTGGTACGGAGCCACCTAGGCAACATTCCTATGAAGTTTGAATCAAATTGGCCCAAAGGTATAGGAGGAGTTGTTGTTTAAAGATTTTTAAATTTTTAGCTCTGGCCATCTTGTTCATTGGAGCAAAACGATTTTAGCTATTTGGAAGAGGGTCACCTAAGCAACAAACCTGTGAAGTTTGATTGTGGGTGCTCATTAGAACCACTTCATTGAGGCAGTTCTAATATGCACAACCTATGTTTAGGAGCAGAAATAAGGAAAATAATGTATACTCCTGTAAACCCCTGTTTTCTCTATATAAAATGGGGTTTACATGTGTGTTCGTTTCACAGACATATTAACCTGATGAGCAGCATTGACCAATCAACTACTAACAGAATAAAAAAAAAATGCTTGACAAAAAGACAAGACCACAGCTACTGAGCCAAAGTATAGCACATGGGCAGCATGTATTTTCACTGATATGGCTGACAGTGACAGTTTTTGTAAGCCTTTGGTAGCAAAAAATTCTTGTTCAGGGCTGGGAAGTATCTCAAGGAATGGAAAATCTATCCCTTCAAAAATGAACACTTCGCTGTTTGTTGTTCAGAGAAGAGACAGGAGTACTGATTTTTATGTTGACAATACAGAAAATGTGTCTTGAAAATATGGAAAATTTTGAAAACATCTGAAATGTGTTGACGCCTATGAGATTACAGTTGCTGAATCAAAATACATCTACTGACAGGCCCTCGCCAATCGGGGCCTGGAGAATAGATTGGGCTGCATGGTGCTTCTGTACAGAGCTGAAACTGACCAAACTTGAGTACCGATAAACCACTTAGGTCTAAATCTGCCCAGGAAAAGTGGTGCAAGTTGGACCGGTCCTAAAACCCAAGCCTTTTTTGGCGGTACTTTAGATGTCAAGACCACAGCTACTGAGCCAAAGTATAGCACATGGGCAGCATGTATTTTCACTGATATGGCTGACAGTGACAGTACAATGTCAGGTAAAAACCCAGAAAATCTTAAGCAATGTCTCCAAAATGACCTAAATAGTGTTGTAGGGGATGTAAAACCTTATACACACAAACATCTACTTACAGTATGGGGTGTACTATAAGTTCTGGACTGTAGGACTTGATTACAGTTGCTGAATCTTTTGTACAGAATACATGAGACAAATCTGCACCCTGAAAGATAATTGGTTATCATTTAAATTGAAGGAGTACAGTAAATTACACCTGGCAGATTTTCCCGCCGTTTTTCAAAGGGAGACAAATTCAGTACTTCCTGTTCACTTTTCTATAAACTCTGCCCCATGGAAAAATGGGTCTACTCTTAAAGGAATGAATTTGCTCCCCAGGAGCTAATTCTTTCCTTAAAGACCCCTTTTGACATGAGAAACAAAAATACTTTTGAAGGAGTTGCCTCCCCTGAAGCTGTATCCATTCCCCTTAAGGGGAATGGGAACACCTTCAGGGGAGACAACTCTTGCAAAAGTATTTTTGTCTCCCATGTCAATAGGGGTCAACTCTTAAAGGAATGAATTTGCTCCTTAGGAGCAAATTCTTTCCTTTAAGAGTAGAACCCTTTTTTAATGGGACAGGACTTATAGAAAAGCGAACAGGAAGTCCCGAAAGTTGTCTGTCTTTAAAAAATGGCAGAAAAATCTGCCAGGTGTTCCCATTCCCCTTAAATGGCCCAGTTGGTCAGTTCACTTAATCACACTTTCCTTGGGCAGACCCATACTTAAGTGGTTAACCAGTACAGTTTGTTTGTTTGATTTGTTGTTTAACGTCCCCGTCAACACTGCAAAGGTCCTTTTGGAAATGTTGCTTCCAATTTTGTGAGACTTTTACCTGACATTGAGATGAAATGACATCTCAAGCACTGCCGTCCAATGAAACCAACAGGGTTTATAAGCTTGGAGGGTTCGATTCGCACCGCTTTGCCTGGGCAGGCTTAGATCCTCTAAGCAGTGTACCAGTACACATGTGCGGATCGGTTTAAGCTCTGCGTGGAAGCATCATGCAGCCCATCTATTTCTTCAAGCCCCGATGGGCAGGGGCCGCAACATGTACGGTACACATTCTTTTGTCAGAAACTGACGACTACTTTCCTTGAATCAGTGGGAGAGAATGACCATTTTTATGGCCCGTTCACTAATTTTGAGCCGATCTTTCATCAAAGGTGGACAAAAAAAGGAGTATTCTGAGAAAAACCATCTGACCTTCAGTTGCAGAATCTAGCATCTCACTAGAGAGAGAAAATATTTCATTATCAAGGTCCATGAAAGAATGCTGGGGACCTTGATGGGATCAAATCTCTTAATCACGAGTCAGGCAATAATCTGGCTGAGCCACTGGAGCTGGTACAAGTACACTAACATCTACAGAGTACTAACTAAGGTAGGTATCAGGGTCTAGTTATTCAAAACTAACTAGGTCTTTAGTTGAAATATCAATACACTAATATTTTTTGCTGAAAAAAGTGAGTAGCTTTTGCATTTGCAAAAGCTACTCACATTTTTTCAGCAAAAATATATGTGTATTAGACATTGTACTTACAAAAACAGTTGACATTTTGACCACTAACAAGCTTGTTAAGCTAATGATGCTTTGAATAAATGGACCCTAATGATAATTCAATGACACAATGCTACTTTTCAGCATTTCTCAATATTTACTTTACTATCTGACTGGTAATAGATAGCAATTTGAATTTTATCAATTTGTTTCAAAGGAAAACTGGGATATTTTGCATTCTAAGCTGATGTTACTTCTTGCCTGTTCTTTGGTTTGCTACTTGCTACTGTTAATTTCGAACCCAGCATGTGGAGGTCATGTCTTATAATATATACTCTATGTATTTGGACACCTTAACTCAGGCCAGGAAAATTCCTCTCGTCGGCTCGTGATGACGAGTAAAACTTTTCGAGGACTAGTGCAAGTTCTGTCTAGTCCCTTCGAAATTTTCCAAAATCTAGATGCCTTTTCTGGCAGGATGAGTGAAATTTTTAAGAATTTTTCCAGCTCTGCAACTCCTTATCATAATTCGTCTAAAATTTTAACAAGTACAATTAACTAACTGATATTGTGTCTAAAAATAGCTACATGAATAGCAAAACAGTGTAGACCCAGATGAGATGCCGCATTTTGCGGCATCTCATCCGGGTCTACACTGTTTGCTCAGGTCTGTCTGTTCTAATATTCAAATCTACATGGTAAATATGGTTTTGTAGTTGCTCCTGGCTCAAATGATAGTACCCAGCCCCAAGCCCCCACTCCCCAACCCCCGCGTTATTTGGAGCTACTAATTTTCATTAGTGACTGGTACTTACCACTTTCAAAGCCGTAATTGCAGCAAAATATGGTGCTCCTGTATACCTTAAAAACATAAAACAGTTTCAATAACCAAAACATTTATCATAACAAGATCAAGAAATACACATTCTAAATATGAATGCTATATACTGCAGATGGCTAAAAAACTATAGTCAATTTTAAAGGTTTCGTTTTTACAGATGAGCCAAAAACTATATTCCCCATAATCTTTGACTACGGGGTAAAAAAACAAGTATCAAAGGCCAAGATCATACTGTTTTTCTTCTGAATTGTTATTGGAACACTATTATGAAACATTAAATTTCTATCTGGTGCATGTCGTGCCCCCGCCCATTGGGGCTTAGAGAAAAGAATGGGATGCATGGCGCTTCCACGCAAAGCTGAAACTGACTGAACTTGAGTACTGGTAAACCGCTTAGAATGTAAGCCCAGTAATTTTGCCCAGGAAAAGTGGTGCGATTTGGACTGCTCCTCAAACCCCAGCTGTTTCTTTGGGTGTTAGAGCTTGAGATGTCATTTCATCTCAATGTCGGGTAAAAGTCCCACAAAATTGGAAGCAATGTCTCCAAAATGACCTAAAAACAGAGCTAAAGCTAGAGGGCGACTCGGGCGAAGAAGTCGCCCTGTTGGGGCTCACTTCGCCGACTTTGACGATGAAAGCGAAAAAAACTTCGCCCTGAAATTTCGCCCGTTTTTTTGTGTCTTCCTTGTGAACAGTAACGGTAAACTGACAAGATGACGATAATCCTTCGATCCACTAGTGTCAGAAATCTCAGTAATTACACTGAACAAAGCTAACTGTTTATTCTGCACTTCGTCCCAGTTGCAGTTTGGTACTGTTATGTAATTTAATTCTAACCGTTAGCTCATGCAGCTCGAGCCACTTGCAACACGCTTAGTAGTCTTGTACTGTCATAAATCAATCTCGGTTGATTGCACAAAGTTTTTATTGCATTAAGAGCCAATTAAGATTAAACAAGATTATGTAACTTAAGCAGGTATATCTGTACCGTTAGCTCGTGCCAAAGTCCGGGTGCGGACGTACTTTATTAAGTACTGTTGTATACAGTAATAGGGTTAGTCTGGCCGGTAACATTGACTCTGCATTAGGATTTAATAAATTTTAAATATAGATGGTTTATTTGCCATTGATTTGTTTGTACATTACTTTTGCATCCATCAATCGTTTTCATTTTTTTTTATGGACAACAACAAAAGTAGGTAGCAATTATTTATTTAGTAAGTGAATACTTGCCGGTAAATATTCAGTTACTCAGTAATTATCCAAATTCATAAAAAATAACAACTGATTTTCATCTAGCGAGGTTGTTCCCCTTTGTTTCAAATACAATTGTGACAGTTACTTAGTGAACTATCTATTACACAGAAACCTCTTTACTTTATAACACCTTTCATTATAACATGGTTGGATATAACAAAAGTTACAGCTTGCCCAAATACAGTAAAATTACTATATTAAGACCAGCTTTGGAACAGTTCAAAAGTGGTCTTTAAGACCACTTTTGAACAGTCCCAAAAGTGGTCTCTGATCAGGGGTCACTGTATGCAGAAAACAGAAAGAATAACTGCAGCCAACCAAATAAGCTTTTTAAAGTAGAATTAGTCTTCATTTCATGTGGTCTCAATAGTGGAATTGATTGATACCCCTATAAAACACACTTTTCTCCAAATAGGGGTTTACAGGAGAACTCATTACATTGTGTTGTTGGGGGCGTTAAGCCGCACCCACTTCTCCCTAGACCCAGCAAACTTCTCCCTATTTTCCCAGGAGGGAGAAGTCACTTCTCCCAAATTTTTTGGGCTAGCTTGGGCCCTGAAAAAGTGTTGACTAGACAAAATCAACAAAATCTAGTGCATGTCTACATGACACAAGTTGACTGATAATTCACCACAACCTCTTTGTAACACTACTGTTGGGGTCTGAAGCTGAAACCATGAGTTAAACAATTGTGTTGAATCCACACACAAATGTATAAATTATATAGAAAAATGACCATATATCGTCATTTTTCTATATAATCTATACATTTTGTGATCCATCTTTAAAAATCATGTTGTAATGGACAATAGTATAAAGAAGCTTATCCAAAGTAAATTCATATCAAAGGACATTCCTTTCATATCTGGGTACTTTCTGTATATAGTATAATTCTTGCTACTCCATCTTATGTTTAATAATGATTAACACATGATGTTGGGAGACTGACTGCGGGATAACAGCCAAAAATCATTCAGGAACCATAACTAACAATACAATAACATACCCGTGCAACATAGTGCATTTTTTCACATCTCCAAAATGGCTACTTTTCTGATGAAAATTTGTGAAATTTTTCTTAAAAATACTGCAAACATAGGTTGTGGATGCTCGCTAGAACCGCCTCAATGAGGCGGTTCTAACGAGTACCGACAACCTATGTCTTGGAGCAGAAATAAGTAAAATAATGTATACACCGTAAACCCCAGTTTTCACTATATAAACTGGCGTTTAGAGGGGTCTTCATTTCACTGACTTGTTCATGTGATGAAACTGTACTGGGTATTCTTTTTTCTTTTTAATTTCTTATTTATTCCGAAATGTTTGTAACATATATATGCCCTAAATAGATTCAAGCATGCTGACATGCACAAAACAGATCCAGATTTGAGACCAGGATTTTATTTCTCTTTCTGGTTCCAGTTTTATGGCCCTGTCAACATATTTCACAAATTTCAAGCTGATCTTTAATCAGAGATGGCAAAAACCAGAGTACCCAGAGAAAACACCTGACCTTCCAACCCAGAACTTGGCATCCCACAACATGTGACATGAGTGTGGCTCAAGCTACGGCAATAAAAGACCCTATGATTAAGAGTCATTGCTCTGACCTCATAGGCTGACACAACATCACAAAAACACGCCTATATAATTTTGACCTACTTAAACTCCACTTGTTTTTAGTAAAACTGAGGTTTATTGTCCTTATTTTCACTCAAAAATATAGGTTATGGGTACTTGTTAGAACTGCCTCAATGTGTTTCTTATGAGCACCTACAATCTATATTTGGACCAGAAATAAGAAAATAAACATTAACATCTGCCATTTTAGCACATATGTGTGTTATCGTAATGGGAAATTCTTTGAAAATGTCATCTGCTAGCCCTGATAAGTGCTTGAAGGGCCATGTATTCTTTGCTTCCAAAGGATAAACTTGTTTACAGATTATATTTGACGTCTTAAAGGTGCATTATTGAGCTACCGGGTCTCAATTTTTTTTCTGGTTTTTATCTTCAATTCATACTCCTTTGTCATGTGTACACTTTTGGAGCCCAATACAGCTTCAGAACTTTGTGAAAATGGTCGTTTTCATTCGTGTTTACCCTTCGCTCTGAACATGTGTTCGGAATTTCTGTTCTAAAAATAAATCTGTCACTTTACACATACACGGCGACAGTATCGTCTCTGAGTGTCGTTACTTATGGCATGGTATTCAGCGTCATATTTTATTCCGATTCAGGCATGGCCTAAGCAAACAAGGCCAAAAATGATCGTCACACAACGTCATATATGGGGATTCTATTTTTGTCGCAAACTAAAAATAGATCTAACTAGTGTTCGAAACCTAGTTAGGGAATCCCTCTCAAACTCATTTACCTGTCATCATAATTGTTCGCATTTTTGCATAAAATGCATTCATTTGTATTGTTTTAAAGAAAAATACCGGCTCTATGTATTTTATTTGTGGAAGCATTTTTTACCGATAGCTCAATAATGCACCTTTAAGGGAGTGTGTGGCAGCTGTTTTCTTGCCCTTTGGGATCATTGATTCCATTCTGGAGTTTTGAAAATATTTTGAGAGTCACTGATGAGGCCTAATTAGCCAAAACTAGCTATTCTGGCCGAGAAAAACTTGTACACTCCATACTTTTAAGTTCTGCTGTGTATTCCTTCCTTCCAAAGGATAATCTTTTACAGAATATACTTAACCCATTTAGTACCGGGAACCCTAAAACGGGTACCCTGGCAAACAGTGCAGGCCCAGATCAGACCCCGCAGAATGCGGCATCTGATCAGGGCCTCCACTGTTTGCTAAAAGTTCAGTCATTTTCCAAATAAATTTTGATGAAAACACAACCTGACACCCCTAAATTTTGAAATGGACTTCTGCAATATATAAGAAGGAAGATTCCATTTGGTACAAAAAGGGTTAGATAAAGCTTACTCCTGACATCCACCAATAATTCCTATTCTTCCGGCCTCCCCTTTGTGTGTGTCATAGGTCAAGGGTGGTATAATAGACTTCACCATTTCTAACAACTGACCAGAGTTTCTCAATGTTGTCTTTACACCTCTCCCAGGCTGACCAAGCTGACCTACAAGAATCATAGCCACAGGTAAGAGAGGGTATCCACATATTATTTTACTTGTTTCTGCATAAAAACATAAAAAAAATTGCCTTGCCAAAACGCACTTCTAAAGAGAACCCACAACATAATATTGTTTTCATGCAGAGATAAAAAAATTGCCTCCCCAATGCACTTCAAATGAGTAACCAAAACATTGTTTTCATGCAGAGATAAAAAAAGGCCTTGACAATGCATTTCTAATGAGTACCCACAACATTATGTTTTCATGCAGAGATAAAAAAGAAAAATGCCTTGCAAATGCACTTCTAATGAGTATCCACAAAATTATGTTTTCATGCAGAAATAAAAAAATTGCCTTGTAATTGCACTTCTAATGAGTACCCACAACATTATATTTTCATGCAGAGATAAAAAAAATTGCCTCGTCATTCGCCAATGCACTTCTATTGAGTACCTACAACATTATGTTTTTATGCAGATATAAGATTGGCAAGAGGTGACGTCGACACCAGCACACGTAGTTTTAAACGAGACTTTGGAGATAACTATGAACAAAGTTCTTTTTACCGTTGGTTTTCCTTTAAAAAATAGTCATCTTTGCAATAATTACGTACTAGTTTAAATCCAACAATAAATACTGTTTGCATCTTTCTTTCTAGGGTTGTAAATGTAAGGGTCACTAACATCTATTGTCCCAAGTTGTGAAACCTCCATAAATCTGACATATGCATGCATGCTTGTAAGGATGAAAATCTAAAATATACCAGTTTACACTCTTATTTCTTCTCAAATTTTGGTAGAGAATACTTTTTAAAACCACCTCAGTAAGAATGTACTAATGAGCACCAACAGCTGTACATGCTATTTTTGCCCTAATAGTAATAGTTTGTCTGACATTACTGACAATGACCAATCTTAATCACATTTGAAAAATGTTACTGTTTGTGTGCTCTAAGATGGCTGGTGAGCTCTGAACTGTCTGTTGCAGATAGAGCAACAGAGGCTAGAGGAAGACAGCTCTGTTGGTGATGCTTAGCTCTGGCTTTGCGCTGTGCACGTTTCTGCTCAGCTTCACTGATTCTTTTTGCCTCGTATTCACTGGCACCTGTTCTGATGAGACCTCTCCACTTTTCTCTGTCCTGTGCAATTTGTTCCCACAACTCTGTTGGAATTTTGAAGTCCCTGAGGGAGGCTTTGAGGTTGTCCTTGTAGCGCTTATCTGACCGCCTTGTGAGCATTTGCCCATTTCTAGTTCTCCATAGAGTATTTTCTTTGGCAAACGTTCCTCAGGCATTCTGGTAACATGGCCTGTCTATCTTAACTGTGCTAATTTAGAAGAGTATGTACATTTTTGCATCCCTGCTCTGTTCAGGACTTCCGTGTCTGGAATCCTGTATTGCCACTTAATCTTTAAGAGTTTTCTGAGACAGCTTGTATGGAAGTGATTCAGTCATTTGGTGTGCCGTTGGTAAACTGTCCATGTTTCACACGTATACAATAGTGTTGGCAGCACCACAGCTCTGTAGATTTTCAGTTTTGTGTCAAGTCTGAGTCCACTTCGATCACAGACACTACCATGTAGTCGGCCAAATGCTGCATTAGCTTTGGCAATCCTGACATTGACTTCATCATCAATGTACACGGCTCTTGACAGTGTGCTCCCAAGGTAGGTGAACCTGTCTAGTGCTTGCAATCTTTGACCTTTCACTGTGATGGTGGGATCTTTGTAAGGCTTGTCAGGTGCTGGCTGATAAACTACCTCAGTCTTTTGATGCTGATTGTGAGATAATAGCTATCACAGGAGTCAGATACTTGATCTATACAATTTGCATCTTCTCTTCTGTTGGAGCACCTGCTAGCCATGTCATCAGCAAAGGAACTCATCTAGCACCTCAGTCTGCACCTTGGATTTGGCTTGCAACTTTCTGAGATTGAAAAGCTTCCCATACCTAATAGGTATGCCATTGTCACCATCCTGGAAAGCAACTGTGAGCATCGCAGATAACATCATGCTGAACAGTGTTGGGGCTAACACTGCCTTGCTAGACTCCGTTAGTCACAGGGAATGGATCTGAAAACTCACCGCCATTTTGGACCCGTGCAAGCATACCATCGTAGAACTGTCTCACCATTGCTATAAACTTGGTTGGATGGCCAAACTTCACCATGATCTTCCAAAAGCCCTGATGATTGACTGTGTCAATGCTTTGGTTAGGCCAACACAAGGTGATGTATAGGTCCATGTTCTGTTCCTGGCATTTCTCTTGCAGCTGCCTTGCTGTGAAGATCATGTCAATTGTTCCTCTGTCCTTCCTAAACCCACACTGGCTTTCTGGTAGAAGCCCTGACTGTTCAAGGTGTACATTCAGTCGGTTAAGTAGGACTCTTGAAAAGACTTTCCCAGCAATTGACAATAAAGAGATGCCATGGTGACTGTCACAGATCTGAGGGTTCCCTTTCCGTTTGAATAGGTGGGTGGTTGACGCATCCTTGAATTCTTGAGGGATGGCTTCTTTTCTCCACATAATGGGAAATAACCCTGTCATCTTCTTTGCAACTGGAGTACTGCCTGCTTTGTAAATCTCAGCAGGTATTGCATCTGGTCCTGGGGCCTTGCCAGATGCCAGAAGTTGTATTGCTTTCACTGTTTCAGTAACAGTTGGGAACTTGTCAAGCAGCAGATTACAATCAACCTGTGGTAGTCTGTTGATAGCATCATCATTGATATAGGATGTTTGATTAAGAACGCTATCAAACTGCTCAGCCCAACTTTTCAAGATAGCCTCTTTGTCAGTCAGAAGACTAGTTCCTTCTGCACTGAGGAGAGGAGTGGTTCCTCAACTCTGGGGACCATAAACTGTCTTTAGTGCATCAAAGAACATCGTCATATCCTTTCTGTCTGCAAAGGACTGGATTTCGTCAGCCTTATTGCTTAGCCAGGAGTCTTGCATGTCTCTGAGTCTTGTTTGGACTATCTTGCATATATCTGAATAGGCCACCTTGTTAGATACTGAGCTGGTGTCACTGAGGCATGCCCTGTGTTTTTGGTGCTTCTCTTCAAGGAGTCCCTGGATTTCTTCATCATTCTCATCAAACCGGTCTTGATGTTTGCGAGATACTGGACCTAGGGAATCCATTGCTGAAAAGTGAACAATGTCTCTGAAGACTTTCCAGTTCTCTTCAGGATCATCTGAACTGAATTCCATTGCATCTAGTCTGCTGCAGATGTCATGGGTGAAGGCTTGCCGCTTGCTGTCTTAGCGACAACCAGTCTCTTGGGCACTTTCTTCTGTGGCGGTTTATTTATGTTGTTGTTTGTTACTTACTGTGTGTATCACTTGTGTCTTTTTATTTTGGATGGCCATTTGGCCATTTTGTGGGAAAGTAACTGTCCTTATGGCCTTCCTTTGTTTAGGTTTCCATTATGATCTGGTCGCTTCATGTTTGTGCTTCTTACCCTTTGGTGTCTTTGATGGGTGGTGTAAGTTAATTGTATCGATTCCTGATCTTTGTTTTAATTCTACTTTGCCTTGTAGTTGCCATGCAGGCTGGATATGCAGGTTGACTTTGCTGACAACAAGCCTGTGATCTGTCCAGCAGTCAGCACCACACACAGTCTTTGCCACTTTGACATCCTGTCTGTCTTTCCTTCTAAATATGACATAATCAATGAAGTGCCAGTGTTTGAAGCGAGGCTGCATCCATGATGTCTTGTTGTAAGTTGGCAGACGGAAGGCTGTGTTGATGATCAGCAGTTTTGCCCTATGCAGATCAACCCCCCACCACTGCCCCATCATCTATTCATCTTTGAATACTGCCCAAGCTCTTGCAGGCATTTTTGTCAAGTGCACTCTACATACACTACATATATCAAATGGGAGGATTCTCCCTGCACAGGAGCCTTACATTCCGATTGGGAGAACAGCGCACCATGTGCATTCATCCCTGCAGATGATGCCAATGAAGCATGTTTGGACACAGAAATTTTATGATCGCTGCAGCCAAGGATCAAGCAGGGTCTTCTAGCATCAGAGGCAAGTGCATGAACCACCAAGCTATGTACCATGCTCTTTACTATGACACAATAAAGTCAGACAAAATACTGACTTGCATCGTTTCCACAGACTAATTCTTGTTTGGTCTGTAAATGCTAAAATTTGCATAAGTTAACTGTCACAGTTAACTTAAGCAAATTTTAGCATTTACAGACCAAACAAGAATTCCACCAAAGGCTATGTCGCGCCTGTGGAGGCACAAAGTCACTGAACCATAACATCTAGGCCAAGGTCAAACATAGATGCTTGCTGCCATTCTTAAATGCAAGCTTGTTCTAAGTATCATTAATAAAGCTCTAATAATTCTTGAGAAATTAACTTAACCATTGGGGTGAATGCTAGGGTGGTTGCAATATTTTACAAAGTCAGTGAAGCATAAAATGTAGGTCAAGGTCAACTATGGATGCTTGCATTTAAGTTTCCATCTCCAGATACAAGATGTATCAAGCATCATTAATGAAGCTCTTATAGTTCTTGAGAAATTAACTTGACCATTTGGGGGAACGCTATGGTGGTCACAATAAGTCAGTGTACCATAAAATGAAGGTCAAGGTCAAATATGGATGCTAGCATTTAAGTTTCCTTCTCCAGATACAAGTTTGTACCAAGCATCATTAATAAAGCTCTTATAGGTCTTGAGAAATTAACATGACCATTTGGGTGAACGCTAGGGTGGTAACAATATTTTACAAAGTCAGTGAACCATAAAATGTAGGTCAAGTCAACTATGGATGCTTGCATTTAAGTTGCCATCACCAGATACAAGTTTGTACCAAGCATCATTAATGAAGCTCTTGTAGTTCTTGAGAAATTAACTTGACCATTAGGGTGAATTCTAGGGTGGTCGCAACATTTTACAAAGTCAGTGAACAATAAAATGTAGGTCAAGGTTAAATATGGATGCTGGCATTTAAGTTGTCATCCCGAGATACAAGTTGGTACCAAGTATCAGTATGAATGAAGCTCTTACAGTTCTTTAGAAATAAACTTGACCATTAGGGTGAACGCTAGGGTGGTCCCAAATGCTGACATTTTGATGAATGGACCGACAAACACCTCTTGCAGTTCTTGAGAAATTAACTTGACCATTAGGGTTAACGCTAGGGTGGTCGCAATATTTTATGAAGTCAGTGAACCATAAAATGTAGGTCAAGGTCAAATATGGATGCTTGCATTTAACTTGCCATCCCCAGATACAAGTTTGTACCATGTATCATCAATGAAGCTCTTATAGTTCTTGAGAAATAAACTTGACCATTAGGGTGAACGCTAGGGTGGTCGCAAATGTTGACGCCTTGACGAACGGATGGACAAACAGACGGAAAACCGGACGCCTATATCACGCCATGCTAATAGCAGGTGCGACAAAAACACTATTTATCAGTGCTTATGGTGACTTTGGCTCACATGCAATAAGTCCGGACCCGATAGCTCAGTGGTAGGGTGTCCCCTTTGGGAATGGGAGGTCGCCAGTTTGATCCCAGACTGCGCCATACCAAAGGCGTGAAAATGGTACAAGGCGCTCCCTTGGCTGACGCTCCCATTATCAGGGTAGTCCTACAGTTGTCCTTGTTTGTTTGATTTGAGGTTTAATGTCCTGTCAACACTGTTAAGGTCATTTTGGAGATGCTGCTTCCAATTTTGTGGGACTTTTACCCAACATTGAACTGAAATGACATCTTAAGGACTATGAAAATGTCTTCCTGGCACGTGGGCTAAAATTCATGGGTGTTTAGCATGTTGACATATTTCTAGAAAAACAACCAATGATGTTCTAAATTAAAAGAATAAATATAAAACATGCATATTAAAAAATGTATTTTTGTTGTTGGAAGAAAAAAATAAATATTCACTTTGTAAGAAAATTACATTTAAAAATGGTCCATTTTTGAACGTATGTTTCTCCATTGTCCTTTATTAGAAACATACCATTTTTACACCAAAATATACTTTAGTGTGTGTACTAGCAACGACGAGACGTGATTTTTCCAAAAAACTGGCATTATAACATTATATCCATGCCGATAGAACCCCTATCAACATGTAGAGTTCACTATACATTGTCATCCATGTACACAGTATGACGCACGGATTAAATTTAGCACTGGGGTAAATAAGCGTACCGATAATACAAATTCTGTCAAATCGTTATTATGGCTTTTGGACAAATCAAACAATTTTCCCCGCTTGTATTTATTTAATGCATAATAATATTTACCAACTTAACGGAAGAATAAAGGAAATCATGATCTAGGCATAAAAATATTTAGAATAAAATCCGTTGTGCAGGATATTTTTACCCACGATTAGCATGTTTATACCCCTGTTTTACCTGGAGAATTTACCAACCATGTATACAGTAATGGCTGTCAAAATGACCGTTCGATGGGTGTTTAAAAGAATGGATATATTGTTATTGTGGAAGTTTTTGGAAAAACTACTTCTCGTCCTTGCTAGGACATGGAATATACTTTAGGTTAATGTAAAAACTGAATGTTTCCGAGGAAGGACAATGGAGAAACAGATGTTCAAAAATTGACCATTTTGAAAGGTAATTTTCTAATAAAGTAATTTATTATTTTTTTCTTCTAAAAACAGAAATACACTTTTTAATAAGCATATTTTATGATTATTCATATAATTTGGAACATTATGAGTTGCTTTTCTAGAAACTTGTCGACATTATAAACAACCGTAAATTTTAGCTCACGTGTCTGGTTGACATTTGCATATACCTAAAGCCCTGTCATCCAATTTGTTTTGTTTGTTTGATTTGGGGTTTAACGTCCCCGTCAACACTGTTAAGGTCATTTTGGAGACGTTGCTTCCAATTTTGTGGGACTTTTACCCGACATTGAGTTGAAATGACATCTCAAGCCCTGTCGCCCAATGAAACCAATAGGGTTTATTAGCATGGACGGTCCGCCTCGCACCGCGGTTCCTGGACAGGCTTAGATCCTCTAAGTGGTTTACCAGTACTAGTGTGCGGGCCGGATTCAGCTCTGCGTGGAAGCATCATGCAGCCCATATATTTCTTCAAGCCCCTATGGGCGGGGGCCCTGTCATCCAATGAAACCAATAGGGTTTATAAGCATGGATGGTCGACACTCACACGGCCGCTTTGCCTGGGCAGGCTTAGATCCTCTAAGCCGTTTACCAGTACTTGTGTGATGGTAAGATTCAGCTCTGCATGGAAGTATATATTTCTTCAAGCCCCGATGGGTGGGGGCCGACAATCCTAGGAAGATAAATGAGGGCAGGTAGGTTTTTGTTGCAGAATACTCTGTTTGTCGCAATAAAATAACTCTACAGACCTTATGTAATAAGTTTCGGATATGCAACCTTAAATAAAGCTTCTTTATCTTTGTCCCAGTGATGGGTAAGCATTGGAAGATAGATTTGGTGTTTTGGATGTTTCAATGGACCCCCAGAAATAAACTGGAATTTTCACAGTCAGACATTCACCTGAAGGCACAAGACGCCCTCTGCTTGTCAGCTGGGCAATGAAGTTTGCTACTGTTAACATTTTACTAGATGGCAACTAAAGGTTATGTTTTCCTGGTAGGAGATATCACCACACTTTCTGTTTACAAATCACATGGATTATTTACATGCTCTATGTTATAAGCGGCGATCTCATATCGTCGGCATGGAAAACTAATGGAGCGAACTGGAAGTCTATCAACCCACTATGAAAATATGTTCTCTAAAAGGGTTATCCTTTTAAAGCAAGGAATACACCACAGAACTGAAAAATATGAAGTGTACATGTTTTCTGGACCAGACTAGCTAGTTTCGGCTAATTAGGCCTCATCAGTGACCCTCAAATATTTTCAAAATTCCACAACGGAATCAATGATCCCAAAGGACAAGAAAATATGAACTACACTATGATGTAGGGCAGGGAGACGTTTTACGGCCGCCACACACATACCCAGACACCAGCTGTAGTGACGTTAACAGGGTTATCATTTGGAAGCAAGGAATACACCACAGAACTGGAAAATATGAAGTGCACATGTTTTCTGGGCAAGACTAGCTAGTTTCGGCCAATTATGCCTCATCAGTAACCCTGAAATATTTTCAAAATTCCACAACAGAATCAATTATCCCAAAGGACAAGAAAATATAAAACATGCTTACATGTACATTGGCATTGTGGTGAATGCATATAGTGTGACGTGTACCAATAACAATTCTGAATTCGATGAAGTGAATCTAAGAATCCAAATACATGGTAACCTGTCTAGCTGATCAGTCGATGGATGGATAGATGGGTAGATGGTGTGATGGATGGTGGGTGGTTGGATTGATAGATGGTTGGTTGGATAGATAAATCGGTCAATGGATGAATGGGTGATTAAAGGAAGGAATGAATGAAGAAATTACAGCTGGATGAGTGAGTAGTTTGTTGAGTGCAAGGAAGGAAGGACGTACGGACGGACGGAAGTACGGATGGATGGATGGAAGAGATGGTGGTTGGATTGATGGATGCTTGGTTGGATGGATGGATGGATGGATGGATGGATGGATGGATGGATGGATGGGTTAATCGATCAATGGATATATGGGTAGGTAGGCTGTTACAATTGATAGGTAGAAGAAAGGGAGAAAAAAAGAAGGAAGAAAGAAATTACAGCTGTATGATTGGGTAAGTGGGTAGTTCGTTGAGTGGAAGGAATGAAAAGCATAAGGAAGATAGGACGGAAGGAAGGATCAATGGATGAATGAGTGTTTAAAGGAAGGAATGAAGAAAGAAATTACAGCTGGATCAGTGGGTATTTTGTTGAGTGGAAGGATGGATGAATGGAAGGAAGGAAGGAAGGAAGGAAGGAAGGAAGGAAGGAAGGAAGGAAGGAAGGAAGGAAGGAAGGAAGAGATGGTGGGTGGTTGGATTGAAGGATGGTTGGATTGAAGGATGGTTGGGTGGATGGATGGATAAATCGATCGCTGGATGGATGGGTTGGTAGGCTGTTACAATTGATAGGTAGAAGAAAGGAAGAAAAAAGAAGAAAGGAAGAAATTACAGCTGGATGTGTGGGTAGTTCGTTGAGTGGAAGGAATGAAGGCATATGGAAGGATGGATGGATGGATGGATGGAGGATGGCTGGATGGAAGCAAACTATATTGTTATGGCATTGGTGGAAATACCATAAAATGAATAGATTCCCTCCGTTGCTACAGAAAACAGCGAGTTGTTGTTAATGGGGAAACTTCTTTTGTCTTCTGTCGCGGTTTATTTTTGTTATGGTGTGTCTTTGAGTGTGTGCATCGCTTGTTTTTTTTTGTTTGTTTGTTTTGTTTTGTTGTTGTTGTTTTGGATAGTTAATTGGGCATTTTGTGGGAAAGTAACTGTCCTTTTGGCTTTCCGCTATTGATGTTTCCGTTAGGGTCTAGTTAATTGATGTTTGTGCTTCTTTCCCTTTGGTGTCTCTGATGGGAGCTGTGGGTTAATTGTATCGACTCCTGATCATTGCCTTCACTTTTATTTTTCAGGGTGGGCTCCAGTTTTGATTGGTGTCCCACAAGGGACTGTTCTGGGTCCAATATTGTTTTCTTTGTACAAAAATGACATTTCTACTGATATTGATTCCGAAATAAGACTGTTCGCAGATGGCTGTGTTTGCTATCGTAAAATTAGAAACGCAGAGGACTCATTGAAGCTTTAGATGGATATAGATAGATTGGGGTGTTGGGCTAGAAAATGGGGTATGAGATTTCAGCCAGCAATATCATGCAGATAACTAGGAAAAGAACAAACAAAATTGAGGCTTTTTATCCCCTCGCACAACATAGTTGTGAGGGGGGATATAGCATTTGTCCCGTACATACGTACGCACGTACTTTTGTCATCGCTCTAGCGCCTACATTTCTTTACCGATTTTAATATTACTTCACACAAATGTTCCTTATGAAAATATCTCGAGCGAGTTCGACTTTCAAGGTCATGACCTCAATGCCAAGGTCACTGCGGCTATTTTTAGAAAAAAAAAAACATTGTCATCGCTTAGCGCCTACATTTCTTCACCAATTTCAATATAATTTTACACAAATGGTCCTTATAAAAATATCTCGAGCGAGTTCGACTTTCAAGGTCATGACTTCAAGGTCAAGGTCACTGTGGCTATTTTTAGAAAAACTTTGTCATCGCTCTAGCGTTTACATGTCTTCACTGATTTCAATATAACTTCAGACGAATGTTCCTTATGACAATATCTCGAGCGAGTTCGACTTTCAAGGTCATGGCCTCAAGGTCAAGGTCACTGTGGCTATTTTTAGAAAAACTTTGTCATCGCTCTAACGCTTACATTTCTCCACCAATTTCAATATAATTTCACACAAATGGTCTTTATAAAAATCTCTCGAGCGAGTTCGACTTTCAAGATCAAGGCCTCAAGGTCAAAGTCACTGTGGCTATTTTTAGAAAAACATTGTCATCGCTCTAGCGCCTACATTTCTTCACTGATTTCAATATTACTTCACGCAAATGTTCCTTATAAAAATACCTCGAGCGAGTTCGACTTTCAAGGTCATGATGTCAAGGTCACTGTGGCTATTTTTAGAAAAACTTTGTCATCGCTCTAGCGCCTACATTTCTCCACATATTTCAATATTACTTCACACAAATGTTCCTTATAGAAATATCTCGAGTGATTTCGACTTTCAAGGTCATGGCCTCAAGGTCAAGGT
This sequence comes from Lucinisca nassula, assembly GCA_963580285.1. Classification (NCBI taxonomy): domain Eukaryota; kingdom Metazoa; phylum Mollusca; class Bivalvia; order Lucinida; family Lucinidae; genus Lucinisca; species Lucinisca nassula. The sequence goes on along the minus strand of OY757015.1, from coordinate 46,981,436 downwards.
CACTGTGGCTATTCTAAGAAAAACTTTGTCATCGCTCTAGCGCCTACATTTCTTCACTGATTTCAATATAACTTCACACAAAATGTTCCTTATGACAATATCTTGAGCGAGTTGGACTTTCAAGGTCATGACCTCAAAGTCAAGGTCACTGTGGCTATTTTTTTTAAAAAAAATTTGTCATCGCTCTTTTGCCTACATTTCTTCACTGATTTCAATATAACTTCACACAAATGTTCCTTATGACAAAATCTCGAGCGCGTTCAACTTTCAAGGTCATGGCCTCAAGGTCAAGGTCAATGTGGCTATTTTTAGAAAAACATTGTCATCGCTCTAGGGCCTACAATTCTTCACTGATTTTAAGTTAACTTCACACAAATGTTCCTTATGACAATATCTCGAGCGAGTTCGACTTTCAAGGTCATGACCTCAAGGTCAAGGTCACTGTGGCTATTTTTAGAAAAACTGTGTCATCACTCTAGCGCTTACATTTCTTCCACGGTTTCAATATAACTTCACACAAATGTTCCTTATGACAATATCCCTAGCGTTTTCCACTTTCAAGGTCAAGGTCACTGTGGCTATTTTTAGAAAAACTTTGACATCGCTCTCGCGCTTACATTTCTTCACCGATTTCAATATAACTTCACACAAAAGTTCCTTATGACAATATCTCGAGCGATTTCTACTTTCAAGGTCAATGTCACTATGGCTTTTTTAAGAAAAACTGTGTCATCGCTCTAGCGCCTACATTTATTCATTAATTTCAATATAACTTCACACAAATGTTCCTTATGACAATACCTCGAACGGGTTCGACTTTCAAGGTCAAGGTCACTGTGGCTATTTTTAGAAAAACTTTGTCATCACTCTAGCGCCTACATTTATTGATGGATTTTAATTGAACTTCACACAAATGTTTCTAATGATAATATCTCGAGTTGCTTTGACTTTCATGTTCATGAGCTCAAGGTCAAGGTCGCTGTGGTTATTTTTAGAAAAACTTTGTCATCGCTCTACCGCCTGCATTTATTAACAGGTTTTAATATAACTTCATACAAAAGATGCTTATGATAATATCTTGAGCAAGATCTACTTTCGCGGTCATGGCCTCAAGTAAAGATCACTATGGCTATTTTTAGAGAAACATTGTCATCACTCTAGAACCTACATTTATTGGTGGATTTTAAACAAACTTTACACAAATGTTGCATATGATAATATCTCAAGCAAGTTGGACTTTTGCCATTTCAGTGTTTTCCACACACTAAGTTGTCTTGTGCGAGCGGATTTGTGTCGCATGCGATGCCTTGTTACACTTTATAGGGAACAGTCCTCGAAAATGTGGATTCCATTAAATACCTTGGTGTGATATCGCATGACCTGAGATGGGAAACTTATATTAGCAACATGTTTACAAAGGCTAATAGAACACTTGGCTTCTCGAGGCGAAATCTTTATCAATGCCCCAAAGATTTCAAAGAAGCAGCATATAAGGGACTCGTTCGTCCCATCTTGGAAACCCCCATGGAATAGTCCTTCAGGTGGAGATTGAAAAAGTTCAGAGTAGGGCAGCTATATTTGTTACGAGCAATTACCAGCTTTGAAACTGGAAGTATGACGGGAATACTGAAATACTTAGGATGGGAGTCTCTCAAAAAAGGAGGAGAGACGGTAGGTTTGTACTCTTGTACAAAGGTCTAAAGGGCGCTGTCAGCATTCCAACAGATGCCCTTATCTCCCTCCAATTAGGAGTGGCAGAAATCAACATCTTTGGCATTTCAGGTGCCCTCTGCAAGAACTAACACCTACACTGAATCCTAAATTCTTCTCTCAGACAATTAGAGATTGGAATGTCCTTCCAGATTCGGTTATTTCATCCGCGGAGGGTCCTAAGGATAATGTAGCTAAGTCTACTTATTTGGCGAGAGCTAGGGACTAACTTTCCTTTTCACAGGTCCTGGTGAATGAATGTCATTTGACGTTTCACCAGTAATGATCCAAATTCAGATTCAGATGGATGGATGGATGGGATGGATGGGATGGTGGATTGTAGTGCGGATGGATTACAGCTGGATGTGTGGGTAGTCGGTCACAGGACAATTCGGCCCATAATAAAGTCGGTCCATACAAAATCGGTATATACACATGCGGACACAAAACTGTTCAAACTTTGATGGGCTTCATTTCATTTTGATTTGACGCCATTCAATATATCTAACGTCCTGTTAGTCAACTGTCAGACATAAATAAAGTCTAAACATAAGTGGTGTATATTCACTGCACACATTAGCATTGTCCAATCAAAATAGACCTCAAATGTCAATCAAAAAGCCTTTGCCAAAATGAACCAATCAATGGCTTGCTCCATTTTAAGAATTATTTGATGAATGGCATTTGCTTATCGAACTAACTTGATGCAAAGCGATCCATTGAAACATACTTCATAGGAGTTTGAACAGCTTTGTGTATTTCGGCCCACAGTTTTCGTGATGTTTAATCTCTGTGTTTGTATATAATTGGTATGCTTGTTCGGCCAGATCAGTAGCCAAATTTACTAAATAGAGTAAATGGTCGGTTAACTTTAACCTGTAATATTTTTGGTTAAGTCGAAAAAGAAGATAAAGTGAAAATATTATTTGTTTAGTTTTAGAAATCTTCGACTAGGTCATGTAGTGCGGGACTAACTGGCTTTTTTTTTTTTTTTTTTTTTTTGGTTTGGGTTTTACGACCCTTTCAAGATTATTTCACTCATATCGAGCCGATCGTTAATCAGAGGTGGGCGAAAAACGGAGTACCCGGAGAAAACCACCTGACCTTCCGTTGCAGAACTTGGCGTCTCACACGTGGCCCGAGCGAGGCTCGAACCTACGGCGGTGAAAGACCTAATGACTAAGAGTCAGCGCTCTTATCCACTAGGCCACGGAGGCCCGTGGACTAACTGGCTTGCTAGGACCCTTGGCTTCTTGAGACGGAATCTGTCAGCATGCCCACAAGATGTAAAAGAAATGGCATAGACTGGTTCGTCAAGTCCTGGAATATGCAAGCACGTCTTGGGGTCCACCTATTGATACCCTCCGGGAGGAAATAGAGAAGGCCCAAAACGTGCGACCCATTTTGTAACTGTGTATTTTTTTCGCACGTGCAATTTTCATACTATCCAAGCAGAGAGAAAATTTTCTCATTTCTGCTCTACTTGATATGCAGCTCGGCCCGATTAATAAATACAGAGAGATGTCTGCATTTCAATTACCTGCTACCTGCTTAGTCTCAGAAGCCGAAGTCCAAGCAGCGAACAACAGCACTGATCAGAGTGCGCGTTGTGCAGGCTGATCTGTGCATTTATTATTCGCACGTGCGTAAAACCTACCGGCTTAGTCTCAGAAGCCGTTCAAAGGAATAAAGTTTGGCATACAGCAGCCTTAGTAATCATACTATCCAAGCAGGGAACAAAAGCGCTCATCAGAGTGTGCAGATGTGCAGGCTGATCTGTGCATTTATTATTCGCACGTGCGTAAAACCTACCGGCTTAGTCTCAGAAGCCGTTCAAAGGAATAAAGTTTGGCATACAGCAGCCTTAGTAATCATACTATCCAAGCAGGGAACAAAAGCGCTCATCAGAGTGTGCAGATGCACAGGCTGATCTGCGCATTTGTTATTCGCATGTGCAATTTTCATACTATCCAAGCAGTGAGAAATTTTCTCATTTCTGCTCTTAAACATAAGGCGTTTGCTTGACATCAGGAGCACTAAAAGATTTTGAAGGTCATTGTATTATGAGCATCATGTGTTTTTCACATAGGGAAATGCACAAGTGACTTACTTAAGTACCATGAGTTTATAGGCAGCGAAAAAATGCCTTATAGATATACAACAACAACAACAACAACAACAAGCTTGATATGCAGTTCGGCCCGATTAATAAATACATAGAGATGTCTGCATTTCAATTACCTGCTACCTATTTAGTCTCAGAAGCCGTAGTCCAAGCAGCGAAAAACAACACTGATCAGAGTGCGCGATGCGCAGGCTGATCTGCGCATTTATTATTCGCACGTTAAAAAAACTACCTGCTTATTCTCAGAAGCCGTTCAAGGGAATAAAGTTTGGCATACAGCAGCCTTAGTATATCATGCCACGTAAAATCGAATTAAGCTCCCCCCCCCCCCCACCAGTGGAATTCGTCCCCACTGACCGTTCCAAGGCGGTTCTTCTGTCGCAGTTTATTTTTGTTATGGTTTGTCTTTGGGTGTTCGTGATGCTTATATTTTTTTATTTTGGATAGCCTATTGGCCATTTTATGGGAAAGTAACTGTCCTTTTGGCTTTCCGCTATTGATGTTTCCATTAGGTCTGTTGTTTCATGTTTGTGCTTCTTTCCCTTTGGTGTCTCTGATGGGCGCTGTGGGTTGATTGTATCGATTCCTGATCATTGCTTTCACTTCTATTTTTTAGTAATCATACTGTCCAACCAGGGAACAGAAGCGCTGATCAGAGTGTACAGATGCGCAGGCTGATCTGTGCATTTGGTATTCGCACGTGCAATTTTCAGGTGTTCTCAAGAAGTGATTAAAGACTTGTAATGGTGACGGTAATTACTCAGTACTTCCCACCCAATTATCAAATAATAATAATCCAATCAACAGGCACGCGTCAGTGATTTACTCAAGATAATCCAGTTAAAAGATCATTTAATATCATATTGAGAGTTACCTGAGAATGCGTAACAGTCCAATAAATTGAAAATTATGAAGAGGCAAACACTGAGACAAGTATGTATTATTTTAGGTTAACTATTGCTAACACTTCCACCTTTTCCCAAACTAAAACAATATCTTTTGGGCCAATTATATAGAAATAATAATATTAGGGGCCGAGTTTGTCAGGGACCGAGTTTGTAAGGGACCGAGATGTCCCGGACTAGTTCAATCGGTCTCGGACCCACCAATACGGTATTGATGGGTCCGAGAATCGGTCGAAGGTCCTGGTGGACGTGTCACGGTCCTGGTGGACGTGTCACCAGTAAACAATTCTGATTCGCCAAAATTTAATTCCTTTTCGTTTCATTGCTGTTCATATGGATTGATTATGATCATGTGACTTCCCACCAACTTCAAAATGGTGGATAAGCACTAAAAAGTTGCAGCAATCTCTGTACTTACATTTTCTCTTGTATTTGCTGCTTTTTTAATGACTGATTGGTCCGTCGTCAGTAACTGATAAAAATGAATGAATCACGTTGATATGCATGTTCTTTTTAAATTTGGCTCGATTAGTGAGCATAGTAATTTTCTTACATGTTTGGGCATGTTCTCTCCTGTCATCACATTTAGAATCAGAATCAGAATTGTTACTGGTGACACGTCAAATGACATTCATATACCAGGACCTGTGATGTGGGAAGTTAGTCCCTAGCGTGATAGCTCAGTGGTTAGTGCACTTGCCTCTGATGCTAGAGGTCCCGGGTTCGATCCCCGGCAGCAGCGATAAAATTTCGGTGTCCGAACACGCTCCATTGGCATCATTTGCAGGGATGAATGTCATAAAGTGGGTTGGGTATAATCTGCAGACCAAAGCTTGCAGACCTTTGGACCGTGGACCGGTCTGCAGTGGACCAAAGGGTATAATCTGCAGACCAATTACCTTGCAGACCAAGTTCCAATAATCAATATTTCATATTCTATAGACTATATATATATACTGATTTGAAAAAGAAATTTTAGGTTTTAATATTGCAAAAATTATTTTATATCAGATTATATAATGTCAAATATTTTAGCAGTAACAATAAAAAACAAGGATTTTTTTTTCCTAAAAAGAAACATTCTCAAGAAATAATAATAAAAAAAAAAATGGTTTTTAATGTTGATTGCGAAATTTATTTTATCTGATTATTAAATGTCAGATGTTATTTTAGCAGTAACAATAAAATGAAAAATATTTTCTAACCACTCTCATAATCACTGAAATGCTGTTCAACTACATTTGTAATTCAAAAACTGAAGGAAACAGAACGTAATACATCCATGTAATTACAATCTAAAATGTTATCTATCTTATCTCCAGGACTAACATTTTTCAGATGAAAATGTTTGATATTTTTCTTATTTCTAGTCCAAATATAGATTGTGAGTGCTTGTTAGAACCACCTAAACAAGGCGGTTCTAGCGAGTACCCACAACCCAAATATACATGTAGATTTGAGTGCTCGTTAGAACTGCCTCAATGATGCGGTTCTAACTAGTACCGACAATGTATATGTTTTTGATCAAAAATAAAGAAAATAATGAATACCATCCCCTACCCCTTCGTAAATCCCATGTTTCTCTATTGAAAGTAATGTTCAGAGGAGTCTTCATTTAACAGTCTTGATATAATGCTTCCTTACATTTGTAAAACATGGATATTTTTCATATTTATTCTTATTTCTGCTTGTGGTGCTCTTTTGAAGTACCAACAGCAATTTTTAAACAAAACTAAAAACTTATTAAGATATTACAATATTAAGCCCCACTTTTCTCTAAGGAAAGTGGCCGAACAAAGGTTTTTAATTATATAGATTTGTAAACGTGATAATCTTTGTGGTTGTCCAAGAAGAGGAAGGCATTACACTAGTTCCTCCATGAGTCATGATGTATTCAAGTACTTTTTCTTATATATTTCAAACTTAGCTGATGGGTGCACATTAGAACCATCCCATTGTGGTAGATTTCTTTTTTGCAGTGTTGACCCAAATCAGACTTCTTCTAGAGGAGCAGTCTGATCAGGGTCCACACTGCATGTATGCAAAAATATGTTTCAACAGTTTGCAAGAAGATATAGCTGCTGACATATACATAACAAAGAATTCTTTTACTGTGAGTGAACAGTGTAGACCCAGATCAGTCGCCGCAGAAAATTAAAAACAATAAATGCACCCTGACTTTATTGTTTTCTTTGGTTGTCTATTCAAACCAGCTATTAAGTGTATCTGCTATTGCATAAGTGTGAAAGATAAGACCTGTCAATCATTTTTGAAATTTCTGTCAATCACTGTGATGTCACATTACCACTAAATTTACAGCCAATCAGATCAATAGAATTGATGATAATCCTTCACAGTCAGATAAAGAATTATAACATACAACATTCGTGCCCCTCCTGGTTTATGCAAATTGGTAGAAAGAAAGAAAGAAAGAAAGAAAGAAAGAAAGAAAGAGAAAATAACGCACAGCTCATGGGAAGAAACAGTACCTGAACTTCCATTGCTATATTCACTTGTCCATAAGCAATTAATTAATTAAATAATTATTTCCAGGAAATTAAAGTGAATATGGGGGAAAAGTCCCAATGCTGGTCTTTTGATAACACACTTTGTGACATGCAGCCCAGCAGGCACATGACCTAATTGTGACGTCATATCGACATCAATACAATGTCATGACGTTTATGCAACGTCAAATCTACATCGGTGCAATGACATTACACCGAAGTCGATTTGACGTTGCCCTAGCGACGTCTGCCTGTTGGGAGCACTCTTCCGGATTGCCAAAACTGACATTACTCGTTAGAATCGCCTGGTTCTAGCAAGCATTCTCAACCTTTGTTTTGGACAAATATCACACATTTTGGTCAGAAAAATAACTGTTTTTGATATATGAAAGAATGCACTATGTCTCGCTAATGCGATATAGTAATTCTCTAGTTTTTACACCAATGTTGAAATTCGGAAGTTGAAACCATGTTAGTTAGTTGAACAAATGTGTTATATGTCAAAAAAAAAAATCCCATAGATTATTAGAAGATTTTTTTCCAAAGATTTTTAGAAGCAAAAAAAAAAAAACAAAACAAAACAAAAAAAAATACAAGAGACATTTTTCTATAAAATCTGTATATCTTTTAGATCCATCTTTAAACTGAGTTATTGTTTGCATCCCCCACGCATCCGGGGTCGGAGAAATGGTGTTTTTATGCAGAGCTGAAACAGACTGAACTTCAGTACTGGTAAACCATGTACAAGTTTTAAGCCTGCCCAGTAAAAGTGGCGTCAGTCGGACCACTCATATAGGTTTTTTGTGCGGTAGGGCTTGAGATGTCATTCAGTCTCAACGTTGGGTAAAAGTCAAACAAAATTGTAAGCAGCGTCTCCAAAATGACCTAAATAGTATTGAAGGGGATGTGAAACCTCAACTCAAACAAAAGAACTAAACCATTTTTTATTATGAACAGTGTTATTAAGAGGGTAACTGATTGATTATTGGTTCCATCATGTTAATAAGTCCATGTGAAGAACACCCCTGTAAAAGTCAGTTTATATCACGTGAACAAGTCTGTGATTGAAATGAATACCCCCTAAACTCCATGTTTGCCTTATTTCTGCCCCAAGACCTATGTTGTGGGTACTCATTAGAACCACCTCAATGAGCACATTCTATCGAGCACCCATAACCTAAGTTTGTAGAATTATATATGAAATTGGAGATGTGAAAAATGCACTTTGTTTCATGGCTATGTTATCATATTGTATACAGAAAACTGGGGTTTTCAGGGGTATGTCTGATCCAAGATCCAGGTTGTTGGTTCTCGTTAGATCTGCCACAATGAGGTGCTTCTAATGTGCACCCACAACCTATGCCTGGAAAATATTATATAAATATTAAATCACACTGAAGAGTTTTTGTAAGGCCCACCTGTTCTTGGAAAACTAGGAAAATCATCTTTTAATTTTCGTGTCAACAAGTCCATAAAATTAAACAGACCATACTACAGCCCCAGCAAAGCTTGCAGAATTTGCAAGGTGACCTTTGGTACTCTACCACATGCCAAAGAGTTATAACGAGCTGTTAATGTATCAGATATCTTTACTCCCCCAGTAAAATAAACAATGCCTAGCATTACAGTTTATACTATGTTATCTGTATGTGAGTGTTCTTGTTGGTTAAAAGAATCAGTGTTTTCATTTTAGTGAAAGTATTTTCTTATTTTCTTTATAAAAAATATATCTCCCAACACTTCGCAGTTTTTGGTTTTTACCCACTTTACTTAATATAACACTTTTTTATTATTTTTTTTTTATATGTCAGTTCCAATTGCTCTATGTTATTAAAATTAAGATACAGTATTTTAGACCATGATGATCATACAACATACAGAAACAACCTTGTTTGGTGTAAGTTTAACCCATTGAGTACCAGAAACCCCAAAACGGGTAATTTGCAAACAGTGAAGACCCAGATCAGACGCCGTAGAATGCGGCATCTGATCAGGACCTACACTGTTTGCAAAAAGTTAAGCAATTTTCCACACAAATTTTGAAGAAAACACAACCTGTCATCCCTAAATTTCAAAATGGATTCCTGTCATATATAAGGAGGAAGATTCTATTTGGTACAAAAAGGGTTAACAACCCAACCGGCAAATGATGTCTGCGCAACATCGCATCAACGCAATGCAAAGTCACGACGTTTCATCGACGTTGATACAACGTTGCCAAAGCTGGGAATATTCTGGCTTCTAAAAATGCAAACAGTGTAGACAAGTGCGACTAAAACAATGATAATAATAACAGTAAAATGATAAAAAGCTAGCTTTGTTCAGGTTTGAATATCAAATGAATTATTCATCTTATTCCACTTGATATTTGTTCCGTTGTTGATTTGCATGTCACCAAGGCATTGTTGTAGGCTGTCACAATTGAATTATGCTGTGTAAGTATATTAACATTTGTGTTTTTTTTCCCTTTTTTTGGCTTTTGGTTTTACAGCCTTTTCAATATTATTTCAATCTTATTGAGCTGATCATTAATCTGAGGTGGGGAAAACCTGAGTACCCGGAGAAAAACCAACTGGCCTCCTGTTGCAGAACTTGGGTGTCTCAACCTGTGACCCCAGTCAGGGCTTTGTTTTTCATATGTTGAACATTCTGATTTTTAACTGGCCAGAGTCGAAAGCTCCGGGGAAGCTTACAGGATAGACAGTTGTCCTTTGTCATCGTCGTCTGTCGAGAGTCGAATATGGGGCGCCGTTTTCCGGATCCAGATGAGAAAAAAATATCTGTCAGCTATTTTTCCATGAGGAATTCATATATGAAATTTCAAAACTCTTGCATATAAGGTTCTAAACTTATGCTGTGCATCACAAAGCATACAATCAACAACTACCCAAAGTGACGAAGGGCCATAACTCATTAAGTATTTTTCGGAATTCAGTCAAAAGTTAATCAGGTCATCTACTCATCACCACCAATCTATTAACCAACTTTCAAGGCTCTAGCTCCAATAATTATTGAGACATTTTGCTGACAAGATTTTATAAAAAAAATCAAAGGGAAATGACTCTTGAAAGGAAAATAATCCGGATGAGAAAAAAAATAAACGTCAGCTATTTTTTCCATGAGGAATTCATATATGAAATTTCAAAACCCCAGCATACACGCTTCTAAAGTTATGCTCTGCATCACAAAGCATGCAATGTACAATATCCAAAGTGACAAAGGGCCATAACTCATAAAGTATTTTTCGGAATTTAGTCAAAAGTTAATCAGGTCATATACTCATCACCACCAATCAAATACCCACTTTCACCCACTTTCAAGGCACTAGCTCCAATAATGATGCCCCAAACTTTAAAATGTTGGAGGGCATATTGCTTCTGACTTGTCCGTTAGTCCGTTCGTTTGTACATCACACTATAACTTTATAACCATTTATGTTATTGTTTTGAAATTTCATATATGGATTTCTCATGAAAAAAGTTGACCCATTTTTTTTTTCTTCCAAATTATCTCCCCTATTCGATTTATTTCTCTTTTAATTAAATAACATAGAGATTAGCAAGATAGAAAAATAAGTATTTGAGCTAGATTAGTTTGTATTGGAGCTTAATAGCCCATCAACCCTATTTTAGGTCAGTTTTGAACCGGTCAGTTTACCGATTCCCACTTTTCCTGGGCAGGCTTATTGGTAAACCGTTAATCAGCACAGTGCACATTCTTCCGCCAGAAACTGACAGCATTTGGGTCAGAGTCTTGATATTAGGTACACTGACTGGGACTGAGGACGAGATCTCAAGCTTGATGAAATTTTGATGGAGTTATGGTCCTTTGAAATTTCTTGCCATTTAATTGCGTTCCTTTCTTGTGCATCGCATAACTTTAGAACCATGTATGCTAGTGTTTTAAAATTTCATATATGGACTTCTCATGAGAAAATAGTAGACCAATTTTTTTTCCGAGCTGGTCCACAATGTGCTAAATTGGTTTAAATCCGGCGAAAACTTAGGCCACAGAAGAACTTGCACACCATTTTGATTGAAAAAGTCCATAGTTAGCCTTGCAGAAGAGCACGTGCATTGTCCTGTTGGAAAAGCGTAATGTCACCACGGTACCACCTCAGGCTCCAAGATTTCATCGATGTACCGACGTGCCGTCAAATTGCCATCAACAATGATCCCTCCCTACACCATAACGCCACCACCACCCCAACGAGAACCTGTTTAACACAACAGTCTTGAAATCGCTCCCCACGTCGACGCCATACTTTACGCCGCCTATCAAACATTCTCGTCGGTGAACAGTATACCAATGCCAACACTGTTGTGTCTACCGGATACGCTGTCGACACCAATTAAAGCGACTGATTCGACGTTCCGCAGTCAAAACGTTCCCCCAAAAGGCCTTATGGCTAGAAATACTGCATTCTTGAAGACGCCGCCGCACAGTTACGGCACTTACTCGTAGGTTATGGGTTCCCACTGTCTCCTGGGCAGTTTCGACAGACGTCCTGAATCGGTCGCATTAATGTCTCAAAACAATGTCCGCCCATTGGGGCTTGAAGAAATAGATCGAGCAGTCGTAGTGTGCGAACAACCCATACCCTCTGCAACTTGGCGGTACGAAAGCCCACCTTCAACCACACTGAGGCACGATGACGATTGACATCACTTAGACGTCCCATTGGCTTGTTCTTATGAAATGTTTGCTGGCCTTTTAACGTTACTAAGAGAATCCAGACCTTATAATGACAGTAAAGAAAGTGCCAAAAATATCATGATAACGAAAATTTTGCAATTTTTGCATATTGCATGTGCACATGCACAGCATGAAAATCACACGGTCTTCGTGTTAAACAAACTCATGCTACAATACCATATTTATCATTTGAAAAAGTCAGTCATTTTTACCATAAACTAAAGAAATCAACACTCCAAAAGTGGTGCGTTTTCATGGAATCAGAGTATGTATTGCAAACATAGGTTGTGGGTGCTCTGTTTCCTAAACCCAGCACATGATTCTAGCCCAAATTCTATAGATAAACCACTCAATTCAGCGATAAGAAAAGCCCGGCTAATTCTTTTAATAACTGTTTACTGGATGAAGTTATAGTCATATGGACTTAAGTAAACAAGAAGCTACTGCGCTTTTTAATTTTTTGGTCTATGGGAAACAATCTACAGCAAATATAACAAGAGCACCTTATGCGGGTGCCAACGCTCGGCTGCAGTTACGGTTAGTTAAACAAAAATTCTAAGTCGAAAAAGGGGCATAACTGTGCCAAAAATATTTTGAGGGTTACCTCACCTATTGGTATCAGTTACCCTTTTCATAATGAACAAATAGTCAGAGTTTCAAGTAAATATGTTCAGAAATGACAGAGATATTACAAAACGTCCAAGTTTTTGCACGACAACGACACAAAAATTCTAAGTCGAAAAAGGGGCATAACTGTGCCAAAATATTTTGAGGGTTACCTCATCTATTGGTATGAGTTCCCCTTTTCATAATGAACAACCAGTCCGAGTTTCAAGTAAATATGTTTAGTAATGACAGAGATATTACAAAATGTCCAAGTTTTTGCAAAAATTCTAAGTCGAAATGGGGCATAACTGCGCCAAAAATATTTGAGGGTTACCTCATCTATTGGTATGAATTCCCTTTTTCATAATGAACAACTAGTCCGTGTTTCAAGTAAATATGTTCAGTAATGACAGAGATATTATAAAAATGTCCAAGTTTTTGCACGACAACGACACAAAAATTCTAAGTCGAAAAGGGGCATAACTGTGCCAAAAATATTTTGAGGGTTACCTCATCTATTGGTATGAGTTCCCCTTTTTCATAATGAACAACTAGTCCGAGTTCCAAGTAAATATGCTTTGTAATGACAGAGATATTGCAAAATGTCCAAGATTTTTTGCAAAAATTCTAAGTCGAAAAAGGGGCATAACTGTGCCAAAAATATTTTGAGGGTTACCTCACCTATTGGTATCAGTTACCCTTTTCATAATGAACAAATAGTCAAAGTTTCAAGTAAATATGTTCAGTAATGACAGAGATATTACAAAACGTCCAAGTTTTTGCATGACAACGACACAAAAATTCTAAGTCGAAAAAGGGGCATAACTGTGCCAAAATATTTTGAGGGTTACCTCATCTATTGTTATGAGTTCCCCTTTTCATAATGAACAACCAGTCCGAGTTTCAAGTAAATATGTTAAGTAATGACAGAGATATTACAAAATGTCCAAGTTTTTGCAAAAATTCTAAGTCGAAATGGGGCATAACTGCGCCAAAAATATTTGAGGGTTACCTCATCTATTGGTATGAATTCCCTTTTTCATAATGAACAACTAGTCCGAGTTTCAAGTAAATATGTTCAGTAATGACAGAGATATTATAAAAATGTCCAAGTTTTTGCACGACAACGACGCAAAAATTCTAAGTCGAAAAAGGGGCATAACTGTGCCAAAAATATTTTGAGGGTTACCTCACCTATTGGTATGAGTTCCCCTTTTTCATAATGAACAACTAGTCCGAGTTTCAAGTAAATATGCTTTGTAATGACAGAGATATTGCAAAATGTCCAAGATTTTTTGCAAAAATTCTAAGTCGAAAAAGGGGCATAACTGTGCCAAAAATATTTTGAGGGTTACCTCACCTATTGGTATGAGTTCCCCTTTTCATAATGAACAACTAGTCCGAGTTTCAAGTAAATATGTTCGGTAATTACAGAGAAATTACAAAATGTCCAAGTTTTTGCTCGACGACGCCGCAGAAGACGACGCCAGAGCTATAACAATACCACGTCGTTTTGTTCGAAAACAGCCGAACTAAAAAACTTAAAAACATATTTTTTTTATCATTTTTATTTTTTTTTTATTATTTATTTATTTATTTATTTGTTTATTTATTTATTTATTTATTTATTTATTTATTTATTTATTTATTTATTTATTTATTTATTTATTTATTTATTTATTTATTTATTTATCTACAATGTATTTTTGACGGCTACGTGTCATAATGGGTAAGAGCGCTGACTCTTAATCATTAGGGTGGTTCAATACTCACTCAGGCGAAATGTGGGATGCCAAGTTCTGCAAGGGAAGGTCAGTGGTTTTTCTCCGAGTATTCCGGTTTTCGCCCACCTGATTACGATCGGCTCGAAATGGGTGAAATGAGCTTAGAAGGACCGTAAAACCAAAACCTTTTTCAAAAAAACCATTTTTACATCTTATCAACATTTCTTAACAGTATAAACTTTTAATAAGCGCATTATTTATATGAAACCTATGTATTGGATACATGTACTTGTTGCAATGGCCTCATTGAGGTTATTTTAGCAAGTAACCATAATACAAGATTTATAAACAAGTACGAAACTTAAGCCATTTATTTCCTTTTTTCTGGCCGATTGATCCGGGTACTCTAGTTTTCAACCACATCTGATTATTAATTAATGGCTTGAAGGTACCTCCACGTGGCTTAATGGATAAGAGCGCGGAAGTGTTTTGAGACTGACTAGGCGCCAAGTTCTGCAACTGAAGGTCAGGAGGCTGTTCTCCGGGTACTCCGGTTTTCAATGTTTTCCTCAAAAAGGTAGACAAACTGCAGCATCTGAACCAATAGTATCCCTAAGAACAAATGAACAAGAAATCATATTTAAGCCTTTAAATGAAAATATGTATTAGTTTCAGTCTTTGACTAAAAAAATCTACAAACTTGCAAGTAATGATAACCAACTTCTTTTACAAACAATTATGTACGTATTGAAATGTCCACAATCTCCTTTAATAAATATGTGATATACAGCTATTTGTAAGACCATGTCATCCTGACACACCCCCTACCTGAAGAGTCCCATATAATACCAGATACAGTAATAGGCATTTTAACCCTTTTTGTACCAAATGGAATCTTCCTCCTTATATAAAACAGGAGTCCATTTCAAAATTTAGGAGTGTCAGGTTATGCTTTCAGCAAAATTAATTTGGAAAATGACTGAACTTTTAGCAAACGGTGGAGGTCCTGATCAGACGCCGCGTTCTGCGGCGTCTGATCCGGGCCTGCACTGTTTGCGAGAGTACACATTTTGGGGTTTCGGTACTGAATTGTTTAAAGAGTATTCTCTTAATTCTGTGACTACTCAAATAAAGAAATGTTGAATAATTAATGCCTAGAAAAAAAAGTCAAATTGATGAAAATGCGAATTTTTCAGCGGCTTTTTTTATTCTGGTTCTCGAACTATTGATCACATGATTTAGCTTTGGACGTTCATACAAGCAAGTTTTCATGATGACTTTACGCTATATTAGCCATGATGCTTGGCTAATTTGAAATTTGTTTACAGTGTCTTAATCCTAAAAGTTTTCCCGGTATCTTTGAATGTTTGAGATAAATTTTAGATTCTAGCACATGTCAAGACGTCACTTTGAAAAGAATTGCTTAATTCAGGAACTATGTGACATCTTTTAAAAAAATACACCCCAAAAAATAGAATGTCGGAGTTGATTCTGTTACACAGTATTAACCATTGTAACTGTTGCGCCAGATCCAGACGAGATAGAGCTCTCATAATGGATACTGTTTGAACTAGTAACTCACTATATTATACGAGTAAAAAAAAGTCTGTTCTCCGAATTTTTGCAACCATAAATTTATCGTCTGCATTTTGTGTGATTTTCTCTTAATTTGTGGGGCTGTCATACAGTGTAGTATAAATGGAGTGGTTTTCTTGGCTGGGAAATAAACAATTACAGCAAATCTCTTTACAGTTATGATCACTTCTTAAATTTCATAGAGGTCATCCACAGAATAAGGAATTCTGAGGAATTCTGGGGCTATAGTATGGTCTGTAAAACCTTTGTTGACCGCATTTTCTTGTTGACAAATGGGGTTTAAAATTGTAAAACAAACAAAAAACATTTTTTCTTAAGTTAGCTAAAAGGTGTTGTAGGAACTTCATCTCAATGAAGCAGTTCAAAAGAGCACAACAAGCAGAATTAAGAAAAAATACTTGTATCATACATTTCCATCAAAATAATCCCAATTTTGACCCTGAAAGAAAGCATTATATTACATGGATGTATTGTGCCCAATTTCCTTCAAACTGAATTATTTGAATAGTATTTCAATGGTTATATTTGTACGTTCTTTATTATTATTATTGCAAAAATAATTATTCAAGTAAAATGCATTTTGCAGTAAACATTTAAATAAACAAGCTTTTTGTTTTTATTTCTTTTCAATTCAATATTTATAATCTATATATGATATATTGATTATTTCTGTCTGCATAAATCTTGGTCTGCAAGGTAATTGGTCTGCAGATTATACCCTTTGGTCCACTGCAGACCGGTCCACGGTCCAAAGGTCTGCAAGCTTTGGTCTGCAGATTATACCCAACCCATAAAGTGCACCGTCCTTCGGATCAGGACGTTAACTGGAGGCCCACCATCCCCTGCGCAGGTTAAAGATCCCTACCGTAATTACATGATTACTGTGTAGGCTTTCATCCTGCAAAACCTGGAGTGTATGTAATGTACACCTGCGGTAATGGTCAGATGTGACCACGCAGTATCAGTAGATAGATAGATAGATAGCTCTAACCAAAGAGGTAAATTTAGGTACACAATCATCATCAGCACCTTCAGCTGTCGAAATAATCAAATCGGGAAGGGCATTCCAATCTCTAATGGTTCTGGGGAAGAACGACTCTTTTTAAATGTCAGTTCTTGCAGTAAGGGTCTTAAACGCCAGCGAATGGTGAGTTCTACACTGTCTAGCTGGAGGAACAAGGTCATCTGTTTTGATGCTGGCAGCACCCTTTAGACCTTTGTATAAAAGGATTAGCCTACTGTCTTTTCTCCTTTTCTTGAGAGACTCCCATTTTAATTTTCCAAGTATTCCCGTCATGCTCCCAGTTTCAAAGCAGTAATTGCCTGTTACAAATCTAGCAGCTCTATTCTGAACTTTCTCAATTTCATCGTTAAGGACCACCCTACTGGGGTCCCAGATACAACTACCATATTCCAAGACTGGGCGAACAAGACCTTTATATGCTGCTTCTTTTACATCCTGAGGGCACTGATGAAGATTTCGCCTCAGGAAACCAAGCGTTCAATTTGCCTAAGTACACATGTTGCTAATATGAGTATTCCATCTCATTACAAGTCCGTGAAATAAATACCCTTTTAAAGCCCCATTTTATGCAGAAAAAAACCTGGATTTTATAATGGTATGCATTTTGTTCCTTCTTCATCCTGCAAACCTGGTGTGTATGTAATGTACACCTGCGAGTAATGACCGATCGCAGTATAACTGGTATAAGTAGAAAGAAAGAAAGTACATAGATTGTGAGTGGTTGTTAAGGCTTCAAGCATCACAGATGCGCTTTGGTGCAGTGGTAGAGCATCTGATTTGTGATCAAGAGGTTGCAGGTTCGAGCCTCATGCTGACCAAAGTGTTGTGCCCTTGAGCAAGGCACATTGCTTAAAAAAAAGGACTGGTTACCACCCAGGAAATCCTGCTCATAATGCTCAGATGTGAGCGAGTAGCAGTAATAGGGAAAAAAAAAAAAAAAAAAAAGAATGCTTGGGGTCAGGTCTGTGAGCTTTCTAGCCAAAAATGAACAGGTTTAAATAGAGATAAAACTTGTTTTAAGACTTCTTCTGGTAGGTAAGAGCACTGTCTGAGTGTTTGAGCCTTGCTAGGGACACATGTGTGATGCTAAGTTCTGCAATGGATGGTCAAAGGTGTGGTTTTCTCCAGGAACTCCAGTTTTTGTCGACCACTGATTTATGGTCAGCTAAAAATAAAAGAAATATTTTTGAAAGGGCTGTCATACCAAATCAAAAGAGACAGCTGTAATACTGCAGAGCACATTTTTTTACTGTTTGATTTTTGCTTGAAATCAAGTTTGATTGTTTATCTACTAAATGATCAAGTAGCTTGACTGCAAATGTCCACACAATCAGTAAAGTTAAATATATTCTTGTCCCTGTGATGTCAGAGTGCTGCATAAAGGAGTTATCTGTAAAATCTGGCCTAGATTAATATGCTGATATGTTGGGAAACTGCAGACCCAGATCAGATGCCAATCTTAATGTGGCCTTCGATCACGATCTACACTGTTTGCTTCTTAAATACAGGAGTGAGTGAGTGTTGAGTTTTACGTCTAACCAACAGCTAAGGGACCTCGGTTTAAAGGTTCATCCGAAAGTCTGGAGAAGCCCGGGATCAATTTAAATACAGGAATTTGAGAGTTAACCCATTGCATGCGGGAAACCCCTGAAGGGGTACCTTGGCAAACAGCGCCGACCCAGATCAGATGCGGCAGAATGCAGCGTCTGATCAAGGCCTGCACTACATTACGACAACACACTCGTACAGCATAGTGCATTTTTTCACATCTCTCCAAAATGGCTACTTTTCTTGTGAAATTCTGTGATATTTTTCTTATTTATACTGCAAACATATGTTATGGGTACTCGTTAGAACTGCCTCATTTAGGCGGTTCTAACGAGTACCCACAACCTACGTGTTGGAGCAGAAATAAGACAAATGTAGTATACCCCTGTAAATCCCAGTTTTCTCTATATAAAGTGGGGTTTAGAGGGGTGTTTATTACACAGACAGTGTCAGACTTGTTAACATGATAATTTGCTTGCAGAATATTTCATCAAAAATATAATAAAAGCAAAAAAAAAAAATAGCCCTACCACACCTAATATGACAAATGGACTTGCCATTTTTGTTATGGCTTGTCTTTGACTGTGTGTATCGCTTATATTATTTTGTTTTGGATAGCCAGATGGCCATTTTGTAGGAAAGTAACTGTCCTTTAGTGATGTTTCCATTAGGGTCTAGTTGTTTCATGTTTGTGTTTCTTTCCCTTGGTGTTTATGATGGGAGCTGTGAGTTAATTGCATTGATTCTTGATCATTGCCTTCACTTCTATATTGTCCAATATATAGCAATAAAAGAGTCCACTAGTATACAGTGGGATAACCAAAACAGTCTTAGTCACCATTCAGGACCATTTTCCCAGCCAACACTTGGAGACAGTTGACCAACCAGTGCTCTTAGTGCTTTGATTCTTTTACTTTTTTGCAGCTGAGGAACAATTGATGGTGTTAATTTAAAGAATCCCCACCTGGTCAGTGGTCATGGAATATTCTGATGACAGTGATATTGGTAGGTTAAAAATTACTCTAGAATTTATAGACCCATTTTATTGCATTGAGGGCCTTTGACTCAACCGGCATCATTACTGCATGAAGAGAAGACCCTGATCAGACTGTGCAGATGTGCAGTCTGATCTGTGTCTTGTCTGTGCACATTCATCCAAGGTCATATTGCCACCACTGGATGCAAGATTTGTAAAATTTGTACTTGCGATTTAAAATGTTATATTATAAATTTACTATTTATTAATAAAGCCAAAAGTCTGTTTTGCTTAATGGACAGCCTCTGTAGTCAGTTTCACCATTTTTACTGAACTTTTCTCAAAACTTTGAAACTAATTTGCCTTTAATTTTTACCATAATTCATGAAAAAAAAAAAACAAAAAAAAAAACAGGAGCCGTGGATCAACGGCTTTATACTGATATCGGCAGATAAACGATCAGCGTTATAACTAGATTACAGTGTATTGTAGGAGTCCATTTTGAAATTTAGGGGTGTGGTGTTGAGTTATTTATAGAAATTTATCTAGAAAATTGCTGAACTTTTTGCAAACAGTTATTCTGAGACTTCTGATCTGGGCATGCACTGTTTGCCAGTGTTTCCCCTGCAAAATGGGCTAATAACAAAATTGTTGAACCTGGTCACCACCATGTGAATGTTTGTGCCTTATGACATCACTCTGTGAAATGTGCATACCGTAATGACAGATAGGCCGAAGCAAACAGTGTACACCCAGATCAGACTGCTCCTGAAGGAGCAGTCTGATCAGGGTCTACACTGTTTGCCATTCATTCTGCACCTTTTAGACTCCTTGCTGGATCGTGAAACAATTTTGTAAAAATTTTAGGAGAATTACAGTAAGTGTTCAAAGTGTCTGAATTTTGAATTTTTAGGATTTTTACGGTATATTTAAACACAGTCAATAACTTAGTTATTTCTGGATGGATTTTGAAATTACTTGGCAGAAATGTTAACCATCATGAGACGATGTGTCATGCCCAAGTCCCAGGTTGGTACCTCCAAGGTCAATGTCGTACTCAGATGTAAAAGGTAAAGAAAAATGTCTTTTTCTTATGTCCCATTATTTTGAATGGATTTGGAAATTATTTGGTAGAAATGTTAACCATCATGAGTCAGTGTGTCATACGCAAGACCAGGTTGGTACATCCAAGGTCAAGGTCAAGGTCATACTTACAGGTAAAAGAAAAGTGTTTTCTTTTCTTGAGTCCACTCAACAGCTTTGTTGTTCATGGATGGATTTTTCAGGCGTGGCCATCCGTGTCCTATGGACACATTTCTAGTTTGATAATTGAAGGATAGTTTTCCTTATTTCTCCATATAAACCTATGTTGTGGGTATTCATTAGAACCGCCTTACTGAGGCGGTTCTAATGAATACCCACAACATAGGTTTTTATGGAGAATTTACAAAAACTATCCTTCAGTTGTCACAAAATACCAACCTTATCTGTCGCTATGCACCAGGATATATCTTTTATTTGAAAACAGTATCAATCCAGAAAAACAGTATCTGAAAAAGTTTCTTTTTACCTGTAGTTTCTGTACCAAATGGAATAATCTACCGTATTCAACCTATTTACCGCACATGCTCCATTAAGCGCACACCCAAGCTTTTTCTGGAACAAAATACACAAGCGCACACTTTACAGTAACCTCCCCCCCCCCCCCCCCAAGCCCCACTTTATGTAGAGAAAACGGGGGTTTAATGGGGTATACACTATTTTTATTATTTCTGCTCCAAAACATAGGTTGTCGGTACTCATTACAACCACCTCATTGAGGTGTTTCTAATGAGCACCCACAACCTATGAACCTATGTTTGCAGTATTAATAATAAAAATAACCATTTTGGAGATGTGAAAAAATGAAAAAAAAAATGCACTATGTCACAGGGGTGTGTTGTCGTAATGGCATGTTATTGGCCTGCAATGGTGGATTACCATGCAGCATTTGAATTGCTTTTATATCAGCTGTGAAGGAAATCCTCATCTCATATGGATGTGTTCTTGTAATTTGGAGGCAAAATTCTTCTCTTGAGTGAGAATGGTATTTCACGATTTATGTTCTTCTGTAGTTTTTGTAATAATGTTGACAGTGCCATAAGGCAACACCATTTGGCTGTCAATAAATTTGTTTCAGCAAAGAGCAGTAAAATCTTGGTAAAGACAAATATTTTTGCCCAGCAGGGCCTGACATATCAATTCCCCAGTTCATTGTCCTTTTCAGGGTTGGAAAATTCTTAAAAATTTCAATCATCCTGCATGACCAAGGGCATGTAGATTTTGGTAAGTTTCATAGGGACTAGACAACAATTTTTCTCATCCTCCAAAATTTTTACTTGTCATGGCGAGTGGAGGAGTGAAATTTTCCAACTCTGCATTTGCCTGGGACAAGCGTGCAAGTGCCTCTTTCATTTCTTTTGTCCAGAAAAAAATGATAAGTAGGTATACATAGCAACAGAAAATTTAGGTATTTTGTGATAATTGAACATTAGGAAAACATGTCCGTGTGAAATAATGGCGTCCAACATGGTGTCAGAAATTACACATATTAGGATAAAAAATGTAACATCTTTCTTATTTCTGCTTTCAGCATAGATTGTGGGTGCTCGTTAGAACCGCCTCATTGAGGCGGTTCTAACGATTACCCACAATCTATGGTTTGGCGCAAAAATAAGGCAGATTTTGTTTACCCCCTTAGACCCCACTTTTCCCTTTATAAAATGGGTTTTAGAGGGGTCGTCGTTTCACGGACTTGTTATCGTGATGAGGATAGTTTTTGTCAGTATAGATGTTTTGTGTATTCATTAGATCCACCTCCAATGAGTACCCACAACATAGGTTTATATGGAGAAATGAGGAAAACTATCCTTCAATTATCACAAAATACTTACCTTATCTGTTGCTATGTGTACATGCATAGGGAATATTATAATTCCAAGTCATTTAGAAGTTGTTTTGTACTACTGGGCAAGTGATTAACCCAAATTAATTTAGCCACACCCATTTCTGAATATCAGCCAATTAAACTACTTGATATGTATATGTTCAATTCACAAACTGCATTACAAACCTTGTAGATCCTGATCTGATCTGGATCTACACTGTTTGCAAAGGTAGGATTGTCATGTTCGGCAGGATGATGGTTAAAGCTGGATTTGTCTGGTCATGGTCCACACCCGGGTCACTCTGATCAGGATGCTTAATTACTTCTACATGTATATGTGTATTTCATTTTATATTCTTTTGAATCAGATAAGTCCATATCAGGATAGCACAACCATGTAAGACTTTTTTTTCATGTCCCAAGAAAAATTAACTTTTTTCCTCTGATGAAAATAGTTGATTTTTCCTTATTTCTGCCACAGATATAAAACCACCTCATTTCGGTACCCACAATTCATGTTTATGACCAAAGATAAGTTAAATATCATAATACATGTACTTTTAAAAATGCCACTTTTTCTATAGAAAGTGGAGTAAATAAAGGTGTTGGTTATACAGATTTGTAAACGTGATGACAAGCACATTTTTAAGTTCCCGGTAGCAGGGACATATTGTTTTTGCCCTGTCTGTTTGTTGAACAACTTTAACATTGGTCGTAAATTTTGAAACATTTGAGAGAGCTTTCATATTTGGCATGTGAGTTCATTGTGACAATGCCTTCACACCCATACAAAAAAATTTGACCCTGAACTTTGACCTACTTTTAAGAAAAAAAATTGACCTCGGCCTGGGGACATGTTCATGTTTCACAAACACATCTTTTTATATTTAGATTCCACTGTGACCCCAATTCAAGGGCAGGATGATGAAGCCCATGGTCTAGTGATTGAGTCAGACTCCCTCTCTGATCTCTATCTGCAAGACAAGCCCCTAGATGCCAGACCTAAGTCTAGGAAGTCTCGGCACCATTCTGGAAGGAGTCGAGACAAGGAGCATGCAGAGAAGGGGCATGGAAAGAGAGGTGGTAGGCAGGAAGACAGTAAGTAAAGAACAAATACAAATGATATGCAAATAGATTGTTTGTTTGTTTGTATTGGAGTTTAACGGCCCAGCCAACACTATTTTAGGTCATTTTTGAGCCGGTCAGTTTACTTATCCACACTTTTCCTGGGCAGGCTTTTAGGTAAGTGGTTAACCAGTACAGTGTACATTCTTTCGCCAGAAACTGACAACTGCCCCTCTTGAATCAGGGGAAGGGAGAGAATGACCGTAGAAAAGATTTCATGATCAATCTCCACGAAAGAATGTTGCCAACCCCGGGATATGCAAATAGTACGAACTTTGTTATGATGGGGAAGAGGTACACCTTCGGGGAACCCATGCCATTCCGATTGGAAGAATGGTGGAAAGTGCATATAGTGTTTCCCCTGTCTGTATGTTAGCATGTGTGTCTGAGATGGCGTTAGCAATATGCATTTAGGTTTTCTTAACACATTGTTGGTGGGAAACCCCTAAATGGATACCTTGGCAAATGGTACAGGCCCAGATCAGACACCACAGAATGTGGCATCTGATCATGGCCTGCAGTAACAGAATTGCTAACAGAATTTTTCAAAAATAGAATAAGAAGGAAAAAAATAGGCCTACCACCCCTTATATGACAAATGGACTTGTCCAACATATATCAATGGAAGAGTCCACTGGTATACAATGGGTTAATTGCGCTACCAGGGGCATCCATGTCCTCTGGACATTTTTCTAGTTACAAAATATGTTTGTCTAACTTATCAATACGAGTCTACTCATAAAGGAAAGAATTTGCTCCACAGGAGCAAATTCTTTCCATAAAGAGTAGATTCCACTTAGAGACATGTAGAGTTCAGAGAAAAGCACTCAGGAAGTCACAAAATTTGTCTCTATTATACAAAAATGGTGGAAAAATATATCAGGACTGAGGTGTATCCATTCCCGTTAAATGCATTTTTAGGGCCCCGCACTGAAAGTGTGGGTGCCCTATAGTAATCACTCTGTCCGTCTGTCCGTCCGTCTGTCCGTCTGTCCGTCCACAAATTTTTTTATCCTCCATAACTTTTTATTATTCCTGGATGGATTTAAATATTACTTGGCATCATTCTGTCCGTCCATCTGTCTGTCTGTCCGTCTGTCCATCCACAAATTTTTTTATCCTCCATAACTTTCTTATTCCTGGATGGATTTAAATATTACTTGGCAGAAATGTTAACCATAATGTGATGGAGTGTTGCGCGCAAGACTCAGGTCCGTACCTCAAAGTTCAAGGTCATACTTAGAGGTTAAAGGTCAAAAAAGGGTCTTTCCTGTGTCCAATTAATAACTTTGTTATTATTCCTGGATGGATTTAAATATTACTTGGCAGAAATGTTAACCATAATGTGACGAAGTGTCACACGCAAGACCCACAGCCGTACCTCAAAGGTCAAGGTCATACTTAGAGATAAAAGGTCAAAAAAGCGTCTTTTTCATTGTGTCCAATCTATAACTCCACAAATTTTTTTATCCTTAATAACTTTTTATTATTCCTGGATGGATTTAAATATTACTTGGCATCATTCTGTCCGTCCGTCTGTCTGTCTGTCCGTCTGTCCGTCCACAAATTTTTTTATCCTCCATAACTTTCTTATTCCTGGATGGATTTAAATATTACTTGGCAGAAATGTTAACCATAATGTGATGGAGTGTTGCGCGCAAGACTCAGGTCCGTACCTCAAAGGTCAAGGTCATACTTAGAGGTTAAAGGTCAAAAAAGGGTCTTTCCTGTGTCCAATTAATAACTTTGTTATTATTCCTGGATGGATTTAAATATTACTTGGCAGAAATGTTAACCATAATGTGACGAAGTGTCACACGCAAGACCCACAGCCGTACCTCAAAGGTCAAGGTCATACTTAGAGATAAAAGGTCAAAAAAGCGTCTTTTTCATTGTGTCCAATCTATAACTTTCTTATACCTGGATGGATTTAAATATTACTTAGCAGAAATATTAACCATAATGTGACAGTGTGTCACGCGCAAGACCCAGGTCCGTACCTCAAAGGTCAAGGTCATACTTAGAGGTGAAAGGAAAAAAAACGTCTTTTTTAACATCAACATTTTCCTACTCCTCTGATAGCGCTGCCGGGGCCCTAGTCAGTTTCACTGACAGCTCTAGTTTTAACTTTGATTTTATGGCCCTTTCAAGATTTTTTTCACTTATTCAGAACCATTCGTTAATCAGAGGTAGGCAAAAACCAAAGTACCCAGAGAAAAACCACCAAACCTTCCTTGCAGAACTTGGTGTCTCACATGTGACCCTGTCGAGACTAACCCACAGCGGTGAGAGACCTAATGATTACAAGGCATTGCTTTTACCCACTCAACCACGATGACCCTTCTTAAATGCATTAAAATACAGCCGATACAGAAATTATGTTAAGAACATAGCAAATGAATTCTACTTTTCCTAAACATGTAATCTTCACTCCACTTTTACAGTCAGATGTTTAATCTCATGCATCCTGGCTGGTATAACCAGCAGGTCATCCATCCAGCAACATCTTCCATGGAGATTGATCATGAAATCCAATCCCCCATCGGGGCTTGGAGAAATAGATTGGGCTGCATGATGCTTCCACGCAGAGCTGAAACTGACTGCACATGAGTACTGGTAAACTGCTTAGAGGGTCTAAGCCTGTCTAGGTAAAGTGGTGCAAGTCAGACCGTCCCTACATATAAACGCTTTTGGTTTGTTTGGGTGACAGGGCGTGAGATGTCATTTAATCTCTGTCAGGTGAAAGTCCCACAAAATCGGAAGGAATGTCTCCAAAATGACCTAAATAGATTAGTCGGGGACATAAAACCGCAATTCAAACAAACAAAATCAAATGATCTTGAAACCTTTTCTACAGTCATTCTCTCCCTTCCACTGATTCAAGAAGGGCAGTTGTTGGTTTCTAGTGTAAGAACATGCACTGTACTGGTTAACTACTGACATAATAAGCCTGCCCAAAAAGTGGGGTTAGGTAAACTAACCAGCTTGATATGATCTATATCAGACAAATATTTCAGACTAACCCTTCTCTTGCTGAATATTCAGTTTTGCCACACCCATTTCTGAGTTTGAGGACCAATCAGATTACTTGATGTAATTTATTCCAACAAATTCCTAAATTGAATGTCAAACAGTGTAGATCCTGATCAGATGGCTTCTTCAGAAGCCATCTGATCTGGATCTACACTGTTTCCAAAGATAGGGGTTGTTGTGAACAGCATGATAAGAGTTAAGCAAATAAGCAAATAAACAGTCTTTTATAGTATAGGGAAAATCGATCATGAATTGGTTTTATCATTTGCTTTTAAGCTGGAATAAATCTGACTTTCTTTTACATGCGGCTCTAGAAAATCAGTTTTATTGCAGTTCACGGATCAGATCATCTGCATCAATGTTTAAAATTTCTGCTGAGCAGTGATCCTTGACAGAGCGTTATAATTTTTTTCCGGTTGCGTAACGGAATTCTTTAATCTCTTTCATCTCGCTAAGCCAACACTTTTGATTATGCCGATGGCAGTTCATGTTTATCGTGCATGTCAAGCTAAACAGGTTTATATACTGTATATTCAACTCTGCTAATATCGATGACTTGTTTG
The DNA here is from genome assembly GCA_963580285.1 of Lucinisca nassula. Taxonomy (NCBI): domain Eukaryota; kingdom Metazoa; phylum Mollusca; class Bivalvia; order Lucinida; family Lucinidae; genus Lucinisca; species Lucinisca nassula. The sequence continues at coordinate 46,954,373 of OY757015.1, read as the reverse complement.
GAGGCCTGCAATAAATATCAAAACATAACGTTACCGCAGCCAAAAGTGGGAGGAAAATAAAATTGTTGTGCTTAAAACCTGATAGAACCCTCGGAAAATATTTATAAATGTTGGTTGGGGAAAATATGGGGTCCAAACCAAAACCGTGTTATATCCGAATTCGTGCTGTAACGAATCATACTATAACGAGGTCTGGGTGTATATGGTAGGTATCATGCTCATACAGAAAGCCAGACATATAAAATTGTGACCAAACCTTCAGTGATTATCAATGGATTATCAATCACAATGGCTGGACTGATAATCGATTACTAATTGATTATCAATCACAATGGCAGGACTGATAATCAATTAGCTTTTCAGCTCCGATTAGCCAGCCCTAACTCCGCTAACTTTTGTTTTTGTTTCAGGATCCCCAGAAATGAGTAGAGGAAACTTGAAGGAAATCTACAAAGAATTAGAAATAATCAGTGAAAAATTGAAAGTAATTATCCTTAACCCTTTTTGTACCAAATGGAATCTTTCTCCTTATGTATATCAGGAGTCTATTTCAGAATTTGGGGGTGTGGGGTTGTGTTTTCTTCAAAATTTGATAATTTTACTTATTTCCCCTTAAAAGCATATGGTATGGGTACTTTTTAAGAATCAACTGATTGAGGTGATTCTAACAAGTACAAACAACATATATTTCTGTTACGCCGAGAAAAACTACATCTGAAAAAAGTCGTCTGCTTATGTCCTCTGCTGAATTTTTTTGTGAACATTTTAAAAGTATTTTTGCATACAGGCAAACAGTGTGGACGCAGATCAGACTGCTCCTCTAGGAGCAGTCTGATCTGGATCCACATTGCTTGCTAAAATGAGTTTTGAAGTAACCAGCAGACGGCAAAGCAGACAACAGTTATCGTGATTGGCATCTTATGGGTAAGAAATAATGAAAGCTATCCCTTAATTATCCTTGTTACATCCCTTTAGTTGGAGCTATGTGATTTACATGTTCATGTATATCAAGTCCTATGGAAAATGTTGGCTTTCGAGTATAATGTAAAAATGCAATGTAAAAAGCTTGCAATAACATGCCAATAAGACCAAAACAATTGTATATGTTGTTCCTAAAGTAAACTGGCCGCATTTTTTTAACCACGCAGCCCCCACGGTCTAATTGTTTTGATACTTCATGTTTCCCCACATGGCCTGCACTATGTCCCGCTGCTAGCCATTGCAGTGATGCGGCATACACACAGCGGATACACAGCAATAAATTTATTTACCTGTAAGACCATAGGGACAACCATTTTAACACCTGTTGTAACACTGCGGAAACACACCTGATTATCCCAAAATCCCCCTGATTGACGCATATCCACGATGTTCGTTTCAGATTTAATCCTTTTCATCATGTCTCCCTGTCTGCACAGGGTGTACTGTAGCTTAACCCATTGTATGGGGGGGGGGGGAATCCCTAAAGGGGTACCTTGGCAAACAGCGCAGGCCCAGATCAGATGCTGGCGGCGTCTGATCAGGGCCTGTACTATTTGCTAACAGAATTTTCCATCAAAAATGGAATAAAAACCAAAAAATAGGCCTTATACCCCTTATAAGACAAATGGACTTGTCCAACATATAGCAATGGAAGAGTCCACTAGTATACAATGGGTTTAGAATATTAGGGTGAGTAGGCAGGAACAGCCTTTGATTTAGCTGTAATATTTCACAAAAGCAAATAGAGGAGAAATCTGAAAAAAGCCAATTTTGCACACAAAATAAAGCACCGAGAAGTGCAAAAACTGCATTATGGCAGGGTGAAATGTAAAGTACAGGTAGGGTAACCAGAACTACATAAAAATCTCAGACAGCTGTATTGACCTCGGCCTTCGGCCTTGGGCCAATACAGCAGACCTCGGACCTGTAACTGGGCCAATACGAAATGACTTGATTAATAACATTATATTATTATTAATTGAAATGTCATCAGCAATTGCCAATAAGTGATAACTATCCATGATTTCTTAATAGTTTATCTCATTACAAATCTTATATATTGACATCTAATACTCACTTTTTGCTATAGACACGTTGAAAATAAGGTCTCCCCATTGTTCTATAAATGTTTTGAAAACTTCATTCTTACACACATACACCACAACCTATTTATAACACTACTGTTTGGGTGCAAAGTAAAAACCATGTTAGTTAAACAACCATGTTACATCCTAACAAAAATGTATAAATTATATAGAAAAACGACCATTTATCTATGCATTTTTGGGATCCATCTTCAAACCATGTTATAACCCAAATCGTGTTAAACTAACCATGTTATAATGAACTGTGTTATAATGAGGTTGTGGTGTATTAAAAAAATATGACAAAACCATAATGCCATTGCATTCTTTTATTTTTAATGCAAAAAGGGGTTGTGAGCTACATTTCTTTGTGTTTTGAAATGTGTTTCTCTTTGTGTTGTTTGTTATTTGGAGCCCAGACTCGAGAAAATGCATTTTTCCATTATTTTTGGTTCTGAATTGATAGAAATGAAATATTTAAAGGATAACTGTATTCAAAATTGTCATTTTGGTGCGGTAAATCAGCGGTTTTACTGTCGGAAATTCTTTAAAACAGAGTTTGCAACCGTTAAACTGATGATTTACCTCCCCAAATGACAATTTTCAATGCAGATATACCAATTTAAATGCACTTATTCAGTTGTTTTGTTCAAAAATTGTACAATTTTGCTCAAAGTGGCAAGCGCTATAAGCTGCGTAAAACCAAATGCTACCAAATGAAAAGCGGCATTACATCATGACGTCGGGTTTCCAACAGTACATTGCAGGATATACTTTCGCAAATTTTTGAGATTATCCAATCAAAATTTGCTTTACATATGTGAGTGCATTAGAATCCCTAATGGATGTAACAACCTTGTTATTTCCAGGAAGAAAACCGGAGCCTTCATGACAGAGAACAGGGTTTGAAAGAAAGGGAACGTATGCTGTCAATTTCTCAAGAAAATCTTAAAACAATCACAGATCTAGAAATTAAGAGAAGAATTCAAGAAATGGAAGAGGTATGCAGAGGTTGTTTTTTTAGCTCACCTGTCACATAGTGACAAGGTGAGCTTTTGGGATCACTTTTTGTCCGTCGTCCGTCGTGCGTCCGTGCGTCCGTCCGTGCGTCCGTCCGTGCGTCCGTCCGTAAACTTTTTCTTCAAACGACATCTCCTCCTAAACCACTGATCGGATTTTGACCAAACTTCACAGGAATGATCCTTAGGTGGTCCCCTTTCAAAGTTGTTCAAATGGTTCCGGTCTGTTGCACATATAGGTCACAGGAGCCAAAAATAGATTTTTTTCACCGAAAACTTAAAAAATCTTCTTCTCTGAAACCACAAGGCCCAGGACATTGATATTTGGTATGAAGCTTCATCTAGTGGGCCCCTACCAAGATTGTTCAAATTAAAGTGCTGGGGCCAAAAATGCCCCCGCACCCGGGGCCCTTTGGTTTTACAAGGGCTTATATATGGAGAATCTTTAAAAATCTTCTTCTCTGAAACCGCAAGGCCCAGGTCTTTGATATTTGGTATGAAGCTTCATCTAGTGGACCCCTACCAAGATTGTTCAAATTATAGTGCTGGGGCCAAAAATGCCCCCGCACCGGGGCCCTTTGGTTTTACATGGGCTTATATAGGGAGAATCTTTAAAAATCTTCTTCTCTGAAACCGCAAGGCCCAGGTCTTTGATATTTGGTATGAAACTTTATCTAGTGGACCCCTACCAAGATTGTTCAAATTACTGTGCTGGAGCTAAAAATGCCCCCGCACCGGGGCCCTTTGGTTTTACATGGGCTTATATAGGGAAAATCTTTAAAAATCTTCTATGAAACCGCAAGGCCCAGGTCTTTGATATTTGGTATGAAGCTTCATCTAGTGGACCTCTACCAAGATTGTTCAAATTATAGTGCTGGGGCCCAAAATGCCCCCGCCACAGGGCCCTTTTGTTTTACATGGGCTTATATAGGGAAAATCTTTAAAAATCTTCTTCTCTGAAACCGCAAGGCCCAGGTCTTTGCTATTTGGTATGAAACTTCATCTAGTGGACCCGTACCAAGATTGTTCAAATTATAGTGCTGGGGCCAAAAATGCCCCCGCACCCGGGGCCCTTTGGTTTTACAAGGGCTTATATAGGGAGAATCTTTAAAAATCTTCTTCTCTGAAACCGCAAGGCCCAGGTCTTTGATATTTGGTATGAAGCTTCATCTAGTGGACCCCTACCAAGATTGTTCAAATTATAGTGCTGGGGCCAAAAATGCCCCCGCACCGGGGCCCTTTGGTTTTACATGGGCTTATATAGGGAGAATCTTTAAAAATCTTCTTCTCTGAAACCGCAAGGCCCAGGTCTTTGATATTTGGTATGAAACTTTATCTAGTGGACCCCTACCAAGATTGTTCAAATTACTGTGCTGGAGCTAAAAATGCCCCCGCACCGGGGCCCTTTGGTTTTACATGGGCTTATATAGGGAAAATCTTTAAAAATCTTCTTCTATGAAACCGCAAGGCCCAGGTCTTTGATATTTGGTATGAAGCTTCATCTAGTGGACCTCTACCAAGATTGTTCAAATTATAGTGCTGGGGCCCAAAATGCCCCCGCCACAGGGCCCTTTTGTTTTACATGGGCTTATATAGGGAAAATCTTTAAAAATCTTCTTCTCTGAAACCGCAAGGCCCAGGTCTTTGCTATTTGGTATGAAACTTCATCTAGTGGACCCGTACCAAGATTGTTCAAATTATAGTGCTGGGGCCAAAAATGCCCCCGCCCCAGGGCCCTTTGGTTTACATAGGCTTATATAGGGAAAGTCTTTAAAAATCTTCTCCTCTGAAACCACAAGGCGTAGGTCTTTGATATTTGTTATGAAGCTTCAGCTAGTGGACCTCTAACAAGATTGTTCAAATTATAGCCCTTCGACCAAAAATGCCCCCGCCATGTGGCCTTTTGGTTTTACATAGACTTATATAGGGAAAATCTTTAAAAATCTTCTTCTCTGAAACCACAAGGTCTAGGTCTTTGATATTTGTTATGAAGCTTCAGCTAGTGGACCACTACCAAGATTGTTCAAATTATAGCGCTGGGGCCAAAAATGTCCCCGCTCCGGGGCCCTTCGGTTTTACATAGACTTATATAGGGCAAATCTTGTTTTACATAGACTTCTATATGCAGGGTAAACCTTTAAAATCTTCTTCTCTGAAACGACAAAGCCCAGGTCTTTCATATTTGATATGAAGCTTCAACTTGTGGACCTCTACCAAGATTGTTCAAATTATAGCCCTGGGGCCAAAATTGACCCTGCCTGGGGCCCACTTGTTATACATCGGATCAGGTGAGCGAACCAGGGCCCTCTGGGCCCTCTTGTTTTTGTTTGATTTGAGGTTTGACGTCCCCGTAAACACTGTATAGGCCATTTTGGAGACGTTGATTCCAATTTTGTGGGACTTTTACCCGACATTGAGATGAAATGACATCTCAATCCCTGTTGCCCAATCATACCAATAGGATTTATAAGCATGGACGGTCCGACTCGCAATGCTTTGCCTGGGCAGGTTTAGATCCTCTACGTGGTTTACTAGTACTCGTGTGCGGTCGGGTTTCAGCTCTGCGTGGAATCATCATGCAGCCCATCTATTTCTTCAAGCCCCGATTGGCGGGGGCCAATGCAGAGGTTGTGTGAAGGTGGATTATTTGTTGATAACTTTTTGACAGTCTTTTTCATAGAGGATCTTACATGAGTGTTCATGTATTAATATTTACATTTCCAGTGTAAAGTCTAATGTAAACCTATAGAAAACAAATGCGTTCATATTTCCATGAACGCATCGAATCACATGATTTTCAGTGACGTTAAGTGACGTCATTCTAAACCATTGTTCTCTACGGGCGTTGATGACGTCAACGCTGCTCCGGTCATTGTAGAAACACAGCGTGTAAATGTTTTTCAGCTTTAAAGGTTTGCCCTACAAGCATTTTTCCGTCCAGTGATGAGGGGCAAATAATGTAAATATAAAAAATAAACTTAATTTTTCTGCTTTTCATGAAAGTATGAACGACAGTGGGTCGCTAGCAAAGTTTACATGAACCCCTTCGGGGTTCATTTACTTTGCACGCGACCCACTGCGTTCATACTTCCATGAACTGCAGAAAAATAAATTTCATTTCTTAATTGAATTTATTATCCCTTTTCCTCAACGCGTTTAATAAATTATTATTGAATTTATTAAACGAGTTGAGGAAAAGGGATAAAACGCGTTTAATAAATTCAATAATACATGAGCACGAATGCAAGATTCTATTTATCATATGACATTTAAAACGCTTTTATTCACGATTGTTTACAAAAATGTCAATATTCCGCCGTTAGTAAACGCGACGTCGTTAAGGACATCGTACATGTAACATTACGGGATGCATCTAGCTAATTTGTATATTTAATCCACTAGTGGATTATCGAAAATATTACATGGCGTTATTACACTCTCAGATGCGACGTCATATGATAAGTACATTTCCGTAAAATAATATTTAAATGTATTTGTTTGTTTTGAGGTTTTATGTCTCCATCAACACTATAAAGGCCATTTTGGAGACATTGCTGCCTATTTTGTGGGACTTTTACCCGACAAGGAGATGAAATGACTTCTCAAACCGTACTGGCCAAAGAAACTGCAAGAGTTAAAGAAACTGCTTGACTTGCATTATTTTTCCTGGGCAGGCTTAGGCCTTCTATATTTTACCCCAAACTCAGGTTTGGTCGGCTTTAGCTCTGCGAGGAAGCACCATGCAGCCCAATCTATTTCTCCAAGCCCTGATGGGCAGTGGGGAGATAATATAATTGTCCTGGTGGAGGCGACAACCCCTACCTTTGCAAACAGTGTAGGTCCAGATCAGATGGCTTCCCAGAAGCCATCTGATCAGGATCTACACTGTTTGTCATTCAGTTTGTGACTTAAATCAATACATTATATCAAGTTATTTGATTGGTTGATAGTCAGAAATGGGTGTGGCAAAATTAATTTATTCAGCAGGACAGGATTTAAAGTCATCAGTTCTGCTTCTGATGGCAATACTATAGTCCTTTGCCCCTGATAATGGTAACACGAATAATTGAAGTATCTTTTTTATGCCCCCGGAATCTAAGAGATTCGGGGGCATATAGTTTTTGGTCTGTCTGTCTGTTTGTCCGTTTGTCTGTTTGTCCATTTGTCTGTCTACAAAAACCTTAACATTGGGCATAACTTTTGAATGGTAAAAGATAGAGCTTTCATATTTCACATGTGTATACCTTATCATAAGACCTTTCCAGTGGTACCATAATTTTTGATCTTGTGACCTTGAACTTGACCTTTGACCTATTTTTTTTCAAAATTTTTAAAAACATTAACATGCGCTGTCCGGGGGCATCAGTGTTTCACAAACACATCTTGTTTCTGATTTTTTTTTCATAAACACTTGTGTTGTGGGCACCTGTTGGTATAATGTGGTCTTACTTGGTGGAGAAAACCATAGAACCCTGAGGAAAATCACCAACCACAGACGACCATGCAAACCTGGAATGGCATCCTGATTACAGCTGTGACAAGCAAGGGGCTATCCCTGCACTATCCAAATATTTAATTATTTTATGTATAATCTACCCATAAAGGAACATTGACATTGTTTTTTTGTGTATGAGTTAAACGGCCCTGTCAACACTATTTAGGTCATTTTTGAACCAGTCAGTTTACCTATCCACACTTTTTCAGGGCAGGCTTATACGTAAGCTGTTAACCAGTACAGTGCATATTCTTTCGCCAGAAACTGACAACTGCCCTTTTTGAATCAGCAGAAGGGAGAGAATGACTGTAGAAAAGATTTCATGATCAATCTCCACAAAAGAATGTTGCCGACCCGGCAGGTATCGAACCTGCGTCCTCCTGATCACCAGTCATATGCCCATCCGACTGATCTACTGAGGCCGGCGGAACATTGACAAGCAGTGCAGATCTCAAAACAGTGCAGCATCTGATCAAGGCCTATACTATTTGCACAAAACAACCTAAAATGAATACAAGCACACACTGCATGTTATTATAGTGGAGTTAAATATACACCACAGCCTCTTTACAACATTATTAACAGGGACCAAAGCAGAAACCTTGGCAGTTAAACAACCTTGTTAAACCCATACAAAATTGTATAGATTATATAAAATAATGACCATTTGTGGTCATTTTTCTATATGATCTATACATTTTTGGGAACTATAGATTATACAGAAAAATGACCATAAATAGTCATTTTTCTAAATAATCTATATATTTTTGGGATCCATCCTTAAACTGTGTTTTATCCAAAACCATGTTATAATGAACAGTGTTTTTAAAAGGTTGTGATGTGTGTTCGGAGTACTTGCTGGTGAGTCACTTGTTAAATCCAAATGTATAGATTATATAGAAAAATGACCATTTATGGCCATTTTTCTATATAATCTATACATTTTTGGATCCATCTCTTCTCTTTACCAATGAGTCTCTTCTCTTAACCAATACCCACCAGACAAAGAAGGATATAATTGGATAATTTTGGGACTGTATTTTTACATTAACGGTAATGCCATATTCAAGAAGTAGAAGACACCACTTCAGAAACTCATGGATGAAACTGTTAACATGGGCTGTATCCTATACTTCAGAAACACAAGTCTGAGATGTTGAAACTAGAGTTAGCTTTAAACCCCACTTCAGAAACTCATGGGTGAAATTGTAAACATGGGCTGTATCCTATACTTCAGAAACACAAGTCCGAGATGTTGAACCTAGAGTTAGCTTTAAACCCCACTTCAGAAACTCATCGGTGAAATTGTTAACATGGGCTGTATCCTATACTTCAGAAACACAAGTCGGAGATGTTGAAACTAGAGTTAGCTTTAAAAGAGAAAACCAAGGAGAACAAAAGACTGAAGGACAATTTTGATACTCTCAAAATGGCTAATGATGTACAGAAAAAGGAGGTAAATAAATCAGAATTTAGCTGAATCTTCAGTCAAACTTGAGTGGCTCTGACTTATTTGGGACCATGAAAATTTGATCAAGGTTCGGCCAACTTAACCCATTTTTTTACCGGAAACCCCAAAACGGGTACCGTGGCAAACAGTGCAGACCCAGATCAGATGCAGCAGAACGCGGCGTCTGATCAGGGCCTCCATTGTTTGCTAAAAATTCAGCCAATTTCCTAATATAAAGGTAAATAAGTCAGAATTTAGCTGCATCTTCATTACAATGGAATCTAGTGGCTCAGACATCTTCTTGATCATGAAATTTTGTTCGAGATAATGACAGTTTGAGCCATTTAAGGTTAATTATAGTAACAGATCAGAAGGCTATGACATAGGATATACATACATGTACACTGTAAAAATCCTAAAAATTGGGACAGCTTGAGGACTTGCTGCAATTCTCCTAAAATATTAGCAAATTTGTTTCATAATTCTGCTAGGAGTCCAAAAGATGCAGACAGAACTGCAAACAGTGTAGACCCTTCATCTGACTGCATCTTGAAATTGATCTTGAAAATATTTTCTACGTTTGTCTCTTCCTTCTGCAGATTCAAGAAGGGCAGTTGTCAGTTTCTGATGAAAGAATCTGCACCATATTTATGTATGTTAGCACTCGTTCAGATAAAAGAAATAAACTAAGGGCATGGTTTTTCTGTTTAAGCTTGAAACCCTGAAAAATCAGCATGAAAAACTTGAGAAACAGTCCCTGAGTGTGCAAGCAAGACTTACAAACCTACAGGTATGTATGACAGAAAATATAACAAAAAACAGTTCTTATTCACTATTCTAATGCACTTGCGTATGTAACGCGACGTCTGATTGGATAACGTCAAAAATTTGCGACAGTATATTCTGCGATATACTGTCGGAAACCCGACGTCATCGCGTAACGTCACTTTTCATTGGTTGGCATTTGGTTTTACGCAGCTCGCAGCGGATTGGCGTTATGTGCAAAATAGTATAATTTTGACAAAACAAGTGAAAAAGTGCATTAGAATGGGGATAACTGTAATGAAAATTGTCATTTGGGGAGGTAAATCGTCGGTTTTACGATCGCAAATTACGTTTTACGGCTCCGCTGACGCGTCGCCGTAAAACGAAATTTCCGACCGTAAAACCTTCGATTTACCTCCCCAAATGACAATTTTCAATACAGTTATCCCCATTCTAATGCACTTATTCAGTTGTTAAGTTAAAAACTGTACTGTTTTGCACAAGGCGGCAAGCGAGGTGAGCTGCGTAAAACCAAATGACAACCAATGGAAAGCGACGTTACATGATGACGTCGGATTTCCGACAGTATATCGCAGAATATACTGTCGCAAATTTTTGACGTTATCCAATCAGACGTCGCGTTACATACGCAAGTGCATTAGAATCACTATTGATGTTGCTCTCATTATGCATATTGTTTCTTTATGAATGTTATAGCTTACTTGTATACACCACAACCTCTTTATAACACTACTAATGGGGTCCAAAGCAGAAACCATGTTAGTTAAACAACTGTGTTATAGCCAAACAAAAATGTATAGATTATATAGAAAAATGATACATTTTTGGGATCCATCTTGGAACCGTGTTATATCCATAACCGTGTCATAACGAATTGTGCTATAATGAGGTTGTGGTAGGAAACAGCCATATAAATGAAATGTAAGTTAAAAAGAAAAAGAGAAAAAAAAATGAAACATTTTCTTGGATTGTCAACATTTTTTTGTTTGTTTGATTTGATGTTTAACGTCCCCATCAACACTGTAAAGGTCATTTTGGAGACGTTGCTTCCAGTTTTGTGGGACTTTTACCTGACATTGAGATGAAATGACATCTCAAGCCCTGTCGCCCAATGAAACCAATAGGGTTTATTAGCATGGACGGTCCGCCTCGCACCTAGTGTGCAGGCCGGATTCAGCTCTGCATGGAAGCATCATGCAGCCCATATATTTCTTCAAGCCCCTATGGGCGGGGGCTGGGCTTGTCAACAGTACATGTGTAACAATTAAAAACATATCTTTTAACCCATTTTATATGGGAAATCCCAAAATGGATCATTGGCAAACAGTGCAGGCCCTTATCAGACACCACAGAATGGGCCATCTAATCAGGACCTTCACTGTTTGAAGAAAGTTCGGCCATTTTCAAATCCAATTTTCTGAAAATGACTGAACCTGACAGCCGTAAATTTTTGCAGTGGACTCCTGCTATTTATAAGGTGGAAGATTTCATTCATTATAAAAAGGGTTGACTTAATGATACTGAAGATCATAACCAATTAATCTTTACTCTCTACTTTCTTGCATCTTTAATAAAGGCATAACAGCAGGTAAACAAAGCATTTGATAAGATTGGCTGATAAAAACTTTGCAGCACATAAGGTCTAATTATGCCCCCGGAAGTGATCCCGGGTGAGGGGGGTGGGGGGGCATATAGTTTTTGGTCAGTTTATCCGCAAAAACATTCATATTTCAGGTGTGCATTCCTTGTCAAAAGACCTTTCCAGTGGTACCATAATTTTTGACCTTGTGACCTTGATGTGACCTTGACATTTGACCTACTTTTTTCAAACTTTAACGTTGGCCTTAACTTTCGATTGGTAAGTGATAGGGCTTCCATAATTCACATCTGCATTCCTTGTCACAAGACCTTCCCAGTAGTACCATAATTTTTTTACCTTGTGAGCTTGACCTTGAAGTTTGACCTACTTTTTAAAAAAACTTTAACATTGGCCATAACTTTCGATTGGTAAGTGATAGGGCTTTCATATTTCACATGTGCATTCCTTGTTACAAGTCCTTTCCAGTGTTACCATAATTTTTGACCTCATGACCTTGACCTTAATGGTTGACCTACTTTTTAAATACTTTAACATTGGCCATAACTTTCGATTGGTAAGTGAAAGGGCTTTCATATTTCACATGTGCATTCTATGTCACAAGACCTTTCCATTGGTACCCTAATTTTGTGACCTTGACCTTGACATTTAACCTACTTTTCAAAAACTTTAACATTGCCCATAACTTTAGATTGGTAAGTGATATGGCTTTCATATTTCACATGTGCATTCTGTGTCACATGACCTTTCCAACAATCCCATAAATTTTGACCTTGTGACCTTGACCTACTTTTTTAAGACTTGAACATTGGCCATACCTTTTGATTACTTAATGATACGGCTTTCATATTTAACATGCACTATCCGGAGGGCATCAGTGTTTCGCAAACACATCTTGAAAGCCACTAAAAATTAACCCTTAAGACACCAAGAAAAACTACATCGAAAATGTCGTCTGCTTATGTCATCTGCTCAATCTTTTTGCAAACTTTTTAAAAAATATTTTTGCATAAGGCAAACAGTGTGAGTCCAGATCAGACTGCTCCTAAAGGAGCTGTCTAATCTTGGTCCACACTGTTTGCAAAAAAATTACTTTTAAGTAACCCTGCAGACAGCAAAGCAGATGACAGTTGTCGTGATTGGCATTTTATGGGTCAAAATAAACTAAACCATGTGGGAAATGCCAAAACATGACACTGGCAAACAGTGTAGGGGCAGATTAGATTGATAAGGTACTTTACTGTTTACAGAAAGTTCTGCTGTTTCCTAAACAAATTTCTAAAAAACTACTCAATCCTCAAAATTTCAAAAGGACATCTACTTGAGAAAGGAAAGGAGATTCTATTCAGAGTACAAAGGGTTTTTAAAACAATCTCTAAAATACAGTATTCTTATCTTTTCGCATGAACAGAGGAAACAAGATTTTGATAACCGTCAGAGAGAGGCTGACCTTCCACCTGTATTGTCTGCTGCAGTACCAAAACAGAAGTTGTCTGTTGAAATGGGTGCAGATGAAAAACAGAAACCAACCAAAGCACAGAAGGTAATCAAAGCACCGACATTACTGTTGGGTCAATTGTTTCTGAGCTGGGAAGGTGGTCTTGAATGGAGAGTTGGCTGTTTTGTTTAAGGTTTAAAATTTATGGGTCCAATTGTTCAAAACTAACAACATCATTTGTTAAAATATCTTTTAAATTTCATTTATTAAATATGGTGAATATACTTTTTTTTGCTGAAAAAATATGAGCAGCTCATCTTACGACATGAAAGTCGTAATAAAGGAAAGAAGCATAGCCAGAAAAAATCCCCGCTTATGGTGGGATTCGAACCCGGGCCGCTCGGGTGATAGTCCAGTGCTCTAACCACTGAGCCAGTCGACTCCCTGACACAGTTGTCAGAGAGTGGTCATAAACCTATAAGCTATGCATATAATCTACAAAGGTAGATAATTGAAGGGGGTAATGCGGTCCATAACACTCATTTTTTAAACAAAAATACCTCTGTATAGGATATTGTACTTGCCAGAACAGTTAACATTTTGACTATTAACAAGCTTGTTGAGCTAATGATGTTTTGAACAAATTTAAGCGATTAGTTTAGACCCTGATCAGATACTGATCAGATACTGTGTTCTGTGGCATCTGATCTGGGACTACACTGTTTTCCTGTGTCACAGAATGCACCAAGTCAGTGTTTTACAATAAGCTTTCTTTTACACAGCACACCGAAGTCACAGCAACAAGAATTACCGTTACCAGAATTTCCTACAAATCAGTGATAGTCACATGAGCATCAGCACTGAAGAGCTTCCGACTTTAGTAACTTGACAAATAATCGACCCAAACAGGAAGAAACTTACAGTGAAACTTCAATTGTTCGATAACTGATGACTCATTTACCGTGATTGTTTCAGATTGTTTTTGAGTCTCTATGAAATTCTTTCTGTAGCTCCATAGCTGCAGGTATCAACTATTCAGTGATATTTTGGGGCATTTTTATGTCCCTGCCTCTCAAACAATGGTGGAAAGGCTACCCATCCATCTGTCCACGCCGTGTCCATGTCTGGCGTTAGCAATTTGTATTTAAGTTTTGTTAATTAGGCGGGGGTATCTGTGTCCTTTGGACACATTTCTTGTCTGATATTACCTTAAAAAGGTGTATTGTGTATTTCATTAGACTTTCCTCATTAGTTTGCAGCAATCACTTTTTATTCAGCAAAAATATGTGTATATTTGCAATATTAAATGATCAAAGTTTCAGCAAAATCGTAACTAACGACACAGATAGATTTGAGCAGCTTGCCCGTGGTTATCGTCCTGTAAACTGAACTGCCCAGTGCTACTGTAATGACCCTGAGTGCCCTTAGAAAACAGTGCAGACCCAGGTCAGACTGCTCCTGATGGAGAAGTCTGACCTGGGTCTACACTGCTTGCCATTCTATCTGCATCTTTTGGACTCCTTGTTGGAATGAATTTGCAAAAATTTTAGGAGAATTAGAGCAAGTCCTCAAGGCTTACTAATTTCTAGGATTTTATGGTAATTTATGCCTCTAAAGGTAAAACACAATTGATAAAAGGTTAGAAGAAAGTCTTTGAAAGGGCTATCTCTCCTGATGGTTGTATTGATTTCTCTTGAATCTGAAGAGCTATTTTTGGTCACTGTCATCTAACTAACAAAGGCCTGCATACCCCTGCTGCATTTCTTACATCTACGGACAGCCAATGGTAAAAAAGATCTCCTCAATGTCATTTTACCCATAGACTTCAATGTAAAATACTAATATTATAAGAAAATATAATGTGATGTCCTTACTATTTGGATCACAATAATTGTACATCTGATGAAAAAACTGAAGAATTAAAGAAATAAAGAATGTATGTCATTTTGTTGCCCCTTTCGCTACTATTCCAGAACAGATTTTCAAAAATGTATTTTGTCAGAATTTGCACAATGTTGCCATGGGCATCAATCAATAGGAAAATGTTTGTCGCATAATTGTAACCCATTTTAAAAAAATAATACCTAAGTAAGTATCAGCCTGACTTAACAATGAAGGACATGCATGTTCCTTTTACAATTTAGATTCCTACCCATATGAAATATATTTAGATAGCAGCAGCCCAGCTCTTAAAATTTGCTGTTTTAAAATGCATTAAATCCTATGGACATTGATTTCTGGGGAAATATGTTGACTATGTTTAAAATAAATAAATTAAAAAAAAAAAATCAGATTTCTGTCATTTCTGAAACTAACAGATATCTGTGGCATAAAGATGTAAAAATGTATAATACCGTAATGATCCTAAGTATTGGGACAGTCAGGTCCTTACAAACATTGCAGACCAAGATCAGAATGCTCCTCTGGTGAGGGTCTACACTGTTTGCCATTCCAGCTCCACTTTTTAGACTCCTTGCTGGATTGTGAAACCAATTTGTTAAAATGTTAGGAGAATTACAGCAAGTCCTCAATGTGTCCAAATTCTTAGGATTTGTATGGTACTGTCGGCTTAAGATGTAGGAAAATTGAAGTTGTCTCTCAAGGGGAATGGAAACACCTGGCACATTTTTTTGGCCATTTTTCAAAGGGAGACAACTTTTTGGACTTCCTGTTTGCTTTTCTATAAGACCTTATCCACTGAAAAAGGGGTCTACTCTTAAAGGAAAGAATTTGCTCCTCTGGAGCAAATTCTTTCCTTTAAGAGTTGACCCCTATTGACAAGGGAGACAAAAATACTTTCGCAGGAGTTGCCTCCCCTGAAGGTGTTCCCATTCCCCTTAAAACAAAAATATTTCATTCTTCATTTGACTTATAATTTTTAGGTTGCTTCTTCCACATATGATGTCATGTCAACCTTATTAGGCTGGTTATCTGATTCCCAGCTTAGATATACAACAATTGACAATATTCTGAAACCAGTCGACAGAGTTGCTACCCAGGAGTTCGTACAAGAAAAAGTTTTGAAGGTAAATATAATGAAGCTTTAGTTACTTTAACCTTTAAGACGCTGAGAAAAACTACATCTGAAAATGTCTTCTGCTTATGTCGTCTGCTGAATCTTTTTGCAAACTTTTTAAAATATTTTTGCATACAGGCAAACAGAGTGCACCCATATCAGACTGCTCCTAGTGGAGATTGATCATTGTCTCCTTTGGCTGATTTCACAGGAAGGGCAATTGTCAGTGTCTGGTGAAGAATGTGCACTGTACTTCAAAGAACATTTAACTTCACCACAGCTGGTGTTAAGGGAATGTGTAGTGGCTGTAAACAGTCTCCCTGCACTTCATCATAGTGTTGGTTATATTTTCTGGTCTTTTGGGATCATTGATTCAACTGCTGAATTTTGAAAATATTTGAGGGTCACTGGCGAGGCCTATTTGGCCGAAACTAGCTCATCTGGCCCACAAGGAACTTGTGCTGTCCATGGTTTTTAGTTCTTTATTGTATTCCTTGTTCCAAAGGATCACCTATTCATAGAAAATGTTCTACATAAGTCTGTCCAGAAAAAGTGTGGTTAGGTAAACTGACCAGCCTAATATGACTTTAGGGGAATGGATATACCTTCAGGGGAGGCAACTCCGGCAAAAGTATTTTTGTCTCCCATGTCAATAGGGGTCAACTCTTAAAGGAAAGAATTTGCTCCTGAGGAGCAAATTCTTTCCTGTAAGAGTAGACCCTGTTTTCAGTGGGACAGGGCTTGTAAAAATGCAAACAGGAAGTCCTGAAAGTTGTCTCCCTTCGAAAAATGGCCGAAAAATCTGCCAGGTTCCCATTCATCTTAAGGATGTTGACTGGACCATTAAGCTGTGAATAATAAAGATAATAAAGATAAAGAAGCTTTATTTAACGTCGTATATTGGAAACAAATAACATAAGCTCTATAGAGCTTTTATTGTGACAAACGAAGTATCCATTAACAATTAACAAATACTTACCTGCCTTCATTTATCTTCCTAGGACTACCCCTGATAATGCGAGCGTCAGCCAAGGGAGCTCCTAGTACCATTTTTTACACCTTTGGTATGGCGTGGCCTGGGACCTCCCATTCCCGAAGCAGACTCTCTACCACTGAGCTATCGGGACCAAATGAGAACTATAAATAAAATGTAAGTTTTGCACATTTCAGATTTTGCCATCTCTGGTAGAAATGTTAAAAGAGTATCCAGGACAGAATCTGAAGTTATGTCTGCCATGTCTACAGTTTATATACTGGTCACTGGTACATGTGGAGCAGACGCAGGGACAACAAGTGAGTATTCATGTAAGGAATGAAGGTACGTGTAATCGTTTTAACGTTCATGTTTATACATCAATGGATGTTAAACTTTTACCTTGACTGCATACTTTACTGTGTAGTATACAGTAATGGCTCTGATTAGCCTGCACCTATGTGCAGGACTGCAGGCTGATCTGAGTCTTTGCTGTGTACATATTTCGGCTTGTCAATGCAGATATTGTTCAGACAGGGCTTGAGAAATTCACATGTCCATTTTCCATAGTGAGTGCCTAATACTGTAGAATGAGCAAAATTTTTGTCTATTGCCTATGTTTTGTTTGTTTGATTTGAGGTTTAACGTCCCCGTCAACACTGTAAAGGTCATTTTGGAGACGTTGCTTCCAATATTGTGGGACTTTTACCCGACATTGAGATGAAATGACATCTCAAATCCTGTCGCCCAATGAAACCAATAGGGTTTATTAGCATGGACGGTCCACCTCGCACCGCGGTTCCTGGACAGGCTTAGATCCTCTAAGCGGTTTACCAGTACTAGTGTGCGGGCCGGATTCAGCTCTGCGTGGAAGCATCTTGCAGCCCATATATTTCTTCAAGCCCCTATGGGCCTATTCCCTATGAAATTACCAAAATCTACATGCCCTTGGTCATGTAGGAGAAGTGAAATTCGACAGAATTTTCCTTACCTGGATCAAGTATTGCAAGGATTCAGTTTTTTATACGGTTTCCCTGCAAAAATAAGAACACAGGCCTCTTTGGCCTATTGGTTAAGTGGTCTTTCACACCGCTGTAGGCCCAAGCCTTGCTATGAACACACGTGAGATGCCAAGTTCTGCATCAGAAGGTCAAGTGGTTTTTCTTCAAGTTCTCAGGTTTTCCTACACCTCTGATTAGCGACTGGCTCATGAGTAATAAGTTTGAAAGAGCTGTAATACCCAAATCAAACAAGAAAAAAAGAAAAGAATAAGAGCACACTATATAAAACTTTGATCATACTTTGGGGTCTATACATCATGTGAACACGTCCGTGAAATGAAGACCCCCCCCCCATACCCCACTTTATGTAGAAAAACTTTGTCATCTGGGGTTTACAGGGTATACATTATTTTCTTATTTTTGCTCCAAGACATAGGTTGTGGGTACTTGTTAGAACCGTCTTAATAAGGCGGTTCTAACTAGCACCCATAACCTATGTTTCCAATATTTGTAAGAAAAATATCCCGAATTTTCATAAGAAAAGTTGCCATTTTGGAGATGTGAAAAAATGCACTATATGGCAATGTTATCCTGCATTCATGAAAAAGGTATTATGTTGGGAAAACTTTATAGGATGAAGGTATTATGTTGGGAAAACTTTATAGGATGACCCCATATCTACACATGTCCCTTCCCAAACAGAACAAGAGCAGACATTCAGGCTACATGTAATTCTAACACAGCGCACCCATATAGGCAATGGAAAATAAGTGTGTTTTATTCTACAACAAATCATAGCAAGGAAGAGCTTGACGAGTGACATCATTAAAAACTGCAAATTTAATATGTCACTAGTCGATTTCCTTGACGTTAGACGGTGTATCGTCATATTCTCGCATCGAAAACGTTAGAAAAGGATATAAATGCATGTGTTTCAGTCGATAATTTAAGCGGGATTTCTTCTAACAATGGCGCAAAGTTGTGAGATTTTGAAGGAAACAACAGCATTATTGCTGATTTTCAGCCTGTTAGAATCGAAATAGATCAGCTCTAGTTTGTGATTTGTTGAGTAATAAATCACAGTTTGTCGGTCGTGATTTGATCTACTTTACAACTGACCTCCAAACTGTGATTTATTACTCAATAAATCACAGTTAGAGCTGATCTATTTCTTAAATAAAATGCAGATAGTAAAGACTATAAGAACCTTATATGGGTGTGAGGGGTGGATGGAAAAATCCGTCCCGAGGGTCACTGTCCGGCATCACGAGGCTTGCCAAGTGATGCCGGACAGTGATCTCAAGGGACAGATTTTTTTATCCACCCCTCACACCATATAGGATTCCTTTTCTTGCATACCTTCCATTTCTTTGTGCGGATAATTAATGCTGCAGTCACTTCGAGTACCGACATCCGCCATATTGTGATGACACTGCAGGAATGTTTAGTGACGTCACATAACGTGCTGTGACGTCAACCTTAACGACGGCGCATACGAGGTCGTAATCAATGAGTGCATTTTATCAAACACGTGATTATATTCGATTTTGGGTCTGAACACCAGGGTCAGAACATAAATTTCTATCCCAGGGTAAAATCACGGATTTCCTTTTCTGGTGTGCAATAAAAATAGATTCACCACAAGAAATTCAAAGGAAAAGTGAGAAAATTGGGTTCAACCCTTTCATAGTACATGTTAAACATCACTACAGCTGGTGTTAAGGTAATGTGTGGCAGCTGTAAAAAGTCTCCTGCCCTTCATCATCGTGTAGTTTATATTTTCTTGTGTCCTTATGGGATCATTGATACCACTGTGTAATTTTGAAAATATTTGAGGGTCACTGATGAGGCTTAACTGGCCGAAACTAGCTAGTCTGACCCATGCACTCCATACTTTTCAGTTCTGTGTTGTATTCCTTTCTTCCAAGGATAATAACCCTTTCATAGAACATATTAACGTCACTACAGCTGTTGTCTGGGAATGTGTGGCAGCCGTATAAAGTCTCCCTGCCCCTCATCCTAGTGTAGTTTATATTTTCTTGTCGTTTGGGATCATTGATTCCACTGTGGAATTCTGACAATATTTGAGGGTCACTGATGTGTCCTTACTGGCCGAAACTAGCTTGTCTGCTCCAGAAAAACTTGTACACTCCATACTTTTCAGTTCTATGTTGTATTCCTTTCTTCCAAAGGATAATAACCGTTTCACAGAACATATTTAAGATCACTACAGCTGGTGTTAAGGGAATGCGTGGTGGCCGTAAAAAGTCTCCCTGCCCTTCATCTTATTGTAGTTTATATTTTCTTGTCTCCTTTGGGATCATTGATACCACTGTGGAATTTTGAAAATATTTGGGGGACCCTGATGAGGCCTTATTGGCCTAAAGGCTAAACTAGATAGTCTGTCCCAGAAAAACTTAAACATTCCATACTTTCAGTTCTGTGGTGTATTTCTTGCTTCCAAAGGATAACCCTTTCATAGAACATTTTTATACACACATCATAATTTTAATAAAAATTGATTGTATTACAGAAAACAAATCTGTCGTCTACATTTCGAAGACTTGGTGAAGAGTTGTATCGCTCCAAGACTGTCAAGTTTTATGACAGTGATCCCTATTCAGTCTCCGACATTCCATTGTCACCTGTTAAACTAGAGAAGACGAAAGATGGCGTATATTTCCGCAGCTCCAATCTACACGTCCGTCTCATCTCATCTCTCATTATTCTACGAACATTGTCTCAAGGTAAATTCTCTGTTAACCTTTAACACGCTGCATACAACAGCCCCCACCTTTGCAAACAGTGTAGATCCAGATCAGATAGCATCTGAAGAAGCCACCTGATCAGAATCTACACTGTTTGTCACTCAGTATGCAAATTTGAATCAATACATTATATCAAGTAATTTGATTGGCTGATAGTTAGAAATGGGTGTGGCTCAACTAATTCAGTAGGACAAGGGTAAAAGCGAAACTGCCGAAATGACCACACGAAATACAACAGTGACTTACAAGAGACAGAATTTAATTGATTTATGGCCTTCAGTGGAATGTACATTTCTTGGTATTTATATCATTAGCTCACCTGAGCCTTTAGGCTCATAGGTGAGCTTATAGTATAGCCATGGTCCGTCGTCCGTCCGTCGTCCGTCCACCATTTTCAAAGATCTTCTTCTATACTGCAGGGCCAATCAAAGCCAAATTTCATATGGAGCCTCAGTGGGATGGGGGAACGAAAGTTTGTTCGTGGGGTCTGGATCACATGACCAAGATGGCCGACATGCCCATATATGGTAAAAAGCCTTCAAAAATCTTCTTCTCCAGAAGAAAATAATGGGGCAAAGTGAAAATAATGGATTTATAGGAAACCATTGAAGACAGTGTCACCAAAATTGGTAGATCAGGTAAATTAACTGAATATATGAAGATCTGTGGGTGAGAAAGGTCAAGGTCATTCATTGGCCTTAGACCCAAGATGGCCGCCATGCCCATATATGGTAAAAAGCCTTCAAAAATCTTCTTCTCCAGAACCATAACCCCAGTGGCCTTGAAACTTGGCATGTAGCATATGGTACTTGGGCCCATCATGGTTTGTACAACTGGTGACCCTGGGTTGACCTTGACCTATTTTACAGCAATGTCAAATTTGCCGACTTAGGCTGAATACATGAATGTATATGGATCAGAAAGGTCAAGGTCATTCATTGGCCTTGTTCGCGGGTCTGGATCACATGACCAAGATGGCCGCCATGCCCATATATGGTAAAAAGCCTTCAAAAATCTTCTTCTCCAGAACCATAAGGCCAGTGGCTTTGAAACTTGGCATGTAGCATATGGTACTCGGGCCCATTATGGTTTATACAAATGGTGACCCTGGGTTGACCTTGACCTATTTTACAGCAATGTCAAATTTTCCGACTTAGGCTTTTGCATGGGGTTAAGTGAAAATAATGGATTTATAGGAAACCATTGAAGACAGTGTCAACAATTTGTAGATCAGGTAAAGTAATTGAATACATGAAGATCTATGGGTCAGAAAGGTCAAGGTCATTCATTGGCCTTAGACCAAGGTCATTCAGGATCCATATTTCAAACATTTTTTTCTCCAAAACTGCTGAGCCAATTTAAGTAAAATTTAATATGGAGCCTTTGTGAGTTGAACAAATGAAAAAATGCCAATACGGTCCAGATCACATGACCAAAATGGCCGTCACGCCCATATATGGTAAAAAGCCTTAAAAATTCTTCTCCTCCAGAACCGTAAGGCCAATGGCCTTGAAACTTGGCATGTAGCATATGGTACTCAGGCCCATCATAGTTTGTACAAATGGTGACCCTGAGTTGACCTTGACCTATTTTACAGCAATGTCAAATTTGCCAACTTAGGCTTTTGCATGGGAAAAAGTGAAAATAATGGATTTTTAGGAAACCATTGAAGACACTGTCACCAAAATTAGTAGATAAGGTAAAGTAGCTGAATACATGAAGATCTATGTGTAAGAAAGGTCAAGGTCATTAATTGACCTTAGACCAAGGTCACGCAGGTTCCATATTTCAAACATTTTTTCTCAGAAACTACTGAGCAAATTGAAGTGAAATTGAATATGGAGCCTTTGGGAGTTGAACAAATGAAAAGCTGCCAATATGGTCTAGATCACATGACCAAGATGGCCACCACGCCCATATATGGTAAAAACACTTCAAAATTCTTCTTCTCAAGAACCGTAAGGCCAATGGCCTTGAAACTTGGCATGTAGCATATGGTACTCGGGCCTATCATAATTTGTTCAAATGGTGACCCTGGGTTGAACTTGACCTATTTTACAGTAATGTCAAATATGCTGACTTAGGCTTTTGCATAAGAAAAAGTGAAAATGATAGATTTTTAGCTCACCTGAGCCTTTAGGCTCATAGGTGAGCTTATAGTATAGCCATGGTCCGTCGTCCGTCCGTCCGTCCGTCCGTCCATCTGTCCACCATTTTCAAAGATCTTCTTCTCCTATACTGCAGGGCCAATCAAAGCCAAATTTCATATGGAGCCTCAGTGGGATGGGGGAACGAAAGTTTGTTCGGGGGGTCTGGATCACATGACCAAGATGGCCGCCATGCCCATATATGGTAAAAAGCCTTCAAAAATCTTCTTCTCCAGAACCATAAGGCCAGTGGCCTTGAAACTTGGCATGTAGCATATGGTACTCAGGCCCATCATGGTTTGTACAAATGGTGACCCTGGGTTGACCTTGACCTATTTTACAGCAATGTCAAATTTGCCGACTTAGGCTTTTGCATGGGGGCAAAGTGAAAATTATGGATTTATAGGAAACCATTGAAGACAGTATCACCAAAATTTGTAGATCAGGTAAAGTAACTGAATACATGAAGATCTATGGGTGATAAAGGTCAAGGTCATTCATTGGCCTTAGACCCAAGATGGCCGCCATGCCCATATATGGTAAAAAACCTTCAAAAATCTTCTTCTCCAGAACCATAAGGCCATTGGCCTTGAAACTTGGCATGTAGCATATGGTACTCGGGCCCATCATGGTTTGTACAAATGGTGACCCTGGGTTGACCTTGACCTTTTTTACAGCAATGTAAAATTTGCCGACTTAGGCTTTTGCATGGGGCAAAGTAAAAATAATGGATTTATAGGAAACCATTGAAGACAGTGTCACCAAAATTGGTAGATCAGGTAAAGTAACTGAATACATGAAGATCTGTGGGTGAGAAAGGTCAAGGTCATTCATTGGCCTTAGACCCAAGATGGCCGCCATGCCCATATATGGTAAAAAGCCTTCAAAAATCTTCTTCTCCAGAACCATAACGCCAGTGGCCTTGAAACTTGGCATTTAGCATTTGGTACTCGGGCCCATCATGGTTTGTACAACTGGTGACCCTGGGTTGATCTTGACCTATTTTACAGCAATGTCAAATTTGCTGACTTAGGCTTTTGCATGGGGCAAAGTGAAAATAATGGATTTATAGGAAACCATTGAAGACAGTGTCACCAATTCAGGATCCATATTTCAGATATTTTTTTCTCCAAAACCGCCGAGCCAATTTAAGTGAAATTTAATATGGAGCCTTTGTGAGTTGAACAAACGAAAAAATGCCAATACGGTCTAGATCACATGACCAAGATGAAAAGTTGCCAATATGGTCTAGGTCACATGACCAAGATAGCCACCACGATTATATATTTATATATTTTTAGCTCACCTGAGCACGAAGTGCTCAAGGTGAGCTATTGTGATCGCCTTTTGTCCGGCGTCCGTCGTGCGTCGTGCGTCGTGCGGTGTGCGTCGTGCGTCGTGCGTCGTGCGTCGTCAACAATTCACTTAAATGACATCTCCACCTAAACCAGTGAATGGATTTCAAAATACTTTCATAGAAATGTTCCTTGGGTGACCCTCTACTAAAATTGCTAAAATGGTTCCGCTCCGCAGAACAAAATGGCCGCCAGAGCTAAAAATAGAAAAACCTATAAACGACATCTCCTCCTAGCCCTTTGGCCCGATTTCAAAATAATTTCACAGAAATGTTCCTTGGATGACCCTCTACGAAAATTGCTAAAATGGTTCCGCTCCGCTGAACAAAATGGCCGCCAGAGCTAAAAATAGAAAAACCTTTAAACGACATCTCCTCCTAGCCCTTTGGCCCGATTTCAAAATAATTTCACAGAAATGTTCCTTGGGTGACCCTCTACTAAAATTGCTAAAATGGTTCCGCTCCGCAGAACAAAATGGCCGCCAGAGCTAAAAATAGAAAAACCTTTAAACGACATCTCCTCCTAGCCCTTTGGCCCGATTTCAAAATAATTTCACAGAAATGTTCCTTGGATGACCCTCTACCAAAATTGCTAAAATGGTTCCGCTCCGCTGAACAAAATGGCCGCCAGAGCTAAAAATAGAAAAACCTTTAAACGACATCTTCTCCTCGCCCTTTGGCCCGATTTCAAAATAATTTCACAGAAATGTTCCTTGGATGACCCTATACCGAAATTGCTAAAATGGTTCCGCTCCGCTGAACAAAATGGCCGCCAGAGCTAAAAATAGAAAAACCTTTAAACGACATCTCCTCCTAGCCCTTTGGCCCGATTTCAAAATAATTTCACTGAAATGTTTCTTGGATGACCCTCTACCGAAATTGCTAAAATGGTTCCGCTCCGCTGAACAAAATGGCCGCAAGAGCTAAAAATAGAAAAACCTTTAAACGACATCTCCTCCTAGCCCTTTGGTCTGATTTCAAAATAATTTCACTGAAATGTCCTTGGATGACCCTCTACCAAAATTGCTAAAATGGTTCCCCTCTGCAGAACAAAATGGCCGCCAGAGCTAAAAATAGAAAAACCTTTAAAGGACATCTCCTCCTAGCCCTTTGGCCCGATTTCAAAATAATTTCACAGAAATGTTCCTTGGATGACCCTCTACCAAAATTGCTAAAATGGTTCCGCTCTGCTGAACAAAATGGCCGCCAGAGCTAAAAATAGAAAAACCTTTAAACGACATCTTCTCCTAGCCCTTTGGCCCGATTTCAAAATAATTTCACAGAAATGTTCCTTGGATGACCCTATACCGAAATTGCTAAAATGGTTCCGCTCCGCTGAACAAAATGGCCGCCAGAGCTAAAAATAGAAAAACCTTTAAACGACATCTCCTCCTAGCCCTTTGGCCCGATTTCAAAATAATTTCACTGAAATGTTTCTTGGATGACCCTCTACCGAAATTGCTAAAATGGTTCCGCTCCGCTGAACAAAATGGCCGCAAGAGCTAAAAATAGAAAAACCTTTAAACGACATCTCCTCCTAGCCCTTTGGTCCGATTTCAAAATAATTTCACTGAAATGTTTCTTGGATGACCCTCTACCAAAATTGCTAAAATGGTTCCCCTCTGCAGAACAAAATGGCCGCCAGAGCTAAAAATAGAAAAACCTTTAAACGACATCTCCTCCTAGCCCTTTGGCCCGATTTCAAAATAATTTCACAGAAATGTTCCTTGGATGACCCTCTACCAAAATTGCTAAAATGGTTCCGCTCCGCTGAACAAAATGGCCGCCAGAGCTAAAAATAGAAAAACCTTTAAACGACATCTCCTCCTAGCCCTTTGGCCCGATTTCAAAATAATTTCACAGAAATGTTCCTTGGATGACCCTCTACCGAAATTGCTAAAATGGTTCCGCTCCGCTGAACAAAATGGCCGCCAGAGCTAAAAATAGAAAAACCTTTAAACGACATCCCCTCCTAGCCCTTTGGCCCGATTTCAACATAATTTCACTGAAATGTTTCTTGGATGACCCTCTACCGAAATTGCTAAAATGGTTCCGCTCCGCTGAACAAAATGGCCGCAAGAGCTAAAAATACAAAAACCTTTAAACGACATCTCCTCCTAGCCCTTTGGTCTGATTTCAAAATAATTTCACAGAAATGTTCCTTGGATGACCCTCTACCAAAATTGCTAAAATGGTTCCACTCCGCTGAAAAAAATGGCCGCCAGAGCTAGAAATAGAAAAACCTTTAAACGACATCTCCTCCTAGCCCTTTGGCCTGATTTCAAAATTATTTCACTGAAATGTTCCTTGGATGACCCTTTACAGAAATTGCTAAAATGGTTCCGCTCCGCTGAACAAAATGGCCGCCAGAGCTAAAAATAGAAAAACCTTTAAACGACATCTCCTCCTAGCCCTTTGGCCCGATTTCAAAATAATTTCACTGAAATGTTTCTTGGATGACCCTCTACCAAAATTGATAAAATGGTTCTGCTCCGCTGAACAAAATGGCCACCAGAGCTAAAAATAGAAATACCTTTAAGCAACATCTCCTCCTAGCCCTTTGGCCCGATTTCATATTATAGCCTGGGCCAATAATGGCTCTCCCAGGGGCCCACTTGATACCCTATGGATCAGGTGAGCGATCCAGGGCCATCATGGCCCTCTTGTTCTTATAACTATTTGATTTTGTGCAGAGTTTAATAAAAATAAATAAATAAAGGCTGTTTATAGTTTAAACGTCGGTTGTTATTGTTTTTAGCTCACCGTCAGGTAGTGACGAGGTGAGCTTTTGGGATCACTTTTCGTCCGTCGTGCGTCAGTCCGTGCGTGCGTGCGTCCGTAAACAATTCTTTAAACGACATCTCCTCCTAAACCACTGATCGGATTTTGACCAAGCTTCACAGGAATGATCCTTATGTGGTCCCCTTTCAAAGTTGTTAAAATGGTTCCGGTCCGTTGCATATCTAGGTCATAGGAGCCAAAAACAGATTTTTTTCACCAAAAACTTAAAAAATCTTCTTCTCTGAAACCACAAGGCCCAGGTCTTTGATATTTGGTATGAAGCTTCATCTGGTGAACCCCTACCAAGATTGTTCAAATTATAGTGTTGGGGCCAAAAATGCCCCCGCTCCGGGGCCCTTTGGTATTACATGGGCTTATATAGGGAAAATCTTTAAAAATCTTCTTCTCTGAAACCGTAAGGCCCAGGTCTTTGATATTTGGTATGAAGCTTCATCTAGTGGACCCCTACCAAGATTGTTCAAATTATAGTGCTGGAGCCAAAAATGCCCCCGCTCCGGGGCCCTTTGGTTTTACATGGGCTTATATAGGGAAAATCTTTAAAAATCTTCTTCTCTGAAACCGCAAGGCCCAGGTCTTTGATATTTGGTATGAAGCTTCATCTAGTGGACCCCTACCAAGATTGTTCAAATTATAGTGCTGGGGCCAAAAATTCCCCCGCTCCAGGGCCCTTTGGTTTTACATGGGCTTATATAGGGTAGAGCTTTAAAAATCTTCTTCTCTGAAACCGTAAGGCCCAGGTCTTTGATATTTGGTATGAAGCTTCATCTAGGGGACCCCTACCAAGATTGTTCAAATTATAGTGCTGGGGTCAAATATGGCCCCGCTCCGGGGCCCTTTGGTTTTACATGGGCTTATATAGGGAAAACCTTTAAAAATTTTCTTCTCTGAAACTGTAAGGCCCATGTCTTTGATATTTGGTATGAAGCTTCATCCCACACGGCCATGGTCCTTCTTCCAATCGGGTGTTGGAAAAAGGGCGAGAAGTGTACACGACAGCCCATGTATTTGTAATTACAAATGAAGGAGCTGGGATGACGACTGGCACCATCAGCATCTTAGGGATAATGTTGAGAGTTGAGAATCATGTGTTTTGTTTTGATTTTAAATTGATGATATTTTTATTTCAATTGATTTATTGCACATATTTGTAACACCACAAATTTTTAAAAGCGCCTTCCCGAGGTGTGGTCTGGATACACGGCTAAATGCTTTTCATCAATTTTATATGCAGCAGAGTTCTCACTAGGATTTTGAAAACAGGAGTTCAAGAATCCATCCATGATAAAAGTTGGATTCAAATCTGAAAAGTTTGATTAAAATCCTAAAAAGTTGGATTCAGATCCTAAAAAGTTGGATTTTTACCGAAAAAAAACAAACTTGGGAGTGTATGGCCATTTCATGTCACAGTTGTTACTTTTCTTAATATTTCCGTAAAGGTGAACTGTCTTGGTTGTCTCTTTTTCGGTAGTTCGTTGCACCTCAATACTCCGTCGGCCTCTCTTCAGCATGAAATTTACCCTGCTTATAAGTTTTAAAATGCCAACAAATATTGAGATGGCATTTTAAAATTTATGAGCAGGGTAAATGACATTTTCTGCTGATCTAAGTAGGAAAATTGTCACCAGACAGGTGAGCGGTTCAGGACCACTGGTCCTCTGTTTTTTTCTTTTTACTTTTAAGGGGTATGGATACACCATCAAGGGGGCAACTCTTAAAATCCCTTGTTCTTAAAAGAATGAATTTGCTCCTGAGGAGCCAATTCTTTCCTTTAGCTTATACTAATTTATTTTAGTTTGATTGAGATGAAAGCTTCAAGCTCATTGAATCACTCTCAAACACTCATTCTGGATGTCATCAAGTGCATAAGAGAGAGGCAGTGACTTTTACACCACTGCTACCCATTTACACCTTGTTCAAGTGGGGCATTGTCATAACGTGTCTTGCCTAAGGACACACCTTGCCTCCGGTGGCCGGATTCGAACCCTAAACCTTTCGATCATAAGTCGAACACGCTAACCACTGAGCTATCAAGGCTGATCTTTAAGAATAGGTCCATTTTTAGAAGCATTCAGCTTACACGAAAGAAAACAGGAAGTCCAAAAAGTTGTCTCCCTCGTACAAATGGCAGAAAAAATTATTTATTGTTGTTTAGGGTTTTACTGCATCGTCATTAACCCTTGATATGCCCATCACAAAATTTGTCGTCTGATTTGTTGTCAACTGGTTACTGCATCAAAGAGTGTGGACCCAGATCAGAGTCTGATCTGATCAGGGTCCAAACTGTTTCCTGTATGCAAAAAATGTGTTTGAAATGTTTGCCAGAAGATGAAGCAGACGACAAACAGACATTTTCAAATGCAGTTTTTCTTGGCATTGGTTGCTATATGTAATCAAAAGCACCAATGCATACAGAATTACAAAAATTACTGTAAAAATGTATTTTTTTTGAAGTGTACCCATTTGCATTTTTAAACTGTTCTAATAAAAGGAAAACATTTAAACATTTCTTTAACGTTGATAGCATAGAAAGCCCAAATAACTTCTAAACCATTCTTGAAGTACTGAAAATGGCATATTGAGGTTGGGTGGAGAAAACCTGGGTGCCCAGTGAAAACAACCAACACAAGAAATTGAACCTGGTCCACAGCTGTGACAAACTAAAGAAATAACCCACTACTATCCAGGGCCCCTAAAATCAATATTTTATAGCTTTCTCAGGGGTGATAAATAACTTATCAATAGGGATCAAGCCGGTCTAGGTAGCTCAGTCAGATGCGCATCTGACTGGTGATCAGGAGGATGCGGGTTCGATACCTGCTAGGGTCGGCATCATTCTTTCATGGAGATTGATCATGAAATCTTTTCTACGGTCATTCTCTCCATTCCACTGATTGAATAAGGGCAGTTGTCAGTTTCTGGCGAAAGAATGTGCACTGGACTGGTTAACCACTTATGTATAAGCCTGACCAGGAAAGTGTGGATAGGTAAATGGACCAGCTCAAAAATGACCTAAAATAGTGTTGACTGGGCAGTTTAACTCCAATACAAACAAACAAACAAAATAAGGATCATTTTTCTGGTAGGTTGGAGCTATTTATAGCTGGGCTATTCTTAGCACTCAGGGGCATAATTAATTTCGGACAAACAATCTTGTGCCAGTCTAGTGTGTATGACACGAAATCCTAACAAAACATGTTTATTATCACAATATTTGGGCGCTGTGGTGTCTGAGCTGGGCATGTACTGTTTGAGTTGTAGAAAATTGCTTTTGGCTCAATGTTTGTCCGAAAAATTATCACGTGGTGGCACATGCTATGATGGTATTCCATTTTTAGCTCGGCTGTTTTCGAAGAAAACGACGATGTATTGTCATCTGCGTCGTCGTCATGCAAAAACTTGCACATTTTGTAATATCTCTGTCATTACTGAACATATTTACTTTAGTTGTTCATTATGAAAAGGGGAACTCATACCAATAGGTGAGGTAACCCTCAAAATATTTTTGGCACAGTTATGCCCCTTTTTCGACAGAATTTTTTGCGCCATTGTCGTGCAAAAACTTGGACATATTGTAATATCTCTGTCATTACTGAACATATTTACTTGAAAGTCGGACTAGTTGATCATTATGAAAAGGGGAACTCATACCAATAGGTGAGGTAACCCTCAAAATATTTTTGCCACAGTTATGCCCCTTTTTCGACTTAGAATTTTTGCGTCGTGGTCGTGTAAAAACTTGGACATTTTGTAACCCTCAAATATTTTTGGCACAGTTGTGCCTTTTTTCGACATAGAATTTATGCAGCTGAGCGTTGGCACCCGCATGCGGTGCTCTTGTTGTGACAAAGGCACAATCGATTGCTATCATTACCTGATAATTTAATTTGTATACAATCCTTAGTGATCCACACAGAGTGTTTATAAAATGGAAAGATTTTGTACACCACCTCTTTATAACACAGATTGTTATATAAACAGGTTTTTAATAAAACAAGGTTTAACCAGCTGAATATTTCTGTATGCTACACTCCGATTTTCAGCCAAAGATTTCTGTTTTACCATGGATTCAAAAGCAGGATGGAAAACAATGTAGATCCTGATCAGCTGGCTTCTGAGAAGCCAGCTGATCTGGATCTATACTGTTTTCCAAAAAGGATATATCTGAGTTCAGCATGGTGAAGGTTGGAACAAGATCTTAAAAATGTTTAAATTATAAAAAAAAATGTATTTTTTATGTAATTTATACATATTTTTGGAACACTTGTTTAACCCTTACCACTCCCAAGACGAATTCAGCGGACAACAAATTGTTAATATTTTTTGCTCATCTGACCGAAGGTCATGGTGAGCTTTTGTGACCGTGATGTCCGGCGTTGTCGTGCGTTGTCCGTGCGTAAACTTTTCTTGTGAACATACTAGAGGTCACAGTTTTGGGCCAGTCATCATCAAACTTGGTCAGAATGATCATCATGACAATATTTCGGTCAAGTTCAAATATGGGTCATGTCGGATCAAAAATTAGATCAGTAGGTCAGATCATAGATAAACCTTGTGAACGCACTGGAGGCCACAGTTTTGATCCAATCGTCATCAAACTTGTTCAGAATGATCATCTTGACAATATCTCGGACAAGTTTGAATATGGATTATGTCGGGTCAAAAAGTAGATTAGTAGGTAAAATCATAGAAAAACCTTGTGAACACACCAGAGGCCACAGGTTTGGTCCAGTCATCACCAAACTTGCCCAGAATGATCATCAGTCTTGACAATATCTCGGTCAAGTTGGAATATGGGTCATGTCGGGTCAAAAAGTAGGTCAGTAGGTCAAATCATAGAAAAACCTTGTGAACACTCTAGAGGCCACAGTTTTGGTCCGATCGTCATCAAACTTGCTCAGAATCATCGTCTTGACAATATCTCGGTCAAGTTCAAATATGGGCCATGTTGGGTCAAAATGTAGGTAAAAAGGTCAAATCATAGAAAAATCTTGTGAACACACTAGAGGCCACCGTTTTGGTAAGATCATCATCAAACTTGCTCAGAATGATCATCTTGACAATATCAACGGTCAAGTTTGAAT
The DNA here is from genome assembly GCA_963580285.1 of Lucinisca nassula. NCBI lineage: Eukaryota > Metazoa > Mollusca > Bivalvia > Lucinida > Lucinidae > Lucinisca > Lucinisca nassula. The sequence continues at coordinate 46,922,380 of OY757015.1, read as the reverse complement.
ATGGGTCATGTTGGGTCAAAAAGCAGGTCAGTAGGTCAATTCATAGAAAAACCTTGTGAACACACTAGAGGCCACAGTTTTGGTCCAATCATTCGGCCCCCGCCCATTGGGGTTTGAAGAAATGAATGGGCTGCATGATGCTTCCATGCAGAGCTGAGACCGACTGCACACCAGTACTGGTAAACTGCTTAGAGGATCTAAGCCTGCCCAGGTAAAGCGGTTCGAGTCGGACCATCCATGCTTATAAACCCTATTGATTTCATTGGGTGACAGGGATTGAGATGTCATTTCATCTCAGTGTCGGGTAAAAGTCCCACAAAATTGGAAGCAACATCTCCAAAATGACCTATACAGGGATGTTAAACCTAAAATCAAACAAAAACAAATTTGGTCCAATCATCATCAAACTTGCCCAGCATCTCCATCTTGACAATATCTTGGTCAAGTTAGAATATGGGTCATGTTGGGTCAAAAAGTAGGTTAGTAGGTCAAATCATAGAGAAACATCGTGAACACTCTAGAGACCAGAGTTTTGGTCCAATCATCATCCAACTTGCTCAGACTGATAGTTTTGACAATATCTCTTTCAAGTTCAAATATGGGTCATGTCGGGTCCAAAAGTAGGTCAGTAGGTCAAATCATAGAAAAACCTTGTGAACAAACTAGAGGCCACAGTTTTGGTCCGATCATCATCACTTCCCAGAATGATCATCTCGACAATATCTCGGTCAAGTTGGAGTGTGGGTCATGTCTGGTCAGAAAGTAGGTCAGTAAGTCAAATCATAGAAAAACCTTTTGAACACACTAGAGGCCACCGTTTTGGTCCGATCATCATCAAACTTGCTCAGAATGATCAACTTGACAATAACTCAGTCAAGTATGAATATGGGTCATGTCGGGTAAAAAAATAGGTCAGTAGGTCAAATCATAGAAAAACCTTGTGAACACTCTACAGGTCACAGTTTTGGTCTGATCGTCATCAAACTTGCAAAGAATGATCATTTGACAATATCTCGGTTAATTTCAAATATGGGTCATGTCTGGTCAATAAGTAGGTCAGTAGGTCAGATCATAGACAAACCTTGTGAACACACTAGAGGCCACAGTTTTGGTCCGATCATCATCAAACTTGCTCAGAATGATCATCTTGACAATATCTGGGTCAAGTTTGAAGACAGGTCATGTCGAGACAAAAAGTAGGTCAGCAGGTCAAATCATAGAAAAATGTTGTGAATACTCTAAGAGGCCACAGTTTTAGTCCAATCATCATAAAACTTGCTCAGAATGATCATCTGGACAATATCTCAGTTAAGTTCGAACATGGGTAAAATCAAAAAGTAGATCGGTAGGTTATTTTGTCATAACTTTTGAACCATTTGAGATAGAGCCTACATATTTGGCATATAGCTTCCTTGTGACAAGGGCTTCCCACTCATATAGAAATTTGACCTGTGACCTTGACCTGTGACCTACTTAATGATAAATTTTGATTTTTTTATTTGATTTGATTTGAGGTTTAAAGTCCCCGTCAACACTGTAAAGGTCATTTTGGAGACGTTGCTTCCAATTTTGTGGGACTTTTACCTGACATTGAGATGAAATGACATAGCAAGCCCTGCTCCCCAATGAAACCAATAGGGTTTATAAGCATGGACGGTCCGACACTCGCACCGCTTTGCCTGGGCAGGCTTAGATCCTCTAAGCGGTTTATCAGTAATCCTGTGCGGGTGGGTTTCAGCTCTGCGTGGAAGCTTCATGCAGCCCATCTATTTCTTCAAGCCCCAATAGACGGGGGCCGTCATAAATTTTGAACCATATAAGACATAGCATTCATATTTGGCATGTATGTTCCTTGTGACAAGGTTTACTCAACCATTCAAGAATTTTGACCCATCACCTTGACCATTGACCTACTTTGTCATAACTTTTGAAGCATTTGAGATACAGCCTTCATATTTGGCATGTAGGTTCCTTGCGACAAGGGCTTCCTATTCATACATAAACTGATCTGTGACCTTTACCTTGACCTACTTTATTATCAGTGGTTTATCAGTAATCCTGTGCGGGTCGGTTTCAGCTCTGCATGGAAGCATCATGCAGCCCATCTGTTTCTTCAAGCCCCAATGGGCGGGGGCCGTCATAAATTTTGAACCATTAGAGATAGTGCCTTCATATTTGGCATGAATGTTCCTTGTGAAAATGTCTTCCCACCCATTCAAAGATTTTGTCTTATGACCTTGACCTTTGACCTACTTTGTCATAATTTTTGAAGCATTTGAGATAAAGCCTTCATATTTGCCATGTAGTTTCCTTGTGACAAGAGCTTCCTATTCATACATAAATGACTTGTGACCTTGACCATGACATGTGACCTACTTTATCATAACTTTTGAACCATTTGAGGTAGAGCTGAAACATTTGAGGTAGAGTCTTAATATTTGGCATGTATGTTCCTTGTGGCAAAGACTTTCCACCCATACAAAAAATTTTACCTGTGACCTTGACCTTCTTTCTCATAACTTTTGAACCATTTAAGATAGAGCCTTCATATTTGACAGTTAGGTACCTAGTGACAAGGGCTTCCTACTCATGCAAAATTTTTGACCTGTGACCTTGATCTTTGACAGTTTTTGTCATAACTTTTGAACCATTTAAGGTAGAGCCTTCATATTTGGCAAGTATGTTCCTTGTGACAAGGTCTTCCCACTCATGCAAAAAAATGACCTTTGATCTACTTAATCATAACTTTGGAACCATTTGAGTTAGAGCCTTCATATTTGGCATGTATATTCCTTGTGACAATGGCTTCACATCCATACAAAAAGTTTGACCTGTGACCTTGACCTTTGACCTACTTTATCATAACTTTGAACCATTTGAGATAGAGCCTTCATATTTGGCTTGTATTTTTTATGACAAGGCACCTTACATAACTATATTACCTACCATTTCATTTCTACAGTGTGGATCAGGTGAGCGATCCAGGGCCATCATGGCCCTCTTGTTCTTATTTTTCCCATACAACAGAATTTGCATGAGATGTCAAATCCTGTTTTCTGGGAAAATTAGAAAAATATTTCAAAATTCATCTGCTGCTAAAAATACCCAGCATGCAGAGCGTTAACTAACATGGTTTCTGCTTTGGGCCCCAATGATAATGTTATTGAGATGTTGTGGTGGTGTATTTTCATGCTACGTCTTGTATTCCAGTGGATTTACTAGCCCATGTGTTTGATGTTCTCAAGGCCGATCTGAAATCTGATGTTGCAAAGGAGTTGTTTCTGTATTATCAAGGAACAACAGTAGTGTTGCAGTACCTCAAGCCAGTAAATAAGGTATTTTTGATAATACAGTTTCGGGGGTTACCTGAAAATCATAAAAATTCAGACACCTTGAGGACTTGCTGTAATTCTCCTAAGATATTCACAATCCAGCAAAGAGTCCAAAAAGTGCATTGGAATTGCAGACAGTGTAGGCTCTGATCAGACTACTCCTTCCCAATACTTAGGATTATTAGAGTATGTCCTGAAAGCAAAGGTCTCATGGATGCAAAGAGCACACTAAAGAGATGAAAACAGCAAGTCTTAAAGTTTCTGGGCCAGAGAAAAGAATCTTGTTAGAGGTGGATAGCAAAATCCTTCTTAAGGGTCACATTCTGGCTTTGGGGTGGATACCAACTGTTTTTAGTGCGGATCCCGCTTGAATCGGTGTTGGTGTCAACATAGCCTGTTTAAAACACTATATCTTTTGAACCTGTGGTTGAATTCTGAACAAACTTGCATGGCTACATCATTAGGATGGGGGGAAAACAGTCATTAGGTTTTGATGGCCTTGACTTCATTTTCAAGTGCACAGGCCCCCCAAAACGGTCAATTTCAGGCCAAAAATGGCTTGTATGCACCATATCAATAAATTTTAGTCACTATTATCTGTCAAAGATTTGATTAGATTTTGGTGACCTTGACCTTATTTTCAAGGGCACAGGCCCCACAAAACAGTCAATTTTGGCATGTCTTCGTCCTATCTCATGAATGAATCAATGAATTTTGGTCAAACTTGGTATGCTATATCACTATTATATACCAAAGATTTGATTAGGTTACCTTGTCTTATGAAGAAATAGATGAAATTTGGTCAAACTTGGCACAATATATCATTGCAACCTACCCAAGATTTGATCAAATTTTGGTGGCCTTGATCTTACTTTCAAGGGCACGGTCCCCCAAAACCTCAATTTTCAATTGTCTGAACCATATCCCATGAACGAAATGTTGAAATTTGGTCAAACTCAGTACGATATATCGTTGTAACTACCAAAGATTTTAATAGATTTTGGTGACCTTTACCTTATTTTCAAGGTCACAGGCTCCCGAAAACTGTCAGTTTTGTGCAAAAATGGCTTATCTGCACCCTATCTCATTCAATCAAATTTTTTGTTTCTTTCATGCTTTAAATTGCAATTTGTAACACAATTTCAAAGCGTTAGCCATCATCACAGAGAACGAACTTTTTCCAGGGCGATTTCAGGTTGATTTAGAGGTGTTCATTGTGTTAAATGGGTATAATATTGGGTGTAAACTGAAAGTTTGCACCTGGGAAACAGCTTGGAATGAAACTTTATCAAATGGTTCACTTGAAATGTGCATTTAAATAGTGTCCACAGTTGCTATTAAAGCTTGTCTGGCATCGCATGCATTAATTATGTTGCGTTGGTGCAAAATATGATGTCATCAACTTCAGAATGACATGAAAATGTGCGTGAAGTAATTTCTGTCACACAATAATACCATTTAGCTGATTGACTTGTCACAAACAGAGAATATATTTTATTTTATTAGGATACATCGAATTCACAAACAGTGAAAAATAAAAATCTACCATCTCCAAAATTGTCATTTGGGTGGGTGTGGGGCAGATTTTGTTACATGGTAGTAAATTCATGTTTGGCAAATGAAGTGGGGTAGTTGGGTGAGGTGAAGGTATATCTTACGTCACTTGGGCATCCAACTGTTTTTGGCTTATAGTTGGGCAAGACCTGCTGTCTTTGTAGCAGGTAAGGGAACGGCGGAGTGTTGTTATTTCTTCTGTTTCTGCACTTCCATTTATTTTCCTCTTTCTCCTCTGTCCCTCACTTTCATCTCCTCTACTATATCTTCAATCTCTTTTCTCCCTTTCTGTGGGAGATGGCACAAAATGACTCACAAGGGTTGACATGTTAAACCCTAACACAGTTAATCAATTAGCCAATTAAAATGTACTTCCTGATAAAAACTGAACAAATTCGATGTTAGAAATTGCGAGTAGAAAGTACCGGTAGCTTCTATCTGGTCTCAACCCTTTTTGTACCAAATGGAATCTCCCTCCTTATATAAAGCAGGAGTTCATTTCAAAATTTAGGGGTATCAGGTTGTGTTTTCATCAAAATTATTTGAAAAATGGCTGAACGTTTTGCAAACAGTGTAGGCCCTGATCAGACGCCGCACTCTGCGGCGTCTGATCTGGTCCTGCACTGTTTGCCAGGGCACCCCTTTTGAGGTTTCTGGTACTAAGTAGGTCACAAAAAGTGTTGTTCCAGCGGAGCCTTCCCTGTCATAGGTTAATCCTTCAAGCGCTGAGCACATTTAGCAGACGACATTTGCTCTAGCTGCTGTTGATATTCAACCCTGAAAATTTCCGCCATAGCCATTTATTGCAATCACAGGTTATTTCAGCTTCTGATTATATCTTGTGATTTTTCAGCCGTTCATGGGACCAGCGATGGACATATTCCTCCAAATGTCATCTGATTCACCATTCCTAACTTCATTCCTAGAGAGCTGCAGTAATGAGACCTGGTTCCGTACTGTTGCCATGGTACTGAGGGCCCCACGACAAGACAACAAACTGCTGGAAAGGTTGAGCATTGTACTACAGAAACTTTCAAAATTAAAGTAAGAATAAGCTATTAACTCTTTAAGCACTGCAGAAAATTCCAGAGCAGATGGCGATCTAAATTCATTTCATTATTTTTCAGCAAAAATAAGGCTTGAAGTTCATCCCAGTAGATGATTCCCTAGTTATGCCAATCCTTAGTTTCTCTGAAAAAATGAGAATAAAAAAACACTATGCCATCTGCTATACACCAGTATAATGTCTGGAGTATTTACTGTCTGCTGAAGTTGGAACGGTACTAAAACATCAGTCATTTGTTATGCTTTTTTTAGCTCACCTGTCACATAGTGACGAGGTGAGCTTTTGGGATCACTTTTTGTCCGTCGTCCGTGCGTGCGTCCGTCCGTCCGTAAACAATTTCTTCAAACGACATCTCCTCCTAAACCACTGATCGGATTTTGACTAAACTTCACAGGAATGATCCTTAGGTAGTCCTCTTTCAAAGTTGTTCAAATGGTTCCGGTCTGTTGCACATCTAGGTCACAGAAGCCAAAAAAAGATTTTTTTCACCGAAAAATTAAAAAATCTTCTTCTCTGAAACCACAAGGCCCAGGTCTTTGATATTTGGTATGAAGCTTCATCTAGTGGACCCCTACCAAGATTGTTTAAATTATAGTGCTGGGCCCAAAAATGCCCCCGCCCTGGGGCCCTTTGGTTTTGCATGGGCTTATATTGGGAAAATCTTTAAAAATCTTCCTTTCTGAAACCACAAGGCCCAGGTCTTTGATATTTGGTATGAAGCTTCATCTAGTGGACCCCTACCAAGCTTGTTCAAATTATAGTGCTGGGCCCAAAAATGCCCCCGCCCTGGGGCCCTTTGGTTTTGCATGGGCTTATATAGGGAAAATCTTTAAAAATCTTCTTCTCTGAAACCGCAAGGCCCAGTTCTTTGATATTTGGTATGAAGCTTCATCTAGTGGACCCCTACCAAGATTGTTCAAATTATAGCCTTGGGGCCAAAAATGCCCCCGCCCCGGGGCCCTTTGGTTTTACATAGGCTTCTATAGGGAAAATCTTTAAAAATCTTCTTCTCTAAAACCGCAAGGTCCAGTTCTTTGATATTTGGTATGAAGCTTCATCTAGTGGACCCCTACCAAGATTGTTCAAGTTATAGTGCTGGGGCCAAAAATGCCCCTGCCCCGGGGCCCTTTGGTTTTACATGGGCTTATATAGGGAAACTCTTTTAAGATCTTCTTCTCTGAAACCGCAAGGCCCAGGTCTTTGCTATTTGGTATGAAGCTTCATCTAGTGGACCCCTACCAAGATTGTTCAAATTATAGCCCTGGTGCCAAAAATGCCCCCACTCCAGGGCCCTTTGGTTTTATATAGACTTATATAGGGAAAATCTTGAAAAATCTTCTTCTCTGAAACAACAAGGCCTAGGTCTTTGATATTTGGTATGAAGCTTCATCTAGTGGACCTCTACCAAGATTGAACAAATTATAGCCCTGAGACCAAAAATGCCCCCGCCTCGGGGGTTTTACATAGATTTGTATAGGGAAAATCTTTAAAAATCTTCTTCTCTGAAACCATAAGGCCTAGGTCTTTGATATTTGTTGTGAAATTTCATCTAGTGGACCTCTATCAAGATTTTCAAATTATATCCCTGGTGCCAAAAATGCCCCCGCCTGAGACCCTTTGGTTTTACATGGACTTATACAGGGAAATCTTTAAAAATCTTCTCTGAAACTGCAAGGCCCAGGTCTTTGATATTTGGTGTGAAGCTTCATCTAGTGGACCTCTGTCAAGATTGTTTAAATTATAGTCCTGAGGCCAAAAATGCCCCCACCATGTGGCCATTTGGTTTTACATGGTTTTAAAAAAATCTTCTTCTCTGAAACTGCAAGGCCCAGGTCATTGATATTTGTTGTGTAGCTTCATCTAGTGGACCTTCGCCAAGATTGTTCAAATTATAGCCTTTGTTGATATTTGGTATGAAGCTTCACCTATTTAGACCTCCCTCAACATTATGCACATTATAGCCCTGGGGTCAATAATGGCCCTCCCTGGGGCCCACTTGTTACTCTATGGATCAGGTGAGCGATCCAGGGCCATCATGGCCCTCTTGTGTTTTATATTAGGATCACCTTTAGTTTGTCATCCGTGCGTAAACAATTTCTTCAAACAACATCTCCTCCGAAACCACTGATCGAATTTTGACCAAACTTCACAGGAATGATCCTTAGGTGAACCCCTTTCAAAGTTGTTCAAATTGTTCTGGTCTGCTGCACATCTAGGTCACAGGAGCCAAAAATAGATTTTTTTCACTGAAAACTTAAAAAATCTTCTTCTGTGAAACCACAAGGCCCAGGTCTTTGATATTTGGTATGAAGCTTCACCTATTGAACCCCTACCAAGATTGTTCAAATTATAGTGCTTGGGCCAAAAATGCCCCCACCACGGTGCCCTTTGGTTTTACATGGGCTTATATAGGGAAAATCTTTAAAAATCTTCTTCTCTGAAACCGCAAGGCCCAGATCTTTGATATTTGGTATGAAGCTTCATCTAGTGGACCTGTACCAAGATTGCATAAATTATAGCCCTGGGGCCAAAAATTCCCTCGCCCCGGGGCCCTTTGGTTTTACTTGGGCTTATATAGGGAAAATCTTTAAAAATCTTCTTCTCTGAAACCGCAAGGCCCAGGTCTTTGCTATTTGGTTTTGTTTGTTTGATTTGAGGTTTAACATCCCCGTCAACACTGTAAAGGTCATTTTGGAGACGTTGCTTCCAATACTGTGGGACTTTTACCCGACATTGAGATGAAATGACATCTCAAGCCCTGTTGCCAAATGAAACCAATAGGGTTAATTAGCATGGATGGTCCGCCTCGCACCGAGGTTCCTGGACAGGCTTAGATCCCCCAAGCGGTTTACCAGTACTAGTGTGCGGGCCGTAGTCAGCTCCGCGTTGAAGCATCATGCAGCTCATATATTTCTTCAAGCCCCTATGGGCAGGGTATGAAGCTTCATCTAGTAGATCCCTACCAATATTGTTCAAATTATAGCCCTGGGGCCAAAAATAGGCTTATATAAGGAAAATCTTTTAAAAATTCTTCTTCTCTGAAACCGCAAGGCCCAGGTCTTTGATATTTGGTGTGAAGCTTCATCTTGTGGACCTCTACCAAGATTTTCAAATTATAGCCTTGGGGCCAAAAATGCCCCCTGCTCCGGGGCCCTTTGGTTTTATCTAGACTTATTTTGGGAAAATCTTTAAAATCTTCTTCTGTGGAACCACTAGGCCTAGGTCTTTGATATTTGATGTGAAATTTCATCTAGTGGACCTCTATCAAGATTGTTCAAATTATAGCCCTGGGGCCAAAAATGCCCCCGCCCTGAGATCCTTTGGTTTAATAAGACTTATATATGGAAATCTTTAAAAATCTTCTTCTCTGAAACTGTAATCCCCATGTCTTTGATATTTGGTATGAAGCTTCACCTTTTTAGACCTCCCTATACATTATGCACATTATAACCTTGGGGTCAATAATGGCCCTCCCTGGGGGCCACTTGTTACTCTATGGATCAGGTGAGCGATCCAGGGCCATAATGGCCCTCTTGTTGTAAAGAGGGACAAATTGCAGACTTGTGTTAGGAACTTATTTTGTTTTAATAGACATGATCCTTATGCCAAACTTTTGATCAATCAAACTGAAAAAAAAATCAAATTTTCTTTCTTTCATGCTTTAAATTTTTTTGTAATGCAATTTCAAAGTGTCACCCATCATAATAGAGAACAAAACTTGTTGCAGGGCAATTTCGCGTTGATTTAGAGGTGTTCATCTTGTTAACTGGGTATAATATTTGGTGTAAACTAAAAGTTTGCACCTGGGAGACAGCTTGGAATGTAACTTTATCACATGGTTCACTTGAAATGTGCATTTAAATAATGTCCACAGTTGCTAAGCTTGTCTGGTGTCGCATGCATTATTTACGTTACGTAGGTGCAAAAAGTGACGTCATGAACGTCACACAATAATAACATTTAGCTAATTCAGGGGGGAACAACCTACGTCAGAGCAGTGATGGCGTAACCATTAGTAGATTTGCCGGCTTTTACCACTCGCTTTTATTACACAAAAGGCATTTGTCACAACAAGTAGGCGCAGTCGGTGCATTAGGTCATAAAAGAAACAAACTTAAATCTGTCTCAGAAATGTGCCTCTTTCTTTAAATAATTCGACACAAGCTGATTTTGCAATGACGTCTGAACTACCATTGTTTTCAGCGCCGACGAAGCTATCGAAGCCTTTTCTATGTTTCTAGGTAAAATTAGCTCTCCAATGGGATGCAAATATTGTTTGTTACTAGTTTAAGTATGATTTCTGAAGACTCGTAATGTACATATCTAGTTTGAAGCATTTTATCTACCCTATTTACACCAATATGGCCGCTTCTGAAATGGGTACGACATCTCTGCTATGACGTAGGTTGTCACCCTTGTAATTGACTTTTCACAAACAGAGAATGTATATTATTTTTTTTTAGGATACAATCAAATTCACAAACAGTGAAAAATAAAAATCGTATTTTCACTGTTTGAAACAGTGAAGATATTGATTTAGATTTCACTGAGTAATCTCTGTCATTCATTGAAAAGCATTTAAGAAATTTCAGTGTTACCATGAATAGGGTTTTAGTCTTGCAGCTTGGAAGACATTGGTAGGGCATATAGGTTCTTTCCTGACCATCTGTTCATGAATTCATTCTGAGAAAATAGCCTTGTTACTCTTTGAAAATAAAGCAAATCTTTTTTCTTTGAAATAGCTCAATTGTTTTTGCCATCACATGTATATGTGTGTGAAATGAAGACCCCACTAAACTCCACTTCATATAGAGAAAACTGGAGTCAATGAGGCGGTTCTAACGAGCACCCAACAACCTATGTTTTGAGCATTAATAAGAAAAATATCACAGATTTTTATCAGGAAAGTAGCCATGTTGGAGATGTGAAAAAATGCACTATGTTGTATGGGTGTCTTATCATAATGAAGCAATGTAAATCTCTAAAATTAAAGCAAGTCTCATTTCTTTGAAGTAGTTTATAGATAATGACGTTTTTAGCTTATTTCAGGTTAGATATACATTGTGATCTTTAATAGTTTTGAAATATTTTACTAAATTCTTAAGATTCTAAGAAAAAATTTACCTTAAAATGTTATCTGTTTATGTCCCCTGCTGAATCTTCTTGCAAATTTTTAAACCCTTAACCTGCCACACCCACTACTGATTATCAACAAATCAGATTACTTGATGCAATTCATTGCAACAAATTCATAAACTGAATGACAAACAATGAAGATCCTGATCAGATGGCCTCTTCAGAAGCCATCTGATCTTGATCTGCATTGTTTGAAAGTAAAGAAATATCCGGGCTCAGCAGGACAAGGGTTAATATTTTTGAATTCAGGTAAACAGTGTGAACCTTCCTTTGATCCTCTGATCAGGTGGCCCAATGCAGTTTCAAAGTACATGTAACCAACAGATAAGACAAGCAACAATTGTTGTGCTTGACATCTTTAAGGGTTAAATATGATACATGTTTTATTTTTTTTTCAGACCCAACAAGAGATACTTTGAAGTTTACACAATCACTGGAATTATACAAGAACTGCTACGAGGTTGTAGTAATGAACAGGCATTTCTAGCTCTTAATCTCAAATCAATACTGTATAATCTCAACACTGTATCATAGCCCATAATCTCAAACCAGTGAATGACATCAGTGACACAAACATGGCATGCTATCACGGTAGACCTCTGATGCGGTTGTATTTACCTCCCTTTGGGTAGGGTGCTTAGGAAAGAAAAATTGTCTCTCACAGTAACATAATTCCTTTAAGGGGAATGGATACTCTTTCAGGGGAGGTAACTCCTCCAAAAGTTTTTATGTCTCCTGTGTGAATAGGGGCCAATACTTTAAGGGAAGAATTTGCTCCTGAGGAGCAAATTCTTTCCTTTAAGAGTTGACCTCTTTTTCTGTGGGACAGAGCTTACAGAAAAGCGAACAGGAAGTCCCGAAAGTTGCGTCCCTTTGAAAAAATGGCAGAAAAATGAGCCAGGTGTTCCCATTCCCCTTAAGAGTACCCCACTACCCTTTGTAAAAGGGTTCAAATTGTATGAAAGAATCAGTTCTGCTTGAGGGAACTCATTTGTAAATATGGAAGCATGACCTGTTAACGAACAATAGCACAAGTCTATTGCAGTCTGATCAGCTTCCGTAATCTGTGCAGTCTGATCATCATAAAATATATAACAAATATAAGAAAAAAGACTAAAAGAGCACTGCTGCATAGACTTATCAGAGTAGTTACTTTGCATGTATTATTTTGTTTTGATTCCTTTTGCTTGGCATTTCTGTGATATCATGATATGAAAATGGCATTTTAGGTACACCATAACCTCTGTATAACACAACAGTCTAACCTGTGTTAAGCAAGCACCTCAATGATGATTAAATTGTGCTTGCTTAGTGAAGGCTTAGTGCATTTGCCTTTCTAGGGAACTGAATGCATGCTTGCTTAAGACAGGTTGCTTGCTTAATAGAGGTGGCCACTGACAGGTTTGACTGTATTGTTGGGGTTTAAAACAATAAAACAATGTTGGGGTTACGAGGACTGTTCAAATATGAATGCAACTAAGCACATAAAAATGATTCCGTGATAGATTTCGATGAAAAATTTATTTTGTCCCCTCAAAGTATTCCCCTTTAACAGATATACCAACTTTCAGTCTTCTGATCCAATCATTGAATGCATTTTGGTAGTCTTTTCGAGGTATACTATGAAGGCACTGGAATATTGCAGAACCGAGGTGTTTGCGCTGTACAAATTGTGGACCAGAAAGGTATTTTTTCAGCCGCGGGAACAAAAAAAAGTCACACGGGGCAAGGTCAGGTTAATACGGGGGGTGAGGGAGTTCAACAACCTTTTCCTGCTTCACATAGTCTTGCACAATGAACGCCTTGTGCGATGACGCATTGTCATGTAGCAATCTGACATTGGCCAAACCAGTTGTGGGTCTTCGTTCTTTGCAATATTTCTTCAATTTTCAAAAACTTTATTCTTGTAAAACTTCGCAGTTACAGATTTGCCTTTAGGCACAGCAACCTGAATAGCAGGGCTCTGATTTGAAAAGAATATGGCATATATTACCTTCTTGACGCTCATGGTCCGCTTTGCAATGCATGGTCTTTTGCAATACTTTGTTGCCCATATTTTGTTCTGAATCTTTCGTTTTGGCTCAAAAAAGTGAACCCATGTCTTGTCACCTGTGACGACATTAGGGAAAGACCGTGCATTGTAATTTGGAAACTTTTTATGCAACTTCTTGGCGCACTGAACGCGTGTCTTTTTCTGCTCATCTGTCAACAGATGGGGAATCCATCTAGCACAGATCTTTCTCATTTTCAAATCCAGTTTCAGAATTGTATTAGCTGCTCCTAATGAGATGCCAACCATACTAGCTATTTGCCTAGTGGTGTATCGTGCATCGGTAGCAACTATTTCTTTCACTCTAGCAACCATCTTGGCAGATGGTGCTCTTTTCGGCCGACGATCATGTGGTGCATCTTCTGTTGAGCCTAGCCCACATCTGAATATCTTACACCAACGAAAAGCTGTCGGAAAAGACATTTCATTATGCCCATTAACCAACGTATTTCATCAAAAATGTCTTTGCACCGTATACCAAGAATACAACGATTCTTAATACAGGACCGTATTTCAACGGCGTACTCTGACCTTCTTCCAACCATGTTTTGTATTAGTATACAAGAGTAGACAGTGTTTATCGAACGATATACATGGCTAAAGTGCATGGATTTTAACAGGTTTGGTATCAATGTATAGGTAAAATGTTTTTCTACGCTGTGATATTTATTTCCAGGTGATTTTCGCATTAGTGCATGAGAAAAACGTTCTACTTGCATTCATATTTGAACAGTCCTCGCAGTTAAACAACTGTGTTATAATCCTAACAAAAATATTTAGATTATATAAAAAAAATGACCATTTATGGTCATTTTTCTATCCATACACTTTTTATATCTATCTTTACAATATGATAACACACCCGTGCGACATAGTGCGTTTTTCACGTCTCCAAAATGGCTATTTTTATGATGAAAATCTGTGATATTTTTTCTTATTTCTGCAAACATAGGTTGTGGTTGCTCATTAAAACCGCCTTATTGAGGCAGTTCTAATGAGTACCCACAACCTATGCCTTGGAGCAGAAATAAGAAAATTAATGTATACCCCCGTAAACCCCAGTTTTCTCTATATAAAGTGGGGTTTAGGGGGTGTTCATTTCACATACTTGTTCACGTGTTATATCCAAACCATGTTACAATGATGTGTGTTATAAAGAGGTTAAGGGTTACTCCTTTCGTTTTTGGTGAGAATCCTTTGATGAAAATCAAGAATAAAGTGTTTTGTGCCAGATTAGCTAGTTTGCCAATTATGCATCAACAGGGACCTTCAAAACATTGAATGGGTTTGATGATCCCATGCAAAATAAAAGTTATAAAACTTCGAAAAAGGAGGTTGTGAATTTCAAGAATTTTACAGAGTGAGGTTTGTTCTGAAGAAAATCTTGATTTGGGGCCCAACATTAGGGGTGTAAACTTGATTTCTGGTAAACTGCATGAATTTTGATAATATGGCCTGCACAGTGAACTAATATACAGGCTTATTAAAGTCCTCAGTTTAGGCACACTTTCAGGGACACATTTCACCCTACTGACTTAACCCTTATCTTGCTGTTCACGACAACCCCTGTCTTTGTAAACAGTGTAGATCCAGATCAGATGGCTTCTGAAGAAGCCATCTGATCAGGATCTACACTGTTTGGCATTTGGTTTATGAATTTGCAGGAATGAATTATATCAAGTAATTTGATTGGTTGAGAGACAGAAATGGGTGTGGCTTAAATGAATATTCAGCAAGATAAGGGTTAACCGTTAAGATGCCAAGATGCATCTGAAAATGCTGTATGTTTGTTGCATCTTCTTGCAATCCTTTCAAACACAGTTTTAGCTCACCTTTGTGCTCATGGTGCGCAATTGTGATCATCATCATTCCATGTCCATCATCAACAAGTTGCTTTAAATGCGAACTCCTAAACCCTTGGGACAAACTGCTTGTGCTGACTGTGCTTATGTGCAGACTGCTTGTGCTGACTGACTGTGCTTATGAGCGGACTGCTTGTGCTGAGAGACTGTGCTTATTTGCAGACTGCTTGACTGTGCTGATGTGTGGACTGCTTGTGCTGACTGACTGTGCTGATGTGCGGACTGCTTGTGCTGACTGACTGTGATTATGTGCGGACTGCTTGTGCTGACTGACTGAACTGATGTGCGGACTGCTTGTGCTGACAGACTGTGCTGATGTGCGGACTGCTTGTACTGACTGACTGTGCTTATTTGCAGACCGCTTGTGCTGATTGACTGTGCTGTTGTGCGGACTGCTGGTGATGACTGACTGTGCTGATGTGCGACTGCTTGTGCTGACTGACTATGATTATGTGCAGACTGCTAGTGCTGACAGACTGTGCTTATTTGCAGACTGCTTGTGGTGACTGTGCTGATTGCATGTGCTGACTGACTGTGGTTATGTGCGGACTGCTTGTGCCGTGCTGATGTGCGGACTGCTTGTGCTGACTGACTGTGCTGATGTGCAGACTGCTTGTGATGACAGTCTTTGCTTATTTTCAGACTGCTTGTGCTGATTGACTGTGCTTATAGGCTGACTTTGCTTATGTGCTGATTGCTGGTAAATGACATAAAGTTGGTTGTGTCAAGTTTTTGTTTGTTTTAGAGTTTTACGTCCCAGTCAAAACAATGGGGGTCATATCAATCCAGTCAGTTCACCCAACCCTACTTTCAGGGGCAGGCTTATACATTCTTCAGAAGCAATCTAAACTGGATCTACACTGTTCATGACAAACATTGTAGATCCATGACAGTGTGGATCCTGATCAGATGGCCATCTGATCTTGATCCACACTGTTTGCAAAGGTAGGGGTTGTCGTAAACAGCAGGATAAAGGTTAAATGCACGTGCACAGTCAAGGCAAATGACTTCTTTGCATGCAGGAACCTGAAAATCTCTTCTATATACCTGGAGCTTATATGCAGGCTGGCCTTAGCTTTCTCTGGTTGCTTGTGTGAAAAAAAAAACCTTTTCTCATGAGCTGGCTAAAAAATACACAGTAAAATTTCTATTTTGTTTGTTTGATTTGAGGTTTAACGTCCCCATCAACACTGTAAAGGTCATTTTGGAGAAGTTGCTTCCAATTTTGTCGGACTTTTACCTGACAT
Organism: Lucinisca nassula; assembly: GCA_963580285.1. NCBI lineage: Eukaryota > Metazoa > Mollusca > Bivalvia > Lucinida > Lucinidae > Lucinisca > Lucinisca nassula. The sequence goes on along the minus strand of OY757015.1, from coordinate 46,906,133 downwards.
TGAGATGAAATGACATCTCAAGCCCTGCCGCCCAATGAAACCAATAGGGTTTATATGCATGGAAGGTCTGACTCGTACCGCTTTACTGGGCAGGCTTAGATCCTCTTAGTGGTTTACCAGTACTTGTGTGCGACTCTTTTCAGCTCTGCGTGGAAGCATCATGCAGCCAATCTATTTCTTCAAGCCCCAAGTACAATTTCTATATCAAGACCATCTTTGGGGCTGCTGTTAAAGTTATTTAACCCATTGTATGTGGGAAACTCCTAAAGGGGTACCTTGGCAAACAGTGCAGGCCAAGATCAGATGCCGCAGAACATCGCGGCCATCTGATCAGGGTCTGCACTATTTGCTAACAGAATTTTCCCTCAAAAATAGAAAAACGAAAAAATAGGCCTGGCACCCCTAATATGACAAACGGACTTGTCCAACATATAGCAATGGAAGAGTCCACTAGCATACAATGGGTTAAATGATAATAAAATTTCTTAAATAGTTGCGTCTCACAACTATTTAAGAAATTTAATTATCATTTGACCCATTTACTGAATGACAATTGTTTGGACATTCTACACTAATGTTAGACCATAGATACTCAACTTTGGAACACTTTTGAACAGTCTTACTTGAGGACACTGAGTGTCCACAAAAAATACAAGAGGCCCATGGGCCACTAAGCTCACCAGATCATGTGGTTTATACCATATACAGGCATGGATGTGACAACAATCCCATGATTAACTTTTCATTGCCGCATCCCAAAGAGGCTCTTCATGTAATTTGGTTTGAATCAGCACAGCAGATTTAGTGGAGAAGATAAAAATACTGAATCTGAGCCACCCAAGACAAAGGTGAGTAATGACCTTGACCTTTGAAATTTATTAACTTCCATTCAGCTGATTGCAAATAATATTGCTGATGCAATAGGCTACCATGCAATCAGTAAAATCCATTGTCTTGCCTTTTTTACATTAAAATAAGTAAGTGACCGACATTGACATAAAGCAGGCCAAGGTTAACCAAAGGTCATTATTTGGAACAAATTTGGTAGGGCCTGAGTCCCCGATGCTACCATCCAGGACAAAGGTCAGTAAATGACCTTGACCTTTGGAATTGATAAACTTCCATTGAGCTGATTGCAAATACCATTTCTGATGCCACAAGCATTCCACTACCATGCAATCAGAAAAATCCACTGTTTTGCCTTTTTTCCATACAAATGTCTAAGTGACCGAATTTAACCTTGTCGTAAAACAAGTCAAGGTCAACTAAAGGTCATCATTTGAACAAACTTGGTAGGGCCCAAGTTCCCCATGCTGCATACCAAGTTTTAAGGTCATCGGCCATTTGGTTCCTGAGAAGAAGATTTTTAAAGGTTTTTACCATATATGGGCATGGCAGCCATACTGGTCATGTGACCCAGTCCTGATGAACAAACTTTCGTTCCCCCTTCCCATAAAGGCTCCACATATAATTTGGTTTCAATTGGCCAAGTAGTTTCAGAGGAGATGTCATTTGAAAATACAGTCAAACTTCAATGGCTCGAACACCTTTGGGACCTCGAAAATCTGTTCGAGACAGGGGGAGTTCGAGCCACTGAGGGTTACTGCCAGGAGGCATAACAAGATACTTTTATACATCTTTTTGATATTCTATAATGAAAAGGTATGCTGTGTGTACTCATTAGAATCGCCTCATCGAGGCGATTCTAATGAGTACACACAGCATAAATTTGCAAGATTAAAGACTAAAATCTCCTTAAACATCCCACACCATTTCTTATCTAGGATTTCCCTAGGGACACAAGAACAAGTTGACCCAGCCATGGTAAACGAGCCATCGAAGTTCTACTGTATTGACGCAGACAACGATGATAGACCACTGCCTATACTATAAGCTCCCACAGAGCTCTGGTGAACTAAAAATAACTTTAATCAGCTGAACTTGAATCAAAAAAGCAGAATTAGTCTTAATCTAGGATGATCTAAATAGCGGAATTTCACAGTAATTTCCTGTGTGCTTTTCTAGGGTAAACTCAGTGTTTAAATATATAGAGGCAATTTAATTATTTGAGGTAAATACCAAAAATATTTCAATGAGTGTGTTGAAAACTCGGATGTTTTCAACACAAGAGATGAAATATATTTGGTATCCGCCAATAAAAAAGGAAAATTTCTTGAATTTTATAATTTCATGTGGATATTTACGGTAATTAATCAATCATATCCAAGCCACAGTTTTGACCTGGCTATGTCATCACAACAGTCAGTTTCAAAACATAAATAGATCTCTATTTTGAATACAGCATTTTTACAGTTCAAAGAGTGCTTTTCAAGGTATTTTACCGAATTATTTTATCGATAACATGAATTTTGACGAGAAAATGTAGTCTGGGCTGCTACTGTGAAAATAACAAGGTCATTTCATTTTTCACAGTGTGATAATATCATATATTTTCACACTGTGAAAATATCATTAGCTCAGCTGTTTTCGAACATAACTCTGGCGTCGTCTGCGGTGTCGTGCAAAAACTTGGACATTTTGTAATATCTATGTCATTACTGAACACATTTACTTGAAACTCAGACTAGTTGTTCATTATGAAAAGGGGGTGCAGCCGAGCGTTGGCACCGGCATGCGGTGCTCCTGTTTTTATTTGTTCCTGATATGCATTGATTTCACTGAAGAGTATAAAATAAATAAGCTTATTTATGATATTTATTTATTTTCAGATACATTCAAATACCTGTAAAAATAAACTATTGACCAATGAAAGAAATATTGTTATTTGAAGAGCCCTGTGTACTAATAACCCTTTTTCTGGTGGCTTAAACAGATGTGAGTCTGTCTGCTGCTGACCAGGAGGTCAAGGGTTCAGGAATATTCTTTTTCACTCACCTGAGCACGAAGTGCTCATGATGAGCAATTGTGTGATAAGTGAATGTCCATCATGTGTTGTGCATAGTATGTCCACTCGGCTGAACAAGATGGCCCACATGAGCTAAAAATAGAAAAACTTCAACAGTTTGCTTAAATGTTAATTCCTCTTAAACCCACCGCCCCCGCCCATAGGGGCTTGAAGAAATATATGGGCTGTATGATTCTTCCACGCAGAGCTGAATCCGGCCAGCACACTAGTACTGGTAAACCGCTTAGAGGATCTAAGCCTGTCCAGGAACTGCAGTGCGAGGCGGACCATCCATGCTAATAGGGCTGACTATCGATGCCAATTTTGACTATCGTGATAGTATTGCTATCGTGGAAACTACTATCACGATACTATCACTATCGTGGCATACTATCACGATACTATCGTGATACTATCGGGAACACTTATAAATGATTCATAGATGTTATATCACTCACATAAAATGGCTAAGAGTGCCAGAACGAGTTAGTTGGCCTAAAATTGTATGGTATGTTTATTGTGTTTCAATATCAGCATTCATTCCCTCGGGGCTATTCCAGAAAAAAAACATCATAGGGAGACGGCTCTTTATATATATCCCCACCACCGCCAAAAAATAGTTTGCTGCTTCCAGTAAATATGCCTGTAAGTGATGGTTATCATAGCTTTAATACCTTTGCAGTGTTTGAGATTTTCTGCTTGTGAAAACTGACACATGCTGATCGTTCTTCGATTCTTTGATGTTTGCCGCCTATGTTAAATTAATCTGTGGATTCAGTTAATTAGGTAACCCGATTATTACATAGTATTACGTAATCACAGCACGCTATATTAGCACCTCTTTAAGGGGGACATGAATCTAACAAACTGCATTAAAACTTGAACTTACATATTTTTTATTTGAAGTTAGCATCAAAAGCTAGACTATCAAAATAGAAGTAAAGCAATTATCAAGTCGTTTTTTTCATTTAGCAATATGTACAGGGCTTGACCTAGGCTCTTTGACTCTGTGGACATTTAGTCCTTGCACAAAAGACAGCTAAGACAAGCAGCAATAATAAAACAAAGTTTTCATGTAATGAAATTTGGCCGTTTCGACATGTTATTTTTTCTGGAATATCCCTCTATTATAATACAAAGACAACCAAAAATAGAATCAGAAAGACCCACGAAAAATAAAAACGCCAATTTGTCCCAGATTGTCCAGTATCCACCATCAAAACGTCCAGAATCACCTTAAGAAAGTACTTGATAGACGGAGACCTAAGGCCTCGCGCTGCACGTTTTTTTCCCCCTACGGGATGACGACAGGAAAATAAAACTTTGTCTGCTTAAATATTCCCCCAAGAATTCAATCCCAATCGGTCAGGTCAGCCGACTGATGACATCATCATTGATGCATTTGTGCATACTTGCCGACTTATCTGGGTCTATCATGTACTCGCATGCACATTCTGTGCATTTTTCGAGAAATGCATTTCTAATGAGACCACAAAAGTGCGGTTTAATAGTCTGGTCCTTATGCGCAAAAAGTCACATATACAAGAAGTTAAACTGCATTATACCGTCATTTATTACGCATTTATTTACCTGTATGAATAAGTCAGCACACAGCAAAAACAAACATTTCTTCATACAAAAGATCAGCTTGTGCATCTTGCAAATGTCTTCGAAACTGAACAGGGAAATGGCGTTTGTCCCAGAAGTTATACTACGCAAGGATAGTATAAACAGCAAACATTTATATATGACTGCGCAGGCTGATCTGAGCCTTCACATGTCGCACAGGTTTCACTGTCAAGTTTTCAAAAAGTTGCATGCAACAAACGCGTGATCAAACTATCATTGACGTTTTGTTATTGAAAAACGCGGGAAAATTTCTGACTGCCTCAACTGCACGTGCAAAAATGACGGCGGGAAATTCATCGCCGCGAGAAATTCACCACACGGCAAAAAACTATGATACACATGTGCGACCAGCGAAGACTCAGATCATCATGCACATATGTGAAGGCTTATCAGTCTGTCCTGATTACAGCTGAATGGATTTCCTAAGCAAAAATACTTGCGTAATTACACAACAGTACAGGTATATTTTCAAAGTATGTTCAAGAAAAATACAAAAACAATCGAAACTATCGATAGTTGAGTGAACTATCGGCGATAGCTATCGATAGTCCAAAGTACTATCGATGCATTGCTATCGAGGCAGTCCCTATCGCGATGCATCGAACTATCGATGCATCGTTACACCCCTACATGCTAATAAACCCTATTGGTTTCATTGGGCGACGGGGCTTGAGATGTCATTTCATCACAATGTCGGGTAAAAGTCCCACAAAATTGGAAGCAACATCTCCAAAATTACCTTTACAGTGTTGACGGGGACGTTAAACCTCAAATCAAACAAACAAATCCTCTTAAACCCTTGGTCCAATTTCGCTTGAACTTCATGGGAATAATGCCTAGGTGGCTCTCTACCAAAACAACTAAAATTGTTCCGCTTTGATGAATAAGATGGTCACCACAGTTAAAAATAGAAAAATCTTAAGCGACTACTCCTCCCAGACCCCTGGGTCAATATTATTGCATTCAAACTTCATTGGAATATTGATCAGGTGACTCTCTACCAAAACAGCTAAAGCCGTTCTGCTCTGATGAACAAGATGGCCACCAGAGCTAAAAATAGAAAATCTTTACACAATTACTTATCCTATACCCGTGGGCCAATTTCATTCAAACTTCATGGGAATAATGATTAGGTGTACCTCTACCAAAATAGCTAAAATGGTTCCATTCTAATGAGAAAAATGGCAGCCAGAGCTAAAAATAGAAAAACTTAAAATGCTAATTTTTCCTAAACCCTTGGGCCAATTTTGCTTAAACTTCCTAGGAATGTTGTCCAGGTCGCTGCCTACCGAAAAAGCTAAAATCTTTTCACTCAGATGAACAAGATAGCCACCAGATAAAAAACAAGAGGGCCCAGAGGGCCCTGAATTGCTCACCTGAGAATTAGTGTCTCCAGTACATTCTAGGCCCAAGGGCTATAATTTGAACAAACTTGGTAATGGTCCACTAGATTAAGCTTCATTCCAAATATTTTAAAGACCTGGGCCTTCTTGTTTCAGACAAGAAAATTTTTAAAGGTTTTCCCAATATAAGCCTATGAAAACCAAAGGGTCCCAGAGTGGGGCTTTTTTTGGCCCCAGGGCTATAATTTGAACAATCTTGAAAGAAGTCCACTAGATGAAGCTTCACACCAAATACAAAAGATCTGGGCCTGGTGGATTCAGAAAAGATTTTAAAAGATTTTCCATGTATAATCCTATGTAAAACCAAAGGCCCCAGGGGTGGGGGGAATTTTTGGCCCCAGGGCTATAATTTTTACAATCTTGGTAGAGGTCCATTAGATTAAGCTTCACACCAAATATCAATGACCTGGGCCTTGCGGTTTCAGAGAAGAAAAGTTTTAAAGATTTCCCCTACATAAGCTTAGGTAAAACCAAAGGCCCCCTGGGCGGGGGCATTTTTGGCCCCAGGGCTATAATTTGGACAATCTTGGTAGAGGTCCACTAGGTGAAGCTTCATACCAAATATCAAAGACCTGGGCCTTGTGGTTTCAGAGAAGAAGATTTTTAAAGGTTTCCCTATATAAGGCTATGAAAAACCAAAAGATCCAAGGATGGGGCCATATTCGGCCCCAGGGCTATAATTTGCACAATCTTGAAAGAGGTCCACTAGATGTAGCTTCACACCAAATATCAAAGATCTGGGCCTTGTGATTTCAGAGAAGAAGATTTTTAAAGATTTTCTCTGTATAAACCCATGTAAAACCAAAGGCCCCTGGGGCGGGGACATTTTTGGCCCAAGGCTATAATTTGAACAATCTTAGTTAAGGTCCACCAGGTGAAGCTTCACACCAAATATTAAAGACCTTAGCCTTGTGGTTTCAGAGAAGAAGATTTTTTTAATGATTTTCCCTATATAAGCCTATGTAAAACTATAGGCCCCCTTGGCGAGAGCATTTTGGTCCCCAGGGCTATAATTTGAACCATCTTGGTAGAGGTCCACTAGATGAAGCTTCACAACAAATATCAAAGATCTGGGCCTTTCGGTTTCAGATAAGAAGATTTTTAAAGATTTTCCCTGTATAAGCCTATGTAATAACAAAGGCCCCCGGGGCGGAGGTGTTTTTGGCCCCCAGGGCTATAATTTGAACAATCTTGGTAGAGGTCCACTAGATGAAGCTTCACCAAATATCAAAGATCTGGGCCTTGCGATTTCAGAGAAGATTTTTTAATGATTTTCCTTATATAAGCTTATGTAAAACCATAAGCCCCTTGGGGCGGGGGCATTTTGGCCCCCAGGGCTATAATTTGAACAATCTTGGTAGAGGTCCACTAGATGAAGCTTCACACCAAATATCAGGGATCTGGGCCTTGCGGTTTCAGAGAAAAAGATTTTTTAAAGATTTTCCCTATATAAGCCTATGTAAAACCATAGGCCCCCGGGGCGGGGGCATTTTGGCCCCCAGGGCTATAATTTGAACAATCTTGGTAAAGGTCCACTAGATGAAGCTTAACAACAAATATCAAAGATCTGAGCCTTACGGTTTCAGAGAAGAAGATTTTTTAATGATTTTCCCTATATAAGCCTATGTAAAACCATAGGCACCTGGGGCCGGGGCATTTTGGCCCCAAGAGCTATAATTTGAACAATCTTGGAAGAGGTCCACTAGATGAAGCTTCACACCAAATATCAAAGATCTGGGCCTTGCGGTTTCAGGGAAGAAGATTTTTAAAGATTTTCCCTATATAAGCCTATGTAAAACCAAAGGCCTTCTGGGGCGGGGGCATTTTTGGTCCCAAGGCTATAATTTGAACAATCTTAGTAGAGGTCCACCAGGTAAAGCTTCACACCAAATATTAAAGATCTGGGCCTTGTGGTTTCAGAGAAGAAGATTTTTTAATGATGTTCCCTATATAAGCCTATGTAAAACCAAAGGCCCCCCAGGGCGGGGGCATTTTGGCCCCCAGGGCTATGATTTGAACAATCTTGGTAGAGGTTCACAAGATGAAGCTGCATACCAAATATCAAAGACCTGGGCCTTGCGGTTTCAGAAAAGAAGATTTTTAAAGTTTTTGTTTAAAAATCTATTTTTAGCTCCTGTGACCCAGATGTGCAATGGACCGGAACCATTTGAACAATTTTGAAAGGGGATCACCTAAGGATCATTGCTGTGAAGTTTGGTCAAAATCCGATCAGTGGTTTAGGAGGAGATGTCATTTGAAGAAAAAGTTTACGCACACACGCACGCACACACGCACCGACGACGGACGAAAAGTGATCACAAAAGCTCACCTTGTCACTACGTGACATGTGAGCTAAAAATAGAAAAACTTTAAAAGACAACTCCTCCTATATCCCTGGGCCGATTTCATTCAAACCTGGGCCAATTTCATTCAAACTTCCAGGAATGTTGCCTTGGTGACATTCTACCAAAATAGCTAAACCGTTTTCACTCTGATGAGAAAAATGGCCACCAGAGCTAAAAATAATGAAACATTGGTATGAAATTACAAATGTAACTGAGCGATTCAGGGCCATCTTGGCCCTCTTGTTTTTTTTGTTGTTTTTTTTTCTGTATTTTTTTCTGTGACATTGATCATGGAATATTTTCCGCAGTCTGGCAAAAGACTGTGCACTGTACTGCTTAAATGCTGAAAACAGGAAATATGTGGTCCGGTTCACAAACTGGGGTGATATAACCTTATGTCCATTGAAGCAATTTGCATGGAATGTCAAATCCTGTTTCTAGGAAAAATCAGAAAAATATTTCAAAATGTCTGCAATATATAGAACTGAAAAAATACATTTGTCTGAAGAACATTGATTTAATTTTGTAATCTTTGCTAATATATGCCTCAAACATAGTTTCTGGATACTGGTTAGAACCACTTGTAAACTCACTCTCCCTATATAAAGTGTACACATAATTTTTTACAATCAACCCAACGCTACTTAGCACAGATCTAAGCTCTTCAGTGCTGATGTCCATGTGACTATCAATAGTTTGTAGGAAATCCCGGTAACAGTTTTTTACTGAAAAACTCGTATTTGGTGGTCATTTTATTTGGTACTATTGGTGGTCAAGGAACCAACCACCAAAATTAAGATCAATGACCGCAAGAGAAGAATAATAGACTGGCAGAAATTTTACTCCCATCACACATCACAAGAATGATATGGGGCAAAACATAGTCAATCAATAAAGTGCATTATCTGTGGCAAAAAGAAAAAGTGTATTTACTCTTTAGAAGTCTCCCATAGAGTTAGGCAGTGTAGCCAGCCAGAGGGAAAGATATATAATCATACTATGAAGTCTTTCTCTTCGCTTAGCTTGTCCATTATCAAGCCATTTAGCATGCTGAACAGGGCTGAATAAAAGCAAATGCATATTGACAGTAACTGTCAAAATTTGAATGTATAATTGGTATTGATTGATGGCTTTGTCTATGAGTAAATCTAGTCTGACATTTTGTGTAGCGAAAGTGTGAATGCAAGAGTGAATGAGTGTTTGAGTTTTACATCCCACCAACAGCTAAGGTCATACGGAGATGCTACCTCGGTTTAAAGACACATCCGAAATTCTAGAGAAGTCCGGGATCGATCCTGCGATCCCTGGTTTACAAGGCGAGTAGCGTAACCACTTCACCACGGAGGCTTCTAGTGTGAATGCAAGAAAAAAAAAATTAAAACTAATTCTAATAATTATAACATAAAAATGTTTTATTGAGTAATTAAGTATCAGTAAAACTGGTTTGTATTCACTAACATGCAAAGAACAATGCAATGTGGAAAACAGATTTTTCATATGACGTCGCGTCTGAGATTGTAATTAGGCCATGTAATAAATTTGATAATCCACTAGTGGATTAAATATGCAAATTAGTTAGATAGACCCCTGCGATCCCTGGTTTACAAGGCGAGTAGCGTAACCACTTCACCACGGAGGCTTCTAGTGTGAATGCAAGAAAAAAAAAATTAAAACTAATTCTAATAATTATAACATAAAAATGTTTTATTGAGTAATTAAGTATCAGTAAAACTGGTTTGTATTCACTAACATGCAAAGAACAATGCAATGTGGAAAACAGATTTATCATGTGACGTCGCGTCTGAGATTGTAATTAGGCCATGTAATAAATTTGATAATCCACTAGTGGATTAAATATGCAAATTAGTTAGATAGACCCCGTAAGGTTATAAGTATGACATCATTAATGACGTCACATTTACTAATGGCGGAATATTGACATTTTTGTAAAACAATCGTGGATAAAATGCATTTTAAATGTCATATGATAAATAGAATCTTGCACTCATGCTCATGTATGATAAATAGAATCTTGCACTCATGCTCATGTATTATCAAATTTGTTAAACTCGTTGAGGAAAAGAGATAAAATGCTCAGCAAAGCCTCGCATTTCATCCCTTTTCCTCAACTTGTTCAATAAATTCAATAATACATGAGCACTCCTGTAAGATCCTCCATGAAAATCACCATGTAGTATCACAGTATGGCTCGCAAATACTTGTGTAGATCTTGCATGCATAAGACACACAGGGCTACATGTACATCAGAAATCATGGATATTTGTTTTAATTTTGGAAATAGAAAATCCACCAATTTCAAAATTATAAATCTGCCAAAAAGCCAAAATTTGCTGCTGCAAATTTATGGCCGCAAAATTTTAGTGTTTTACAGTATAGAAAAAAAGCATAATTATTCTTTATGTTGTGACATCAGAGTGCTATATAAAAGAAAGCTTATTGTAATCAGGGAAACAGCACATGTGCTGTGACCACATGTGCTGTGACCAGCGCATGTACTGTAACATTGGCAAAAGTTCTATACCCAGATCAGATGCCACAGAATACAGCGTAGTATCAGGGTCTAATCTAAGTTCGGGAAATTGGCTGGTTGAACTCCTAAACAGATCCAATAAATCAAAGCACCAAAAGGCACTGTCATGACAGATTCTGTGAAAAATTCAGATTTACTTTCCTCAGTGATAAGGACAACAGCGCTGGAGTGCTGATTTTTAGTTTGGTTCACAAAACTTAGGTGAATCGGCTGTTATACACTTTCATCATCATTTTGCTAGCACATTATAGATAATACAACATGCAAATGACTACCCAGCAGGCACACGTCGCTAGGGCAACATCAAATCAATGTCAATGCAACGTCATGACGTTGCACCAACGTTGATGTGACGTCACAATTACGTCATGTGCCTGCTGGGATAGTTGCCAGTTTTATGACAACACAAAGCGTAGACGCAACTTTCTTGTAAAAGCTTACACTTGTTGACTGATGTGTTTCCCGGCTCAGTCAAGAACCTGCCTTATGTCGTGCACTACAATAAAGGAAAACACTTTTTGTGCAATATTTGAAGTTTTGAGGCATGTGACTTTTATTATTACCACAACATTGTGCTAACATATTCAGTTATTCAGACCTACAACAGAATTGGACAGTGATAACTGTTAGGAGTATATTATTGCTGGCCGGCTACCGTACGGTGAAGTTTCTAGCGTCACGTACTTCTCATTTAATAAGGTCATGTAAGTGTTATGAGTTTTTACCCTTTCAGCCCTTTATACCTACAGATGCAAACAGTGTAGAACCTGGTGAGATTGCTCATAATGATACATCGCATTCTGTTCTATATGGTTTGACATGCTGTTGTCGACTTTTGACTAGACACCCAATTTACATGTGTAGAATGGACGCGTACAAAATCAGTGACTGAAGAGTGAACTTGAGAAACTCGTGGGTGGAAGGGGTAAAATCTTAACCTGGCCATTTTGAAATGTAGCAGAGGCCATTTCATCTTTTTTCCCCTTTTTTCTCTTAAATTGCGACAAAAACTTCATATTTCTTACGATTCATCTCAGACAGCTGATTCAAATGAAATCCAATCACTGAAAAATAAGATAAAAATGTAAATTCGTCTGCTTCATGTTTTGTATGGCGCTTTTAAGTTAACTAACACATTTATTGTTCGTTTTACGAAAGACGTGTGTCGTCTGCTCTTTCATGGAACTTTTTCAACAACAGTCGTCGCCAAACCCGTCGCATGATGCAGCTGAATCGTAAGATAAAATTGTCAAGTCGTCTGCTTCAAAAGTTTGTATTACTCTTACAGGCTAACTAATACGCTTGTACAATTTTGATTACTGCGCCAAACCGGACTACATTTTGTGCGGACTCATATTTCTATGTCTGTGAATGCCGGAAGAACTGAAGTCTGAATTACTTTAAACGTGTAGCACAGCAAGAATAGACAGATAGAATCTGTCATTAAAAACATTCAGGCATTTATAATCGCCAAAATAATAATAATCAACCTTATCTATAGACAGTAATATTTAGTAAACTAATACTAATCTTCCATGTGGCCCCCTTTTCCCTCCTGGGTAGAAACCAGTACTAAAGTCTCTTGCTCAAGCAAACAACCATAGAAGACTTGTAGACTGTGTCAAGCCAGAAGTTTTAACTAACCACAATTTTCCTTGGCAAGCTAATACATACATGTATAACCAGTACAGTGCACATTCTTTTTCCAGAAACTGACTCCTGCCCTACTTGAATCAGCAGAAAAAGAAATTACTTCAAAACCAATTTCCACCAAACTATATTGCTGACGAGGAGGAGTCGGAACCCACAAGCTCCTAATCACCAATCGGACATGCATCTAAGCCACCAGATGCATGTGTAAAGGATTTACACATTACTCATTTATTAGTTATCTTTCTGTGGTGTAGCAGTATATGTCTCTGGAGGATAGTTAGCATCTTTGAGGTTTCTCATCAGTATGAATTATGCTTAAAACAATTTATATGAGGTTCCTCTGCTGTATGAATTAGCAAATGTATGTACTGCCTGTGGTTGCTTGGAATTGTAAAAGAGATTCACCACAAATTCTATATTTAAGAGGTTTCTGCTGTCGATCAGCATATGCCCCCTTAGGAGGGCCAACAGCTGTAAGGTCTTTCACAAGTACGAATCATCAATGGTTTCTCAGAATACCAATGGTTTCTCAGTCTTCAGAGTCTGACCATGTGTATGATTTTTGTGAAGTTCCACTCCGCTATGTATCCTTATATATGTCTCCTAAGATCATCCATTAAGGGCCTCCGTGGCCTAGTGGATAAGAGCGCTGACTCTTGATCATTAGGTCTCTCACCGCTGTGGTTTGAACCTCTCTCGGGTCATATGTGAGACACCAAGTTCTCCAACAGAAGGTCAGGTGGTTTTTCTCCGTGGTCTCCGGTTTTCGCCCACCTCTGATTAACGATCGGCTCGATATGAGTGAAATAATCTTGAAAGGGCCGTAAAACCAACCCCCCCAAAGATCATCCAACCTTTCCAAATGATTTATAACATATTTAAATTGTAGTGACTTTCATATACAGTTAGCCCTCTTTACGGCATTCAATATAAAGACAAAACACGTTATAACAATTATTTCAATGGAACAAATCCTTAGCTCAAGATGAAATAGATAAATGGAGAAATTGTTATTTAAGGGGAATGGGAACACCTGGCACAATTTTCCGCCATTTTTCAAATAGAGTCAACTTTTGGGACTTCCTGTTCGCTTTTCTATAGGCTCAGTCCCACCGAAAAAGGGGTCTACTCTTAAAGGAAAGAATTTGCTCCTCAGGAGCAAATTCTTTCCTCTAAGAGTTGACCCGTATTGACACAGGAGACAAAAATACTTTTGCAGGAGTTGCCTCCCCTGAAGGTGTTCCCATTCTCCTTAATAGTCCAAGAAATCAATTTGTTGATACTACTACATGTAGTTAAAATCACCCCTGTTACACTGTACTTATTATACTATTCCATATTGGGATTCTATAAAGCGGCAATTTCCCTATAGCTGCAAGTGTTAGGAACACATACCAGGGGCGTTTGGAAAGTATTAATAGTGGGTGCGGCTTGTAAATATAATTGGCTTATTTGGTCAAAACTAACTAGTGGAGTCCCTCGAAATATTCTCCCTTGACCTGTACTCACTTTTTCAGTCTTTTTGTTTGTTGATTTGAGGTTTAATGTCCCCGTCAACACAATTTAAGTCATTTTGGCGATGTTGCTTCCAATTTTGTGGGACTTTACCCCGACATTGAGATAAAATTACTGCCGCTCAATGAAACCAATAGGGTTTATAAGCATAGACGGGCTGACTCGCAGCATTTTTCCTGGGCAAGCTTAGACATAAGCGGATTACCAGTACTCATCTATCAGCCCAATCTATTTCTCAAAGCTCCCATGGATGGGGGCAAATTTTTCGGTCTTTTTATCCACTCAGAAAATGCATTTTGAAGTCCTTTTGGGGTATACTATGTATTTATACACTGGAACAACACATTACCCAAGGCATGGAGGCTTTCAAAATGGCGACCTTTTTAATATATGGGTTGAGCCAGAAATCACAGGGAGAAAGGTCTGGACTGTATGGAGGATGTGGCAAAGTTTTAAAGTTCAACTCCAAATATTCGATCATCACGGCTGATCTGTGTGTAGGGGCGTTACCATTTAGAATATGAAGACCATGCGGCCCTTCACGTGGGCGCTTTGCAACATAGTGATCAACCACAGCCACGATTACATTGCAGTCAAAAATAGAAAGTAAATGAAATGATCGAAGTATTATTTCTCTGTGCGATTTGAGGTCTCGCCATTTTCACCTTCCCTAACTTTATTGTTTTCTTTGCAATTGGGTTAAAAAAATACAGCCACATTTCATCTCCAGAGTCTCCTGTTACTATTTCTCTGAGTCTCCTGGGATCTGCATCCTTATGTTTTGCTAGAAGTTCTGAGTCTTTTACTACCATTAGCCGCTTTGGTTCAGGTGTCAAAAGATGGGGATCCACCTAGCACAAACCTTCTTAAGCTGAAGATATACAGTAAGACCACTTAAAATTAATTCTGTTTTAAAAAGCTTATTTAGAATGGCCCACTTATTCTTTCTTTGTGTTTTCTGCACACAGTGTCCCCTGGTAAGGGACCACATTTGGGATTGTTCAAAAGTGGTCTTAAAGACCACTTTTGAACAGTCCCAAAGGTGGTCTCAATATAGAAATTTTACTGCAAATTACAGTCGACAAATTCATGCCATCTTCAGTTGCTTCAATCTCGATTTCTTTTTCTGACACTGCTGAAAGCGGTTGACTTGGCTGCGACTCATCTCTGACTGAAGTTTGTCCACCTCTGAAAAGTTGCACCAATCTGCAAACTGTTGGATATGTTAACTGCATTTTCACTATTCATCATATTTGCATTATTTGCTGGCTTCCAACTTGCACATTGTCAATATTGGAAAAACAGGTAACCAGACCCCCAGTCTGGTTACCTGTTTTTCCAACACTGATAACCATCAGACTAGTAACCTGCAACCAGCAGATAATGCAAAAAAGGTGAATAAACTTGATCCAAACTGTGATATCTCCACATCCAATGTGCGCATTTTGCAGTACATCTTCTGTTCTTCTAAATTAACATTGCTATTTTCAGCCACCATAGTTCTGGCAAGTGTCAAAGACATGGTCATCTACCTGTACAATGACCACTCTAGTACACTGCACGCCTTAAAATCACTCAAATTTTAATTCGGTCAAGTGATTAAAGGTTAGATTTTTCTTGTATGTTTGAAAAATGCACAAAACTTTTGTTGAAACTATTATGCAATAAGGCTACTATTAATACTTTCCAAATGGCCCTCATATTGTCGTTATAGTAAGGGTCCTCTATAAATGATTTTCAGTTTGGTATGGGCGACTAAGGCTACCAGACAAGGTTGGCAAAAAGCCGGTCAATATGAGTATTGACCAGGCTGGTGGTTAAAACCGGTTTAACCGGTCATTACTGGTCAATACTGGTCGATTGGTGGTCGATTAAATTACTGGAGTATATACATCTGTCCTGTTGCTAAACTGGTCTTAAAAGCTTTCCCCCTACATCATGTACATGATGTTAGACTATATTTTCATCACTGAACAAGACAAAATAGTTTTTATTAATAACAGTAATTATTTGAGGTATCTTTTATTTCATCAAAAGTCAAAAGACATTATTGCTGGTCGATTGACTCACTGAACTGTAGACAGGCCTGTTCTTTTCAATCAAACAATCTTTATAATTATATTTTTTTCCTTTATAGGTTAGATTGATTGTTCATATTTTGATTTACAGGAATATGAATAAGCTGAATGTATCATGGATTTTGAAGGATTTATGAAAGGTCCTTTATTTATTAACCAAACAATATTTGAAGATTCACTGATGTCTTTGAATATTTAAGAGTATCTTGCTGTCAAAACAGACTAACCAGTGCCACAGCCGTGGGTGTGGCAAAGATCTTAATGCTAAATTGACCAATTACATGTCCCTAATAGGGGTATTATAAACTGACACCAGGCTTTATTCCTAATGTGTGAAATTTTGATTTATATGCAATATGGACAGTATCTTATCATCAAGCTGTATTACTGAAGGTGTCAAAAAAGAATGAAACCTAAAGACCCAATTTGGAACTTCTTCACTATTTTGGAAGATAACAACAACAACAAAAAAAAACAGTGCAAGGTGTTGAAGTTAGTGCTAAGGTCTTAAGACTGATGAGTCATAGACAAAAAATGCCTAGGGCTAAAAAAAGCCAGAAAGTATTGCTAAGAGGTCACTTGAAGAAATAACATCTGAACCTGAAACTCTATCAAATGATCAGCCTTCAGCAAAGAGGGCAAGACTTCAAAATAGTTTCAGTAGCTTTGCTTTTTTAACACTAAAATTATTCAATTGACCACTCAATATTTCAATCGACCAGTATTGACCAGTATTGACCACTTTAAGAGTATTGACCGGGACGGTTTTAACCAGTTACAACCACCGGTTAAAACCGCCCCTGGTTTTGACCACCCAACCTTGCTACCAGACTGTGTAAATGATTTGTCACATATTACACATTATACTTATGTGGTTTCTCTCCCTAGTTGGTAAGCATATGTCGCTGAGATTAAACAACTGTCCAAAGCCAAAGAATGTATTTCATATTTCACAATTATGAAATGAAGTCTCCCAGACTCTAACGAGTATAAACCAACATATGGTTTCTTAGGTTGCCTACTGTTGTAAATGACTGACCACAGTGACATGCTCCGCAGTGGATCAGCATGTCACCTAGATTTCAGCGTTCTAGGTACCTGTATGAGGTTTTTACCTGTATGGCTCAGCGCATTTTACTGGTGAGTCCTCACCCTTGTGTCAACGTAGCTTTAATTGTTATCTCTTTGTTTACAGTGTGTGTGTGTGTGTGTGTGTGTGTGTGTGTGAATTCGGGTTTAACCTCGCTTTCAACAATTTTTCAGTCATATCACGACGGTGTCTGGTTGCGACAGGGAGCTCAGTGCTCATTTTTATAGTGCTGCCTCACTGAAGTATCATGTCCCAGACACATTACATGATACCACACCCAGTCACATTATCCTGACACTGGGTCGACCAGTCTTAGCTCTACCCCGTAAATCTGATGACAAAGGGAGGATCAGCTAGTACCATTCTTAACGACTTTGGTATGTTGCGGCCAAGGATTGAACCCCTGACCTCCCGTTCCCCGGAGCGGACACTCTACCAATTGAGCTATCGGGGCCGGTCTCTTTGTTTACAGAGTTGACTCACTGATGAGTTAGAAAACCTTCACGTGGACCAAACAAATACTTGCTTGAACCACAGTGAAAGTGAGGGTGAGGGATCCCTTAAAGTTAACTTAAACCCACCAGTAATTTTTACTGACCGTTCCAAGTCAGTGTTTTTTAATGAGGTTCCTTCATGTTTTGAGTTGGTGGTTCTGATTCCTTCCCTTATCATACATGTTGTTGCGTTGATGATTCTGATTCTTCCCCCTTTCTGGTTGTTCATTATTAGTGACATTAATTAATTGTCCTTCCAGTTTGATGTTTGTCAAGTTGGTGACTCAGATTATTCCCCCCATTATGTATATTGCTCCTTTTTAGTTAGGTTTGGACATTCTGAGTCAGCACCTGTTAGGGAAAGAGCTGCTGACTCGGTTTGCATGTGGTCCATTTTGTTTACTGTCGTCACACCATGTTTCAACTTCTTTCCCTAGTGATATGGTGGGAAGAATTTGGGATCTGATTGTATCAGTTCCTGATCGTTTCTGTTTTTAGCTCACCTGTCACGTAGTGACAAGGTGAGCTTTTGGGATCACTTTTTGTCCGTCGTGCGTGCGTGCATCCGTCCGTGCGTGCGTCCGTAAACTTTTCTTCAAACGACATCTCCTCCTAAACCACTGATCGGATTTTGACCAAACTTCACAGGAATGATCCTTAGGTGGTCCCCTTTCAAAGTTGTTCAAATGGTTCCGGTCCGTTGCACATATAGGTCACAGTAGCCAAAAATAGATTTTTTCACCGAAAACTTAAAAAATCTTCTTCTCTGAAACCGCAAGGCCCAGGTCTTTGATATTTGGTATGAAGCTTCATCTAGTGGACCCCTACCAAGATTGTTCAAATTATAATGCTGGGGCCAAAAATGCCCCCCGCACGGGGGCCCTTTGGTTTTACATGGGCTTGCATAGGGAAAATCTTTAAAAATCTTCTTCTCTGAAACCACAAGGCCCAGGTCTTTGATATTTGGTATGAAGCTTCATCTAGTGGACCCCTACCAAGATTATTCAAATTATAGTGCTGGAGCTAAAAATGCCCCCACACGGGGGCCCTTTGGTTTTACATGGGCTTATATAGGGAAAATCTTGAAAAATCTTCTTCTCTGAAACCGCAAGGCCCAGGTCTTTGATATTTGGTTTGAAGCTTCATCTAGTGGACCCCTACCAAGATTGTTCAAATTATAGTGCTGGGGCCAAAAATGCCCCCGCACGGGGGCCTTTGGTTTTACATGGGCTTATATAGGGAAAATCTTTAAAAATCTTCTTCTCTGAAACCGCAAGGCCCAGGTCTTTGATATTTGGTATGAAGCTTTATCTAGTGGACCCTTCCAAGATTGTTCAAATTATAGTGCTGGAGCTAAAATTGCCTCCGCGTGGGGGCCCTTTGGTTTTACATGGGCTTATAAAGGGAAAATCTTGAAAAATCTTCTTCTCTGAAACCGCAAGGCCCAGGTCTTTGATATTTGGTATGAAGCTTCATCTAGTGGACCCCTACCAAGATTGTTCAAATTATAATGCTGGGGCCAAAAATGCCACCCGCACGGGGGCCCTTTGGTTTTACATGGGCTTGCATAGGGAAAATCTTTAAAAATCTTCTTCTCTGAAACCACAAGGCCCAGGTCTTTGATATTTGGTATGAAGCTTCATCTAGTGGACCCCTACCAAGATTATTCAAATTATAGTGCTGGAGCTAAAAATGCCCCCACACGGGGGCCCTTTGGTTTTACATGGGCTTATATAGGGAAAATCTTGAAAAATCTTCTTCTCTGAAACCGCAAGGCCCAGGTCTTTGATATTTGGTTTGAAGCTTCATCTAGTGGACCCCTACCAAGATTGTTCAAATTATAGTGCTGGGGCCAAAAATGCCCCCGCACGGGGGCCTTTGGTTTTACATGGGCTTATATAGGGAAAATCTTTAAAAATCTTCTTCTCTGAAACCGCAAGGCCCAGGTCTTTGATATTTGGTATGAAGCTTTATCTAGTGGACCCCTACCAAGATTGTTCAAATTATAGTGCTGGAGCTAAAATTGCCTCCGCGTGGGGGCCCTTTCGTTTTACATGGGCTTATAAAGGGAAAATCTTGAAAAATCTTCTTCTCTGAAACCGCAAGGCCCAGGTCTTTGATATTTGGTATGAAGCTTCATCTAGTGGACCCCTACCAAGATTGTTCAAATTATAGAGCTGGGGCCAAAAATGCCCCCGCACCAGGGCCCTTTTGTTTTACATAGGCTTATATAGGGAAAATCTTTAAATATCTTCTTCTCTGAAACCGCAAGGCCCAGGTCTTTGATATTTGGTATGAAGCTTCATCTAGTGGACCCCTACCAAGATTGTTCAAATTATAGTTCTGGAGCTAAAAATGCCCCCCCCCCTCCCCCCCGCACGGGGGCCCTTTGGTTTTACATGGGCTTATATAGGGAAAATCTTTAAATATCTTCATCTCTGAAACCGCAAGGCCCAGGTCTTTGATCTTGTTTTACATAGACTTCTATATGCAGGGTAAGCCTTTAAAATCTTCTTCTCTGAAACCAGAAAGCCCAGGTCTTTCATATTCGATATGAAGCTTCATCTTGTGGACTTCTACCAAGATTGTTCAAATTATAGCCCTGGGGCCAAAATTGACCCTGCCCGGGGCCCACTTGTTATACATTGGATCAGGTGAGCGAACCAGGGCCCTCTGGGCCCTCTTGTTTAATTTTCTCTATTCAGTGGATCAGGATCGACCAGCTGTCTGAACGATTTACTACCTTTTTTCACAATTATGAGGTGTCTCACGGCCCCCGCCCGTAGGGGCTTGAATAATTACATGGGCTGCATGATGCTTCCACGCAGAGCTGAATCCGGCCCGCACACTAGTACTGGTAAACTGCTTAGAGGATCTAAGCCTGTCCAGGAACCGCAGTGCGAGGCGGACTGTCCATGCTAATAAACCCAATTGGTTTCATTTGGCGACATGGCTTGAGATGTCATTTCATCTCAATGTCAGGTAAAAGTCCCACAAAATTGGAAGCAACGTCTCCAAAATGACCTTTACAGTGTTGACGGGGACGTTAAACCTCAATTCAAACAAACAAATGAGGTGTCTCACCAGTATGAATCATCATGTGGTATATCAAATTGTCTGACCGTGTAAATGATTCACAACAAACACCGCATATGTAAAGTTTCTGTTTGCAGTTTGCCAGCTTATGTTTCCTAAGATCGGCTAACCTTCCGATTGATTTATGGCAGACTTCACAGTTATAATGGTTCTCACCAGTATGAATGTCCATGTGGCGATTAAGCATGCCAGACTGTGTAAATGATCTATCACATATTACACATTTAAAAGGTTTCTCTCCACTGTGGGTTCGCATATGTCGCCTAAGAGGGAACAACTGTTTAAACGATTTATTACAAATTTCACAAGTATGAGGTCTCTCACTTTTATGAACCGTCATATGGCTCCTTAGGTTGCCTGCTTGTGTGAATGATTGACTACATAGAGCACATTTGTGAAGTTTGTCTCCGCTATGAATCCGTGTATGTCTCCTAAGATCCTCCAATGCTTTAAACGATTTATCACATACTACACATTTATGAGGTCTCTCTCCGCTGTGGATCAGCATATGTCGCTGAAGATGGCCCGACTGTCTAAACGTTTTATCACAGATTTCACAGTTATGAGGTCTCTCACCAGTATGAATCATCATATGGGTACTCAGTTTCGTTAGTTGTGAAAATGATTTGCCACATTCTGTACACTTATGAATTTTCTCACCCATATGAATTAACATATGCTGACTGAGATTGCTGCCACTTGTAAATTCTTTACAGCACTGCCCGCATTTGTGAAGTTTGTCTCTGCTGTGGATGAGAGTATGTCTCCTAAGACCCTCCAACGCTTTAAATGATTTATCACACGATACACATTTATGAGGTCTCTTCCCACTGTGGATTAGTATATGTCGCCGAAGAGTGCCCGACTGTCTGAATGATTTATTACAGATTTCACACTTATGAGGTTTCTCATCAGTATGGACTGACATATGTTTAATGAGATTGCTAGAGCATGAAAATTCTTTAGAGCACAGCCCACATCTTTTAGGGTTTTCACCGGTTTGGGTCAGTAATTGTGTCTTTTGATGTTCAGATCTGTCGAGTGATTTACTACCTTCCTCACAACTGTTTAGTTTCCCACCAATGCTATGTTTTTCACAATCTGTCTCTTTCTCCAAGAGTATTTTCTGGGTATCTGACATCATAATTGAATCGCCACAATTCTACAACCTGTAACAGAAGTGCTACCACAATAAAGATAAAATTTCGAGTCAAGGAAAAGCTGTGTAAAATTATCTGTCACCAGGATAGGGCTTCTCTTAACCCTTAAGATGCCGAGAAAAACCACCTGAAAATGTCGTCTGCTAATGTCGTCTTCTGAATCTTCTTGCAAATTTTAGAAATGTTTTTTTAATCAGGACAAACAGTTTGGACCTAGATCAGACTGCTCTTAGAAGTACATGTAACTGGCAGACGACAAAGCAGATGACAATTGTCGTGACTGGTGTCTTATGGGTTAAAGAATTTGCTCCTGAAGAGAGTATTGTAAATCCTTTTCACTGTGAACAGCCGCCTGCATACTTTGTAGTATGACTGGAATAATTGGAAAACTTACGTAAGATGTGGTCTCTCAAGAAAGGAGGGGCGACAGTAGGCTTATATACTCTTATACAAAGGTCTGCGGCCCACGCCCATCGGGGCTTGAAGAAATAGATGGGCTGCACGATGCATCCACGCAGAGCTGAAACCGACCACACACCAGTACTGGTAAACCGCTTAGATGATCTCAGCATGCCCAGGCAAAGCGGTGTGAGTCGGACCGTCCCTCCTTATAAACCCTATTGGTTTCATTGGGCGACAGGGCTTGAGATGTCATTTCATTTCAATGTCGGGTAAAAGTCCCACAAAACTGGAAGCGACGTCTCCAAAATGACCTATACAGTGTTGAAGGGGACGTTAAACCTCAAATCAAACAAACACACAAAGGTTTGCTGTCAGCATTTCAACAGATGACCTTATTTCTCCTATTAGGACTGTCAGCATTCCAACAGATGACCTTGTTTCCTCTATTAGGACTGTCAGCATTCCAACAGATGACCTTATTCCCCTTATTAGGAGCTGCAGAAATCATCACTCTTTGACATTTCAAAACTCGACTGCAAGAACTGATATTTACAAGGGATTCTTCTCTCAGATCATTAAAGATTGGAATGCCCTTCAGCATTTCATCAGAATCAGAATTTTTACAGGTGATACGTCATATGACTGTCATTCATACATCATCTGCTGAAGGCGCAAAGTATAAAGTAGCTAAGTTTGGTGAGAGCTAGGTACTAACTCAATATTAAACCTCACATGTCACATGTCATTGTGAATGAATGTCATTTGACGTGTCACTAGTAACAAACCTGATTCTGACCAAGGTGTCTGTTTGGACGAACTTGGAACTAGATTGAGTTGTGGTTGGAGAATGAATAAAATACCCCCGCCATGAGCAAGCGACAATAAATTAAATTGCAATCAAGCAGTTTTGAGGAACATGTATAAAATTTCATGAACAAAGGGCCATAACTCCTATGATACATGTACGCATCAGATTTTGACGATAATCAAACCTGTGTGAAGTTTGATAGATGTGAAGCCATGTATTAAGTTTGGTAGAAATCGGTAGGTAAACACAGACTGCAGAGTCCAGAAACGGCTCCTTTCAGCATTATTTGAAAGGCAGTGGCTAGCCGTGCGGTACCGGACAACCAGCCTATGAGTCTGCCCGTCCGGTTCCGGACGACCAGCCAACGAGTCTGCTCGTCCGGTACAGGACAGCTAGCCAACCCGCGTAGGAATGGCTAGACGTCCGGTAGTAAATTTTAGTCTCTCATTTCATATACGGTATCTCGGACCCATCAATACGGTATTGATGGGTCCGAGACGGTATGAATGTTGAATAGCACTTGTATCCTTTTCTGGAGTACTGGATGCTAAATAGTTCCTACTTTGAGACTAAGTAAATGTCATTGAGATTATTACAAAAATCATCACGAAAACACGCCTATATAATTTTGACCCCCTTCAGCCACTCTTTTATAAGTAAAACTGGGGTTTACAGGGGTATACGCTATTTTTCTTATTTCTGCTCAAAAACATAGCTTGTGGGTACTTGTTAGAACCGCCTTGCCGAGGCGTTTCTAACGAGTACCATCAATATATGTTGTGAGCAGAAATAGGAAAATGAGAAGCATTATTATCTGAAAAACTTCATTTTTTGGTGGTAAAATATTTCCAATATATTTGAATAGGCGTTTTTATGTAATGTAAGGCAAATAAACACAGCCGTATCGGTATTGCATGATTATCATAACCGTTATGCCTCTGATAATACAAGAGGGCCATGATGGCCCTGGATCGCTCACCTGATCCATAGGGTATCAAGTGAGCCCCTGGGAGAGCCATTATTGGCCCCGGGCTATAATATGATTAATCTTGGTAGTGGTCTAAAAGGTTAAACTTCATACCAAATATCAAAGAACGGAGACTTCTGGTTTCAGACAAGATTTTTAAAGGTTTTCCTTATATAAGTCTACATAAACCTTGGGGTCCCCCGGGGCGGGCCATTTTTGCCCCCAGGGCTATAATTTGAACCATCTTGGTAGATATCCACAAGATGAAGCTTCATACAAAATATCAAAGACCTTGGCCTTCTGCTTTCAGACAAGAAGATCTCCAAAGGTTTTCATTGCCTTGACTTCTATTTCCTAGGGCTATAATTTGAACAATTTAGATGAAGCTTCACATCAAATATCAAAGACCTTGGCCGTGCGGTTTCAGAGTAGAAGATTTTTTTTTAAATTTCCCTATATAGGTCAATGTAAAAACGAAGGGCCCCGGGGCGGGGGCACTTTTGACCCAAGGGTTATGATTTGAACAATCTTTGTAGAAGTCCATTAGATGAAGCTACACACCAAATTTCAATGAACTGGGCCATCCGGTTTTGGAGAAGATTTTAAAGATTTATCCTGTATAAGCCAATGTAAAACCAAAGGGCCTGCAGGGGTGGGGGTGGGGGGGGTGGGGGGGGCTATAATTTGAACAATCTTGATAGAGGTCCACTAGATGAAGCTTCAAACCAAATATCAAAGATTATTGGGCCTTGCGGTTTCAGAAGAAGATTTTTAAAGATTTTCCCTGCAAAACCAAAGGCCTCCGGGGCGGGGGAATTTTTGGCCCCAGGGCTATAATTTGAATAATCTTGATAGGGGTCTACTAGATGAAGCTTCACGCCAAATATCAAAGACTTGGGCCTTGTGGTTTCAGGGAGAAGATTTTCCCTATATAAGCCTATGTAAAACCAAAGGCCCCCGGGGCGGGGGCATTTTTGGCAATCTTGGTAGAGGGCCTATAATTTGAACAATCTTGATAGAGGTCCACTAGATGAAGCTTCAAACCAAATATCAAAGATTATTGGGCCTTGCGGTTTCAGAAGAAGATTTTTAAAGATTTTCCCTGCAAAACCAAAGGCCTCCGGGGCGGGGGAATTTTTGGCCCCAGGGCTATAATTTGAATAATCTTGATAGGGGTCTACTAGATGAAGCTTCACGCCAAATATCAAAGACTTGGGCCTTGTGGTTTTAGGGAGAAGATTTTCCCTATATAAGCCTATGTAAAACCAAAGGCCCCCGGGGCGGGGGCATTTTTGGCCCCAGGGCTTTAATTTGAACAATCTTGGTAGAGGTCCACTAGATGAAGCTTCATACCAAATATCAAAGACCTGGGTCTTGGGGTTTCAGAGAACCAAATTTTTAAAGAGTTTCCCTATATAAGCCTATATAAAACCAAAGGCCCTCGGGGCAGGGGCATTTTGGCCCCAGGGCTAAAATTTGAACAATCTTGATAGAGGTCCACTTGATGAAGCTTCACACCAAATATCAAAGACTTGGGCCTTGCGGTTTCAGAGAAGAAGATTTTTAAAGATTTTCCCTATATAAGCCTATGTAAAACCAAAGGCCCCCGGGGCGGGGGCATTTTTGGTCCCAGGGCTATAATTTGAAAACCTTGGTAGAGATCCACTAGATGAAACTTCACACCAAATATCACAGACCTGGGCCTTGCGGTTTCAGAGAAGATTTTTAAAATTTTCAGTACACAAGAGGACCAAGCTAGCTTGGTCCTGTATCGCTCACCTGAGCTAACAGATTCAAAGTTTTAGGAAGTGCCAACCTTTACTGAAGGCTTTATGGGAGGACATGGTGATAACAGGGTAAGCATTTTCTGAAAATCAAGTAGAATTTAACTCTATGATAAACAGGCTGACCTCACCGGTTTTCAAACTCATTCAAGCTTTTATTCCTGACTTGCTTAGAAGATCCGATCTAAACTGAAGTGGCTATGGTGATGACAAGTTCAAAAACAAGAGTTTTCAAACTCCTCCAAGCTTTCTGCCTGACTTCCTTGTTTGTAAGTTTCATGAAGATCCGTTCAAAACTAAAGGGACAGCAGTGAAACAATGTCGAAAATAGGCATTTTCAGCAATCAAAGGCACGTCACTCTATGATAAATGTGCCGACTTGGCCGGTATTCGAACTCACCTGAGATTTTATTCCCAGCCACCTTACATGTAAGTTTCAGAAAGATCCGATCAGACTTGGCCAGTATTCAAACTCATCCAAAATTTTATTCCCAGCCACCTCACATATAAGTTTCAGAAAGATCCGATCAAAACTGAAGAGGCTACGGTGATGACAAGGTCAAAATTTGGTATTTTTAGCAATCAAAGGGATGTTACTCTAAAATAAATGAGCCGACTTGGCCAGTTTTCCAACTCATCCGAGGTTTCATCCCCAGCCACCTTACATATAAGTTTCAGAAAAATCCGATCAAAACTGAAGGGGCTACGGTAATGACAAGGTCAAAAATCAACATTTTTAGCCATCAAAGGGACAGAACTCTACGATAAATGGGCTGACTTGGCCTGTTTTTGAACTCATCCAAGATTTTATCCCCAGCCACCTTACATATAAGTTTCAGAAGGATCCGATCAAAACTGAAGGGGCTATGGTGATAACAAGGTAAAAAATCGGCATTTTCAGCAATCAAAGGGACGTAAACATTGATAAATGAGCTAACTTGGCCGGTATTCAAACTCATCCTAGGTTTTATCTCCAGTCACCTTACATATAGGTTTCAGAAAGATTCGATCAAAACTGAAGGGGCTACGGTGATGACAAGGTAAAAAATCGACATTTTCAGCCATCAGAGGGACATAACTATATTGTTAATGGGGCAACTTGGCCGGTTTTCGAACTCATCCGAGGTTTTATCCCCAGCCACCTTACATATAAGTTTCAGAAAGATACGATCAAAACTGAAGGGGCTACAGTGTTGACAAGGTCAAAAATCAACATTTTCAGCAATCAAAGGGACCTAACTCTATGATAAATAGGCCACCTTTGCCGGTATGCGAACTCATCCGAGGCTTTATCCCCAGCCACTTGCATATAAGTTTCAGAAAGATCCGATCAAAACTCAAAGGGCTACGGTGATGACAAGGTCAAAAATCGGTATTTTCAGCAATCAAAGGGATGTTACTCTGTGATAAATTGACCAACTTGGCTGGTTTTTGAACTCATCCGAGATTTTATCCCCAGCCACGTTACATATAAGTTTCAGAAAGATTCGATCAAAACTGAAAGGGCTACAGTGATGACAAGGTCAAAAATCAGCATTTTCAGCAATCAAAGGGACGTTACTCTACTATAAAAGGGCCGACTTGGTCGGTTTTCGAACTCATCCGAGATTTTATCCACAGCCACCTTACAAATAAGTTTCAGAAAGATCCGATCAAAACTGAAGGGGCTATGGTGATGACAAGGTCAAAAAATCGGCATTTTCAGCAATCAAAGGGACGTAACTCTATGATAAACCAGCGGACTTGGCCGGTTATCGAACTCATCCGAGGTTTTATCCCCAGCCACATTACATATAAGTTTCAGAAAGATCCAATCAACACTGAAGGGGCTACGGTGATGACAAGGTCAAAAATCGGCATTTTCAGCAATCAAAGGGACATAACTCTATGATAAATGGGCTGACTTGGCCAGTTTTCGAACTCATCCGAGTTTTTATCCCTAGTCACCTTACATATAAGTTTCAGAAAGATCCGATCAAAACTGAAGGCGCTACGGTGATGACAAGCATTTTCCCATAGTAAGTCTATGGGACCTTGTGGTTGCTATAGGAACCAAAGTTTTAGAGCGATTTCAAAAAAAAAGTTTATGTCATCAATGCCCCACCAGAGGCATGCTACAGGTGAGAAATGATTGAGATCAGCCTGCAGGATACAGAGATATAGCTGCTCAAAAGTGTGGACGGACGGACGACGGACGACCCACTATACTATAAGCTCCCCTGGAGCCTTCGGCCCAGGTGAGCTAAAAATCTATTTTAGCTCCTGTGATCTAAGATGTGGAACAGACGGGAACCATTTTTTATTTGGTGGTATTTTTTTTTCAATATAATTGAATAGACGTGTTTTCATAATTCGGCGATACTCCTTTTGCGACAAGAATTTTAATGGGTTGTGTTTGAAAAGAACATAATTCATATTCTATCAATTTAATATTGGGGCTCACGGGGGCATACTTTATTTTTTTCTAATTCGGCTTCATTTTCGGCTATATTTTATATGTTTTGGGTACTCGTTTTAACCGCCGCAAAGAGGCGAGTCTAACGAACACTCACAACATATATTTACGAAAACCTGCCTATATATATCCATAGGCACTTTTTCTACCAAAAATGAAAATCTTTATATAAAAATCTAATACTTTTTAATTTTTCTCTCCAAGCATAGATAGAGAAAATGATTAGAACCGCATAGGCGAGTACCCAAAACTATGTTTTTTGAACAGAAATAAACAAATAACAAGAGGACCAAGC
Organism: Lucinisca nassula; assembly: GCA_963580285.1. NCBI lineage: Eukaryota > Metazoa > Mollusca > Bivalvia > Lucinida > Lucinidae > Lucinisca > Lucinisca nassula. Next base: position 46,877,503 of record OY757015.1, on the reverse strand, counting down.
TAGCTTGGTCCTGTATCGCTCACCTGAGCTAACAGATTCAAAGTTGAAGGAAGTGCCAACCTTTACTGAAGGCTTTATGGGAGGACATGGTGATAACAGGGTAAGCATTTTCTGAAAATCAAGTAGAATTTAACTCTATGATAAACAGGCTGACCTCACCGGTTTTCAAACTCATTCAAGCTTTTATTCCTGACTTGCTAAGAAGATCCGATCTAAACTGAAGTGGCTATGGTGATGACAAGTTCAAAAAAAAGAGTTTTCAAACTCCTCCAAGCTTTCTGCCTGACTTCCTTGTTTGTAAGTTTCATGAAGATCCGTTCAAAACTAAAGGGGCAGCAGTGATAACAATGTCGAAAATAGGCATTTTCAGCAATCAAAGGCACGTCACTCTATGATAAATGTGCCGACTTGGCCGGTATTGGAACTCACCTGAGGCTTTATTCCCAGCCACCTTACATGTAAGTTTCAGAAAGATCAGATCAGACTTGGCCAGTATTCAAACTCATCCAAGATTTTATTTCCAGCAACCTCACGTATAAGTTTCAGAAAGATCCGATCAAAACTGAAGGGGCTACGGTGATGACAAGGTCAAAATTTGGCATGTTTAGCAATCAAAGGGATGTTACTCTAAAATAAATGAGCCGACTTGGCCAGTTTTCGAACTCATCCGAGGTTTCATCCCCAGCCACCTTACATAATAAGTTTCAGAAAAATCCGATCAAAACTGAAGGGGCTACGGTAATGACAAGGTCAAAAATCAACATTTTCAGACATCAAAGGGACAGAACTCTACGATAAATGGGCTAACTTGGCCTGTTTTCGAACTCATCCAAGATTTTATCCCCAGACACCTTACATATAAGTTTCAGAAAGATCCGATCAAAACTGAAGGGGCTATGGTGATGACACGCTCAAAAATATGCATTTTCAGCAATCAAAGGGACGTTAATCAATGATAAATGGGCCAACTTGGCCGGTATTCAAACTCATCCTAGGTTTTATCTCCAGTCACCTTACAAATAGGTTTCAGAAAGATTCGATCAAAACTGAAGGGGCTACGGTGATGACAAGGTAAAAAATCGACATTTTCAGCCATCAAAGGGACATAACTATATAGTTAATGGGGCAACTTGGCCGGTTTTCGAACTCATCTGAGGTTTTATCCCCAGCCACCTTACATATAAGTTTCAGAAAGATCCGATCAAAACTGAAGGGGCTACAGTGTTGACAAGGTCAAAAATCAACATTTTCAGCAATCAAAGGGACCTAACTCTATGATTAATAGGCCACCTTTGCCGGTATGCGAACTCATCCCAGGCTTTATCCCCAGCCACCTTGCATATAAGTTTCAGAAAGATCCGATCAAAACTCAAAGGGCTACGGTGATGACAAGGTTAAAAATCGCCCTTTTCAGCAATCAAAGGGACGTTATTCTGTGATAAATGGACCAACTTGTCTGGTTTTCGAACTCATCCGAGATTTTATCCCCAGCCACTTTACATATAAGTTTCAGAAAGATTCGATCAAAACTGAAAGGGCTACAGTGATGACAAGGTCAAAAATCAGCATTTTCAGCAATCAAAGGGACGTTACTCTATGATAAAAGGGTCGACTTGGTCGGTTTTCGAACTCATCTGAGATTTTATCCACAGCCACCTTACATATAAGTTTCAGAAAGATCCGATCAAAACTGAAGGGGCTACGGTGATGACAAGGTCAAAAATCGGCATTTTCAGCAATCAAAGGGACGTAACTCTATGATAAACCTGCGGACTTGGCCGGTTATCGAACTCATCCGAGGTTTTATCCCCAGCCACATTACATATAAGTTTCAGAAAGTTCCGATCAAAACTGAAGGGGCTACGGTGATGACAAGGTCGAAAATGGGCATTTTCAGCAATCAAAGGGACGCAACTCTGATAAATGGACCGACCTGGCCGGTTTTCGAACTCGTCCGAGTTTTTATCCCCAGTCACCTTACATATAAGTTTCAGAAAGATCCGATCAAAACTGAAGGCGCTACGGTGATGACAAGCATTTTCCCATAGTAAGTCTATGGGACCTTGTGGTTGCCATAGGAACCAAAGTTTAAGAGCGATTTCAAAAAAAAGTTTATGTCATCAATGCCCCACCAGAGGCATACTACAGGGGAGAAATGATTGAGATCAGCCTGCAGGATACAGAGATATAGCTGCTCAAAAGTGTGGACGGACGGACGACGGACGACCCACTATACTATAAGCTCCCCTGGAGCCTTCGGCCCAGGTGAGCTAAAAATCAAAAATGAGTTCCTTTAAGAGCAATGAAAACATTCATAAGAAAGAAGATGGGTCATACTACGCAGTTTCGGCTAATAAAGCCTCATCAGTGACCCTGTACTGATCCAGCCAAGAAAGCCAGAGGAAACATACTGCAATTTTGCGAATTTCGAATATATAAGTCATGTATACCACTTTAAACCCGAGCTTTACTGTGTAAAAAGTGGGGATAACTGGGATGGGGCTCGAAATTATACAGGCGTGTTTTCATGACACAAGTTTCTAAATTTAATATCATTTTTTTCAATATGTTATTATTTTATAGCATCAGTAAAATATCTTATTGAGTTACAAAAAAAAAATGTAATCCGGTTATTTGAGCAATTAATTCAGGTGTCAATAAAGAACAACAGTAATTAAGGAACGTGTCAAAACGCCAGCGGTTAATCTCGTAATACACACACTAGGTGCGATAAATGAAAGCAATGTAAAGATATTTCATTGGGCGGCAGGGCTTGAGAAGTCGTTTCATCCAAATTAATGGTAAAAGTCCTACAAAATCGGAAGCAATGTCTCCAGAATGATCTAAATAGTGCTGACGGGGACGTTAAACCTCAAATCAAACAAACAAAAAATGAACATCAAAAGTAAATAGCTCCGATTAGCTCGCTGGATAGACTACGGAATACAGCTATAATACTATTGTATTTCATTTAATTGATGTTATTAACATCCTGTCTTCCTGTTGCTGATGCTGTACGTGTATCTAATGTATTATTATTGTGGTCATGAATTGTGTCTGGCCCAATCGGAATTGTCTAATATTTCCGTGAGAATAGAATAGAATACAATATTTTGGCAGGGTTTTCATCGCTTCCCTCGATGTGAAACCAATTAACTTTATGTATGGATATAATATTTATTATACCCCACCACACGATAGTGGCGGGGTATTATGATATACCCTCCGGTGTCCGTCCGTCCGTCCGTATGTCCGTCCGTCCGCACCATTTCCGATCGATAACTTGAGTAATTTTTAAAGATTTTTTTTCAAATTTTGCATACATGTATATATCGGGAATGAGTGGCATGGGATTGTTAATGGGCAAAATCCGTTAACATTTGACAGAGTTATGGCCCTTTTTAGTTCAAAATAAGAGGTTTTGGGGCGTTTCCGATCAATAACTTGAATATTTTTTCACGGATTTTCTTCAAATTTTGTATACACATTGGCATTGGGTATGAGTGGTTTGGGATTGTAAATGGGCAAAATACATTAACATTTAACGGAATTATGGTCGTTAAAAATTCCGATTAAATGGTTTTTGGGGACTTATTCCTTTACTATATGGAATATTTGGATGAAACTGCACTGATGTATAAACGACCATAATAAGCAGGTTTTGTGTTGTGAATACACAAAATGCGTTAACATTTAACGAACATTGTTCGTTAACAATTCCCATTAAATAGTTTCTGCGCATTTATTCCTTTAATTTATGAAATATATTGATTATCACTGCCAGTGTAGTGGTTAGAGTGCTGGACTACAAATCCTATTGTTGACTATGAATCTGAGGGGCGTGAGTTCAATCTCCGTCGAGGAATGGAAATTTTTTTTTTCTTTTTTTCTTTTTTTTTTTTTTGCGTGTTCTTTTTTCTTTTTTCTTTCTTTTTCATTTTGGCAATGAATTTATTATTTTTTTTTTTAATTTTCCTCATTTTTGGTTTTTCATTCCTTTTTTTCCCTTTTTTCACCCTTTTCTTCTTTTTGTTATACCCCATCACACGATAGTGCTGGGATATTACAATATACCCTCCGGTGTCTGTCCGTCTGTCCGTCCCCACCATTTCCGACCAATAACTAGATTAATTTGTGCTATGAATCTGAGGGGCGTGAGTTCAAACCCCCGTGGAGGAATGGAATTTTCTTTTTTTTTCTTTTTTTTCTCGTTTTTTCTTTTCTTTTTTTCCGTTTATTTTTCTTTCTTTCTTTTTGCAATGATTTTTTTTTTTTCGTTTTTTTTTTCTCATTTTTTGTTTTTCATTCCTTTTTTTTTACCTTTTTTTTTCCTTATCTTCTTTTTGTTATACCCCATTACACGATAGTGCTGGGATATTATAATATACCCTCCGGTGTCTGTCCGTCCGTCCGTCCGTCCGTCCATCCCCACCATTTCCGACCGATAACTTGATTAATTTTTCACATTTTTTTTTCAAATTGTGCCTACATGTTTATATCGGGAATGACTTTTTTTCTTTTCTTCTTTTTGTTATACCCCATCACACGATAGTGCTGGGGTATTATAATATACCCTCCGGTGTCTGTCCGTTCGTCCGTCCATCCACACCATTTCCGACCGATAACTTGATTAATTTCTCACAATTTTTTTTGGAGTTTGCGATCAATAACTTAAGAATCTTTTCATGGATTTTCTTCAAATTTTAAAACACTAAAGGACACATATTATTGCCAAGGACAGTCACTCTGCTTTTCTGGTTATTGTATTATCTGGCCTTTTGATATACATGTATGTAGTTCCTTTACTATATTGAATGCCTTAGTGAAGTTTTACAGATAACTATAACACTTAAAAGTACCACTATTATGGGCAAGGCTATAACCATATTATCTTGCAGTGGTGGGGAATCATGCAGTGTTAGCGTGCTTTTATATGAATATTGGGAATCGGATACGAAAAAATACTTAGAAAAATGAAAAAAAAAAAAAAAAAAAAAACAGGCCGAAAATAGGTCCGTTCCAGTTATTGCAGGTCCGTTCCGGTTATTCAACGCACCGCTCAAGCAGATATTATTATTTGTTATATTCAAAGTGGAGTGTGATAGCTCAGTGGTTAGTGCACTTGCCTCTGATGCTAGAGGTCCCGGGTTCAATCTCCGGTAGCGGCGATAAAATTTCGGTGTCTGAACACGCTCCATTGGCATCATTTGCAGGGATGAATGTCATAAAGTGCACCGTCCTTCGGATCGGTACGTTAACTGGAGGCCCCCTGTGGAGGGAGAACCATTCCATGTGCAGGTTAAAGACACATTTTTTTTCCTTATATAAAAGGAGTGGCCTGTCTAATGATCTCCAGTGGACGTAAAAACTCACGCCGTTAAAACAAAAAATATATTACTGCCTAATTATGGATCCCAGCACCACTGCTAAAATCCGCGTGTTACAGTGGAACGCCCGTAGTCTGTCTGGCAAGGAGAACGGAACAAAACTCGGCACCTTAGGCCATTATCTAGAAACTTTAGGCTACACACCGGAGGTAATAGCTATTCAAGAAACCTTCTCAAAAAAGATAGTAAACCAACAAAACTTCCAGGATATAAAACCCCGGTCAGTTTCAGTAGGGAAAAGGGGAAACATGGGGGAGGACTAGCCACCTTTATCAAATCAGGACTGGATTCGGAAGAAATCAAATTTAGACACACAAAAAAAGAAATAGAGGTGGTGATCGTCAGACTTTTTGGACAAAATGAAAACATAGACATCGTTAACTTTTATGCACCACCCCAAACAAATGTAACGTCTGACGATTATGATGAAATTTATAAAAAAGTGGTGAAAAAATCAGTTTTCTTGGGGGATTTCAATGCCAGACATGAACTATGGGAGACAAACCATAACCCCACATACGACAAACGGCGAGGCCTAGAACTGGTCGAGTTCATAAATAGCACAGATTACATAATCTTAAACACGGGGTGTGGCACACGACTCAACGTCGAGCGCGGAAGCACGAGCGCCATAGACTTAACACTGGTCAGCGCATCACTATGCCGATCTAGTGAGTGGCACGTGGGAGACGACACGATGGGAAGCGACCACTTCCCCATCCTGACGTCGCTCAACGTCACTCACAAATGCGTAACGCAGCGGCCTGCCCGACGTTGGAAATTAGACAAAGCAGACTGGGACCTCTTTAGGCAGCAACTTAAACACATTAACATATCCCTCGAAGGCACAAATATCGATAAAAGCAATGAGGATTTTGTTTCGGAAATAATGGCGGCATGTGAAAAATCAATACCAAAAACGCAACCAAAAAAATAAGCATAAAAACACCCGGCCATGGTGGGATGAAAATTGTAGCGAGGCAGTCAAAAAGAAAAATAAAATATACTATAAATATAAGAAAAACAAAACAGCCGCACTTTTAGAAGAATATAGACGCGTAAGGGAGGAAACAAAATACCTTTTAACTCAAACAAAACAACAAGCCTGGAGGGATTTTGTGTCTACTCTCACATATAAAACAAATTCTAAGAAAATTTGGGACAAAATAAAAAGATTTAATGGAAAACCACTAAAACCGGTAGAAGTTTTAAAACAAGGAAACGCAAGATATCACGAAAACAACGAAAAAGCAGAAATCTTAGCACAACACTACCGGAAAGTCTGCAGTAACGAAAATTTAGACCCATATTTTAGGCGCATTAGGGAAACGCAGGACCCAATGATTGAGCAGGCCGTTCGAGACGCCGATCGCGCTGGCCAGTGCCGTGCATACAATGCGAACTTCTCCCATAGGGAGCTACAGAGCGCGCTTAATAAGAAAAAGAGCACTGCCCCCGGGGCAGACACCGTTCACTACGACATGTTAAAAAATCTTCCAGAAAAGGGAAAAAATCAACTTCTCGCACTAATAAATAAATCTTGGGACGAGGGGACCCTCCCTACACAATGGAAGGATAGCACCATCGTCCCAATATTAAAACCAGACAAGGACCCCCACGAGCCGAAATCGTATAGGCCGATTTCACTCACATCAACCATATGTAAAATCATGGAAACCATGGTAGCATCTAGATTAACAGCACACATTGAGAAAAATAACCTCTTAGCAAACGAACAATCAGGTTTTAGAAAACATAGATCTACCATTGATCAAATCACCAGACTGGAATCCGCCATCCGAAAGGCAAAACTAATGAAACACTCACTGGTAGCGATATTTTTGGATTTAGAAAAAGCTTTCGACCTACTATGGACTAGGGGGGTCCTCCTAAAACTAAACAAATTCGGAATTCAAGGAAAAATGTTAACCTGGATCAGAGACTTTTTGACTGATAGAAAAATGAACGTAAAAATAGGTAGCGAGGTGTCCGGTTTTTATGAATGCGAGAACGGTTCCCCACAGGGGTCGGTGCTATCTCCTATCCTTTTCAACCTATTAATGAACACACTGCAGGAAACACTTAATGCATTACCGCTGGAAATATCCATGTTCGCAGATGACGGCTTAGTATGGAAAACCGCGAAAAAACCGAAAAGTGTCATTCCTGCATTACAAAAAGCGTTAAATGCCATACATGATTGGGCTACAAATTGGGGCTTCAAATTGTCAACTGAAAAAACAACAGTGGTAGTTTACAATAGAAATTTCGCAGATACAAAGAGCATGCCCAGGCTGACGTATGACGGGCAGGAAATAACGTACGCCGGTCATGCCAAATTCCTGGGAATGTACTTTGACAGCAATCTAACTTGGAGACTGCACATTGAAAACCTGGTGTCCAGGTCCCAGCGGGACCTAAATGTGCTAAGGGCGGTCTCGGGGGCAAACTTTGGAGCGGACAAGAAAACCCTGATCAAAATGTACACAGCACTCATAAGAAGCAAAATTGATTATGGCTGCCAAGCATACGCGTCTGCGGCGCTCTCACACCTGAAAAAACTAGATAGCATACAGGCCACAGCCCTCCGAATCGCTACTGGGGCATACAGGGGAACGCGGAACCTGGACCTGGAGATTGAATGCAGCGTCATGCCTCTGCACCTGCGGAGGGATGAACTGCAACTCAAGTACTGGGCCCGCTCAAGCAGTCTTAGGGAAAGTCTCCCCATAAACGAAATGATCGCCGACACGCCCAATCATGTTAAAAGAGATAGTTTAAGAGGAAAGATCCCCTATATTATCAAAGTCCAGGACCTAATTAAAAACCATGACCTCGAGCAGGTCAAAACAGCGGAACAAACATATCCGGAAGTTTTTAACTTAAGAAGCCTATGCGCAAAAACAACACTAACGGGTGTCATAAAGAAAAATGAAACATCACAGAAAAAATGCAATGAGATCGCAGAATCACACATCAGTGAAAACTATAAGCAAGCGCTTAAAATTTTCACTGATGGAAGCAAAGATGCTGACAAAAAAGAAACGGGGTGTGCTTTCACAATACCAGAATTAAACTTCGACCAAAAATCCAAACTTAACCAGCACCTCACAGTCTACACTGCAGAACTTATAGCCATACAAAAAGCTTTGGAATGGATACAGGAACAAAACCCCGATAGTGTTGTTATACTAACAGACTCATTAAGCTCAATACAAAGCATAAACTCTGGGAATAGCACTACAAGACCAGATATACTGCAGGACATTCATATCCTAATACACAAAATTCTAAAACAAGGTATCACCCTGAACATAGATTGGATCCCCTCCCACTGCAACGTGCAGGGGAATGAGCGCGCAGACACACTGGCCAAAGAAGCTCTGACCCGGGGAAAGGCACTTGACAACCTCCCCACCCCACAAGAAGTATACGCAATCATTAAGGCCAGCATCAAAAAGGAATGGGCGCGCATATGGCAGGGACAACACGGCTTTAGACACTCGATCTGTCTGTCCTTGACCCCGAAATTGGTACAATATAGCGACAGCCGAAAGCTCGATCGCATATATACACGACTAAGACTCGGGGTCAACGGATTAAATGCACACAACATCTTCTATAGCGAGGCTGATCCATTATGCGGGCACTGTGGCGGGGTGGAGTGTGTTCAACACTACATCGCAGAGTGCCCCGCACACGGCCCTGCCAGAAGGGAACTAAAGGGAGAACTTACAACATTAGGATACCAAGGGGAGATAAACGCGGTTTCTCCTAAATCTAAATTCACAAAATTAGATTAGGAAATGAGGGACGCGGTCTTCAAATTCTTTGAGAAAACAAACTACCTGGACAAAATATAGGGGAAAACTAAGGGCGCAGACTAAATTTAATCGCATTGTACCGTAAAACACACCCCGTACGAGAATACATACTTTAAACCAAAATCTCTAGAGACCCGAGTTCAGAACAGTAAAAATAAATATTCGAGCCGCACCTTAGACGCTACCAACCAAAAAGGGCCATAGTGATCAAAGGGCGGCCGTCTCACAGCGAAAAGGGGAACAAAGTCAACGATAGGCGCTGTGGTTGCGGCCTCGGCTTTGCACTTAGGAGTGCCTATCGGTGACAGCGATCCCTGGATCACTGTGAGGAGACCATAGCAGAACGGGGCATGGACTCACCACAAGGAAAATCCATGGCCCCGACCCACCCTCCAGAGGGGATGTGGCAAGCGAGAAGATAAGAATAGATGTCATTTGTCAAAGTCATACCCCTAGGTAATTTATTAACCTCTCTTGGTCCCCTACCTGTATGACAACCAGAATACCCAAAATGTATTTTATCTCAACACTGGATTTTTTAATAAACGGTCATTAGGATGTTATGTAATCGAAAAATGTGTCTTTAAAGATCCCTACCGTAATTACATGATTAATGTGTAGGCTTTCATCCTGCAAACCTGCAGCGTATGTAATGTACACCTGCGGTAATGGTCAAATGTGACCGACGCAGTATCAGTAGATAGATAGAAAGATAGATAGATAGATATCCGATGTTAAATAAAGTTTTTTGTATCTTGTAATTGAGTCCGATCCAGTGTTTGTACGTACCGTTAAGTACATATCGCAGTTAAAATAGTCATAGACTGTTTCTGTTGCGACCGGCAATGTTTGCTCAAATACAGGCGCTGTGGTTGCGGCCTCGGCTTTGCACTTAGGAGTGCCTATCGGTGACAGCGATCCCTGGATCACTGTGAGGAGACCATAGCAGAACGGGGCATGGACTCACCACAAGGAAAATCCATGGCCCCGACCCACCCTCCAGAGGGGATGTGGCAAGCGAGAAGATAAGACAAGGTGTAGCGTTGTGGTTGCGGCCCACTGGCTTTGCACTTATGAACGCTGCACCAAAGCCCTAGCTGATCGGGAGCCACACAGCACGAAAGAGGACCACACGAAAGCACGCCGGGACTGGGCATGGACCCACCACAAGGAAAATCCGTCGCCCAGCCCCTCCTGAGGGGGTGAGGCAAACGGGAAGTTAGAACGAGACGTAGCGCTGTGGTTGCGGTCCTTGGACTTTGCACTTAGGAGCGTTGCGTCAAAAGCCTGGCTGATCGAGAGCCACACAACCCAAAGGAGAACGGCACAACAGCACACTAGCAAACAAAGCCTCTCCTTCAGGAACGCATATAGAAAAGTGGGACAGAAATAAGAAACAAGACGCCTTATCACATCTTTTTCTTTCTTTTTTCGCAACTTTCGCTTTCGAATAAAGGATGTACATTATAAGGTTACCCAAACGGAATGACCTGGGAGCCCTCAAAAGGGCCTTTTGCATACCACCACGACTGAAAAAACGCATCTCGCCCGGTATATCATACAGCCCTCCGTACTGCCCTTGTCGCATAACATAAAAATCACCAAAAACAGCAAATTGCGCCATGACCGTAATAAAGACAGACGGTCAAGATCGCCACATATCAATACAGACAAGGGCAATTAACAAACTAACTAGGGCATGACTAAGCGCGACCTGAAGGAAGCCTCTTAACACACACAACCACCCACGGGAAACTAAAACAACATACAACCACACTAGATAGGTAGATATAGCGATAGTTGTAGGATAGGAATACAGTAGAGAGGATAGTATAGAAAAGAGAGATCAAAAACCTGGAGTTAGAAGAAGAAGAAGAAGAGTTTTCTCAAAAAGCGATTTCAAACGTTTTTATTTGTGTAAATATGAAACATTAAAAACAAGATCGCATAGGAGCGCCCGACTGCGCACGTGCGCAGGCGGACGCTTGTATGCGACCTACATGATTATATAACAATTTGCACTAACCACTTTGACTAAAGAGATTGGCAAACGTTGTCTCGGTTCCCCAAACGGCTAGGCAAGAATACTTTTTTTTCTACTACGATGCCTTCCTACACGTAGGATGCGATAGTGATATGCAAACATGGCGACACAAAATGACTCTCCTACGGTCCCACAGAATACGACATCCTGCGTCGAGGAGGGCATCACCTTTTCTTGACTTCAAACGAAAAAGCATAAAAGGGGATTGACCTACTTTCCACATCCTCCGCGATAGAGGTCACCCAATAACTAAAATAAATACGAATTAGGGCCTGAGACGGCGGAAGCCAACACACCATGTTACTATGTTATATGTTGTATGTACAGAATAAACAAGAACAAAACACAAATATAATCTTCAAGCACAACCTTGCAGGTACAAAAAATGTCCTTCCCAGCAACTGGGGGCGGATGGGCTTGTCCAAAAAAAGGACAACAACACAAACGAGATCGGCAAACGTTGTCTCGGGCCTCAATACACTTTCCTCCTATGGTGCCTCCCTTCACGTAGGATGCGTAAATGATATGCAAACATGGCGACTGACCCACTTATGGTACCGCAGAGTGCGGCATCCTACCTCGAGGAAGGCATCACTTTTTCTTAACTTAAAACGGCAAATGCATAAAAAGGGATTGACCTACTTTGCACATCCTCCGCGATAGAAGTCACTCACTAACAAAATAAATACGAATTCAAGCCCGAGACCGCGTAGGCCAGCACTTCATGTTATTATGTTACATATTGTATGTACAGATAAACAAAAAAAAAAAACACAAAATATATACCACTAGCACAATCTTGCAGGTACAAAAACTGTCACCCCCAGCAACTGTGAGCGGGTGGGCTTGCCCTAAAACGGACAACACCACCTTTAAGGCACAAGAAAAACAAACAAAACAGGTCCGTGGCGGGGTAAGCACATCCGCCCGCATATATATACTTAAAAAATAGACCACTCAACAAGCTGGGGAAACAGACCAAACAATGTAAAAATGTACATACGTTACATAAATATACAAAAATCAAATAAAAAAAAATAAAAAAACAAAAATACCAATATCAAAATTGACCCTTTCCTGCTCTGACACGGTTCGGCATATTGACAAGCAAAAAATTATAACGTTGAGTAGAAGACAAAATGGACCGACTGCAGCGGACTTACGATAGACACGGACGGACGGGGCTGGAGCCGAGCGATGGTCTCCCCATTCACCGGCAACGTGGAATGGGGATACCACCGAACGGCTACGGTGTAGTGCCAGAATGGATTCGTTCCTTGGGACCCCACCAGCTGACGACCCGTGACACGGGGAAACTGGAAACAACAACATGATCTCCAGTAAACAGGTCCTTCGGACCATAGTGCACATCAAAGGCATATCTTATCTAAGTGATTATGAGTTGATTATGAGCAGATTGATATGTTTAATAGGGGGCTCAATAAGGGTACTTGAGTGATGGTTTAATTTACTGAGATTGTTTCCAACAAAATGTTGTTTTAAATTACTTCTTTTTTCATTTTAAAATAAAGTAAAGAAAAACACTGATATCCATTGTTACCTTTACTCAGAAGTGCAAAGAAGGAAACAAACAAGGGAAAGGAATTGATTAACCACAAGATTTAAAAAATCAATAAACCTTGATTTATTTATTTATTAATTTTTTTTTTATTATTATTTATTTTGGTTGAAAGTATATGACATACAAATCATATAATGTCTAAAACGTTAGCATTTTATAGTTTCAGTCAAGATGGAACTATAAAATGTTCCTGGTTTTTGACACAATCATATCAGAAAAGAGAGAGAAAAAAAGAAAGAAATATTTTAAGATTTTATTTTTTCACCTGTTCAAGTTTATAACTAAAATAAAAAGCACATTTATTTACACTGCAAACATAGGTTATGGGTGCTCTTTAGAACCGCCTCATGGAGGCAGTTCTAAAGAGCAGTCACACTGTAAAAACAAATTGTGGGTACTCATCAGAACCGCTTCGCCGAGGTGGTTCTAATGAGTATCCACAACATATGTTTTGAGCAGAAATAATAAATTCATCAGGATTTTATATGAAAAAAAAATCTTTTTTTGGTGGAAAAAAATTCCAATATATTTGAATTGGCATTTTCTGTAATTATTATAAATAATGGCTACTAAATACAAAATCGGAAAAAAAGTGCTGTTGTTTCTTCTTTGCAAATCAAAATAAGGACTTTGGTGTAAATGAATAGATGTCATTTGTCAAAGTCATACCCCTAGGTAATTTATTAACCTCTCTTGGTCCCCTACCTGTATGACAACCAGAATACCCAAAATGTATTTTATCTCAACACTGGATTTTTTAATAAACGGTCATTAGGATGTTATGTAATCGAAAAATGTGTCTTTAAAGATCCCTACCGTAATTACATGATTAATGTGTAGGCTTTCATCCTGCAAACCTGCAGCGTATGTAATGTACACCTGCGGTAATGGTCAAATGTGACCGACGCAGTATCAGTAGATAGATAGAAAGATAGATAGATATCCGATGTTAAATAAAGTTTTTTGTATCTTGTAATTGAGTCCGATCCAGTGTTTGTACGTACCGTTAAGTACATATCGCAGTTAAAATAGTCATAGACTGTTTCTGTTGCGACCGGCAATGTTTGCTCAAATACAAAATCATCTTTATTATGAAACGTAACAAAAGATCATGCTTACCGAATTGAATCCTAATCAAACCAAGTTAGCAGCTGTATGGAAATGAACAAAGGCCCTTCCTAATGCTAGAGAACTCTAATCAGACAGGATTTTCTACAGCTGTAACTGCAGTGATGAGTGAATTTAACAGCCACTTGAATCCTTAAGTAACGTAACACGATCTTGCTCGATTGTTTTAAACTCAGTACATGTACCCCATGTGCAAACACACGTTTTTTGTGCATCCTGCTGATTGGGGTCAGCACATTTCAGAGATAACATCGAAAGCAAATTCTTAGACGAAACTTAGCTTTCGCACCATGCTGGTTCACCCTTAACCCGAGATCTCTGGCTGTAGTGACGGTTCCGGGTCATTTCGGCCCATAACAAAATCGGCCCATGTCAAAATCGGCCCATGACAAAATCGGCCCATAACAATTTCGGCCCATAAATGACTTCAATGCTGTTATAGGGGCCAATTATTAGCCAAAACATAAAACAATGAAATATATAGTTAATCTATGATAAAATACATGTAAATATACAATTTATTTTCACCCATTTTCCCTGCCCGGCATCTGTATCATTATTTTCAATAATTAACTCCCTCAGATGTCGCAATGCAAACTTTGTTATGGAATAGATATGAAATAAAAATAATATAATTTAGGATGTGTTTATTTAGAAAAAATGTATATTTATGAACTTGGAAATTGTAGTTCTTGGGTCATTGTTTATTTGTTTATATTGTTGGCACATGTCGGTATGTAAAATGATCAATAATTACTTTACATTGTTACCTTTATCGACACGCGCCTGAAAGCAACAGACAGCGCAATTATCATATAACTCAAACCTCAGTCATTATTTGGACACGTGCCAATCATTCATTAGTTTATGTCTCTAATGCGGGTCTTTACTACTTTCTTTGTTTCTTGCTTTCGGTTTCGTTGTATGAATGTTATTGGGCGGGGCACATCTAAAGCTATATATGGGCCTAGCGCCGGTCCAATTTGCGAAGACTCACATCAGTCTGCATCCGCGCAGTCTGATTTGTGTGTAACTATTAATCATAAAGTAGCTTAAGCTTCCAACAATCATGACTATACTGTGCGTCTGAGCAAGTCGAGCTGTGTATGCTGGGCTCGTGAAGTAGCCAAAGCTTCCTCACGCTCCCAACAATCATGACCATACTGTGTGACTGAGCAAGCTGATCTGTGTATGCTGGGCGAATTGTGGAAATTGCTAGGAACTTGCTAACTTTATGTTTCAATCGGCCTAATCATTCAAGCGCCTTCTTCGGTGCCTTGCAAATGTTAATGGATGAAAACCTATGGGTGATTCCTGTAATTAAATGGAAGATTTTCTACTGAACGCCTCTTATTCAAATAAGAAAAACAATGTACACAACGAAACCCTTAACAATTTCAAAATCCCAATGTGAATAAGAATTTCGCTTGATGTCAGTTTTCTAACCATTGCCAGTGAAAACAATCAGATATCATAAACCCTAAAAGCATTTTCAAAATTCTAAAGAATGCCTTTTTATATATCCATTATGATAACACACCCGTGACATAGAGCATTCTTTCATTTTCTCGAAAATGACTACTTTTCTGACAATAAATGTTATTGTCTTATTTATACTCCGAGCGTACGTTGTCTTTGCTCTATAGAACGTGTCTAACGAGTACCCACAACCTACATCTTGGATCAGAAATACACATAATAACATATACCCCTTTATACAGGGAAATTTGGAGTATAAATAACATATACGCCTTTATACTCCAAATTTCCCCGTATAAAGTGGGGTTTTTAGCGGTATTATTTTCTCGGACTTGTTAGCATGTGTTTTTTTTTATCAGTTGAGGAAAGAATATTAACATATTTTTCACTTTATCCCATTGTTCGACTTACATGTTACTGATTTGGCCCTGCAAGCAAACCAATTATATGCAAACATAGTGATAATACATCATTAAAATTTTGGATCGAAATATCTATGGGCCGATTTTGTATGGGCCGATTTTGCTATGGGCCGATTTTGTCATGGGCCGATTTTGTTATGGGCCGAATTGTCCAGGGACCGTAGTGACCTACAAAAAGCCGCCAAATCAGAAAATAAAAAAAGGCTTTTTAGAACGTCAGAGAAGGCTCGGATTAGTTCGCCCTCAACTTGAATATGTATCACCCATTTGGCATACTTATGTTAAAACTCAGATTCAGCCGGTGGAGAAAGTGGACAGCTGCTCGATGAACCTGCCGATGATGGCGAAATAGAAGTAGCGTCGGTGACATGCTTAACGAGCTAGAATGGCCGTCCCTAGAGGCCCGACGTGAGCAGTCCTCTTTAACATTCTTCTATAAGATACATTCAGGTACATGTTTTTTGTTCGATTTGAGGTTTAACGTCCCCGTCAACACTGTAAAGGTTTTGGAGACGTTCCTTCCAATTTTGTGGGACTTTTACCCGACATTGAGATGAAATGACATCTCAAGCCCTGCCGCCCAATGAAACAAATAGGGTTTAAGAGCATGGACGGTCCGACACTCGCATCGCTTTGCCTGGGCAGGCTTAGATCCTCTAAGCGGTTTACCAGTACTCGAATGCGGGTCGGTTTCAGCTCTGCATGGAAGCAACATGCAGCCCATACATTTCTTCAAGCCCCGATGGGCGGGGGGCCGTCAGGTACATGTACAGTGTCCATAAATAAAGACAAATACTTGACCCCTGCGACAGTTTCAACCCGAAAAAGGACATCAAAAGTAAACAACTCACAATATCGTAGGTACCAGTCCTACAGGGATGCCCTGATTTTTTTTCCTAGAATTATTCCCCCACTGGAGTGGAATAGTCTTCCCTCTTCTGTGGTGAATGCTAAGACTGCAGAGGAATTTAAAACCCGTGCAGAGTAAGATTGAGACTCAGAGGTATGCTTTTTAGTATACATCTGTTATTCAGATTGTAAATAGGTTTAAGGACTCATCCAGTGACCCCCCCTCTCTCTCTCTCTCTCTCTCTCTCTCTCTCTCTCTCTCTCTCTCTCTCTCTCTCTCTCTCTCTCTCTCTCTCTCTCTCTCTCTCTCTTGAGCAAAATTCTAAATTTAATTACGCATCCTACTGAGGTAATGGCCAAATATGACCGACTCAGTACACGTCAATAGATAATATGCAAATCACAACAATTGTCATCTGTTTTGCTTAAAAAGACATTGTTGGAAACAGTGTGGACTCTGATTAGACTGCTCCTCTAGGAACAGTCTGATCAGGGTATACACTGTTTGCCTGTATGCAACAAGATGTTTGAAAAAAATGCAAGAATGTTCAGCAGACGAAATACACCTGTGGACACAAAAGCGTTCAAACTACTATGAAATAACATTCAATGAATCTCTTTGCATCAAGTTAGTCTGACAAGCAAATGTCATTCATCAAAGAATTCTAAAACTAAATCAAGCCATTGATTGGTCTCATTTTGGAAAACAATATCTGATTGACATTTGAGATGTATTTTGATTGGACAGTGCAGGAGTCAGCAATGAAATGTACACCACCTTGTGTTTTGAATTTATTTCTGTTGATAGGATGTTAGGATATATTCAATGGTGTTTCAAGTCAGAATGAAATGAAGCTCATCAAAGTTTGAACGCTTTTGTGTCCACAGGTGTAAGTAGACAACGTTTTCAGATGTAGTTTTCTGACGGGAAACAAATACATCTTGAGTAGAGGCAAATTGTTCAGAAAAATCTTGGTAGAGGTTCACTAGATGAAGCTTCACACCAAATGTCAAAGACCTGGGCCTTGCTGTTTCAAAGAAGAAGATTTTTTTTAAAGATTGTTCCCATATAAGTCAATGTAAAACCAAAGGGAAGATTTTTTAAGATTTTCCCTAAATTAGTCAATGTAAAACCAAAGGGCCCCGGGGCATGGGCATTTTTGGCCCCAGGGCTATACTTTTGACAATCTTGATAGAGGTCCACAAGACAAAGCTTCATACCAAATAACAAACACCTGAACCTTCTGGTTTCAGACAAGAAGATCTTTAAAGGTTTTCCCTAAATAAGTCTATGTAAAACCAAAGGGCCCTGGGGCGAGGGTTATTTTGGAACCGGGGCTATAATTTGTACAATCTTGTTTCAAGTCGAAAAGGACGAAGCTTCACACCAAATATCAAACACCTGGGCCTTCTGGTTTCAGACAAGAAGAATTTTAAAGGTTTTTCCTAAGTAAAAAAGAAGTGGAGACAATGATCAGGAATCGATACAATTAACCCACTGCTTCCATCAGAGACACCAAAGTGAAAGAAACACAAACATGAAGCAACAGTCCCCAACGGAAACACCAACAGCAGAAAGCCAAAAGGACAGTTACTTTTCCACAAAATAGACAATAGGCTACCCAAAATAAAATAATATAAGCGACACAAACACCCCAAGACAAACCATAACAAAAATAAACCGCGACAGAAGAACCGCCTGGGAACGGTCAGCGGAAACGAATTCCACTGTAAAAACCAAACGGCCCCGGGGTTGGGGCATTTTTGACCCCAGGGTTATACTTTGAACAATCTTGATAGAGGTCCACTAGATGAAGCTACACAAGAAATATCGAAGACCTTGACCTTGCGGTTGCAAAGAAGATTTTTTAAGATTTCGTGAAAAAAAACAACAACTATTTTTGGCCCCCGTGACCTTAATATGCAACAGACCGGACCCATTTGAAGAACTTTGCAAGGGGACCACCAAAGGATCATGCCTGTGCAGTTTGGTCAAAATCCGATCAGTGATTTTGAAGATCATGTTTACCACACACACACGACCGGATGCACGGACATACTGACGACGGACGATGGACAAAAAGTGACCACAAAAGCTCACATTGTCACTACCTGACTGGTGAGCTAAAAATAATCAGTAAGCCTTATACAATTTCATGTGGGCAAGCTTTAGCAAGCCCCTAATAAAAATGTCACGGCAAACCGATTCTATTTTTTTAATTAAATATGTTCTAGAAAGGTTATCTTTTGGAAGCATGGAATACATCACAGAACCGGAAAATATGGAGTGTACATGTGTACATGTTCTCTGGGCCAGATTAGCTAGTTTCGACCATTTAGGCCTCATCAGTGACCCTCATATATTTTCATAATTCCACAATGGAGTCAATGATCCCAAAGGACAAGAAAAATAAAATTCACTATATAAAGACACTAATCCGGGGTTTAGTTTATACCGCAACCCCCCCCCCCCCCCCACCCCACCCAAGAAAATCATACAGTTTTGCAATAATTTAGGTAATTTTACCAAAAAAGAAAAACAAAAAAACTGCAGACCGTATGGCTTGGCAAGCACATATAGCAAAACATAACGTCAAAGAGTGCAACGTGTCTGATGCAAGCGCACCACAGAAACATCATGGTCGCTTGAATAAATATTTCTTGGTGCTACATTTTCTGTTTGAAATACTGCAAATAACAGTGTATTTTAGTTTTGGAAATTATTTTCGAGGTATAGAATCAACCGCAACAAGAGTGTGCAATAATTCCAACGGAACATTCAGACCAGTATCGCCAGAGAAGGTAAGAAAGAAACTAGCTGAAATTTTTGAAAATTTATTTAAATAAATATAGCAGTTTTTCCCCTGGTAAAAAGGTGTTATTGTCTTCACTTGCAAATTAGGTACTGAAAAATGGGGTTCACCCTAGACGTATTTTAATACAGTACGCTAACCGTGATTGTTATATCGTCCATGGTCACGGAGGAACATGAAAGGAGTTAACTTCCAACTAATCTCCACGCAAAATCCACGGGTTTTCACGCTTGTGCACGCTAGTTTGTGCGAGTAGCGTGGAATAAACCTGGCGCCGAAAAAAATCATGTTCGTCTCCATGAGTTCCACGGTACAGGTGCTTTTAACCTGAAATCTCATATATATGTCGTAGTCAAAATAGGAATTTAGCCAGATCCAGAATCTGGCTAGGCCAAATAGGAATTCTTATTTGGCATAGGCAGATTTCGGATCTGGGTAAATTAATATTTAGTATAGCCAGATTCCGGATTTGGCTAAACTATTTTTAGTCCAAATAAGAATTCATATTTGGCTAGGCAGATTCTCTCAAGGTGGCCATACTTAAAAATATTAAATTTATTTGCTGGTTGGTGTTGTAGGAAGCAAAAGAAATATATAGAGGATATTCACTATACCTAAAATATTTCATCGAGTGTGTTGAAAATTCAGATGTTTTCAACACACGAGATGAAATACTTTTGGTATCCGCCGAAAAAAAAGTTAATGTTCTTTTTATATTATAATTTATTAGGACACTTACTGTAATTAATCGATCCGAGACGGTGACGTCACGGTTTTAACCTGGCTACATAACGTCACAACTGTCAGTTTCAAAGCATAAACAAATCGCCATTTTAAATATTCAGCATTTTTAGTTCAAGGTATGTTACAGAATGCGTTGTGCTTATTTGAAGTCCATTTTATTTTTTTTGCATACACCCAGCCAGTGCATAATCGATTCCACGTGTAGCAGTCGGTCGCGGTTGAAAAAAACTAGAAAAAGTGTCCATAGGACACGGATACCCCCGCCAACTGCCATTGATAAAAATATTACCAAATGTACTTCAAATCAATCATAAAGTATATGCATCAAGGGCAGATAATCCAAAAACCAAAAATGCAAGAGTTGTCTTCCTTGTTCATGACACATCGTCTCAGTGTCTGTGATGAATGCACCTGTGAAGTTTCATGAATATATTCCATACGGTTTAGGAGTTATGGCTCGGCCACGGTTTACTATATGGTACTAAGTCAAGGGCAGATAATCCAAAAACCAAAATATGCAAGAGTTGTCTTCCTTGTTCATGACAAATCGTCTCAGTGTGATGAATGCACCTTCGAAGTTTCATGAATATATTCCATACGGTTTAGGAGTTATGGCTCGGACACAGTTTACTATATGGTAATAAGTCGAGGGCAGATAATCCAAAAACCAAAAATGCAAGAGTTGTCATCCTTGTCTCAGTGCGATGAATGCACCTGTGAAGTTTCATGAATATATTCCATACGGTTTAGGAGTTATGGCCCGGACACGGTTTACTATATGGTACTAAGTCAAGGGCAGATAATCCAAAAACCAAAAATGCAAGAGTTGTCTTCCTTGTTCATGACACATCGTCTCAGTGTGATGAGTGCACCTGTGAAGTTTCATGAATATATTCCATACGGTTTAGGAGTTATGGCCCGGCAACGGTTTACTATATGGTACTAAGTCAAGGGCAGATAATCCAAAAACCAAAAATGCAATAGTTGTCTTCCTTGTTCATGACACATCGTCTCAGTGTGATGAATGCACCTGTGAAGTTTCATGAATATATTCCATACGGTTTAGGAGTTATGGCCCGGACACGGTTTACTATATGGTACTAAGTCAAGGGCAGATAATCCAAAAACCAAAAATGCAAGAGTTGTCTTCCTTGTTCATGACACATCGTCTCAGTGTGATGAATGCACCTGTGAAGTTTCATGAATATATTCCATACGGTTTAGGAGTTATGGCCCGGCCACGGTTTACTATATGGTACTAAGTCAAGGGCAGATAATCCAAAAACCAAAAATGAAAGAGTTGTCTTCCTTGTTCATGACACATCGTCTCAGTGTGATGAGTGCACCTGTGAAGTTTCATGAATATATTCCATACGGTTTAGGAGTTATGGCCCGGCCACGGTTTACTATATGGTACTAAGTCAAGGGCAGATAATCCAAAACCAAAATATGCAAGAGTTGTCTTCCTTGTTCATGACACATCGTCTCAGTGTGATGAATGCACCTTCGAAGTTTCATGAATATATTCCATACGGTTTAGGAGTTATGGCTCGGACACGGTTTACTATATGGTAATAAGTCAAGGGCAGATAATCCAAAAACCAAAAATGCAAGAGTTGTCATCCTTGTCTCAGTGCGATGAATGCACCTGTGAAGTTTCATGAATATATTCCATACGGTTTAGGAGTTATGGCCCGGACACGGTTTACTATATGGTACTAAGTCAAGGGCAGATAATCCAAAAACCAAAAATGCAAGAGTTATCTTCCTTGTTCATGACACATCGTCTCAGTGTGATGAGTGCACCTGTGAAGTTTCATGAAAATATTCCATACGGTTTAGGAGTTATGGCCCGGCCACGGTTTACTATATGGTACTAAGTCAAGGGCAGATAATCCAAAAACCAGAAATGCAATAGTTGTCTTCCTTGTTCATGACACATCGTCTCAGTGTGATGAATGCACCTGTGAAGTTTCATGAATATATTCCATACGGTTTAGGAGTTATGGCCCGGACACGATTTACTATATGGTACTAAGTCAAGGGCAGATAATCCAAAAACCAAAAATGCAAGAGTTGTCTTCCTTGTTCATGACACATCGTCTCAGTGTGATGAATGCACCTGTGAAGTTTCATGAATATATTCCATACGGTTTAGGAGTTATGGCCCGGCCACGGTTTACTATATGGTACTAAGTCAAGGGCAGATAATCCCAAAACCAAAAATGCAAGAGTTGTCTTCCTTGTTCATGACACATCGTCTCAGTGTGATGAATGCACCTGTGAAGTTTCATGAATATATTCCATACGGTTTAGGAGTTATGGCCCGGCCACGGTTTACTATATGGTACTAAGTCAAGGGCAGATAATCCAAAAACCAAAAATGAAAGAGTTGTCTTCCTTGTTCATGACGCATCGTCTCAGTATGATGAATGCACCTGTGAAGTTTCATGAATTTATTCTATACGGTTTAGGCGTTATGGCCCGGACACGATTTACTATATGGTACTAAGTCAAGGGCAGATAATCCAAAAACCAAAAATGCAAGAGTTGTCTTCCTTGTTCAAGACACATTGTCTGAGTGTGATGAATGCACCTGTGAAGTGTCATGAATATATTCCATACGGTTTAGGAGATATGGCCCGGACACGATGTCGGGACGGACGGACAAACGAACGGACGGACAGGGGTAAAACTTAATGTCCTTCCCCTATTCTCCGAATAGGCGGGGGCATAAAAACACGCTGGTTTGAGCATAGATTTCCCTAGAAACTACTTACTCGCAGAAACTCTTACTCAGCCATTCAGTGGACTGGTACGCCTTGTAGACCATTTGTAACAAAGACAGCTAAGCCTAAATCTGTGAGGGAGCATTTAATTTGTGCCCGAGGTGTGTGTCGGCAAAAGGGAGATGTTCAAAATCACAGCGCTGCTGTTGTCAGATATGGCGTCTGTTCATTCAGTTTTAATGCCACACTTCAAAATATATTCTAAAGGCATAAGGATTTATTATTCTTGATAAATAAAAGGAAAATTAATCTTTTTTTCTACCAGAACTTAAACAAAAAGTAGTTCCGGCACGCTACAGTGAAATGATATAAATGGATTCAGTCACAGTATAAAATGATACCGTACGATATCATTTCACTTGTGATTGATATCATTTTTATTTGTTTCAGATATGCATTGATTTCACTGCTAAGTATAAAATAAAAAATTACATTCTGAGAAAAATAAAAATATGAATTCTTTTTCATGAACAGCCATAAAATTGTTTGAGCAGGTATTTAAATTTCACTGCGTCAGTAGAGTCACAGCAAACAAAATATTTTAAGGTTGGTCTCATGTTTTTAAAAGGCAAATAAAATATGATTTATCATTTTTATGTGAACAAAATCAGTTTATAACTATATGTATTTAATAAACGAAGTTATCTTCTATCATCAACTATTGTTATTTTCAACTCATTTAAGGCATACAATATTAAAATTTCTCTTTTTTTCTTATTTCTGACCTAAAAATAGATTTTTGCCTTAGATTATCTATGAATTAGAGCAGAAATAAGAAAACTGATCCTCACTTTACGTGTTTTTTTCTATATAAAGGAGTTAGAGGGTTAATTTGGACTTCAGTGCATGGCATTGGTAACCTTACAGCAAATCTTAAATGAGATAGTCAGATCATGATACAGAAAACAGATTGTGCCATATATCATACACCATGTTAACAGGTCCGTGTAATGAATGTCCCTCTGAAAAGTAGAAGTAAAACAAAGATCAGGACTCGATACAATTAACTTACTCCATCCATCAAAGACACCAAAGGGAAAGAAACACAAACATTAAGCGACCAGACCATAATGGAAACCTAAACAAAGGAAGGCCATAAGGACAGTTACTTTCCCACAAAATGGCCATATGGCAATCCAAAATAAAAAGACATAAGTGATACACACATTAAGTAACAAACAACAACATAAATAAACCGCCACAGAAGAACCGCATTGGAACGGTCAGTGGAAAGATTTCCACTGGGGGTGGGGGGGGGGGGGCTTAAATCGATTTTACGTGGCCACAATCCTCGCCCTTACTTCCGTCGCGATTTAGACAAATAATTTGTTCAGTCCGCATGGAGGACTCCAAACTCATCAGTGCAACATCTCCGTGAACACAAAAAATCAAAGAACCGCAGAGGTGAGACAACGGTGAGGACTCGTCAGCAAGAAACCACTGAAATACTGGAGCAAAAGAAAACCAACAGTTAGACTCCGATGGGCCCGACCAGAGACAGATCATCAGGCACCAACCAACATTACCTTGAATTAGATCTCTCTAATTCTCAATAAGCCTTTACGTTGGAGCCGTCATAGAATCTGAGGCCTGACCCACCGGCGTGCAATTAAAGAGGGAAGCAAAGTTGCCAACCGTGATTGGGTTAACTACAATGCATGCTGTCTGTCGTATAACACCCATGTTGTACCCAATCTTTTTATATCAAGAATGATTTTACGAAATTGGGTGCTGAAGTCATTGCGGTTATATATTTTTCTGAATTCATATACTAAGTCACCATAAAATTCGGGTTCCGATAGACCTTTTTGCAGAAGAGATTTAAGTCCAATATTGAATTTTGAAATTAAATCAGAATGGCGTCTATAAAATTTTGAAATGGCTTTGCGTAGTTTATGGTACCGATAACCCTGATTAAGACGTTTAGCCGTTAATAATTTATTACGAGTGTTGAAGTCAGTTACATGACTACACACTCTACCAAATCGAATTAATTGCGAAATATAAACGCCATAGGATGGCGCACGAGAAACATCACCATCCAAAAAAGGAACATATACAATCTCGAAATCAAAGTCATCGCGTTTATCATAAATTTTGCAATAAACAAACCCATCTACAATAGATAGATGTAAATCCAAAAACGGGGCCTCGGTATCAGAAGAATTTGCTTTATTTAACTGAAGTTCTGGGGGGTAAATCTGACTGATCAAACCATCGAAATAGGTATTATCAATATTTAATAAATCATCTAAATATCTAGAAGTGGAGCTAAAAGCTTCAATAATTTCAGATTGGTTATCAATGGAAAGCGACAACATGAAGTCTCTTTCATAACAATACAAGAACAGATCAGCCATAGGAGGTGCGCAATTCGTACCCATCGGAATACCCACAATTTGTCTAAATAACTTCGTACCGAATCTAATATAAATATTGTCAAGTAGAAAGGTGAGGGCATCACACACTTTCTGCCATGACCAAAGTGAATGATTCTTATGCTCTTTAGAAGTGAAAAATGCATTTCTGACATTACATGCAAGATATAGAGAATCTTCTCTGTGAAAAGCCCATTCATTTAAATCATTAAGCTTTTCTTTTATAAGATTATGAGGAAGTGTAGTGTAAAGAGTGGAAAAATCGTAAGTAGACAGACTTGAAGCACGAAAATGTCTGGATTTCAATTTATTTAAAACCTCAATCGAATTTTTTATAGACCAAAACAGATTTCTTCCTGATCTTTCAAAGACTTTATCACAATATTTAATCACTTGCGTTTTAATAGCAGTAAGACAGGAAGTTAATAATTTAGAAAGTTCAGTGGTAATGCAAGAGCTAGAATTTGCAATAAACAGTGCTTTGTAAGGTCTTTTATGAAGTTTTGGTAACCAGTATAGCGTAGGAAGCTTGTCTTGGCCTTCGGTAACACACACAGCAAACTTGGTGGCTGAATGACAAACATGTTTATCTACTATAGCTCTCTCTTCAGCTAAAGGCTGAAGTTCA